>JBBGZY010000093.1:6160000-6760000 GCA_037952925.1 Lithobates clamitans
TAGTTTCCTCAGATAATATGGAACGTTTCAAGTCCAGACACCCCTATGTCAGGTCATATTGGAAACCCCTGGGACCACTTATTCCTCCAAAGCAGGCTATACGTTAAAGAGATGGCATGTTTAGACTTGTTTTTAAGGAAATCTCAAGTTGAATAATAATATGGATATTTGGAGTCTGTAAACACTATAGATGCAGATATATGAATATGTATTGCAAAATCTACCTGGGACGTGGTCATGAGTGTAGACACCTCCCAGCAAACAACCCCTAAAACAAGAGGACCAGACGATTGGTTACTGGTCACTGTCAACACCCCCTTTGATTTGACAGAAAAGAGGAGATGCCAAGACAATGGGCAGTTCTCCTTTTACCATCCAAGAAGAAACATCTGCCAAATCGAGAACCGATTACCTAGCTCATTGATCGAACTCTGATCAACCCTCGGACATTAATTGCAAGTATTCTTCCTTCCCAATTCTACCTTATTGCTTTGTGGCTGTATATTGTCTTTATCTTTTTAAACATCTTTTTTCTGTAAATATTTTATTTGCATCAACTTTGACCTTTTCATAATAAACCCTTATGTTGAAAAGTGTTAACCTTGTCTCTAAAGCTCTTAATGCAAGCTATAAACGAACCTGCCTCTTGAAGGGCGCTACTGTTGTAGAGTAAGACTCTGAGCAGACCTGTCTGTGGTGGCAGTGTGTGTGTGGCAGACGCTTATTCTAAAATTATAATTGGTATTGCTAAAATTACGAGTCTCCCCCGGCTCGGTCTTTTAAACGGGGGTGGTGGCAGTTAAAGGGTTAATTGTGTAATTAGCCCAGTGACAATCACTCTCAGGTTGCTCGCACCTAGATTGTGGTCCCGCAAGCTGGAAAATCTTTGTGCTGGGCGCAGCTGAGAGTGGCATTACGTAAGTGACAGCGTGGTGTGAGGTTGGCCGGTCCTTCGTTGCAAGTTAGCGAGGAGGGCGGGGATCTGACACCCGCGTTCGTCACAGATACGTCCTCCAACCGAGTCACCAGGCCCCTCTCCAGACCAGCACTCTGCATGATCCTTCCATGACGGGTCCTCCCCTGGGATCTCCTCGGTTGTCCAGCTTCTTCACTCAGGATAGACAGCTCAGGACCATTCCTCTGCTGCTGTGGTAGGCCCCAGACAGGCTTCTGGGCCCACCCACACGCCGCAGCGACGTGGGCCTCCAGAACGGAGGACCACGAGGTTGTACTCTTAACGCATACCTGTCAGCCAGGAGGGCCAGCAGGTGGCTGAAAACGAACCCCTAAACATGGCGTTTGTCCCATAAATACCCTCTGTGACAGACTCACCCGGGACAGAGGCTATTGGAGGGGACTGAACGCAAGCCTCTTGCCCACCGATTATGGGCCCTAGCATTTGGGGGAATGGTGCTCTCTGTGAGCTGTATGCCTGGGACCCTGGGGTTGGTGTTACTTTGGATTCAGCTCCATGTCCCCCCAAAACACACAGACTCTGGGAACCCTTTATATGCCATATTAGAATGATGAGACTGAATTATACTATTGGGACACATCCTGTGAGGAGATGCTGGTGTCATCAACTCCAACTACCTGTGTTTATGTTAATTGAGTGAGCTGATCACATTAGCCACCAGCACTGGCTAGGAGACGAACTGTTGATGACTAGGCTGAGGAGGGGGGAGATTGTTGTTTGTATTGTTAATTGTAATTAGCTCCAGCTATTGTGTTTATACTACTGTGTGAAGCTCGGTGCCCACAAGTCTGTCATCTGGTCTGGGTAAATTTTTTAGTAAATTAGCTCATGTTAATTAGGTTAGCTTTGAGTCAGCCTGCTGTATAAATGTGTGTGAGATCTCAAATAAAGAGTTAGTCCTGATGTACTCCAAGACTGGTGTTGTCTAGTTCTTGGGGGTTCCTATAGCCAGATCCATTGGACTTGTGTTCCAGAACTTAGGTAGCTGTATACTGACGGAAGCACTCAAGCGGAGTGTGGGACGTTCCGTGACACCCTCTCCCAGAATGCAACTCTAAGGACCACCTCCACCGAGTTGACTACGGGACAGAGGAGCACTCATATGCTTCAACACGTTGCCTTTCCAACACCAGCCCATGGTGACAACGACACCCACCGGCACAGTGTGGAACTACACACAACTCAGCCAAGCTGGAACAGAGGCAAATCTAACTTCACCTAACAAGTAACCCACAAGATTTACCTATCAGCGGTAGATTAAAAATCTACCAGCGCTACATGTGTAAAGTGGGGTGACTCTCACTACTATATTGTTTGTTTACACAAAATACACTGGAAAGAGAAAATTTAACCTTTGCATTAAAGTTGACCTCAAGTAAAAAAAGGAAGGTTTGCTGTTATAGGAAACATGTAAAAATGTTAATCGTGCCTAAGCAGAACCCTAAGAAATGTCCCCTTTGTCTTCAACTCCTCCTGGAAAAAAACAATGCACTTTCTGGTGTGTGAAGGCCCTCCTCCTACAGCCTCATAGCTGTATATCTGCAGTGAGAGATCAAAGGCACTGCTACCTCTGCCAGTTACAGGAGTTTAGAGTGAGATTTGGTGATGTCACTATAGTGCTGTGCAATGATCTCCTTGCTGGAGGCTCTAACATAAGGAAGAAAAACCCTGCCTCTACCTAGATGGCCACCGTCCTCCACACAAGGCATGGTAAGTAAGATCTGTTGCAGGGAGACCACAACCCACACTGGTCAGTCACTAGTCCACTGCCCTCTGCCTGCCTCTGTAGTCACAGCTTTCAGAGATTAGTTCTTCTTTAGGATCTTGTTAGTGGGGGTATTGATGCTTATGGTTCAGATTCCTGTGAGATCTAGTGTACAGAAGACAAGGACTTACAACTGACAGAACATGTTAGGCAATCACTCCAACAGTTGTAACATGATACTGTTTTGTCATTATTTAAAAATTCTGGGCAAAGTGTCAGCTTCCCTTAAAGCAGTGGCCTCCAAACTGTGGCCCGAGGACCGAAAACGGCACTTTGCTTGTCTTTATCTGGCCATTTGGGACACTATTACTTCCAACGATATAAGACAATATTCTGCCAACTGACATCAACAATGGGGCACAATTTCCCCCATTGACACCAATAATGGGGCACTATTCCTCCTTCCTCCCAATGATACCAACGATGGAGCACTATTCCTCTACCTAATATCAAATCAGTTTACTCCCACTGATGCCAGAAAAATTTACTCTCCTGCTGGCCACAGTTGGACCCCGCTAAAGTCTGAAGGACAAAAAACTGGCCTCTTGTTTAGAAACTTTGGAGACCCCTGCCTTAAAGGATCAACCTCCCCCCAACCTCATCAGTTCCCTGTCAGATGGTTTTGGAGCCTTAAAATATAAAAGCTTTTACTAGATTTTAGTGATTGGATTTATATATGTATAAATATGTGTCATGCAGTTTATTCAACATTCTAAAACTAAAACAATATCTTTGCCTTTGTCAGTGGTAACAGTGAAAAAAAAAAACCTTCAATAACTGTTGTCGCCTAGATTGTGGGGAAAAAAAATCACTATAAAAAAGTAAACTTTTTACTATTGTACCCAATGTGTACCGCAGATGTAAAAAACATGCCAGATCTCTGGATGTTTTGCATATCAAACCTGAGCCACAGGAAGGATGGTATACTATTCACTGTCATTTGGAACCAGTGCATGTTCTATTTTTGCAATACTGAGAACAAACGTTTATTTAGGTTTGGTCTATGGCCAGCAGCCATCAGCATGTTCTTCTCGTTACATGCAAATTGCTATTCACGTTTCCCCTTTCCTATTTTGGGATAGCAAGAATTTTATAGGGAACCTAAAACATTTTTTCACATAAAATAGGTATTTTAGTAGCTCTAGTCTAACTTATGGATAAGAGTATGAATCAATAACTGAACAGATGAAGCAAATGTCTCTTCATGGTATAAGCAATACAAGACGTATGAAGCTGAATGTAATCCCATGTGATTGGAGCATTGTTAAGTTTTACCCAAAAATAATCTCTACTACATGCTACTACTGTAGCTCACACCATAGGAAACCATTTGTTTAATTTCCTTAGCAATTGATTGCTACGCTTAGCAATTAATCTAACTACTCATTTTAGTAACACAATTAAGGAGCAAATTATTAACCACATGCAAGACTACATGTACTTTTCTGGTCATTTACCATTTTGAAGCTGGCTGCATATTTATTTGTAACAAAGCAGCTCTGATTGCGTTACTCCTCTTCTCTCTATAGCTGTCCTTTGCAGTAATTCCCTTTCACAACTAGATGTCCTCACTTTTCAGGGTTAAATGATAGTGTCAATCAGCCTGGAACACTGAGGATATCCTGTGAGTGCAAGATGTCATGGGCCCACCCCCTACGAGGATATCATCATAAAACCATGTGCTCACATAGCATGATGCAGACAGTGGCGCTAATGTCTTTATGTTAGCACCACTCTGCATCACTGAGGACTGCCTACCCCCACCGGGAAGATCTGAAGAACAAGAAGATCCAGCAATTTACATGAGCAGTCTGAAGACAAAAAAGGAGTTTGGGGAGCCAGAGGGCCAGAATGAGGGAACTAAGAGTTGGGTTTCTAAAACATGCCATTAGAGGTAGATTTAGGTCACCTTCCTTGTGTGACACAATGGGGGTTGATTTACTAAAGGCAAGTCCACTTTGCACTACAAGTGCACTTGGAAGTACAGTCGTTGTAGATCTGAGGGGAAGATCTGAAATGAGGGGAAGCTCTGCTGATTTTATCATCCAATCACGTACAAGCAAAAATGCAGTTTTTTTCTTTTCCTTGCATGTCCCTCTCAGATCTACAGCGAGTGCACTTGTAGTGCAAAGTGGATTTGCCTTTAGTAAATAAACCCCAATATATCTTTGTACCTCTGCAGTTCTATGTTCCTCTCAATCCTTTTTTTTTTGTCTTGTAGACCTTAGTAAAAATAACATTAAAGATGATGGAAACAAAGGTCAGGCTTCTACCACCCTACAATCTTGATGGTTTACTCCCTGGCCAAAGATGCTTTTCACATTTTCACAGGTCTGAAGTGTTTTTTGCATGCAGTTATTAAAAAGGTCCAAATTCAAGTTTCAAAGTTGCCCGTTCATCCCAGACTTGGAAAAGATCCTTGCAGCCTTGGTTTCTGGAAGAAAAACAAAAAAGGTGCATTGTGGAGTGACCCAGTTGAATTCTTATTGACAATAACAATCTCTGGTAGCCTGGTGGAAAAGTGTCAGTGCCTGACACCCTGTTGAAAAATGTATAATTCCCTTTGCTGGTAGCCAAGGTTAAACATTCTACATATGTTGCGGTTGTCCAATGTAAAAAAAAAAATATTTTCATGTTAACCTACATAGTAATTCAGATATATAAAAGAATGTCTCACCGTTAATTAGAGTGTGACTATCTCACAAGAGAATTAGAATTAAGACATTTTACCTTGAACCATTACAATATAAGGTCCTTATATGGATCAAGTTGATAAAGGATAGCTAACTATGGTCGTGGGATAAAGAATTGTGGTCCTCCTAGCTCTATATCCCTTGAAACTACAAAACTGTAAAGATCACCTCCTGTTTTCATGAGAAGTAGCTCTATCCAATTCGGCCATGGAAAGCAAATGTGAAGTGACCCCCCAACAACTAATAACATTTTATTTTGCAGGTATCAGATCACTCAATACAGGTGTGGAGACAGCAGGATGCTCTCCCTTTAAGCCCAGGTTCACACTGATGTGGATTAGAAATGGTACGAGTTCAGCTGAACTCGCACCATTTCAAACCGGCAATGCCGTCCGACTTCGAGGATGATTTGACAGACATCTGTGCAGGTTCCTGCACAGATGTTTATTCAAATTGCCCCTGAAGTCGCCAAAAGTAGTACAGGAACTACTTTTGGGAATCAGTGCAGCGCGGCACCAATTCGGACGGTGCCATTGCCGGCAAAAGCTGACGATTTGGCATGTAATTTGACACATCAAATCGCATGCCAAATCGGCCCAATGTGAATGTAAGCTTAGGCCTGAGTTTAAGAATGCCTAAAGGAAGGCCCAGGAAATAAATGCCTGAAGCTTGATATACATGCAAAAATAATTGCTCAAAGCTTGCAAAACACCTGTAAAATAACAGAAAAGAAGCGCTTTAAATTCACTAGGAACATGCTCTGCATACTCCCTGCTCGGGTGTAAATGTAGGCTAAATGTAGTTTGTAAAGGGGGGCTAGGACTGGGCAGGTGTTGGCACCAAACTGTGCAAGTTCCCGGTCTGCTTCTTCTAGGCTAGGACAGACACCCACCTATTGTAATGAACCCTTTGCTAATTTGCATCATACTTCTGGCCTGAGGCCTGCTCACGACATTCCCGGCAAGAGCCCCCGTTCACACTAGAACGCAGTGCGGGAAACCTGTGTTTTGTGAGCGTTTCCTGCACCACATTCAAAATGCACTGCAGCTGCGATCTGCAGCGGGTGTCAATGTTAACGTATCAACATACATAGTTATATACCTCATTTAAAGTCCCAACCCCTTTTTCCTCTTGTTTTCACATAACATATAGGGATGGAGGCATGCTAATGTTGTCTTAGGTTGAGACAGATCACATTTGTTTCTAGTTTTCAATATAAAGGAATAGTAGTGGGAAAAAAAGCCCTTGTGGATTATTATTATTTTTGGTTAATTCTCCATTAAAGGGGTGTGGCAGGAGGCATATCCTATGCCTACATACGTTTGCTAGTAGGTGTCCCTCATTCCCATCTAAAAATGTTGGCACGTATGTGTCCTGGACCACCTCGCCCGGGACTTCATCCCTGTAATAGGCCATTTATAGAAACACTGTAAGAGAGACTACATCTATGCAGCTCTGGGATGTTTGGCTCCTATGCCCCATCTGACTTGAGCTCCTCCTACACTGACATCTATATGGGCACTGACTACACCGATGACATCTTTACTGGAAGGATTTAACCGCTTGCCAACCGGCTCACGTCGATATACGTCGGCAGAATGGCACGGCTGGACAAAACAACGTATGGGTATGTTGTTCCCTTTAAGAGCCACCGGAGGCACGTGTGTGCACCCGCAGCATGGCGGGGGACCTGATGTGCAAGGCCGGCGGGCGCAATCGCAGGCACGAGAGCCAGCACAGGGATTTGTGTGTCTGTAAACACACAAATCCCTGTTCTGTTAGGGGAGAGGAGACATATCGTTTGTTCTTACTAAGTAGGAACAACGATAAGTCCCCCCCTCCCAGTCAGTCCCATCCCCATACAGTTAGAACACATCCAGGAAACACACATTTAACCCCTTTATCGCCCCCTAGTGTTAACCCCTTCCCTACCAGTGACATTTACACAGTAATCAGTTCTCTTTTATAGCTCTGATCGCTGTATAAATGTCAATGGTCCCAAAAATGTGTCAAAAGTTTCCGATCTGTCCGCCACAATGTCACAGTACTGCTAAAAATCGCAGTTCACCGCCATTACTAGTAAAAAATATTATTATTATTAATAAAAATGCCATAAATTTTTCCCATAGTTTGTAGATGCTATAACTTTTGCACAAACCAATCAATATACGCTTATTGCAATTTTGTTTACCCAAAATATGTAGAAAAATATATATTGGCATAAACTGATGAAGAAATTTGTTTAAAAACATTTTTGGGGATATTTATTATAGCAAAAAGTAAAAAATATATATTTTTTTTTCAAAATTGTCGCTCTTTTTTTGTTTTAAAGTGCAAACAATAAAAACCGCAGGGGGTGATCAAATACCACAAAAAGAAAGCTCTATTTGTGGGAAAAAAAGGACGCAAACTTCGTTTAGGTACAGCATTTCATGACCGCGCAATTGTCAGTTAAAGCAATGTAGTGCCAAATTGTAAAAAGTGCTCTGATCAGGAAGGGGGTAAAATCTTCTGGAGCTGAAGTGGGAAACAAAAAGGGTCTAAATAACCCCTAAGTACAACTTTGCTCTTACCATACTACAGTGGTAGAGCCATCTAGTGGCAATACAACTAACTGCACCTGCCAACAAGTTTTGTCATGGCTCTTGGCTTTTTACAATGGGCAGAAAGGACAGTGTGGATTTTCATAGACTTGTATGGAAAGAGAAACAGTTCTGAATTGAAAAAAGCACTAGCCCTAAAAATAATACAAATATTTACTCTTTATAGCCTTACCGCTTAACGCCTCCTCCCAGTGGCCCTTTAGGGGGCTTTAATGCCCAGGAAGTAACGCCGCTAGTATATCATATTTGACTAATGTGATTGGCTCTCACATGATCGGAGCTCCTGATCAGAAGCTGTGACTGAGAGTTGTTGGTGACAGCTCAGTCACATGCTCGCAGCACACAACCTCAGGCTGCCATGGATGCATATGTGAGATGACTTGGCATTAACATCCACTTTACAGTGGGGACAAAAAGTATTCAGACCCCCTTAAATTTTTCATTCTTTGTTATATTGCAGCCAAAAATTGCTAAAATCATTCAAGTTCAGTTTTTCCTCATTAATGTACACACAGCACCCCATATTGACAGAAAAACACAGAATTGTTGACATTTTTGCAGATTTATTCAAAAAGAAAAACTGAAATATCACATGGTCCTAAGTATTCAGATCCTTTGCTGTGACACTCATATATTTATCTCAGGTGCTGTCCATTTCTTCTGATCATCCTTGAGATGGATCTACACCTTCATTTGAGTCCAGCTGTGTTTGATTATACTGATTGGACTTGATTAGGAAAGCCACACACCTGTCTAGGAAATGCCTGAAGAGCTCAGAGACAGAATTGTGGCAAGGCACAGATCTGGGCAAGGTTACAAAAAAAATTCTGCTGCACTTAAGGTTCCTAAGAGCACTGTGGCCTCCATAATCCTTAAATGGAAGACGTTTGGGACGACCAGAACCCTTCTTAGAGCTGGCTGTCCGGCCAATCTGAGCTATCGGGGGAGAAGAGCCTTGGTGAGGGAGGTAAAGAAGAACCCAATCACTGTGGCTGAGCTCCAGAGATGCAGTCGGGAGATGGGAGAAAGTTGTAGAAAGTCAATCATCACTGCAGATCTCCACCAGTTGGGGCTTTATGGCAGAGTGGTCCGACGGAAGCCTCTCCTCAGTGCAAGACATATGAAAGCCCGCATGGAGTTTGCTAAAAAAAAATCTGAAGCACTCCAAGATGGTGAGAAATAAGATTCTCTGGTCTGCTGAGACCAAGATAGAACTTTTTGGCCTTAATTCTAAGTGGTATGTGTGGAAAAAACAGGCACTGCTCATCACCTGTCCAATACAGTCCCAACAGTGAAGCATGGTGGTTGCAGCATCATGCTGTGGGGGTGTTTTTTAGCTGCAGGGACAGGACCACTGGTTGCAACCAAGGGAAAGATGAATGCAGCCAAGTACAGGGATATCCTGGACGAAAACCTTCTCCAGAGTGCTCAGGACCCCAGACTGGGCCGAAGGTTTACCTTCCAACAAGACAATGACCCTAAGCACACAGCTAAAATAACGAAGGAGTGGCTTCACAACAACTCCGTGACTGTTCTTGAATGGCCCAGCCAGAGCCCTGACTTAAACCCAATTGAGCATCTTTGGAAAGACCTAAAAATGGCCGTCCACCAACGTTTACCATCCAACCTGTCAGAACTGGAGAGGATCTGCAAGGAGGAATGGCAGAGGATCCCCAAATCCAGGTGTGAAAAACTTGTTACATCTTTCCCAAAAAGACTCATGGCTGTATTAGATCAAAAGGGTGCTTCTACTAAATACTGAGCAAAGGGTCTGAATACTTAGGACCATGTGATATTTCAGTTTTTCTTTTTTAATAAATCTGCAAAAATGTCAACAATTCTGTGTTTTTCTGTCAACATGGGGTGCTGTGTGTACATTAATGAGGAAAAAAATGAACTTAAATGATTTTAGCAAATGGCTGCAATATAACAAAGAGTGAAAAATGTAAATGGGTCTGGATACTTTCCGTCCCCACTGTATATACAGTATATGTGTTATGCAGTTGGCAAGGGGTTACCTTTGGTGATCTGGTGCAGGAAGTTAGCCACTTTTAGCACTAAAAACCAGCATCTTGCTTTCTGCTACATGCTAGGTGGAGTCACATACAGAAGATGACTTGTAGATTATAGTTAAGATAACGATGTCACTGTTCTTGCCTATAGACAATGGTATGAAAGAATTTTCGCTAATCAGTTGCCCTTCAACAAAGACTCATGTTGGATGTTATCAATGTGTAGTGTCTGTGTGTTGATGCTGACAGTGACGTGTGAATACAATTTGTTCTGAAAAGATAATGATAAAGCTAGTAGGCCAAGTATAATGAATCTGTCGTTTCCTATAGAAAATGTTCTTCCCATGCTGCCCTGTTAGGGAGAATCACTCATGTATTGTACTGGTGACCACTGAAAAAAGTGAGGGGCAGTGCACACTACTAATGCTGAAATAGACTAATTACATGCCTCATTACGTTTCATGATGGCCTTGTAGGGCCTCCTGTGTTTGATGTTCTTTTGAGCATAAAGTAAAGATTACATACTCTGTTCTTATGTTTTGCTTCCATTAAACTATTGAAAACTCAAGAAATACTGTTGAAAAGGAAAAATGTAAGGGGAAATCCAAAATCCTTAAGTTGTCCCCAAAGCAAATGGTAAGAGGATTTCCTCCAATGGGGAACTGTCTAAAGCAGGGTACACATGAACGTTTTTTTTTTTCTTGTTCAACCAGAAGGGTGAACAAGTAAACCTGACAGATCCCCTCATCCACACAAGCGATGTGGATGCAGGGATCTCCCCCACCACACTATTGTATTCTGACAGGGCAGGAGGAAAATGGAGTGGATTGTTTCATCGTCATGCCCCTCCTATCCATCTCCTGCTGTGATTTTGGGCTTGTGTATACCCCCACAGTGCTGCTGGGTTCCCCCCTCCCCCGCCGGCTGCTGCGGGGGTTCTGTCATGATGGAGAACAGAGAGGGGGCCGGTAAATGTGTCATTTACTGGCCCCTTCCTTGTCTTAATGAATAGAGTCAGTGATCCATGCTGATCACAGACTCTGTTCATTCATAACGGAGGTATATAGTGCCTTGAAAAAGTATTCATACCCCTTGAAATTTTCCACATTTTGTCATGTTACAACCAAAAATGTAAATGTATTTGATTGGGATTTTGGGATTTTATGTGATAGACCAACACAAAGTGGCACATAATTGTAAAGTGGAAGGAAAATGATAAATGGTTTCAATTTATTTTTACAAATAAAGATGTGAAAAGTGTGGGGTACATTTGTATTCAGCCCCCATGAGTCAATACTTTGTAGAACCACCTTTCACTGTAATTACAGCTGCAAGTCTTTTTGGGGATGTCTCTTCCAGCTTTGCACATCTAGAGAGGGACATTTTTGACCATTCCTCTTTACAAAATAGCTCAAGCTCTGTCAGATTAGATGGAGAGCATCTGTGAACAGCAATTTTCAAGTCTTGCCACAGATTCTCAATTGGATTTAGGTCTGGACTTTGATTGGGCCATTCTAACACATGCTTTGATGTAAACCATTCCATTGTAGCTCTGGCTGTATGTTTAGGGTCGTTGTCCTACTGGAATTCTGGCCCAGTTTCAAGTCTTTTGCAGACTAACAGGTTTTCTTCCAAGATTGCCCTGTATTTGGCTCCATCCATCTTCCCATCAACTCTGACCAACTTCCCTGTCCCTACTGAAAAAAAGCATCCCCACAACATGATGCTGCCACCACCCATGTGGTGGGGATGATGTGTTCAGGGTGATGTGCAGTGTTATGCCGCGTACACACGATTGGACTTCTCGTCGGAAAAAGATATGACGGCTTTTCCGCTTAAGTTTGCCTTGCATACACACGGTCACGCAAAAGTTCGCTGAACTTACGAACGTCAAGAACGTGGTGACGTACAACACTACGATGAGCCGAGAAAATAAAGTTCAATGCTTCCAAGCATGCGTTGAATTGTTTCCGAGCATGCGTAGTAATATTGCGCGTTGGAATTGCCACAGACGATCGCATTTTCGGATAGGAACTTTTCCTGACCGAAAAATTGAGAACCTGCTCTCAATCTTTTGCTGGCTGGAATTCGGCCAGGAAAAGTCCGATGGAGCATACAAACGGTCGCATTTTCCAACGAAAAACTCTCATCGGTCTTTTGCGGGCCGAAATTCTGATCGTGTGTACGCGGCATTAGTTTTCTGTTACACATACCGTTTATCTTTTAGGCCGAAAAGTTAAATTTTGGTCTCATCTGACCAGAGCACCTTCTTCCACATGTTTGCTGTGTCCCCTACATGGCTTCTCGCTAAAGGGAGTTCTTTCAACAATGGTTTTCTTCTTGCTACTCTTCCATAAAGGTCAGATTTGTGGAGCACACAACTAATATTTGTCCTGTGGACAGATTCTCCCACCAGCTCCTCCAGAGTTTCCATGGGCCTCTTGGCTGCTCCTCGTATGAATGCTCTCCTTGCCCGGCCTGTCAGTTTAGGTGGAGAGCCATGTCTTGGTAGGTTTGCAGTTGTGCCATACTCGTTTCATTTTCGGATGATGGATTGAACAGTGCTATGTGAGATGTTCAAAGCTTGAGATATTTTTTTATAACCTAACCCTGCTTTAAAATTCTCTACAACTTTACATCTGACCTGTCTGGTGTGTTCATTGGCCTTCATGATGCTGTTTGTTCACTAAGGTTCTCTAACAAACCTCTGAGGGCTTCACAGAACAGCTGTATTTATACTGAGATTAAATTACACACAGGTGGACCCTATTTACTAATTAGGTGACTTCTGAGGGCAATCGGTTGCACTAGATTTTAGTTAGAGGTATCAGAGTAAAGGGGGGCTAAATACAAATGTCACATATTTTTTTGTAAAAAATTTTAAAAACCATTTATCATTTTCCTTCCCCTTCACAATTATGCGTCACTTTGTGTTGGTCTATCACATAAAATCCCAATAAAATACATTTACGTTTTTGGTTATAACATGACAAAATGTGGAAAATTGCAAGGGGTATGAATACTTTTTCAAGGCACTGTAGTAAACTATGTTTACTATGCTTCAGTTTGTTAATGAACGGGAAGCTCTGTACAGATTAGAACACCTGTCAGTTTTTATTTCTGTCTTTGCCCCCATTAGGGAGATTCACCCTCTATTTGTCTTTTTTACCATGATCGCCAAGAGTGCAATAAAATCCCAAATTTCGGGTTGACACCAGAACAGGAATGGGAGATTCCCTTGCTTTGGAGTCACTTTCTGTTTTGTCTATGGTACAGGAAATGGAACACAAATGGCAAAAAAACCTCACAGGTTTTACATCCCTCCCTCATGCCTGGTACACACGATGACATTATCGGACGAATTATCGTCTGTTTTTTTTTTTTGCATGCTAGTCTTTTTTGCATGCTAGTCTTCTCGTACAACAGAATAAAAATTCGGCAATGATGTAATGTATTGTATTTTCAGACAAAAACTGTACAGATTAAATGAAAATCATGTTTGTCCCTTCGGATAATTTCAGACGAACACTCAGCCCCTTCACGGCATGGTCCCCCCCGCACTGAGCCCCTCCGCGGCACGGTCCCCTCGCACTCAGCCCTTCCACGGCACGGTTCCCCCCGCACTGAGCCCTTCTGCGGCACGGTCCCCTCGCACTCAGCCCTTCCATGGCACGGTCCCCCCCGCACTCAGCCCTTCCACGGCATGGTCCCCCCCGCACTGAGCCCCTCCATGGCACGGTCCCCCCCGTACTCAGCCTTTCCACGGCACGGTCCCCCCCACAATGAGCCCCTCTACTGCACGGTTCCCCCCCCCGTACTCATCCCTTGCACGGCACGGTCCCCCCCGCACTGAGCCCCTCCTCGGAACAGTCCCCCCACACTGAGCCCTTCCACGGCACGGTCCCCCCCGCACTGAGCCCCTCCGCGGCACGGTCCCCGCGCACTCAGCCCTTCCATGGCACAGTCCCCCCCGCACTGAGCCCCTCCACGGCACGGCCCCCCCCCCGAACTGAGCCCTTCCACGGCACGGTCCCCCCCGCACTGAATCCCTCCATGGCACGGTCCCCCCGCACTCAGCCCTTCCACGCCACGGTCCCCCCCGCACTCAGCCCTTCCACGGCACGGTCCCCCCCGCACTGAGCCCCTCCATGGCACGGTCCCCCCCGCACTGAATCCCTCCATGGCACGGTCCCCCCCCGCACTCAGCCTTTCCACGCCACGGTCCCCCCCGCACTCAGCCCTTCCACGGCACGGTCCCCCCCGCACTGAGCCCCTCCATGGCACGGTCCCCCCCCGCACTCAGCCCTTCCATGGCACGGTCCCCCCCGCACTCAGCCCCTCCACGGCACGGTCCCCACACACTCAGCCTGCCATGGCTTACTCGGCTTCTCCTCCCGGCCAACCTGATCTGCCTCCTGTCCTGATTGGCAGGGAGGAGAATCCGGAAGACAATAGCGAATATTGATTCGCTATTGTCACAAGTGGGTGGGTTCACTGTGCCCCAAGACCAACCTTTTCCAAGCCAATTAGAGCCTCGGGCTCTAATCATGGGGCTTGAAAAAATAAAAAAAAATTCATACAAACGTATCAGTCTGGCGCCCTGCATTCATGCGTCCCCGCATGCAAACTAGGGGGGCGGCCACCGCCCCTAATGTACCGGCTGCTCCTGCGTGTAAATGTTAGAAAATTTGTGCAGCCAACATGACTATTTCTGTTCATCTTACAACCACAATTTCGTATCTGGAGGCACACACGTATGTATGCACGCACGTACGCGCACATGAACGCACACATGAACGCACACATGCACGCACATGTTCTCCTCTCTCTGTCCACCTCTTGTTTTTCCTTGTTACATCCAGTATTAAGAGGGACATCTGCTGGATCAATCTGTTATTAAGCCATTAAAAAATGGACCCACTTTTAACCATTAGAAATATCACTCTACTTCTAATCGAATATAAATTGAAATCATAGAAAAAGACTCAAGGCACATTTTCTAAGCAGAATTGCACAAAAATAAATTTGAAAAATAAATGTTTCAAGCCCATGACAAAACAAAACATTACATTTACTACATATGATGGTGTTGTTCGGTGAAATCAGGAAAAGATAACCTATAATAGCTATTTAGGAAACTAGAAATTAATCTGTGATAAAAAAAAAAAAAAAAAACTCCTTCGGACCGGAATCGAACCAGTGACCTAAGGATTACAGCTTGGTAATTCCACTACAGTCCTCCGCTCTACCAACTGAGCTACCGAAGGTTCTCCGACAACAGTGCTCTCTGTCTTTGTACACGAGATATTCACACATGCGGCCGGATTCACGTCATACTTAGTTATCTTGTAATGCATATCCGCAAGCTGCTCTTTTGCTGTACTCAGTAACTTAGGAAAATGTGTAGTTACCTATTTTGAGTATCCTGTTTGTATATACAGTAAATGGCTATCAGCGCTGTGCAGGACTATTTTATCAGTCTTTAAATATCTCTCAAGTAGTCACAGCTTGTTAAAAGTACTGTAATAGTGTTTTAGTGACATCTAGTGTTAAGGCTAGCAACAACCGCTGCAATCAAACTCCTGCTAGAATAGAAAGAAGTACACCAGGTGTTCTGTCATAATCTCCAACCGCTTGTACTGCGCATGTCGCCGCACCGCGCCTGCGCGGTCTTCGTGTAGCACCGCACGTCATACCATCAAAGGAGATACATGGACAGTTAAGCAAAAATACAGAGTTTTATCATACGAGATTCAAAGCAATTAACATGATGAACTGGGAAGATAATGTACAAAACAATGTATTTGCAGAACTATGTTCACACTCGCGTACATATCCGCACATTGTTCTGTACATTATCTTGCCAGTTCAGGGGATGTGAGTCTTCCCGCAATCTGAACATAATATTGCTATGTAAAAGGCATCAATTAGACCAACTGCTCTCACCGCCGCAGCGCGACTGAGGCATCAAATAAATAGACCAATTGCTTTCACCGCCGCAGCGTGCCTGAGGCATCAAATAGACCAACTGCTCTCACCGCCGCAGCGCACCTGAGGCATCAAATAAATAGACCAATTGCTTTCACCGCCGCAGCGTGCCTGAGGCATCAAATAGACCAACTGCTCTCACCGCCGCAGCGCGACTGAGGCATCAAATAAATAGACCAATTGCTTTCACCGCCGCAGCGTGCCTGAGGCATCAAATAGACCAACTGCTCTCACCGCCACAGCGCACCTGAGGCATCAAATAAATAGATCAATTGCTTTTACCGCCGCAGCGTGCCTGAGGCATCAAATAGACCAACTGCTCTCACCGCCACAGCGCACCTGAGGCATCAAATAAATAGATCAATTGCTTTTACCGCCGCAGCGTGCCTGAGGCATCAAATAGACCAACTGCTCTCACCGCCGCAGCGCACCTGAGGCATCAAATAAATAGACCAATTGCTTTCACCGCCGCAGCGTGCCTGAGGCATCAAATAGACCAACTGCTCTCACCGCCGCAGCGCGACTGAGGCAACAAATAAATAGACCAATTGCTTTCACCGCCGCAGCGTGCCTGAGGCATCAAATAGACCAACTGCTCTCACCGCCGCAGCGCACCTGAGGCATCAAATAAATAGACCAATTGCTTTCACCGCCGCAGCGTGCCTGAGGCATCAAATAGACCAACTGCTCTCACCGCCGCAGCGCGACTGAGGCATCAAATAAATAGACCAATTGCTTTCACCGCCGCAGCGTGCCTGAGGCATCAAATAGACCAACTGCTCTCACCGCCGCAGCGCACCTGAGGCATCAAATAAATAGACCAATTGCTTTCACCGCCGCAGCGTGCCTGAGGCATCAAATAGACCAACTGCTCTCACCGCCGCAGCGCGACTGAGGCATCAAATAAATAGACCAATTGCTTTCACCGCCGCAGCGTGCCTGAGGCATCAAATAGACCAACTGCTCTCACCGCCGCAGCGCACCTGAGGCATCAAATAAATAGACCAATTGCTTTCACCGCCGCAGCATGCCTGAGGCATCAAATAGACCAACTGCTCTCACCGCCGCAGCGTGCCTGAGGCATCAAATAGACCAACTGCTCTCACCGCCACAGCGCACCTGAGGCATCAAATAAATAGATCAATTGCTTTTACCGCCGCAGCGTGCCTGAGGCATCAAATAGACCAACTGCTCTCACCGCCACAGCGCACCTGAGGCATCAAATAAATAGATCAATTGCTTTTACCGCCGCAGCGTGCCTGAGGCATCAAATAGACCAACTGCTCTCACCACCACAGCGCACCTGAGGCATCAAATAAATAGACCAATTGCTTTCACCGCCGCAGCGTGCCTGAGGCATCAAATAGACCAACTGCTCTCACCGCCGCAGCGCACCTGAGGCATCAAATAAATAGACCAATTGCTTTCACCGCCGCAGCGTGCCTGAGGCATCAAATAGACCAACTGCTCTCACCGCCGCAGCGCGACTGAGGCAACAAATAAATAGACCAATTGCTTTCACCGCCGCAGCGTGCCTGAGGCATCAAATAGACCAACTGCTCTCACCGCCGCAGCGCACCTGAGGCATCAAATAAATAGACCAATTGCTTTCACCGCCGCAGCACGCCTGAGGCATCAAATAGACCAACTGCTCTCACCGCCGCAGCGTGCCTGAGGCATCAAATAGACCAACTGCTCTCACCGCCGCAGCGCGACTGAGGCATCAAATAAATAGACCAATTGCTTTCACCGCCGCAGCGTGCCTGAGGCATCAAATAGACCAACTGCTCTCACCGCCACAGCGCACCTGAGGCATCAAATAAATAGATCAATTGCTTTTACCGCCGCAGCGTGCCTGAGGCATCAAATAGACCAACTGCTCTCACCGCCACAGCGCACCTGAGGCATCAAATAAATAGATCAATTGCTTTTACCGCCGCAGCGTGCCTGAGGCATCAAATAGACCAACTGCTCTCACCACCACAGCGCACCTGAGGCATCAAATAAATAGACCAATTGCTTTCACCGCCGCAGCGTGCCTGAGGCATCAAATAGACCAACTGCTCTCACCGCCGCAGCGCACCTGAGGCATCAAATAAATAGACCAATTGCTTTCACCGCCGCAGCGTGCCTGAGGCATCAAATAGACCAACTGCTCTCACCGCCGCAGCGCGACTGAGGCAACAAATAAATAGACCAATTGCTTTCACCGCCGCAGCGTGCCTGAGGCATCAAATAGACCAACTGCTCTCACCGCCGCAGCGCACCTGAGGCATCAAATAAATAGACCAATTGCTTTCACCGCCGCAGCACGCCTGAGGCATCAAATAGACCAACTGCTCTCACCGCCGCAGCGTGCCTGAGGCATCAAATAGACCAACTGCTCTCACCGCCGCAGCGCGACTGAGGCATCAAATAAATAGACCAATTGCTTTCACCGCCGCAGCGTGCCTGAGGCATCAAATAGACCAACTGCTCTCACCGCCACAGCGCACCTGAGGCATCAAATAAATAGATCAATTGCTTTTACCGCCGCAGCGTGCCTGAGGCATCAAATAGACCAACTGCTCTCACCGCCACAGCGCACCTGAGGCATCAAATAAATAGATCAATTGCTTTTACCGCCGCAGCGTGCCTGAGGCATCAAATAGACCAACTGCTCTCACCGCCGCAGCGCACCTGAGGCATCAAATAAATAGACCAATTGCTTTCACCGCCGCAGCGTGCCTGAGGCATCAAATAGACCAACTGCTCTCACCGCCGCAGCGCGACTGAGGCAACAAATAAATAGACCAATTGCTTTCACCGCCGCAGCGTGCCTGAGGCATCAAATAGACCAACTGCTCTCACCGCCGCAGCGCACCTGAGGCATCAAATAAATAGACCAATTGCTTTCACCGCCGCAGCGTGCCTGAGGCATCAAATAGACCAACTGCTCTCACCGCCGCAGCGCGACTGAGGCATCAAATAAATAGACCAATTGCTTTCACCGCCGCAGCGTGCCTGAGGCATCAAATAGACCAACTGCTCTCACCGCCGCAGCGCACCTGAGGCATCAAATAAATAGACCAATTGCTTTCACCGCCGCAGCGTGCCTGAGGCATCAAATAGACCAACTGCTCTCACCGCCGCAGCGCGACTGAGGCATCAAATAAATAGACCAATTGCTTTCACCGCCGCAGCGTGCCTGAGGCATCAAATAGACCAACTGCTCTCACCGCCGCAGCGCACCTGAGGCATCAAATAAATAGACCAATTGCTTTCACCGCCGCAGCATGCCTGAGGCATCAAATAGACCAACTGCTCTCACCGCCGCAGCGTGCCTGAGGCATCAAATAGACCAACTGCTCTCACCGCCACAGCGCACCTGAGGCATCAAATAAATAGATCAATTGCTTTTACCGCCGCAGCGTGCCTGAGGCATCAAATAGACCAACTGCTCTCACCGCCACAGCGCACCTGAGGCATCAAATAAATAGATCAATTGCTTTTACCGCCGCAGCGTGCCTGAGGCATCAAATAGACCAACTGCTCTCACCACCACAGCGCACCTGAGGCATCAAATAAATAGACCAATTGCTTTCACCGCCGCAGCGTGCCTGAGGCATCAAATAGACCAACTGCTCTCACCGCCGCAGCGCACCTGAGGCATCAAATAAATAGACCAATTGCTTTCACCGCCGCAGCGTGCCTGAGGCATCAAATAGACCAACTGCTCTCACCGCCGCAGCGCGACTGAGGCAACAAATAAATAGACCAATTGCTTTCACCGCCGCAGCGTGCCTGAGGCATCAAATAGACCAACTGCTCTCACCGCCGCAGCGCACCTGAGGCATCAAATAAATAGACCAATTGCTTTCACCGCCGCAGCACGCCTGAGGCATCAAATAGACCAACTGCTCTCACCGCCGCAGCGTGCCTGAGGCATCAAATAGACCAACTGCTCTCACCGCCGCAGCGCACCTGAGGCATCAAATAAATAGACCAATTGCTTTCACCGCCGCAGCGTGCCTGAGGCATCAAATAGACCAACTGCTCTCACCGCCGCAGCGCGACTGAGGCATCAAATAAATAGACCAATTGCTTTCACCACCGCAGCGTGCCTGAGGCATCAAATAGACCAACTGCTCTCACCACCACAGCGCACCTGAGGCATCAAATAAATAGACCAATTGCTTTCACCGCCGCAGCGTGCCTGAGGCATCAAATAGACCAACTGCTCTCACCGCCGCAGCGCACCTGAGGCATCAAATAAATAGACCAATTGCTTTCACCGCCGCAGCGTGCCTGAGGCATCAAATAGACCAACTGCTCTCACCGCCGCAGCGCACCTGAGGCATCAAATAAATAGACCAATTGCTTTCACCGCCGCAGCGTGCCTGAGGCATCAAATAGACCAACTGCTCTCACCGCCGCAGCGCGACTGAGGCATCAAATAAATAGACCAATTGCTTTCACCGCCGCAGCGTGCCTGAGGCATCAAATAGACCAACTGCTCTCACCGCCGCAGCGCACCTGAGGCATCAAATAAATAGACCAATTGCTTTCACCGCCGCAGCACGCCTGAGGCATCAAATAGACCAACTGCTCTCACCGCCGCAGCGTGCCTGAGGCATCAAATAGACCAACTGCTCTCACCGCCACAGCGCACCTGAGGCATCAAATAAATAGATCAATTGCTTTTACCGCCGCAGCGTGCCTGAGGCATCAAATAGACCAACTGCTCTCACCGCCACAGCGCACCTGAGGCATCAAATAAATAGATCAATTGCTTTTACCGCCGCAGCGTGCCTGAGGCATCAAATAGACCAACTGCTCTCACCACCACAGCGCACCTGAGGCATCAAATAAATAGACCAATTGCTTTCACCGCCGCAGCGTGCCTGAGGCATCAAATAGACCAACTGCTCTCACCGCCACAGCGCACCTGAGGCATCAAATAAATAGATCAATTGCTTTTACCGCCGCAGCGTGCCTGAGGCATCAAATAGACCAACTGCTCTCACCACCACAGCGCACCTGAGGCATCAAATAAATAGACCAATTGCTTTCACCGCCGCAGCGTGCCTGAGGCATCAAATAGACCAACTGCTCTCACTGCCGCAGCGCACCTGAGGCATCAAATAAATAGACCAATTGCTTTCACCGCCGCAGCGTGCCTGAGGCATCAAATAGACCAACTGCTCTCACCGCCGCAGCGCGACTGAGGCATCAAATAAATAGACCAATTGCTTTCACCGCCGCAGCGTGCCTGAGGCATCAAATAGACCAACTGCTCTCACCGCCGCAGCGCACCTGAGGCATCAAATAAATAGACCAATTGCTTTCACCGCCGCAGCACGCCTGAGGCATCAAATAGACCAACTGCTCTCACCGCCGCAGCGTGCCTGAGGCATCAAATAGACCAACTGCTCTCACCGCCACAGCGCACCTGAGGCATCAAATAAATAGATCAATTGCTTTTACCGCCGCAGCGTGCCTGAGGCATCAAATAGACCAGCTGCTCTCACCGCCACAGCGCACCTGAGGCATCAAATAAATAGATCAATTGCTTTTACCGCCGCAGCGTGCCTGAGGCATCAAATAGACCAACTGCTCTCACCACCACAGCGCACCTGAGGCATCAAATAAATAGACCAATTGCTTTCACCGCCGCAGCGTGCCTGAGGCATCAAATAGACCAACTGCTCTCACCGCCGCAGCGCACCTGAGGCATCAAATAAATAGACCAATTGCTTTCACCGCCGCAGCGTGCCTGAGGCATCAAATAGACCAACTGCTCTCACCGCCGCAGCGCGACTGAGGCAACAAATAAATAGACCAATTGCTTTCACCGCCGCAGCGTGCCTGAGGCATCAAATAGACCAACTGCTCTCACCGCCGCAGCGCACCTGAGGCATCAAATAAATAGACCAATTGCTTTCACCGCCGCAGCACGCCTGAGGCATCAAATAGACCAACTGCTCTCACCGCCGCAGCGTGCCTGAGGCATCAAATAGACCAACTGCTCTCACCGCCACAGCGCACCTGAGGCATCAAATAAATAGATCAATTGCTTTTACCGCCGCAGCGTGCCTGAGGCATCAAATAGACCAACTGCTCTCACCACCACAGCGCACCTGAGGCATCAAATAAATAGACCAATTGCTTTCACCGCCGCAGCGTGCCTGAGGCATCAAATAGACCAACTGCTCTCACCGCCGCAGCGCACCTGAGGCATCAAATAAATAGACCAATTGCTTTCACCGCCGCAGCGTGCCTGAGGCATCAAATAGACCAACTGCTCTCACCGCCGCAGCGCGACTGAGGCATCAAATAAATAGACCAATTGCTTTCACCGCCGCAGCGTGCCTGAGGCATCAAATAGACCAACTGCTCTCACCGCCGCAGCGCACCTGAGGCATCAAATAAATAGACCAATTGCTTTCACCGCCGCAGCATGCCTGAGGCATCAAATAGACCAACTGCTCTCACCGCCGCAGCGTGCCTGAGGCATCAAATAGACCAACTGCTCTCACCGCCACAGCGCACCTGAGGCATCAAATAAATAGATCAATTGCTTTTACCGCCGCAGCGTGCCTGAGGCATCAAACAGACCAACTGCTCTCACCGCCACAGCGCACCTGAGGCATCAAATAAATAGATCAATTGCTTTTACCGCCGCAGCGTGCCTGAGGCATCAAATAGACCAACTGCTCTCACCACCACAGCGCACCTGAGGCATCAAATAAATAGACCAATTGCTTTCACCGCCGCAGCGTGCCTGAGGCATCAAATAGACCAACTGCTCTCACCGCCGCAGCGCACCTGAGGCATCAAATAAATAGACCAATTGCTTTCACCGCCGCAGCGTGCCTGAGGCATCAAATAGACCAACTGCTCTCACCGCCGCAGCGCGACTGAGGCAACAAATAAATAGACCAATTGCTTTCACCGCCGCAGCGTGCCTGAGGCATCAAATAGACCAACTGCTCTCACCGCCGCAGCGCACCTGAGGCATCAAATAAATAGACCAATTGCTTTCACCGCCGCAGCACGCCTGAGGCATCAAATAGACCAACTGCTCTCACCGCCGCAGCGTGCCTGAGGCATCAAATAGACCAACTGCTCTCACCGCCACAGCGCACCTGAGGCATCAAATAAATAGATCAATTGCTTTTCCTGCCGCAGCGTGCCTGAGGCATCAAATAGACCAACTGCTCTCACCACCACAGCGCACCTGAGGCATCAAATAAATAGACCAATTGCTTTCACCGCCGCAGCGTGCCTGAGGCATCAAATAGACCAACTGCTCTCACCGCCGCAGCGCACCTGAGGCA
This sequence comes from Lithobates clamitans, assembly GCA_037952925.1. Lineage (NCBI taxonomy): Eukaryota > Metazoa > Chordata > Amphibia > Anura > Ranidae > Lithobates > Lithobates clamitans. Next base: position 6,183,357 of record JBBGZY010000093.1, read on the forward strand.
TCAAATAAATAGACCAATTGCTTTCACCGCCGCAGCGTGCCTGAGGCATCAAATAGACCAACTGCTCTCACCGCCGCAGCGCGACTGAGGCATCAAATAAATAGACCAATTGCTTTCACCGCCGCAGCACGCCTGAGGCATCAAATAGACCAACTGCTCTCACCGCCGCAGCGTGCCTGAGGCATCAAATAGACCAACTGCTCTCACCGCCACAGCGCACCTGAGGCATCAAATAAATAGATCAATTGCTTTTACCGCCACAGCGTGCCTGAGGCATCAAATAGACCAACTGCTCTCACCACCACAGCGCACCTGAGGCATCAAATAAATAGACCAATTGCTTTCACCGCCGCAGCGTGCCTGAGGCATCAAATAGACCAACTGCTCTCACTGCCGCAGCGCACCTGAGGCATCAAATAAATAGACCAATTGCTTTCACCGCCGCAGCGTGCCTGAGGCATCAAATAGACCAACTGCTCTCACCGCCGCAGCGCACCTGAGGCATCAAATAAATAGACCAATTGCTTTCACCGCCGCAGCACGCCTGAGGCATCAAATAGACCAACTGCTCTCACCGCCGCAGCGTGCCTGAGGCATCAAATAGACCAACTGCTCTCACCACCACAGCGCACCTGAGGCATCAAATAAATAGACCAATTGCTTTCACCGCCGCAGCGTACCTGAGGCATCAAATAGACCAACTGCTCTCACCGCCACAGCGCACCTGAGGCATCAAATAAATAGATCAATTGCTTTTACCGCCGCAGCGTGCCTGAGGCATCAAATAGACCAACTGCTCTCACCACCACAGCGCACCTGAGGCATCAAATAAATAGACCAATTGCTTTCACCGCCGCAGCGTGCCTGAGGCATCAAATAGACCAACTGCTCTCACCGCCGCAGCGCACCTGAGGCATCAAATAAATAGACCAATTGCTTTCACCGCCGCAGCGTGCCTGAGGCATCAAATAGACCAACTGCTCTTACCGCCGCAGCGCGACTGAGGCATCAAATAAATAGACCAATTGCTTTCACCGCCGCAGCGTGCCTGAGGCATCAAATAGACCAACTGCTCTCACCGCCGCAGCGCACCTGAGGCATCAAATAAATAGACCAATTGCTTTCACCGCCGCAGCACGCCTGAGGCATCAAATAGACCAACTGCTCTCACCGCCGCAGCGTACCTGAGGCATCAAATAGACCAACTGCTCTCACCGCCACAGCGCACCTGAGGCATCAAATAAATAGATCAATTGCTTTTACCGCCGCAGCGTGCCTGAGGCATCAAATAGACCAACTGCTCTCACCGCCACAGCGCACCTGAGGCATCAAATAAATAGATCAATTGCTTTTACCGCCGCAGCGTGCCTGAGGCATCAAATAGACCAACTGCTCTCACCACCACAGCGCACCTGAGGCATCAAATAAATAGACCAATTGCTTTCACCGCCGCAGCGTGCCTGAGGCATCAAATAGACCAACTGCTCTCACCGCCGCAGCGCACCTGAGGCATCAAATAAATAGACCAATTGCTTTCACCGCCGCAGCGTGCCTGAGGCATCAAATAGACCAACTGCTCTCACCGCCGCAGCGCGACTGAGGCAACAAATAAATAGACCAATTGCTTTCACCGCCGCAGCGTGCCTGAGGCATCAAATAGACCAACTGCTCTCACCGCCGCAGCGCACCTGAGGCATCAAATAAATAGACCAATTGCTTTCACCGCCGCAGCACGCCTGAGGCATCAAATAGACCAACTGCTCTCACCGCCGCAGCGTGCCTGAGGCATCAAATAGACCAACTGCTCTCACCGCCACAGCGCACCTGAGGCATCAAATAAATAGATCAATTGCTTTTACCGCCGCAGCGTGCCTGAGGCATCAAATAGACCAACTGCTCTCACCACCACAGCGCACCTGAGGCATCAAATAAATAGACCAATTGCTTTCACCGCCGCAGCGTGCCTGAGGCATCAAATAGATCAACTGCTCTCACCGCCGCAGCGCACCTGAGGCATCAAATAAATAGACCAATTGCTTTCACCGCCGCAGCGTGCCTGAGGCATCAAATAGACCAACTGCTCTCACCGCCGCAGCGTGCCTGAGGCATCAAATAAATAGACCAATTGCTTTCACCGCCGCAGCGTGCCTGAGGCATCAAATAGACCAACTGCTCTCACCGCCGCAGCGCACCTGAGGCATCAAATAAATAGACCAATTGCTTTCACCGCCGCAGCGTGCCTGAGGCATCAAATAGACCAACTGCTCTCACCGCCGCAGCGCGACTGAGGCATCAAATAAATAGACCAATTGCTTTCACCGCCGCAGCGTGCCTGAGGCATCAAATAGACCAACTGCTCTCACCGCCGCAGCGCACCTGAGGCATCAAATAAATAGACCAATTGCTTTCACCGCCGCAGCGTGCCTGAGGCATCAAATAGACCAACTGCTCTCACCACCGCAGCGTGCCTGAGGCATCAAATAGACCAACTGCTCATACCGCCGCAGCGCACCCGAGGCATCAAATAAATAGACCAATTGCTTTCACCGCCGCAGCGTGCCTGAGGCATCAAATAGACCAACTGCTCTCACCGCCGCAGCGCACCTGAGGCATCAAATAAATAGACCAATTGCTTTCACCGCCGCAGCGTGCCTGAGGCATCAAATAGACCAACTGCTCTCACCGCCGCAGCGCGACTGAGGCATCAAATAAATAGACCAATTGCTTTCACCGCCGCAGCGTGCCTGAGGCATCAAATAGACCAACTGCTCTCACCTCCGCAGCGCACCTGAGGCATCAAATAAATAGACCAATTGCTTTCACCGCCGCAGCACGCCTGAGGCATCAAATAGACCAATTGCTTTCACCGCCGCAGCGTGCCTGAGGCATCAAATAGACCAACTGCTCTCACCGCCACAGCGCACCTGAGGCATCAAATAAATAGATCAATTGCTTTCACCGCCGCAGCGTGCCTGAGGCATCAAATAGACCAACTGCTCTCACCGCCACAGCGCACCTGAGGCATCAAATAAATAGATCAATTGCTTTTACCGCCGCAGCGTGCCTGAGGCATCAAATAGACCAACTGCTCTCACCACCACAGCGCACCTGAGGCATCAAATAAATAGACCAATTGCTTTCACCGCCGCAGCGTGCCTGAGGCATCAAATAGACCAACTGCTCTCACCGCCGCAGCGCACCTGAGGCATCAAATAAATAGACCAATTGCTTTCACCGCCGCAGCGTGCCTGAGGCATCAAATAGACCAACTGCTCTCACCGCCGCAGCGTGCCTGAGGCATCAAATAGACCAACTGCTCATACCGCCGCAGCGCACCCGAGGCATCAAATAAATAGACCAATTGCTTTCACCGCCGCAGCGTGCCTGAGGCATCAAATAGACCAACTGCTCTCACCGCGGCAGCGCACCTGAGGCATCAAATAAATAGACCAATTGCTTTCACCGCCGCAGCGTGCCTGAGGCATCAAATAGACCAACTGCTCTCACCGCCGCAGCGCGACTGAGGCATCAAATAAATAGACCAATTGCTTTCACCGCCGCAGCGTGCCTGAGGCATCAAATAGACCAACTGCTCTCACCGCCGCAGCGCACCTGAGGCATCAAATAAATAGACCAATTGCTTTCACCGCCGCAGCACGCCTGAGGCATCAAATAGACCAATTGCTTTCACCGCCGCAGCGTGCCTGAGGCATCAAATAGACCAACTGCTCTCACCGCCACAGCGCACCTGAGGCATCAAATAAATAGATCAATTGCTTTTACCGCCGCAGCGTGCCTGAGGCATCAAATAGACCAACTGCTCTCACCACCACAGCGCACCTGAGGCATGAAATAAATAGACCAATTGCTTTCACCGCCGCAGCGTGCCTGAGGCATCAAATAGACCAACTGCTCTCACCGCCGCAGCGCACCTGAGGCATCAAATAAATAGACCAATTGCTTTCACCGCCGCAGCGTGCCTGAGGCATCAAATAGACCAACTGCTCTCACCGCCGCAGCGTGCCTGAGGCATCAAATAGACCAACTGCTCATACCGCCGCAGCGCACCCGAGGCATCAAATAAATAGACCAATTGCTTTCACCGCCGCAGCGTGCCTGAGGCATCAAATAGACCAACTGCTCTCACCGCCGCAGCACACCTGAGGCATCAAATAAATAGACCAATTGCTTTCACCGCCGCAGCGTGCCTGAGGCATCAAATAGACCAACTGCTCTCACCGCCGCAGCGCGACTGAGGCATCAAATAAATAGACCAATTGCTTTCACCGCCGCAGCGTGCCTGAGGCATCAAATAGACCAACTGCTCTCACCGCCGCAGCGCACCTGAGGCATCAAATAAATAGACCAATTGCTTTCACCGCCGGAGCACGCCTGAGGCATCAAATAGACCAACTGCTCTCACCGCCGCAGCGTGCCTGAGGCATCAAATAGACCAACTGCTCTCACCGCCACAGCGCACCTGAGGCATCAAATAAATAGATCAATTGCTTTTACCGCCGCAGCGTGCCTGAGGCATCAAATAGACCAACTGCTCTCACCACCACAGCGCACCTGAGGCATCAAATAAATAGACCAATTGCTTTCACCGCCGCAGCGTGCCTGAGGCATCAAATAGACCAACTGCTCTCACCGCCGCAGCGCACCTGAGGCATCAAATAAATAGACCAATTGCTTTCACCGCCGCAGCGTGCCTGAGGCTTCAAATAGACCAACTGCTCTCACCGCCGCAGCGTGCCTGAGGCATCAAATAGACCAACTGCTCATACCGCCGCAGCGCACCCGAGGCATCAAATAAATAGACCAATTGCTTTCACCGCCGCAGCGTGCCTGAGGCATCAAATAGACCAACTGCTCTCACCGCCGCAGCGCACCTGAGGCATCAAATAAATAGACCAATTGCTTTCACCGCCGCAGCGTGCCTGAGGCATCAAATAGACCAACTGCTCTCACCGCCGCAGCGCGACTGAGGCATCAAATAAATAGACCAATTGCTTTCACCGCCGCAGCGTGCCTGAGGCATCAAATAGACCAACTGCTCTCACCGCCGCAGTGCACCTGAGGCATAAAATAAATAGACCAATTGCTTTCACCGCCGCAGCACGCCTGAGGCATCAAATAGACCAACTGCTCTCACCACCGCAGCGTGCCTGAGGCATCAAATAGACCAACTGCTCTCACCGCCACAGCGCACCTGAGGCATCAAATAAATAGATCAATTGCTTTCACCGCCGCAGCGTGCCTGAGGCATCAAATAGACCAACTGCTCTCACCGCCACAGCGCACCTGAGGCATCAAATAAATAGATCAATTGCTTTTACCGCCACAGCGTGCCTGAGGCATCAAATAGACCAACTGCTCTCACCACCACAGCGCACCTGAGGCATCAAATAAATAGACCAATTGCTTTCACCGCCGCAGCGTGCCTGAGGCATCAAATAGACCAACTGCTCTCACTGCCGCAGCGCACCTGAGGCATCAAATAAATAGACCAATTGCTTTCACCGCCGCAGCGTGCCTGAGGCATCAAATAGACCAACTGCTCTCACCGCCGCAGCGCACCTGAGGCATCAAATAAATAGACCAATTGCTTTCACCGCCGCAGCACGCCTGAGGCATCAAATAGACCAACTGCTCTCACCGCCGCAGCGTGCCTGAGGCATCAAATAGACCAACTGCTCTCACCGCCACAGCGCACCTGTGGCATCAAATAAATAGATCAATTGCTTTTACCGCCGCAGCGTGCCTGAGGCATCAAATAGACCAACTGCTCTCACCACCACAGCGCACCTGAGGCATCAAATAAATAGACCAATTGCTTTCACCGCCGCAGCGTGCCTGAGGCATCAAATAGACCAACTGCTCTCACCGCCGCAGCGCACCTGAGGCATCAAATAAATAGACCAATTGCTTTCACCGCCGCAGCGTGCCTGAGGCATCAAATAGACCAACTGCTCTCACCGCCGCAGCGTGCCTGAGGCATCAAATAGACCAACTGCTCATACCGCCGCAGCGCACCCGAGGCATCAAATAAATAGACCAATTGCTTTCACCGCCGCAGCGTGCCTGAGGCATCAAATAGACCAACTGCTCTCACCGCCGCAGCGCACCTGAGGCATCAAATAAATAGACCAATTGCTTTCACCGCCGCAGCGTGCCTGAGGCATCAAATAGACCAACTGCTCTCACCGCCGCAGCGCGACTGAGACATCAAATAAATAGACCAATTGCTTTCACCGCCGCAGCGTGCCTGAGGCATCAAATGGACCAACTGCTCTCACCGCCGCAGCGCACCTGAGGCATCAAATAAATAGACCAATTGCTTTCACCGCCGCAGCACGCCTGAGGCATCAAATAGACCAACTGCTCTCACCGCCGCAGCGTGCCTGAGGCATCAAATAGACCAACTGCTCTCACCGCCACAGCGCACCTGAGGCATCAAATAAATAGATCAATTGCTTTTACCGCCGCAGCGTGCCTGAGGCATCAAATAGACCAACTGCTCTCACCACCACAGCGCACCTGAGGCATCAAATAAATAGACCAATTGCTTTCACCGCCGCAGCGTGCCTGAGGCATCAAATAGACCAACTGCTCTCACCGCCGCAGCGCACCTGAGGCATCAAATAAATAGACCAATTGCTTTCACCGCCGCAGCGTGCCTGAGGCATCAAATAGACCAACTGCTCTCACCGCCGCAGCGTGCCTGAGGCATCAAATAGACCAACTGCTCATACCGCCGCAGCGCACCTGAGGCATCAAATAAATAGACCAATTGCTTTCACCGCCGCAGCGTGCCTGAGGCATCAAATAGACCAACTGCTCTCACCGCCGCAGCGCACCTGAGGCATCAAATAAATAGACCAATTGCTTTCACCGCCGCAGCGTGCCTGAGGCATCAAATAGACCAACTGCTCTCACCGCCGCAGCGCGACTGAGGCATCAAATAAATAGACCAATTGCTTTCACCGCCGCAGCACGCCTGAGGCATCAAATAGACCAACTGCTCTCACCGCCGCAGCGTGCCTGAGGCATCAAATAGACCAACTGCTCTCACCGCCACAGCGCACCTGAGGCATCAAATAAATAGATCAATTGCTTTTACCGCCACAGCGTGCCTGAGGCATCAAATAGACCAACTGCTCTCACCACCACAGCGCACCTGAGGCATCAAATAAATAGACCAATTGCTTTCACCGCCGCAGCGTGCCTGAGGCATCAAATAGACCAACTGCTCTCACTGCCGCAGCGCACCTGAGGCATCAAATAAATAGACCAATTGCTTTCACCGCCGCAGCGTGCCTGAGGCATCAAATAGACCAACTGCTCTCACCGCCGCAGCGCACCTGAGGCATCAAATAAATAGACCAATTGCTTTCACCGCCGCAGCACGCCTGAGGCATCAAATAGACCAACTGCTCTCACCGCCGCAGCGTGCCTGAGGCATCAAATAGACCAACTGCTCTCACCACCACAGCGCACCTGAGGCATCAAATAAATAGACCAATTGCTTTCACCGCCGCAGCGTACCTGAGGCATCAAATAGACCAACTGCTCTCACCGCCACAGCGCACCTGAGGCATCAAATAAATAGATCAATTGCTTTTACCGCCGCAGCGTGCCTGAGGCATCAAATAGACCAACTGCTCTCACCACCACAGCGCACCTGAGGCATCAAATAAATAGACCAATTGCTTTCACCGCCGCAGCGTGCCTGAGGCATCAAATAGACCAACTGCTCTCACCGCCGCAGCGCACCTGAGGCATCAAATAAATAGACCAATTGCTTTCACCGCCGCAGCGTGCCTGAGGCATCAAATAGACCAACTGCTCTTACCGCCGCAGCGCGACTGAGGCATCAAATAAATAGACCAATTGCTTTCACCGCCGCAGCGTGCCTGAGGCATCAAATAGACCAACTGCTCTCACCGCCGCAGCGCACCTGAGGCATCAAATAAATAGACCAATTGCTTTCACCGCCGCAGCACGCCTGAGGCATCAAATAGACCAACTGCTCTCACCGCCGCAGCGTACCTGAGGCATCAAATAGACCAACTGCTCTCACCGCCACAGCGCACCTGAGGCATCAAATAAATAGATCAATTGCTTTTACCGCCGCAGCGTGCCTGAGGCATCAAATAGACCAACTGCTCTCACCGCCACAGCGCACCTGAGGCATCAAATAAATAGATCAATTGCTTTTACCGCCGCAGCGTGCCTGAGGCATCAAATAGACCAACTGCTCTCACCACCACAGCGCACCTGAGGCATCAAATAAATAGACCAATTGCTTTCACCGCCGCAGTGTGCCTGAGGCATCAAATAGACCAACTGCTCTCACCGCCGCAGCGCACCTGAGGCATCAAATAAATAGACCAATTGCTTTCACCGCCGCAGCGTGCCTGAGGCATCAAATAGACCAACTGCTCTCACCGCCGCAGCGCGACTGAGGCAACAAATAAATAGACCAATTGCTTTCACCGCCGCAGCGTGCCTGAGGCATCAAATAGACCAACTGCTCTCACCGCCGCAGCGCACCTGAGGCATCAAATAAATAGACCAATTGCTTTCACCGCCGCAGCACGCCTGAGGCATCAAATAGACCAACTGCTCTCACCGCCGCAGCGTGCCTGAGGCATCAAATAGACCAACTGCTCTCACCGCCACAGCGCACCTGAGGCATCAAATAAATAGATCAATTGCTTTTACCGCCGCAGCGTGCCTGAGGCATCAAATAGACCAACTGCTCTCACCACCACAGCGCACCTGAGGCATCAAATAAATAGACCAATTGCTTTCACCGCCGCAGCGTGCCTGAGGCATCAAATAGACCAACTGCTCTCACCGCCGCAGCGCACCTGAGGCATCAAATAAATAGACCAATTGCTTTCACCGCCGCAGCGTGCCTGAGGCATCAAATAGACCAACTGCTCTCACCGCCGCAGCGTGCCTGAGGCATCAAATAGACCAACTGCTCATACCGCCGCAGCGCACCCGAGGCATCAAATAAATAGACCAATTGCTTTCACCGCCGCAGCGTGCCTGAGGCATCAAATAGACCAACTGCTCTCACCGCCGCAGCGCACCTGAGGCATCAAATAAATAGACCAATTGCTTTCACCGCCGCAGCGTGCCTGAGGCATCAAATAGACCAACTGCTCTCACCGCCGCAGCGCGACTGAGGCATCAAATAAATAGACCAATTGCTTTCACCGCCGCAGCGTGCCTGAGGCATCAAATAGACCAACTGCTCTCACCGCCGCAGCGCACCTGAGGCATCAAATAAATAGACCAATTGCTTTCACCGTCGCAGCACGCCTGAGGCATCAAATAGACCAATTGCTTTCACCGCCGCAGCGTGCCTGAGGCATCAAATAGACCAACTGCTCTCACCGCCACAGCGCACCTGAGGCATCAAATAAATAGATCAATTGCTTTTACCGCCGCAGCGTGCCTGAGGCATCAAATAGACCAACTGCTCTCACCACCACAGCGCACCTGAGGCATCAAATAAATAGACCAATTGCTTTCACCGCCGCAGCGTGCCTGAGGCATCAAATAGACCAACTGCTCTCACCGCCGCAGCGCACCTGAGGCATCAAATAAATAGACCAATTGCTTTCACCGCCGCAGCGTGCCTGAGGCATCAAATAGACCAACTGCTCTCACCACCGCAGCGTGCCTGAGGCATCAAATAGACCAACTGCTCATACCGCCGCAGCGCACCCGAGGCATCAAATAAATAGACCAATTGCTTTCACCGCCGCAGCGTGCCTGAGGCATCAAATAGACCAACTGCTCTCACCGCCGCAGCGCACCTGAGGCATCAAATAAATAGACCAATTGCTTTCACCGCCGCAGCGTGCCTGAGGCATCAAATAGACCAACTGCTCTCACCGCCGCAGCGCGACTGAGGCATCAAATAAATAGACCAATTGCTTTCACCGCCGCAGCGTGCCTGAGGCATCAAATAGACCAACTGCTCTCACCTCCGCAGCGCACCTGAGGCATCAAATAAATAGACCAATTGCTTTCACCGCCGCAGCACGCCTGAGGCATCAAATAGACCAATTGCTTTCACCGCCGCAGCGTGCCTGAGGCATCAAATAGACCAACTGCTCTCACCGCCACAGCGCACCTGAGGCATCAAATAAATAGATCAATTGCTTTCACCGCCGCAGCGTGCCTGAGGCATCAAATAGACCAACTGCTCTCACCGCCACAGCGCACCTGAGGCATCAAATAAATAGATCAATTGCTTTTACCGCCGCAGCGTGCCTGAGGCATCAAATAGACCAACTGCTCTCACCACCACAGCGCACCTGAGGCATCAAATAAATAGACCAATTGCTTTCACCGCCGCAGCGTGCCTGAGGCATCAAATAGACCAACTGCTCTCACCGCCGCAGCGCACCTGAGGCATCAAATAAATAGACCAATTGCTTTCACCGCCGCAGCGTGCCTGAGGCATCAAATAGACCAACTGCTCTCACCGCCGCAGCGTGCCTGAGGCATCAAATAGACCAACTGCTCATACCGCCGCAGCGCACCCGAGGCATCAAATAAATAGACCAATTGCTTTCACCGCCGCAGCGTGCCTGAGGCATCAAATAGACCAACTGCTCTCACCGCGGCAGCGCACCTGAGGCATCAAATAAATAGACCAATTGCTTTCACCGCCGCAGCGTGCCTGAGGCATCAAATAGACCAACTGCTCTCACCGCCGCAGCGCGACTGAGGCATCAAATAAATAGACCAATTGCTTTCACCGCCGCAGCGTGCCTGAGGCATCAAATAGACCAACTGCTCTCACCGCCGCAGCGCACCTGAGGCATCAAATAAATAGACCAATTGCTTTCACCGCCGCAGCACGCCTGAGGCATCAAATAGACCAATTGCTTTCACCGCCGCAGCGTGCCTGAGGCATCAAATAGACCAACTGCTCTCACCGCCACAGCGCACCTGAGGCATCAAATAAATAGATCAATTGCTTTTACCGCCGCAGCGTGCCTGAGGCATCAAATAGACCAACTGCTCTCACCACCACAGCGCACCTGAGGCATGAAATAAATAGACCAATTGCTTTCACCGCCGCAGCGTGCCTGAGGCATCAAATAGACCAACTGCTCTCACCGCCGCAGCGCACCTGAGGCATCAAATAAATAGACCAATTGCTTTCACCGCCGCAGCGTGCCTGAGGCATCAAATAGACCAACTGCTCTCACCGCCGCAGCGTGCCTGAGGCATCAAATAGACCAACTGCTCATACCGCCGCAGCGCACCCGAGGCATCAAATAAATAGACCAATTGCTTTCACCGCCGCAGCGTCCCTGAGGCATCAAATAGACCAACTGCTCTCACCGCCGCAGCACACCTGAGGCATCAAATAAATAGACCAATTGCTTTCACCGCCGCAGCGTGCCTGAGGCATCAAATAGACCAACTGCTCTCACCGCCGCAGCGCGACTGAGGCATCAAATAAATAGACCAATTGCTTTCACCGCCGCAGCGTGCCTGAGGCATCAAATAGACCAACTGCTCTCACCGCCGCAGCGCACCTGAGGCATCAAATAAATAGACCAATTGCTTTCACCGCCGGAGCACGCCTGAGGCATCAAATAGACCAACTGCTCTCACCGCCGCAGCGTGCCTGAGGCATCAAATAGACCAACTGCTCTCACCGCCACAGCGCACCTGAGGCATCAAATAAATAGATCAATTGCTTTTACCGCCGCAGCGTGCCTGAGGCATCAAATAGACCAACTGCTCTCACCACCACAGCGCACCTGAGGCATCAAATAAATAGACCAATTGCTTTCACCGCCGCAGCGTGCCTGAGGCATCAAATAGACCAACTGCTCTCACCGCCGCAGCGCACCTGAGGCATCAAATAAATAGACCAATTGCTTTCACCGCCGCAGCGTGCCTGAGGCATCAAATAGACCAACTGCTCTCACCGCCGCAGCGTGCCTGAGGCATCAAATAGACCAACTGCTCATACCGCCGCAGCGCACCCGAGGCATCAAATAAATAGACCAATTGCTTTCACCGCCGCAGCGTGCCTGAGGCATCAAATAGACCAACTGCTCTCACCGCCGCAGCGCACCTGAGGCATCAAATAAATAGACCAATTGCTTTCACCGCCGCAGCGTGCCTGAGGCATCAAATAGACCAACTGCTCTCACCGCCGCAGCGCGACTGAGGCATCAAATAAATAGACCAATTGCTTTCACCGCCGCAGCGTGCCTGAGGCATCAAATAGACCAACTGCTCTCACCGCCGCAGTGCACCTGAGGCATAAAATAAATAGACCAATTGCTTTCACCGCCGCAGCACGCCTGAGGCATCAAATAGACCAACTGCTCTCACCACCGCAGCGTGCCTGAGGCATCAAATAGACCAACTGCTCTCACCGCCACAGCGCACCTGAGGCATCAAATAAATAGATCAATTGCTTTTACCGCCGCAGCGTGCCTGAGGCATCAAATAGACCAACTGCTCTCACCACCACAGCGCACCTGAGGCATCAAATAAATAGACCAATTGCTTTCACCGCCGCAGCGTGCCTGAGGCATCAAATAGACCAACTGCTCTCACCGCCGCAGCGCACCTGAGGCATCAAATAAATAGACCAATTGCTTTCACCGCCGCAGCGTGCCTGAGGCATCAAATAGACCAACTGCTCTCACCGCCGCAGCGTGCCTGAGGCATCAAATAGACCAACTGCTCATACCGCCGCAGCGCACCTGAGGCATCAAATAAATAGACCAATTGCTTTCACCGCCGCAGCGTGCCTGAGGCATCAAATAGACCAACTGCTCTCACCGCCGCAGCGCACCTGAGGCATCAAATAAATAGACCAATTGCTTTCACCGCCGCAGCGTGCCTGAGGCATCAAATAGACCAACTGCTCTCACCGCCACAGCGCACCTGAGGCATCAAATAAATAGATCAATTGCTTTTACCGCCGCAGCGTGCCTGAGGCATCAAATAGACCAACTGCTCTCACCACCACAGCGCACCTGAGGCATCAAATAAATAGACCAATTGCTTTCACCGCCGCAGCGTGCCTGAGGCATCAAATAGACCAACTGCTCTCACCGCCGCAGCGCACCTGAGGCATCAAATAAATAGACCAATTGCTTTCACCGCCGCAGCGTGCCTGAGGCATCAAATAGACCAACTGCTCTCACCGCCGCAGCGTGCCTGAGGCATCAAATAGACCAACTGCTCATACCGCCGCAGCGCACCCGAGGCATCAAATAAATAGACCAATTGCTTTCACCGCCGCAGCGTGCCTGAGGCATCAAATAGACCAACTGCTCTCACCGCCGCAGCGCACCTGAGGCATCAAATAAATAGACCAATTGCTTTCACCGCCGCAGCGTGCCTGAGGCATCAAATAGACCAACTGCTCTCACCGCCGCAGCGCGACTGAGGCATCAAATAAATAGACCAATTGCTTTCACCGCCGCAGCGTGCCTGAGGCATCAAATAGACCAACTGCTCTCACCGCCGCAGCGCACCTGAGGCATCAAATAAATAGACCAATTGCTTTCACCGCCGCAGCACGCCTGAGGCATCAAATAGACCAACTGCTCTCACCGCCGCAGCGTGCCTGAGGCATCAAATAGACCAACTGCTCTCACCGCCACAGCGCACCTGAGGCATCAAATAAATAGATCAATTGCTTTTACCGCCGCAGCGTGCCTGAGGCATCAAATAGACCAACTGCTCTCACCACCACAGCGCACCTGAGGCATCAAATAAATAGACCAATTGCTTTCACCGCCGCAGCGTGCCTGAGGCATCAAATAGACCAACTGCTCTCACCGCCGCAGCGCACCTGAGGCATCAAATAAATAGACCAATTGCTTTCACCGCGCAGCGTGCCTGAGGCATCAAATAGACCAACTGCTCTCACCGCCGCAGCGTGCCTGAGGCATCAAATAGACCAACTGCTCATACCGCCGCAGCGCACCCGAGGCATCAAATAAATAGACCAATTGCTTTCACCGCCGCAGCGTGCCTGAGGCATCAAATAGACCAACTGCTCTCACCGCCGCAGCGCACCTGAGGCATCAAATAAATAGACCAATTGCTTTCACCGCCGCAGCGTGCCTGAGGCATCAAATAGACCAACTGCTCTCACCGTCGCAGCGCGACTGAGGCATCAAATAAATAGACCAATTGCTTTCACCGCCGCAGCGTGCCTGAGGCATCAAATAGACCAACTGCTCTCATCTCCGCAGCGCACCTGAGGCATCAAATAAATAGACCAATTGCTTTCACCGCCGCAGCACGCCTGAGGCATCAAATAGACCAATTGCTTTCACCGCCGCAGCGTGCCTGAGGCATCAAATAGACCAACTGCTCTCACCGCCACAGCGCACCTGAGGCATCAAATAAATAGATCAATTGCTTTTACCGCCGCAGCGTGCCTGAGGCATCAAATAGACCAACTGCTCTCACCACCACAGCGCACCTGAGGCATCAAATAAATAGACCAATTGCTTTCACCGCCGCAGCGTGCCTGAGGCATCAAATAGACCAACTGCTCTCACCGCCGCAGCGTGCCTGAGGCATCAAATAGACCAACTGCTCTCACCGCCGCAGCGCACCTGAGGCATCAAATAAATAGACCAATTGCTTTCACCGCCGCAGCGTGCCTGAGGCATCAAATAGACCAACTGCTCTCACCACCACAGCGCACCTGAGGCATCAAATAAATAGACCAATTGCTTTCACCGCCGCAGCGTGCCTGAGGCATCAAATAGACCAACTGCTCTCACCGCCGCAGCGCACCTGAGGCATCAAATAAATAGACCAATTGCTTTCACCGCCGCAGCGTGCCTGAGGCATCAAATAGACCAACTGCTCTCACCGCCGCAGCGTGCCTGAGGCATCAAATAGACCAACTGCTCATACCGCCGCAGCGCACCCGAGGCATCAAATAAATAGACCAATTGCTTTCACCGCCGCAGCGTGCCTGAGGCATCAAATAGACCAACTGCTCTCACCGCCGCAGCGCACCTGAGGCATCAAATAAATAGACCAATTGCTTTCACCGCCGCAGCGTGCCTGAGGCATCAAATAGACCAACTGCTCTCACCGCCGCAGCGCGACTGAGACATCAAATAAATAGACCAATTGCTTTCACCGCCGCAGCGTGCCTGAGGCATCAAATGGACCAACTGCTCTCACCGCCGCAGCGCACCTGAGGCATCAAATAAATAGACCAATTGCTTTCACCGCCGGAGCACGCCTGAGGCATCAAATAGACCAACTGCTCTCACCGCCGCAGCGTGCCTGAGGCATCAAATAGACCAACTGCTCTCACCGCCACAGCGCACCTGAGGCATCAAATAAATAGATCAATTGCTTTTACCGCCGCAGCGTGCCTGAGGCATCAAATAGACCAACTGCTCTCACCACCACAGCGCACCTGAGGCATCAAATAAATAGACCAATTGCTTTCACCGCCGCAGCGTGCCTGAGGCATCAAATAGACCAACTGCTCTCACCGCCGCAGCGCACCTGAGGCATCAAATAAATAGACCAATTGCTTTCACCGCCGCAGCGTGCCTGAGGCATCAAATAGACCAACTGCTCTCACCGCCGCAGCGTGCCTGAGGCATCAAATAGACCAACTGCTCATACCGCCGCAGCGCACCCGAGGCATCAAATAAATAGACCAATTGCTTTCACCGCCGCAGCGTGCCTGAGGCATCAAATAGACCAACTGCTCTCACCGCCGCAGCGCACCTGAGGCATCAAATAAATAGACCAATTGCTTTCACCGCCGCAGCGTGCCTGAGGCATCAAATAGACCAACTGCTCTCACCGCCGCAGCGCGACTGAGGCATCAAATAAATAGACCAATTGCTTTCACCGCCGCAGCGTGCCTGAGGCATCAAATAGACCAACTGCTCTCACCGCCGCAGTGCACCTGAGGCATAAAATAAATAGACCAATTGCTTTCACCGCCGCAGCACGCCTGAGGCATCAAATAGACCAACTGCTCTCACCACCGCAGCGTGCCTGAGGCATCAAATAGACCAACTGCTCTCACCGCCACAGCGCACCTGAGGCATCAAATAAATAGATCAATTGCTTTTACCGCCGCAGCGTGCCTGAGGCATCAAATAGACCAACTGCTCTCACCACCACAGCGCACCTGAGGCATCAAATAAATAGACCAATTGCTTTCACCGCCGCAGCGTGCCTGAGGCATCAAATAGACCAACTGCTCTCACCGCCGCAGCGCACCTGAGGCATCAAATAAATAGACCAATTGCTTTCACCGCCGCAGCGTGCCTGAGGCATCAAATAGACCAACTGCTCTCACCGCCGCAGCGTGCCTGAGGCATCAAATAGACCAACTGCTCATACCGCCGCAGCGCACCTGAGGCATCAAATAAATAGACCAATTGCTTTCACCGCCGCAGCGTGCCTGAGGCATCAAATAGACCAACTGCTCTCACCGCCGCAGCGCACCTGAGGCATCAAATAAATAGACCAATTGCTTTCACCGCCGCAGCGTGCCTGAGGCATCAAATAGACCAACTGCTCTCACCGCCACAGCGCACCTGAGGCATCAAATAAATAGATCAATTGCTTTTACCGCCGCAGCGTGCCTGAGGCATCAAATAGACCAACTGCTCTCACCACCACAGCGCACCTGAGGCATCAAATAAATAGACCAATTGCTTTCACCGCCGCAGCGTGCCTGAGGCATCAAATAGACCAACTGCTCTCACCGCCGCAGCGCACCTGAGGCATCAAATAAATAGACCAATTGCTTTCACCGCCGCAGCGTGCCTGAGGCATCAAATAGACCAACTGCTCTCACCGCCGCAGCGTGCCTGAGGCATCAAATAGACCAACTGCTCATACCGCCGCAGCGCACCCGAGGCATCAAATAAATAGACCAATTGCTTTCACCGCCGCAGCGTGCCTGAGGCATCAAATAGACCAACTGCTCTCACCGCCGCAGCGCACCTGAGGCATCAAATAAATAGACCAATTGCTTTCACCGCCGCAGCGTGCCTGAGGCATCAAATAGACCAACTGCTCTCACCGCCGCAGCGCGACTGAGGCATCAAATAAATAGACCAATTGCTTTCACCGCCGCAGCGTGCCTGAGGCATCAAATAGACCAACTGCTCTCACCGCCGCAGCGCACCTGAGGCATCAAATAAATAGACCAATTGCTTTCACCGCCGCAGCACGCCTGAGGCATCAAATAGACCAACTGCTCTCACCGCCGCAGCGTGCCTGAGGCATCAAATAGACCAACTGCTCTCACCGCCACAGCGCACCTGAGGCATCAAATAAATAGATCAATTGCTTTTACCGCCGCAGCGTGCCTGAGGCATCAAATAGACCAACTGCTCTCACCACCACAGCGCACCTGAGGCATCAAATAAATAGACCAATTGCTTTCACCGCCGCAGCGTGCCTGAGGCATCAAATAGACCAACTGCTCTCACCGCCGCAGCGCACCTGAGGCATCAAATAAATAGACCAATTGCTTTCACCGCGCAGCGTGCCTGAGGCATCAAATAGACCAACTGCTCTCACCGCCGCAGCGTGCCTGAGGCATCAAATAGACCAACTGCTCATACCGCCGCAGCGCACCCGAGGCATCAAATAAATAGACCAATTGCTTTCACCGCCGCAGCGTGCCTGAGGCATCAAATAGACCAACTGCTCTCACCGCCGCAGCGCACCTGAGGCATCAAATAAATAGACCAATTGCTTTCACCGCCGCAGCGTGCCTGAGGCATCAAATAGACCAACTGCTCTCACCGTCGCAGCGCGACTGAGGCATCAAATAAATAGACCAATTGCTTTCACCGCCGCAGCGTGCCTGAGGCATCAAATAGACCAACTGCTCTCATCTCCGCAGCGCACCTGAGGCATCAAATAAATAGACCAATTGCTTTCACCGCCGCAGCACGCCTGAGGCATCAAATAGACCAATTGCTTTCACCGCCGCAGCGTGCCTGAGGCATCAAATAGACCAACTGCTCTCACCGCCACAGCGCACCTGAGGCATCAAATAAATAGATCAATTGCTTTTACCGCCGCAGCGTGCCTGAGGCATCAAATAGACCAACTGCTCTCACCACCACAGCGCACCTGAGGCATCAAATAAATAGACCAATTGCTTTCACCGCCGCAGCGTGCCTGAGGCATCAAATAGACCAACTGCTCTCACCGCCGCAGCGTGCCTGAGGCATCAAATAGACCAACTGCTCTCACCGCCGCAGCGCACCTGAGGCATCAAATAAATAGACCAATTGCTTTCACCGCCGCAGCGTGCCTGAGGCATCAAATAGACCAACTGCTCTCACCACCACAGCGCACCTGAGGCATCAAATAAATAGACCAATTGCTTTCACCGCCGCAGCGTGCCTGAGGCATCAAATAGACCAACTGCTCTCACCGCCGCAGCGCACCTGAGGCATCAAATAAATAGACCAATTGCTTTCACCGCCGCAGCGTGCCTGAGGCATCAAATAGACCAACTGCTCTCACCGCCGCAGCGTGCCTGAGGCATCAAATAGACCAACTGCTCATACCGCCGCAGCGCACCCGAGGCATCAAATAAATAGACCAATTGCTTTCACCGCCGCAGCGTGCCTGAGGCATCAAATAGACCAACTGCTCTCACCGCCGCAGCGCACCTGAGGCATCAAATAAATAGACCAATTGCTTTCACCGCCGCAGCGTGCCTGAGGCATCAAATAGACCAACTGCTCTCACCGCCGCAGCGCGACTGAGACATCAAATAAATAGACCAATTGCTTTCACCGCCGCAGCGTGCCTGAGGCATCAAATGGACCAACTGCTCTCACCGCCGCAGCGCACCTGAGGCATCAAATAAATAGACCAATTGCTTTCACCGCCGCAGCACGCCTGAGGCATCAAATAGACCAACTGCTCTCACCGCCGCAGCGTGCCTGAGGCATCAAATAGACCAACTGCTCTCACCGCCACAGCGCACCTGAGGCATCAAATAAATAGATCAATTGCTTTTACCGCCGCAGCGTGCCTGAGGCATCAAATAGACCAACTGCTCTCACCACCACAGCGCACCTGAGGCATCAAATAAATAGACCAATTGCTTTCACCGCCGCAGCGTGCCTGAGGCATCAAATAGACCAACTGCTCTCACCGCCGCAGCGCACCTGAGGCATCAAATAAATAGACCAATTGCTTTCACCGCCGCAGGGTGCCTGAGGCATCAAATAGACCAACTGCTCTCACCGCCGCAGCGTGCCTGAGGCATCAAATAGACCAACTGCTCATACCGCCGCAGCGCACCTGAGGCATCAAATAAATAGACCAATTGCTTTCACCGCCGCAGCGTGCCTGAGGCATCAAATAGACCAACTGCTCTCACCGCCGCAGCGCACCTGAGGCATCAAATAAATAGACCAATTGCTTTCACCGCCGCAGCGTGCCTGAGGCATCAAATAGACCAACTGCTCTCACCGCCGCAGCGCGACTGAGGCATCAAATAAATAGACCAATTGCTTTCACCGCCGCAGCGTGCCTGAGGCATCAAATAGACCAACTGCTCTCACCGCCGCAGCGCACCTGAGGCATCAAATAAATAGACCAATTGCTTTCACCGCCGCAGCACGCCTGAGGCATCAAATAGACCAACTGCTCTCACCGCCGCAGCGTGCCTGAGGCATCAAATAGACCAACTGCTCTCACCGCTACAGCGCACCTGAGGCATCAAATAAATAGATCAATTGCTTTTACCGCCACAGCGTGCCTGAGGCATCAAATAGATAGACCAACTGCTCTCACTGCCGCAGCGCACCTGAGGCATCAAATAAATAGACCAATTGCTTTCACCGCCGCAGCGTGCCTGAGGCATCAAATAGACCAACTGCTCTCACCGCCGCAGCGTGCCTGAGGCATCAAATAGACCAACTGCTCATACCGCCGCAGCGCACCTGAGGCATCAAATAAATAGACCAATTGCTTTCACCGCAGCAGCGTGCCTGAGGCATCAAATAGACCAACTGCTCTCACCGCCGCAGCGCACCTGAGGCATCAAATAAATAGACCAATTGCTTTCACCGCCGCAGCGTGCCTGAGGCATCAAATAGACCAACTGCTCTCACCGCCGCAGCGCGACTGAGGCATCAAATAAATAGACCAATTGCTTTCACCGCCGCAGCGTGCCTGAGGCATCAAATAGACCAACTGCTCTCACCGCCGCAGCGCACCTGAGGCATCAAATAAATAGACCAATTGCTTTCACCGCCGCAGCACGCCTGAGGCATCAAATAGACCAACTGCTCTCACCGCCGCAGCGTGCCTGAGGCATCAAATAGACCAACTGCTCTGACCGCCACAGCGCACCTGAGGCATCAAATAAATAGATCAATTGCTTTTACCGCCGCAGCGTGCCTGAGGCATCAAATAGACCAACTGCTCTCACCACCACAGCGCACCTGAGGCATCAAATAAATAGACCAATTGCTTTCACCGCCGCAGCGTACCTGAGGCATCAAATAGACCAACTGCTCTCACCGCCACAGCGCACCTGAGGCATCAAATAAATAGATCAATTGCTTTTACCGCCGCAGCGTGCCTGAGGCATCAAATAGACCAACTGCTCTCACCACCACAGCGCACCTGAGGCATCAAATAAATAGACCAATTGCTTTCACCGCCGCAGCGTGCCTGAGGCATCAAATAGACCAACTGCTCTCACCGCCGCAGCGCACCTGAGGCATCAAATAAATAGACCAATTGCTTTCACCGCCGCAGCGTGCCTGAGGCATCAAATAGACCAACTGCTCTCACCGCCGCAGCGTGCCTGAGGCATCAAATAGACCAACTGCTCATACCGCCGCAGCGCACCCGAGGCATCAAATATACCAACTGCTCTCACCACCACAGCGCACCTGAGGCATCAAATAAATAGACCAATTGCTTTCACCGCCGCAGCGTGCCTGAGGCATCAAATAGACCAACTGCTCTCACCGCCGCAGCGCACCTGAGGCATCAAATAAATAGACCAATTGCTTTCACCGCCGCAGCGTGCCTGAGGCATCAAATAGACCAACTGCTCTCACCGCCACAGCGCACCTGAGGCATCAAATAAATAGACCAATTGCTTTTACCGCTGCAGCGTGCCTGAGGCATCAAATAGACCAACTGCTCTCACCGCCACAGCGCACCTGAGGCATCAAATAAATAGACCAATTGCTTTCACCGCCGCAGCGTGCCTGAGGCATCAAATAGACCAACTGCTCTCACCGCCGCAGCGCACCTGAGGCATTAAATAAATAGACCAATTGCTTTCACCGCCGCAGCATGCCTCAGGCATCAAATAGACCAACTGCTTTCACCGCCGCAGCGTGCCTGAGGCACCAAATAGACCAAATGCTCTCAACGCCGCAGTGCGCCTGAGGCATCAAATAGACCAAATGCTCTCACCGCCGCAGCGCGCCTGAGGCATCAAATAGACCAACTGCTCTCACCGCTGCAGCGCGCCTGAGGCATCAAATAGACCAACTGCTTTCACCGCCGCAGTGCGCCTGAGGCATCAAATAGACCAACTGCTCTTACCGCCGCAGCGCGCCTGAGACATCAAATAGACTTAACTGCTCCCTCTCCGCCGCAGCATGACTGAGGCATCAAATAGACCAATTGCTCTCACTACCGCAGCGTGCCTGAGGCATCAAATAGACCAACTGCTCTCTGACCACCGCAGTGCGCCTGACACATCAAATAGACTAACTGCACCCTCACCGCCGCAGCACGACTGAGGCATCAAATAGACCAACTGCTCTCACCACCGCAGCGCGCCTGAGACATCAGGTAGACTAACTGCTCCCTCACCGCCACAGCACGACTGAGGCATCAAATAGACCATTAGCTCTCACTACCGCAGCGCATCTGAGGTATCAAATAGACCAACTGCTCTCACCGCTACAGCGCGACTGAGGCATCAAATAAATAGACCAACTGCTCTCACCACCGCAGCGCGCCTGAGGCATCAAATAAATAGACCAACTGCTCTCACTGCCACAGCGTGCCTGTGGCATCAAATAAATAGACCAACTGTTGGGGCGTGGCTGGATGTGATTGCGGCGGGACGTGTTTCCTAGGAGCTTCAGCCATCCTCCGGTGAATAATCCTGTATTTAGCCGATCGATCGGTTCCTATAGCTCCTATCTGTGGCTCATTGCTGGCGGAGATAGCCATAAATACACCAACTTCTCTCACTGCCGCAGCGCACCTGAGGCATCAAATAAATAGACCAACTGCTCTCTCACCGCCACAGCGCGCCTGAGGCATCAAATAAATAGACCAACTACTCTCGCCACCGCAGCGCACCTGAGGCATCAAATAAATAGACCAACTGCTCTCACTGCCGCAGCGCACCTGAGGCATCAAATAAATAGACCAACTGCTCTCACTGCCGCAGTGCACCTGAGGCATCAAATAAATCGACCAACTGCTCTCACTGCCACAGCGCGCCTGAGACATCAAATAAATAGACCAACTGCTCTCGCCGCCGCTGCGCGCCTGAGGCATCAAATAGATAGACCAACTGCTCTCACCGCCGCAGCGTGCCTGAGGCATCAAATAGATAGACCAACTGCTCTCGCCGCCATAGCGCACCTGAGGCATCAAATAAAAATAAATAGATCAACTGCTCTCAACGCCGCAGCGCGCCGGAGGCATCAAATAGACCAACTGCCCTCTCAACGCTGCAGCGTGACTGAGGCATCAAATAAATAGACCAACTGCTCTCACCACTGCAGCGCGCCTGAGGCATCAAATAGACCAACTGCTCTCACCGCCGCAGCGCGCCTGAGGCATCAAATAAATGGACCAACTGCTCTCACCGCTGCAGCGCGCCTGAGGCATCAAATAGACCAACTGCTCTCAATACTGCAGCACGACGGAGGCATCAAATAGACTAACTGCTCTCTCACCGCCACAGCGCGACTGAGGCATAAAAAAAATAGACCAACTGCTCTCACTGCCACAGCGTGCCTGTGGCATCAAATAAATAGACCAACTGTTGGGGCGTGGCTGGATGTGATTGCGGCGGGACGTGTTTCCTAGGAGCTTCAGCCATCCTCCGGTGAATAATCCTGTATTTAGCCGATCGATCGGTTCCTATAGCTCCTATCTGTGGCTCATTGCTGGCGGAGATAGCCATAAATACACCAACTTCTCTCACTGCCGCAGCGCACCTGAGGCATCAAATAAATAGACCAACTGCTCTCTCACCGCCACAGCGCGCCTGAGGCATCAAATAAATAGACCAACTACTCTCGCCACCGCAGCGCACCTGAGGCATCAAATAAATAGACCAACTGCTCTCACTGCCGCAGCGCACCTGAGGCATCAAATAAATAGACCAACTGCTCTCACTGCCGCAGTGCACCTGAGGCATCAAATAAATCGACCAACTGCTCTCACTGCCACAGCGCGCCTGAGACATCAAATAAATAGACCAACTGCTCTCGCCGCCGCTGCGCGCCTGAGGCATCAAATAGATAGACCAACTGCTCTCACCGCCGCAGCGTGCCTGAGGCATCAAATAGATAGACCAACTGCTCTCGCCGCCATAGCGCACCTGAGGCATCAAATAAAAATAAATAGATCAACTGCTCTCAACGCCGCAGCGCGCCGGAGGCATCAAATAGACCAACTGCCCTCTCAACGC
The DNA here is from genome assembly GCA_037952925.1 of Lithobates clamitans. Taxonomy (NCBI): domain Eukaryota; kingdom Metazoa; phylum Chordata; class Amphibia; order Anura; family Ranidae; genus Lithobates; species Lithobates clamitans. The sequence goes on from JBBGZY010000093.1 coordinate 6,207,094, forward strand.
TGCAGCGTGACTGAGGCATCAAATAAATAGACCAACTGCTCTCACCACTGCAGCGCGCCTGAGGCATCAAATAGACCAACTGCTCTCACCGCCGCAGCGCGCCTGAGGCATCAAATAAATGGACCAACTGCTCTCACCGCTGCAGCGCGCCTGAGGCATCAAATAGACCAACTGCTCTCGCCACTGCAGCACGACGGAGGCATCAAATAGACTAACTGCTCTCTCACCGCCACAGCGCGACTGAGGCATAAAAAAAATAGACCAACTGCTCTCACTGCCACAGCGTGCCTGTGGCATCAAATAAATAGACCAACTGCTCTCGCCGCCGCAGCGCACCTGAGGCATCAAATAAATAGACCAACTGCTCTCACCGCTGCAGAGCGCCGGAGGCATCAAATAGACTAACTGCTCTCTCACCGCCACAACGCGACTGAGGCATCAAAAAAATAGACCAACTACTCTCACTGCCACAGCGTGCCTGTGGCATCAAATAAATAGACCAACTGCTCTCGCCGCCATAGCGCACCTGAGGCATCAAATAAATAGACCAACTGCTCTCACCGCTGCAGCGCGCCGGAGGCATCAAATAGACCAACTGCTCTCTCACCGCCACAACGTGACTGAGGCATCAAATAAATAGACCAACTGCTCTCACCGCCACAGCGCGACTGAGGCCTCAAATAAATAGACCAACTGCTCTCACCACCGCAGCGCTCCTGAGGCATCAAATAAATAGACCAACTGCTCTCACTGCCACAGCGTGCCTGTGGCATCAAATAAATAGACCAACTGCTCTCGCCGCCGCAGCGCACCTGAGGCATCAAATAAATAGACCAACTGCTCTCACCGCTGCAGCGCGCCGGAGGCATCAAATAGACCAACTGCTCTCTCACCGCCACAACGCGACTGAGGCATCAAATAAATAGACCAACTGCTCTCTCACCACAGCGCGACTGAGGCCTCAAATAAATAGACCAACTGCTTTCACCACCGCAGCGCTCCTGAGGCATCAAATAAATAGACCAACTGCTCTCACCGCTGCAGTGCGCCTGAGGCATCAAATAGACCAACTGCTCTTACCGTCGCAGCGTGCCTGAGGCATCAAATAAATGGACCAACTGCTCTCACCGCTGCAGCGCGCCTGAGGCATCAAATAGACCAACTGCTCTCACCGCCGCAGCGAGCCTGAGGCATCAAATAGACCAACTGCTCTCTCACCACCACAGCGCGACTGAGGCATCAAAAAAATAGACCAACTGCTCTCACTGCCACAGCGCGCCTGAGACATCAAATAAATAGACCAACTGCTCTCGCCGCCACAGTGCATCTGAGGCATCAAATAAATAGACCAACTGCTCTCTCGCCTCCACAGTGCACCTGAGGCATCAAATAAATAGACCAACTGCTCTCTCACCGCCGCAGCGCGCCTGAGGCATCAAATAAATAGATCAACTGCTCTCTCACTGCCGCAGCGCACCTGAGGCATCATATAAATAGACCAACTGCTCTCACCGCTGCAGCACGCTGGAGGCATCAAATAGACCAACTGCTCTCTCACGGCCACAGTGCGACTGAGGCATCAAATAAATAGACCAACTGCTCTCACCGCCACAGCGCGACTGAGGCCTCAAATAAATAGACCAACTGCTCTCACCGCCACAGCACGCCTGAGGCATCAAATAAATAGACCAACTGCTCTCGCTGCCGTAGCGCGCCTGAGGCATCAAATAAATAGACCAACTGCTCTCACCGCTGCAGCGCGCCTGAGGCATCAAATAGACCAACTGCTCTCACCGCCACCGCAGCTCCCCTGGCAGTTCCAGACTGCCAGGAGACACCTGCTGGTGGACCACAGTACTGTGCGCCAAATATCAGGCAGTGTCATCAGCGGATGGAACCTGCTCTCACTGCTGCAGCGCACCTGAGGCATCAAATAGACCAACTGCTCTCACCGCTGCAGCACGCCTGGTCGGAGATAATGACAGAACACAGTTCTGGGACAATGTCATATGACGAACAAGAGCCGCACCGCCGTCATTAGATGGTGGGCGGGCGGCAACTGGTTAAAGGCATTAGATAATCTAATCTGACTCTGGCCACACAGAATTCTGTTTTTTGCAAATGCAGCTAAAAACAGGCAGCTAAATGGATGTAAGAGCAGTGTGAATTTTACCATTAAAAATCATTATATGCATTTATATGTGTTTAAAAATGAATGAATTCAAATAAATGCATATAATGGCAGGTTTGTCAATGCCAGCCTGAATGAGCTCTATATGGGATTTCCCTCACTTTGGAAAGAGTTCCTCTCAGTTCTTGTTGAGCCTTCATGCCAGGAAGTCAAGGGAAATCTCACTATTAGGATAAACAAGCAAAAAGAATTGTTCTTATAAAGCCCTGGAGGGGGTCTCTCAGGGCTGTGTGATAAAACATTGATTACAGCTATCTGCAAACTGATTGCTTTTTTTCTCTATAATTGAAAAGAGCATTTTAATTTAAAAAAATGAAAGATCAGAACATTTTACAGGGTCTTTTTAAAAAGCTGATCTTGAGGAACTCTCAGAAACTAATACTAGGCCACAAAAAGGCTCAGGCATTTAGCTGCATCTTTAGGCTACTGGCACACTAGACATTTAACACATGTGTGCCCAGGAGCAGCATCCATCCCCTCCATCCCCTGCCTGAAGATAAACAAAACAAAAAAAGGCGCCTCTAAGTTTATTAGTCCAAAAAGGGCTAAAAACACTTACTAGACATAAGATAAAAAAGGGCTTATCGTGGTGAGTGAATGGGATGGTGGTCCAGCGTCCAACCTCAGGGTGGTTCCCGATTGGGTAGTCCTGGAGGTGGTCCGGTGTGCAGCAGGGATTCCAGCCGACCAGCAGAGGGAAGCCGCAGTGGGAAGAAGCACCAGAAGAATGCAGGACCTGGAGAGGACGTCAGCGAAAGGGGACCAGAACCAGCGTGGAACGCATGGGTCGGAAGTGACATAAAAGGGGCGGGACGCGTTTCGGAACATCTATTGGTCCCTTCTTCTTCTGGTATGAAGAGGGAACCAACAGACGTTCCGAAACGCGTCCCGTCCCTTTTATGTCACTTCTGGTCCATGAGTTTCACGCTGATTCTGGTCCCCTTCTGCTGACGTCATCTCCGGGTCCTACGTTCCACGGTGATACCAGCAACACGGCTATTCCTTCTGGTGCTTCCTAATACTGCGGTCTCCCTCTGCTGGTCGACTGCAATCTCTGCTGCAATCCCTGGACCACCTCCAGGACTACCCAATCAGGACCACCCTGAAGTTGGATGCTGGACCACCATCCCATTCACTCACCATGATGAGCCCTTTTTAATCTTATGTCTAGTAAGTTTTTTTAACCCTTTCGGGCTACTAAAGTCTTGTACTGCTGCATTTAGAGGCTCCTTTTTTTGTTTTGTTTATCTTCACTAGAGATTGCTTCTCTCATGAAGTGCTGCCCAAGTTTTCTGAGACACCACGCTTCCTGAACTGTATTCATTCCACATTGTGGACAATGCCTCTGGCCAGTCCTTTTTATGCAGAGCGCCCTACACCCTTATACCTTGTTCATCCCCTCTGCCTGAAGCCTGTCAAAGTCCATGAGATACGCTGCTGCTGGATGGCACTAAGGTTGCCACCTGTCCGGGATTCACCCAGATAGTCCAGGTTGTGAATCATGTGTCCAGGTTTCAGACTGCCTGAAACCCGGGCACATTAATCAGGCCAGGCTGTGGCTCTTCACCTGGGTTGCTGGCTGCATTTGCAAACTGAGAGTGTCTGTTACACTCTCTCTCTCACACTGCCCAGACCCAGCACTGACAGTCCCACCCCCCTCTGCATGGACTGGAGGGAAAGAAAGCTGATCTGCTCCTTCTCCCTCTGCTCCTCTTCACCTGTGTCTGCCTGCCCACACTCCTATCTACGGCAATGCTGTGCCTCTCTCAGTGCTGTGTAAGGGTATGTGGGCGGGAGGTTTGAAACCCAGCAGCCGCAGCTACATTCTGGATGAAAGATGCTGATGCCTGAGCCTCCATCCTGGGGTGAGTGAGCTCATCATCTATTCCCCGTCTCTGACTGAAGTCTCCCCCTCCCTCCCTTTTAGATGTAACGGGGGGGGGGGGGGGCGACTCTGCGGATTCAGATGTAACGGGGGGAACTCTGCGGAATCAGATGTAACGGGGGGGGGGGGACTCTGCAGATTCAAATGTAACGGGGGAACTCTGCGGATTCAGATGTAACGGGGGGCGGGGGGAACTCTGTGGATTCAGATGTAACGGGGGGAACTCTGCGGATTCAGATGTAACGGGGGGGGGGGGACCTCTGCGGATTCAGATGTACTGGGGGGAACTCTGTGGATTCAGATGTAACGGGAGGGAACTCTTTTTCAGATGTAATGGGAAACTCTGCAGATTCAGATGTAAGGGGAAACTCTGCAGATTCAGATGTAATGGGAAACTCTGCAGATTCAGATGTAATGGGAAACTCTGCAGATTCAGATGTAAGGGGAAACTCTGCAGATTCAGATGTAATGGGAAACTCTGCAGATTCAGATGTAATGGGAAACTCTGCAGATTCAGATGTAAGGGGAAACTCTGCAGATTCAGATGTAAGGGGAAACTCTGCAGATTCAGATGTAAGGAGAAACTCTGCAGATTCAGATGTAAGGGAAACCTCTGCAGATTGAGATTTAAGGGGAATCTCTGCAGATTCAGGTGTAAAGGGGAAATCAGCACATTCAGATGTAAAGGGGAAATCAGCGGATTCAGATGTAAAGGGGGACTCTGTGGACTCTGATGTAAGGGGGGACTCCTGTGATTAACTCCATACAATTAAAAAAGTTATTTAATCAGAAAATATATGTATAGTGTATACTACAAAAATAATTGTTGTGCACTGCTAAAAAGTTTTCGGGTTTGGCTTCAAGAAAAGGTGGCAAACCTAGACGGCACTGAATGCTGCACTCACAATTAATACCTTATGCATTCAGGGATTGTATGGCCGGAAAACAGGTTTTCTGCATTCTGGGCATATGTACATAAACACACAGGGCCCAAAGTCTGAGTACAACTTTCAGTCCTGTTCGAACGCAGCATATTTCAGCCAGCAATAGACTATGACAGGCTGCAGGCAGAGGTGATGGATGCTGCTCTTGTAACTCCTGAGCACACTAAAGTGATAGGATTGGATACACATAGGTTAAATGCCTAGTGTGCAAGAGGCATTAAAATATATCCAAAACCCAAATTTTTTTGTTAGTCCGGATGAGTATGGAATGGTATAACCCTATTTTATTATAGCTACTGTACATTTCTGGAAATCTCAGTACTGTTATTCATACAGCTCTGACACTTCAGAATGGGGAGCCTCAAGATTAAGCAGAATTTTAAAGGATGCCTTGACTGAGAAAGGCTGAGAGATAGATTAGATAGTGTCATATACTGTATAGGGCTATCACTTATGGTTGGGACCATGGACCTTCCGTAGCATGCACACTGACTGGCAGTGAGGCTACAGCTGACATCATACAGGGAAGCACAAACAAGGATCTAAGTAAGAATGGGTAACTGAACTCACAGGAATGGCAAGAGTATAATACGGCATTGGAATGTTGGTCTTACAGGCAGGAGGGGCACAGAATACTATTAAGAGACACTTACAGCACTGGGGTGCAGGGCTCACAGGAAGACAAGAGTACAGGAGTTCCTTACAGCAGTGGGATGCTGTTAGACCAGCTTTTGTTGAGTAGAGAGAAGTGCACACATACCAAAATTTGGGTGATTCCTGCTGAACCGGCTGATTTTTGGTACGTGCATACCTGACTTAAGAAACTGTCTGCTCTTATCCAGAGCTCCTGAAGGTGGAGATGGTGGAGATAATACCCAAGCAGGCAGCTACTGGGAACTAAGTGCTAGTAAGCAGGCAAAAGTCTGGATCAGAGGACAGTAGGAAGTCCTAACCAAACTGGAAGGTATACATGGAAACACACAGACACTAGGAGCAAGTAAATGCACAAAACAAATAGGAATCACTAGGACCAGGTAGAAGTGCACCGGGAATCTCTAAAAGAACAAACACAGAGGGCACACCAGCCTTGCGCATTATCTTTGTAACACAGTACGTTAATAAAAATACAATGATATACTGTGTTCAAGCTATAAAAAGTCCATCAAGTGCGTAATCCCCTGAGAAAGAGGGGATACCCCTCAAAACGCATCAGATCTCTTTGGACTCTCATTCCACCCGAGTTAACTGGCCAGTGGATCCTGCTGGATGACGCACTTAATGGACTTTTTATAGCTTGAACACAATATTCATAAACCAAATTCATCAAAGAAAATTATAGATGAAATAGTGGCGCTAATCCCCAGGTGGGGAGATGCCAGACACTCTTATCCAGCCAGTGAGCTGAATACAGACGTGACTAGAGAAAAAGTGAAAAAACATATATTGCTAAATATCCCAAAAAGTAAAAATTAATATTAAATAAAATAAAAAATTCAATATGAGCTAATATAAATTATAACACTCAGTGAACGTGATATACAAATATATAAATCCAAGAAAAAATTTATATATAATGAAAATTGAGCACAGTAAATATCTATAAAGTCCAGAAACCAATTAATCGTGAAAAATAATCGTGAAAATATTTGAAGAAAGTCCAAAAAAAGAGTGACTCCAAAACTGCTCAGCTGTGTTTTAAAACATCCACCACACCTCTGTGACGTGAATCCACTCCCTGCTGAAATTCAAACTCACCAGCTGTTAAGGCCTCTCACTCTCGTGTTTGGCCTGACAGAGCCTCTAACCCACTTACATGGGGGTTTGGTAGGGTTTTGACATTTATTAACATAGCGCGGAGGTGGTAATACAGGTCAGGGGTGGCGTAATTTGCACCTGGTTATCTCCAGTTTCCAATCTGAACACAATATTCGCTTGTGAGTATATCATTGTATTTTTAATAAATTACTGTGTTACAAAGATAATGCGCAAGGCTGGTGCGCCCTCTGTCTTTGTGCTTTTATAGATTTCCTTTGGATTTTCCCCGACCTGTTAAGAGTGGCAGCACAGCCGACACGGTGGTGCATTTTGTGGAGAATTTTTTCCCTGCTTACACCTCAGCAAGCTTTGGAGCGAAGGGGCATTTTATTTTTTTCAGAAGTGTACTGGAACACTGAGAAGGAAACAGGCTATAAATACACAGGGAGACACTGAAGCAAACTGTAGACACATGTGATAAAGACTGAACAGAAGGAAGGAACTGATGCGCAAAACCAAAGTGAGCTGAAACACTTATAAATAAAGAGATCAAAGAAGCCGCCAAACATAAAAAAAATGTTCCCACACAGAAAAAAAAATATGATGAAAAAAAATATGTGGCGCTAACTAAAGTGCATGAAAATATCATAAATATGATTAAACATAAAAATAATGACAATTCTTCACTGTGACATCAATAAACTAACAAAATCAAAGTGATAAAAGGATCCAATAAGAGTGCATAAGTCCAATGATACTCTAAAAGTGCATAAAGATGAAAGAAATCACAAAAAACAAAAAATTGTAAAAAATCGCTCCTCCGATGACGTCCGTGTGACGAAACGCGTAAGGCGGGACTATCTTGGCACGCACAACGTCATTTCCGCGGATCGTGGTTCCGGAACTCTGACCGGTGGAACGCAAGCGGCGGTTCACGCTGACGCTGCGGCCCCCGGACTACAGGGAGAGCATAGGAGAGTGTGTACTCCCTCTCCTAGTTTGTAACTCTTTTTAGATACCTTTTATCGCTAGTGTGTTACCAGCCTAATGCGACTGGACTGTTCTTTATGCAAATAAATAGATAATTTTAAAAACAGAATCACGCTATGTGGATACTTTTCTTCTAATATTTTTTACTCAAGCGGATATCCAGTGGGGACTTTTAATACCAAGGGACAGGAAGTCCCCACCTCTCTGTGTATACAGCTGCTTTTTGGTAATGGGATGCGTGGAAGGAAACTGACACCTATAGGACTGGAGTGATAGGATCAACATTACACGCTCGTACCCCTGCAGGGGTGGAGCGCTCCGGTGAGTGCAACCACATTGGGGGGACCACCAGTTGTTACAACACGGCACTTTATCACCTAAGAAGATTTTTTTGCACAATTGTTATGAACTTTTCTTGCACCAAACAACATATGGTTTTGCGATTTTTAGCTGCGATTTGGACACACTATCAATGATTTTTTATTGCTTATAATTATTGCACATTTACACATTATTGGTGGACAAATATTTTTTTTGGACATTTATTGTTTTTGGCACTTCATCACTTTATATTTATTCATGTGAAGATGTATTTATGGTATTTAGTGATGCTGCATGATATTTGCGATTCTTTGCACATATAATACTAATTTTCACCTGATCAAGGTGTTTTTCACTAACACAAGGATATATATATAATTTTTTTGTAAGTAATTTTTTGGATCATACCAAAAATTTCACATTTTTTATCTTTACACTTTTATTTATACACTTGTATTTCTTGCTATTTTTTATTTATACTCCTAACACAGCGCCACTCCCTATACTTTGATCTTTATAAAGTGAAAAAAGTCGCATATAATGAATAAAATCGCATAAAGTGCAAAAAAAAAAAAAAATGCATAAAAAAAAATCCAATAAGAGTGCATAAGTCCAATAATACTCTAAAGGTGCATAAGAGTGAACAAAATCACAAAAAAACACAAAAAATAAAAATAAAATAAAGTGAAAAAAGTCACATATAATGAAAAAAATTGCATAAAGTGCAAAATAGTGAAACGCTATGAAAATAAACTCATTATGGTTGGAGGTATTTTTCTTCTTTTTTATTTAATAAAAGCAGAAAAATACCTCCAACTAAATACGTGTAGAATTCCTGTAATCCATACATTACCAAAGATCCATAAGGATAGAAATAAACCTCCGGGAAGACCCATCGTTAATGGCATACAATCTGTTGGTGCAAAGATTGGAGAATACATTGACTGGTTTTTACAGCCAGTGGTGAAAAAAAACCAGATCCTACTTGAGGGACACCAACCACCTCATTCAATTATTGAATGATGTTACCCTGACCGAAGAGCCTATCTATATGGCAGCAGTTGACGTTACGTCACTCTATACGATTATTAACCATGAAGAGGCTATCCAAGCAACGGATTGGCTCTGAGAGGCCTGAGTGACTTAAAATGTGTACAACGGAGGTTTATTTTGGATTGTTTGAGATACAGTCTAGATTCGAATTATTTTTGGTATGAGAAATCCTTTTTTAAACAGGTATGTGGCATTGCAATGGGCGCAAAATATGCGCCGAATGTAGCTAACCTGTACATGTCAGAATGGGAGGAAGAGGCATTATACAAAAAATTTCCACCTCAGCTTATACTATTCAAATGATATATAGATGATATCATTATTGTTTGGGGTGGAGACAAAGAAAGTCATATTGACTTCTTGTTTGGCCTAAACAGTAATGATAAAAATGTAAAGCTGACCTGGGAGATAAGTGATGAGGAGATCCATTTCCTGGACCTATCGATTAAGAAAGAAGAAGGAAAATGTATCACCCAGACCTATTTCAAATCCGTGGACAGAAATAGCTACTTGCCTTTGGATAGCTGTCACTATGTACCACGGTTGGATAACATACCAAAGGGCCAATTTATTAGATTAAGACGAAATTGTACAACACAATCCTCCATGCTACTAGTTTTCATCCCCAACCCCTCATCAACTCAATACTTTATTCACAATACCTTAGAATCAAGCTTAATTGCACAGATAATGATATGTTTATAAGAGAAGCAGGCCTCTTACGGGATAGACTACTGGCAAGAGGCTACACCCATAAGACTTTAAAAAGAGCCTTTAAGAAAGTATCACAGAAACCTAGGGATACACTTTTCCAAGCTCAGAAACAGAAAGATACTAACCAACTACGTATCATTACAACTTATAACCAACAACATTTTCAAGTTAAAAACATTATTATTAAAAAATATTGGCATATGTTAACTTTGGACCCATCCTTGGGACACCTAGTATCAGAAAAACCACAATTCACATAGAAGAGTGACTGCTATTAGCAACAGAATCGTCAACAGTGAATTTAAAAATGAATCATTGAGAACACACTGTAAATATAAAGGTACCTTTGCCTGTGGATCATGCCGCTATTGTAGATATATGCTTACACAGAGGAATCCGACTCTTCCAAACGGAAAAAAATTCTACCCAAAACATTTTTCCAACTGCAGGACCACTGGAGTTGTTTATCTGCTCCAGTGTTCCTGCAGTTGCTTTTACGTAGGCAAAACTAAGGTAGAGTTTTGGAGAAGAGCCTACAGGCACATACTCTCCATGCAAACATGCGATCCTGACCTCCCCCTAGGTCGCCATGTCTCATTGGTACATAGAGGAATCTTTCCGAAGATCAAATTCTTGATATTGGATCGGATACATCCTAGCCCTAGGGGGGGCGATTGGAACAAAATCCTTCTCCAGAGAGAATTAAGATGGATTTATTTATTAAAGGCTACGTCACCCCCAGGCCTAAACAAAGCTGTCTGTTTCAAACCATTCCTCGAGGGCTTTTGCTCTGGGGGAATGGAGAAATAAGGTATCCCCCCCCCCCCTAGAACTTCATAATTCTTCTTGAATACTCTCACTTTAACTCCATGTACCACACATAAGAAGATATTGATTTCTCCTCCTCTATATCTGCTGTTATTAAACTTTTCACGATGTACAGATAAAAATTAAATGTAATGTATGTTATATACCTATTTATACACATCTAAAGGTACCTTTTTGAATTTGAATTTTTATTATTTTATGAAACACAGGACTGTAGTAGTGCATATTGTATGACATGCAGGTCTGCAACAATATATATCTGCAGAAGTATTCATTATATAATTAATCAGTTTAGACCCTGTTACGCTTTTTTTATACAGGATCCTGTCCTTTTCTGATTTTCAGATAGGGCAAACACATTAAATACTCAACTGAATTTTGAATTTGAGAAAAAAACTTTTATATTTTTTTATTTTTTTTTTTATTTTTTTTTTCTGCATAAAAAACACACCATAATATCAGGTGTGATATATATTTTATAATAATCAGATTAAGATTCTGCAGAGCAGGCATGTCATGCGTTATGTCCATATAGATGTATAATACCCTGTATATTTTTGTACAGTACGATTTCCAATTACCATAAAAATCATAACTAATCTATGATCCTGTGTACATTTGATTCTGCCAACTAACATTTCACTGATATATACTCTGTATAGCATACTATACAATGTGAAGCCACTTCAATGCTTTGATTTTGTTGTCTCTTTATTGGTATTACTTTCCATTTCTCAACATAACAAAAGTATTACTGGTTATGGTATTATTAAACACAGATTAAACAGACTTGTATGAGTTGACCACTAGCTATATAACATTAATGATTTGATGTTCTGCACTTGTAATTAGTCTCTAGAATGTATATGCATATATTTATCTCATATGTGTGTCTCATATATAATCTTTAACCTCCCACCATCGCTGTCTCCCTTGTCCTAATACAGGCTAATCATTGGACACTTCTCTTTGTCTTTAAAACATCAGATGTTCCCTCCCCCCTAGGTCTCTCCCCGGTGCGATCAGTCAGAGCAGTTGCCCGGTGTCCTGACATATACTGTCCTCCTATCGGATAGTGTCCGCTCCGTACTGCGCAGGCGCAGCGCTTGCGCAGTACGGAGAAGAAGGAGATGCCGAGAGTGTCCGAAGTTAATCAGCTGACCATCAGCTGTACACGGCGCTTCGGCACTTCTTAGCGATGGCTGTGTAAGAGGGCCCCTCGCTTCGCTTGCCACGCTTCGGGCACGGCCTCGCTGCGCTCGGCAACTATTTATTCTCACTCTATGTCCACTTGGATAGTAGGGAATGAACCTGGACATAGGGTGAGAATAAAAGTGCAGGCGCTGTGTACAGCTGATGATCAGCTGTTAAACTTCTGAGACTTTCGGCGTCTCGTTTGTCCTCCATACTGCGCCTGCGCAGTACAGGGCGGACACTATATGATAGGGGTCTGTATTTGACAAGACACCGGCACGGAAAGCTGCCCAGACACACTATCTGGGCGGCATCAAGGAGGCCAGTTTGGCGTCAACATCACCGCCCACGACCTCCATCTTGCTACTCCGGCGGACATGCGTGGTCCGCCGGCGTAGCTTTCCGCGTCGGTGGGATGGGTTGCATGACGCTGCCCTAAAGTAAGTGCGCTCGTGCATGCGCGGTAGGGGCGGCGCCGCGCACACACATCTCAGGGGGCGTGCGTGAGGCTTCCCTAATTTAGAACTACACAGATCAGCTGAGCGCAATTATCAGCGCCAGCTGACTGTGAGTTCACTGTTATATAATGCCAGATCCTCTCATTCCCAGCTCAGGCGTGACACAGGCTTAATGCTGGGATACGTGGCTGGCACATTCAAAACTGGATACAAACAGGTAAATAATTTATCTTACAATATACAATCTATTTAGTACTGTCTAAATAACTATCCGCTGTATAACTATCTATCTCTATATACTAATATGTGCTATAAACACTAACATCAAACTTCTGAAGCTTATTAAAATACATACAACTTCCACCTTTGATATCTTTTCACAGCTGAGGCAGCAAACTAGCGTTTTTCTAGTTGCTCACCCACACGCTGTTACCAATAGTATTAACTAATTATACTTGAATTGAATGCAATCTCCATACAACTAAATAATTCATGATTATCTTTAGCAACAATACAAAGTGTGTTGTATTACTTTAATGTCGCACATATATTTTATATTTAGAAAATAACCATACATTTTTCTTGTGTGACTATAATAGACATATATAAAATACAAATATATTATATGATTGTGATGCAGATATAATATATGATCATGATAAACACATAGAAAATATAAAAATAAAATGTTCAGTGATCCTCCAGGGTCCTATTAAAAATTTATATATGCAGCAATCAAATAATGTCGCACATGAATTGTATATTTAGAAAGTAGCTATGCAACTTATGACTATGATAAATATATATAAAATATAAAAATAAAATGTTTAGTGACCCTCCAGGGTCCCACTAAAATTCATATATGTAGCAGTTAAATTATTTAACATTTTACACATTATTTCACATTTTTTACACATTTTTTGATTTCTAGGGGTTCCCTCACTTTCAGCCTCAGTATACTGCTCTGGACTGCATGCATCCGGGAGGGACGGGGGTAGGTGAGACATCTTGCCCCATGTAATGGGACTATCGTTGAGTAATTTTACCTAATATCAACTACCACTGTTCCAATGTTAACAACCTTACCAGCAATAACGCCCTATGCTTTCTCGATTTTGGAGTTTTAAAGTAACTCAACGAACCATATTATAAGTGAGTGATTTATTATTTAACCATAAATTGGATGAATATATCCATATGTATATTTCATGGTAACCCACTCATTTCTATATATTATAATTATTCTAGATGAATTTGCTCTTTTCTGCTATATCCCTGAAGAAGGACACACAAAAAAAACATTGTTTATTCCGAAACGCGTCGGATGTGAGAAAAAGAGCCCTCATTCAATCTATGTCTAATATCTACACCAAAAGCTATTAATTTTGTAATATTCTCCGTTGAATGTATGATATATTATGTTTTTAATCTATACTCTGTTTGAAATAAAAAATGTGTTTATTCTTTATACTCTGTCATATATACTTATTATCTAAATGCTTATGAGCAAGTGCCTTTAAAGTCCACCCAGGGGAAAATCTTTTTCTTGTATATGAATGTTTTATTGGATGTGGCACTGCCGATTTTGACCTAGGGAAGCAAATCACCCCATAGTCTCCTTCTTTGAAGGGAAAGGATATTACCCCTGCAAAAAATGTTACACTTGCTGTCATAGCAAAGAAAGTAAGAAAAAGAAATCCAGTTTTACCTCTACAGTGACAACAAAAGGGTATCCAATAGAGGACTTCATATCATGCCGGATTGAGGGGGTGGTTTATTTATTAGAATGCCCGTGCCAGATTCAATATATTGGTAGAATGAAAAGGGAACTATGGAAAAGACTGAGAGAGCATGTCCAAAACATTAAAAAGGGCTTTGTAAAACATAGTCTGTGAAGACATTAAGCAGAATTCCATAATAAAGATCCCTCATCTCTATTGGTATGTGGCATTGAAAAATATAAACCCCACTGGAGAGGAGACAATAAGGTGATCAAAATTAGTCAGTTAGAGACGATATGTATACACGAATTACGGACTTTAACTCCTTTGGGACATAACGTTGAATTCGATCTCAACTGTTTTATTTCTAACAATTAGTACGCCATCTATATTTTATTATTCTCTCCTTCTTGTTGTCTTTTTTCCCCTATTGATTTTTATGTGACTATTGCTAGGGCTCAAAAGATTCATATATTCACATCTACCATCCTCTATGTATGTTTTATTTTTTTATTTTCTTCATATATCAGAGTAACCAGCTTACATTATGAAATTCATTTATGCCTACTGTTAGTTATCCACAAGATGGCAGTATATGTGAAGTATATTAAGGAGTCTATTTTATGTATTGTGTTTTAGGAATGAGTTTCATCTGTGTGCTAGTTTTTTAGGTCTTACTGACCAACTACCACCAGATGGCGCTGTCCTGTGGGGATTTTATATAAGCTTTTTTAATTTTTATTTTCTTTATTTTACCTATTTTTTAGCTAGACTTTTTACTAGAAGGTTTATTCATTACAATTATTCAGATTCTGTTGAGATATTCCTATTTATCCTAGTGAGGATAGACTAATGAACTAATTACCTATTCATCTGCTCTGCTAATGGAACAGTCCATATAAATAGACACCTGACACCTGACTCCATCACCCTTTGATGAAGTCACGTGAGTAGTGACGCAATGCGTCAGTGAGGAGTCAGGTGCCCTCACTTCCGGTCGCGGTCGAGACGGGAAGTACTGTGCTCTGTGCTGTTTATCCTGATTTTAAATGTAAGTTACTATGTTGTGGTCAATAAAATTGTGTTGCATACTACACAATGGGGATACTTCTTTTTATTGCATGCCTCCACCTTACCTGCTGAGCTTGAAGCCTTCCACCAGAGACCCGCCAAGTGCTGTGACGATCTGAGGGGATCGATCAACCACTGGTTCTCATCTGCTTTCAGACTGCAGGCTCAACTTGACCCGTAGGGGTCTTTACTAGAGGTGAGAGGCTGGGGGAAACAAGTGGCGCACCACAGATTGCTGATGATTGGAGGAATCTGAAACCGATCATTTTCTGCACATGCACTTTTTGTTCTTTGCACGCAAACTGTTATATGAAGATTTACTTCATCCACGTTGGAAGCTTACAGCACTTATTGGATTATGCACGTTTGTCTATTTTTATTCATTTTTTATTTTTTTCACTATTTTGGACTTTTTTTCATTATATGCAAATTTTTTCACTTTATGCGATTTATTTCATTTTTTGTGTTTTTTTTGTGATTTCTTTCACTCTTATGAACCTTTAGAGTATTATTGGACTTATGCACTCTTATTGGAATTTTTTTGCATTTTTTTTTGCACTTTATGCGATTTTATTCATTGTATGCGACTTTTCTCACTTTATGCGATTTTTTTAAATTTTTTTGTTTTTTGTGATTTCTTTCATCTGTATGCACTTTTAGAGTATCATTGGACTTATGCACTCTTATTGGAGCCTTTTATCACTTTGATTTTGTTAGTTTATTGATGTCACAGTGAAGAATTGTCATTATTTTTATGTTAAATCACATTATTTATGATATTTTCATGCACTTTAGTTAGCGACACATATTTTTTAGTATCACATGTGATAAAGACAAAGCTCTCTTTGGGCTTTCCTTGCGCTAGCAAAAAAAAAAAAAAAATAGGGACTGCTGCATCCACTACACAATCTAGATCTTAGACGTAAAAAAGCTATTTCAACTAAAGTGGGCGTGCTTTCCCTTTAAAATTCAAAAGTGCTACTGTGCATACAATAACGTTATATCATATACTATACCATGAGAAAGTACCAATAGTATAAGCTTACAATCATAATTTACAAAAAATAAATAAATATATACATATACATATATATATATATATATATATATATATATATATATATATATATATATATATATATATATATATATGGCTTTTTTTCTCACAGAATAGGTGCAGGAACTCCCCCTGTCTCCAGACCTAAACCCTATTGAGCATCTGTGGGGCATCCTCAAACGGAAGGTGGAGGAGCGCAAGGTCTCTAACATCCACCAGCTCCGTGATGTCATCATGGAGGAGTGGAAGAGGACTCCAGTAGCAACCTGTGAAGCTCTGGTGAACTCCATACCCAAGAGGGTTAAGGCAGTGCTGGAAAATAATGGTGGCCACACAAAATATTGACACTTTGGGCCCAATTTGGACATTTTCACTTAGGGGTGTACTCACTTTTGTTGCCATCGGTTTAGACATGAATGGCTGTGTTGAGTTATTTTGAGGGGACAGAAAATGTACACTGTTATACAAGCTGTACACTCACTACTTTACATTGTAGCAAAGTGTCATTTCTTCAGTGTTGTCACATAAAAAGATAGAATAAAATATTTCCAAAATGTGAGGGGTGTACTCACTTTTGTGAGATACTGTATGTATGTATCCACACACCCCTGTTAAAATGTCAGGTTTCTGTTATGTAAAAAAATGAGAACTTTTTCCACCTTTAATGTGACCAATAAACTATACAACAAATTGGGTATTCATATACCTCTAATCGCCATAAAATCTTTGGGAGGATATTGGGAACATCATCCAATAAATCACCTAGAAAAAAGGCTGTCTTGGCTTACGTTAATCCATACAGTGTAGGATACACTCATGGAGCTTTTCAGCCCCTATGCCCACCCCATAGACATTTTATGCCTCTAATATATCGCCATTTGTCGTCAATCTGATACTTAACCTATGGTCCCTTGAAGAAGCCACGCAATCCAGCGAAACGTGTTGACCCTTGGAGGATTGAGCCACCTACACACCTTCAGCTTATTAATATAAGTTAATTTAGGTGTTGGAAGGTTAATGTATTTCAATAAGGCACAATCCTTTTGATGTTTTACCTTGTGTACTTTTACTATTTTCTGGAATTTTAAAATTGTTAAGAAATAAATGAATTTTTATACCTTATGATTTTGTTTTGTGTCATGCTATTAAAGTCCAGAATTGGCAGGGTTTATCCCTGCTAATTTCCTTCTTTTGAGTGCTGTAATAAAATCAAAAGGTGCTTCAACAAAGTATTAGTTTAGGGTGTGCACACTTATGCAACCATATTATTTATTTATTTTATTTTTTGTCACCCATTCCTATTTTTCACGTGCTGCATACCAGCACTGAAACTAAGGGGATCATATCACAGTGTTACCAAATATTACTTGCACAACACTTACAGACATACCCCAGTAGGGCAGTGTCTTTATGGGAGAGAGACCTAGGGCTACTTATGGGAGATAAGTGGGAGGAGGCCATATCTACCTGTTTCCTGAATGTAGCACAAAAAGTTTCCCAACTCTATATTATACTGAGAGAACACTACACCAGAAGGAAACTTCATAAAATGGGCAGACAGGCGGATCCTATATGTTGTCGGTGCCGACAACACAATGGGGATCTCATTCATCTCTTATGGCGCTGCCCGAAGCTCAACCACTATTGGAGCGAGGTGGTTGGAACACTCAACCGGGTGTTTCAAACCAAGGTACCTTTAGACCCAATATGCTGCATACTGGGGGTTCTGGAGGACGTGATCCCTGAAGATTTGCTAAGGATTGCATTCTCTAGGGCACTCTTTCAGGCCAGAAAACTTATCTTAATGGGATGGAAATCCATCTTACCACCCAATACTGCCTCCTAGATAACACATATGGCAAACACCCTTATTATGGAATGGTATATCTATCAACACAGGGGATGCCCAGGTAGGTTTGAAAGGCTGTGGTCACATTGGCTAGACACACCTGGACTGAGTCCCAGGGAATTGGTATTGTCTAGACTGCTACAGTGTCCCTCTGGGTGATTATGCTATATATATATATATATATATATATGATACACATATGAAGGGATCTATGACAATATGGGGGGGATTGTGGAAGTGAGTAAATGTATGCTATGTCTTGAATGATAGCTGCTGCAACGTAAATAAAATATGTAATATGTAATTGTCATTGTTCGAAAGTTGTGGCTTGTGCATTGGAAGTTGTTTAATCTGTTCAAAAAAAACCTTTTTGATGAAAAAAAAACACTTCTCCACAACTTTATTTATGACCTGGTGTGTTCCTTGGCTTTCATGATGCTGTTTGTTCACTATGGTTCTCTAACAAACCTCTGAGGGATTCACAGAACAGCGGTATTTACACTGAGATTAAATTACACACAGGTGGACTCTATTTACTAATTAGGTGACTTCTGAAGGCAATTGGTTCCACTAGATTTTAGTTAGGGGTATCAGAGTAAAGGGGGCTGAATACAAATGCACCCCACACTTTTCAGATATTTATTTGTAAAGAATGTTGAAAATCATTTATCATTTTTCTTCCACTTCACAATTATGTGCCACTTTGTGTTGGCCTGTAAAATCCCAATAAAATACATTTACGTTTTTGGTTGTAACATGTCAAAATGTGGAAAATTTCAAGGGATATGAATACTTTTTCAAGGCACTGTATATATATATATATATATATATATATATATATATATATATATATATATATATATACACATACACACACATACAGTCATGGCCAAAATTATTGGCACCCCTGCTTTTTTGTCAGATAATGCACCACTTCGCCCAGAAAATTGTTGCAATTACAAATGTTTAGGCAGTCTCATATGTATTTCTTTTGTTTATATTGGTATGACACAAAAAGTGGAGAAGCAAAAAGCTAAATCTGACACATTCCACGCATAACTACAAAAATGGACTGGACAAAATTATTGTGGCTTCTCAAAACTGTAAGAAATAATAGCATTCCAAGTTTGTGAGACTTTATAATATACCGTATATACTCGAGTATAAGTCGTTCCGAGTATAAGTCGAGGCCCTAATTTATCACAAAAAAAATGGGAAAAACTCATTGACCCGAGTATAAGACGAGGGTGAGAAATGCACAGCTACTGTAAGTGGAAAAGAGGGTCAACAATGCCCATTTGCAGCCTCACTGTGCCCATTTGCATGCCTCATTTGCAGCCATAGGTCCCCTGAACTTCAAACTCAGTAGTTAAGGGTTCCTAGATGCCCCCTAGCTGCAGCCAAAATTTGGGGTCTCTGAAACCAAAGGGTCCCGAAATGACATTGCTGCAGATAGACACAGTTGACCAAATTTGGGGCCCCGTATCTCGGGGCCACTTAGTGCTAAGAACCCCAAATTTGGTGTGCAAACCCAGTGGAACTAGCACCATAAAATTTCTGGGGTTTCTAGCATCAAGTGGCCCCAAGATACAGGGCCCCAAAAATCAGTTCAGAAAATGTCAAGCACTTTTCTGCAGCAGAGAATGACATTTTCTGAACCAGATTTGGGGCCCCGTATCTCAGGGCCACTTGGTACTAGGAACCCCAGCTTTGGATATGTTATGGTACCAGTTCTACTGGGTTTGCACACCAAATTTGGGGTTCCTAGCACCAAGTGACCCAGAGATATGGGGCCCCAAATTCGGTTCAGAAAATGTCAAGCACTTTTCTGCAGCAGAGAATGACATTTTCCGAACCGATTTTGGGGCCCCGTATTTCGGGGCCACTTAGAGCTAAGAACTTCAGCTTTGGATATGTTATGGTACCAGTTCCAGACAAGACATTTACAGCCCATGGCACTGTAGCTAATCTCACTGGATGTGGACAAAAGAGAAAAAATGATCACAAATTGCAACTAATGCCGCGTACACACGATCGGAAATTCTGCCAGCAAAACTCCGATGAGAGCTTTTTGTCGGAAATTGCGACCGTGTGTATGCTCCATTGGTCTTTTGCTGGCGGAATTCCAGCCAGAAAAAGATTGTGAGCATGTTCTCTATTTTTCGGTCCGGAAAATTTCCTATCCGAAAATGCGATCGTCTGTACAAATTCCGATGCGCAAAATTCCTACGCATGCTCGGAAACAATTTGACGCATGCTCGGAAGCATTGAACGTCATTTTCTCGGCTCGTCGTAGTGTTGTACGTCACCGCGTTCTTGGCGGTCGAAAGTTCAGAGAACTTTTGTGTGATCGTGTATATGCAAGGCAAGCTTGAGCGGAATCCCTGCGGAAAAACCATCCAACGTTTTTCCGACGGAAAATCCGCTCATGTGCACGGGGCATAAGGATTGTTTGAATGGTGGATAAAGAGCCTCAATCAACTTCCAGACAAATTGAAGCTGACTTTCGGGCACAGGGTACAACTGTGTCAGCTTGTACTATATGTTCTCATCTAAATGAAAAGATTACCAAAGAATTCAGGGGTGCAATGTAGGGCCCAGTGTCAGAAAGTTGGGTCTCCATCAGAGGTTATTAGTCCAGATCTAAATCCCATAGAGCACCTGTGTAGAGATCTCAAAACAGCAGCTGGGAAAAGGAACACTTCCAATCTGAGAGACCTGGAGCAGTTGGCAAAAGAAGAGTGGTCCAAAATGCCAGTAGAGAGGTGTAAGAAACTCAATGATGGTTAGAGGAAGCAATTGATTTCAGTTATTTTTTCCAAGGGGTGTGCTACCAAATATTAAATTGAGGGTGCCAATAATGTTGTCCAGTTCATGGAGTATTGCATGAAATGTGTCAGATTTGGCATTTTTTTCTCCACTTTTTTTTGTCATACCAATACATACAAAAGAAATAAACATGGGAATGCCTAAACATTTGTAATTGCAACAATTTTCTGGGCGAAGTGGTGCATTATCTGACAGACATGCAGGGGTGCCAATATTTTTGGCCATGACTGTAGATAGATAGATGTATATATTGATATATATACAAGGGTTCTTTAAAAAGTTTTCAAGACTCCTCGTATAATCAATAAAGTTGCAATAGTGCTGTTAAGTATTATTTTAGACGTGCCAAAAGACACTGAAGCCCTAAAGCATATTTATTA
Source organism: Lithobates clamitans (assembly GCA_037952925.1). Taxonomy (NCBI): domain Eukaryota; kingdom Metazoa; phylum Chordata; class Amphibia; order Anura; family Ranidae; genus Lithobates; species Lithobates clamitans. The sequence goes on from JBBGZY010000093.1 coordinate 6,228,334, forward strand.
TAATATGATAATGCAGGCTCACCCTAAAATAAAAATAAAAATTTAAAGTGTAGATGGACAAATGTACATATATAATTAAAATATAAATAAACAAGGATATACAAACATGTGTTATTTAGTGACAAAGATTATAAAGGTGAATAAAACAAAAAAAAAAAAGCAAACTGCATGTATAATGTTTGTACAGATAGATACATATCCTGGTAAACAGGCCAAAATAATGATAGAAAATCCCACAGTATAAGAAGACACATCTCAAAGTGTGAGAAGAAGAGCAGTCAGTGCAACAGGAATAAAGGGTTCCAAGAAATCACACCACCCACATGTTAGGCCTCATGCACATGAGACGCTGTTAAACTCGTGTTCAGAGGCAGTTGGACACTTTTTTCAACTGCCCCTGAACCCATTCAATGTTATCCTATGTGTCCATGTACACAGTCTCGTTTTTTGGCGTTTTTAGGCAGTTGCGTTTAACCTCGTTTTTCCAGAAGCAAAAAAATGGGTTCAGATGCAAAAAGTTTTCCACGTTTCAGATGCCAAACGCGGCTAAACGCCGGTACCGCGTTTAGCTGCGTTTGCGTTTATAAGTGTTTTTTAACACCTGATTTTGGGGCCCCATATCTCGGGATCACTTGGTGCTAGGAACCCCAAATTTGGAATGCTAACACAGTTGGACTAACATTATAACATATCCAAATTTGGTTTGTTCCTAGCACTAAGTGGCCCCAAGATATGGGGCCCCAAAGTCGGGTCACAAAATGTCATTCTCTGCTGCAGAAAAGTGCTTGACATTTTGCGACCCAACTTTGGGGCCCCATATCTCGGGGCCACTTGGTGCTAGGAACCCCAAATCTGGTGTGCTAACACTATAACATATCCAAATTTGGGGTTCCACTGTGTTATCACTGTGTTATCACACCAAATTTGGGGTTCCTAGCACCAAGTGGCCCCGAGATACGGGGCCCCAAAGTTGGGTCGCAAAATGTCATTCTCTGCTCTGCAGACGCTTCTAGACGCAAACGCGGCTAAATGCGGCTAGACGCAGCATGCAAATGCGGCAAAACGGGCGTTTTTAAACGCCGGTTTCAGCATTTAAAAACGTGTTCAGCAGAGTTTGCACCGGCGTCTCGTGTGCATGAGGCCTTACTAAAGACACTAGAGATCCCACTTAAAGATCATGAAGCAATTTGCTGTCCCACAACACCAAATGTTCAGACACACTACTCCATCTAGGTTTGATGCTGTATAAATATGCTCAGCACTGAGGGGTTAAGGCTCGGTTCACACTGCTGTGATGGAAAAGTCATACAACTTTGCCTACGACTTTGCCCCGTGACTTCCTTCTGACTTGATCTGACTTGGATGCTATTTAGGCGTCTGTACAAGGACTGAAATCACACCCGAGTCGGACCAAAGTAGTGCAGAAACCTCTTTCTAAAGTGGAAGCCACTTGTGTAGTATCAGTTAAGCTTGATCTCATAGGGAAACATTGAATTTGACATGTCATGTGACCAGGGCCGGCCCCACCATGGGACCCGGTGGGACTTTGGGTCCCGAGCGGCACTTTCAGGGGGGGCGGCAAACTGCCGCCCAAGAGCAGTGGCAGAACTGCCACCCGCCCACCAGCCAGCCTATTCTGCCTGCTCTGCTGCTTATCCTACTGTGAGGAGCCTGGCGTCGCTGCTGTTAGAGGCGACAGGAGCATGTGGGCAGAACACTCCCTGCCCGGGGGGGAGCAGTCAGCGGGTGAGTGAGCAGGCGGGTCGGTGTGCAGCCCTGCTGGCCAGTCAGAAGGCTGATGGGCGGGGGAGCAGAGAGATGACATTATCTTTTTGCTGCCTGCCTTCACTCTGGGGCACAGCAAGTGACAATCCGCAACGTGTGGGAGGTGACGTCGTGGCAAGTGACAATCTGCAACGTGTGGTAAGTGGCAATTCGCAACATGTGACGTGGCAAGTGACAATCCACAACGTGTGGCAGGTGACGTGATAAGTGACAATCCACAGTGTGTGGCAGGTGACGTGGCATGTGACAATCCACAGCGTGTGGCAGGTGACGTGGCAAGTGACAATCCGCAACGTGTGGCAAGTGACAATCTGCAACGTGTGGTAAGTGACAATCTGCAACGTGTGGCAAGTGACAATCTGCAACGTGTGGTAAGTGACAATCTGCAACGTGTGGCAAGTGACAATCTGCAACGCATGCCAGGTAACGTGACAAGTGATAATCCACAACATGTGGCAAGTGACAATCCGCAACATGTGGGAGGTGATGTAGTGGGAAGTGATAATCGGCAACGTGTGGCAGGTGACGTGGCAAGTGACAATCGCACCTGGTGGTGGAGTCCGATTTAAAACTGTAAGTACAAACACACATCAAAAGTTGTATGAGACATGAGAGCCTGGGAGGGACTTGCCTTGCCCAGCCCTGATTAACCACTTAAGGACCGTAAGGATTTGCCCCCTTAATGACCAGGCCATTTTTTGCGATATGGCACTGCATTGCTTTAACTGACAATTGCACGGTCGTGCTCCGCTGTACACAAATAAAATTGAAGTACTTTTTTCCCCACAAATAGAGCTTTCTTTTGGAGGTATTTGATCACTTCTGCGGTTTTGATTTTTTGCGCTTTAAACAAAAATTGACAATTTTGAAAAAAAAAACAATATTTTTTACTTTTTGCTATAATAAATATCCAAAAAAATGATTAGTTTACGCAAAATTTATAGCATCTACAAAATAGGGGATATAATTATGGCATTTTAATTTTTTTTTTTTACTAGTAATGGCGGCGATCTACGATTTTTAGCTGGACTGCGACATTGCGGAGGACAGATCGGACACTGGGATAAGTGCCACTGAAAGCCAAGAGTGGTACCTGTGCGGTCAGATCACCATTGTATGTCCAATAATTCACAAATATGGATTTAGACTAACCCTATCTGCTGGCCCAATATGATGTAATTTAGGGGTATTTTAACAGGTGAATATGAGCACTTCCAACACAACAAAGGGCCTTTGTTATCACTTAGCACTGGCATTTGTTCTGACATCAGTTTGAGAGGTTTCAGTGATCATTCAGAATCCACTGACAGGTGCACTTGACCTCCTTCTGACCTGCATTTACCTGTGCTTCATGCAGAGTTTGTCTTAGACTGGAGGGTGAGCTTTAGGAGGAAAAGGTGGGGCCTAAAGAGGAAGGGGTGTGGTTTACAGATGGCAGGGTGGGTCTTAAGCAGGAAGGGGTGTGGCCTTGACAGGAAGGGGTGTACCATATTTAAATTAGGGGGTGCACGAGTTTAGTCAGACCTTGGGCAGCACAAAACCTAAATACACCACTGGCCTACAGTCAAGCATGGTGGTGGGAGTGTCATGGTCTGGGGCTTCATGAGTGCTGCCAGCACTGGGGAGCTACAGTTCACTGAGGGAACCATGAATGCCAACATGTACTGTGACATACTGAAGCAGAGCATGATCCCCTCCCTTCGGAGACTGGGTCGCAGGGCAGTATTCCAACATGATAACGACACCAAACACAGCTCCAAGACGACCACTGCCTTGCTAAAGAAGCTGAGGGTAAAGGTGATGGACTGGCCAAGCATGTCTCCAGACATAAACCCTATTAACCACTTGCTTAGTGGCCACCTAAACCCCCCTCCTGCCCAGACCAATTTTCAGCTTTCAGCACTGTCACTCTTTCAATGACAATTGCGCGGCCATACAACACTGTACCCAAATGATCATTTTTTTCCCCACAAATAGAGCTTTCTTTTGGTGGTATTTGATCACCTCTGCGGTTTTTAATTTTTTGTTAAAAAAATTAAATAAGACTAAAGTTCAAAAAAAAAATACAAAACCATTTTATATTTTGTTAATAAATTTTGCAAACAGGTAATTTTTCTCTTTCATTGATGTATGCTGATGAGGCTGCACTGATGGGCACTGATAGGCTGCACCAATGGGCACCGATAGGCTGCATTGATGGGCACTGATAAGGTGGCACTGATAGGCGGCACTGATGGACACTAATAGGCTGCACTGGTGGGCACTGATGAGGTGGCACTAGTGGGCACTGATAGGTGGCATTGGTGGGCACTGAGAGGTGGCACTGATGGGTGGCACTGAAGGGCATTAATAGGTGGCACTAAAGGGCACTAATAGGTGGCACTGATAGCTGCCACTGATGGGCACTGATAGGTGGCAGTGATGGGCACTGATGGGTGGCAATGATGGGCACTGATCTGCACTGGTAGGTGACACTGATAGGCAGCACTGCTAGGTGACACCGTTGAAGCACTGATTGGCACCAATGGTGGGCATTGATACGTGGCACTGATTGCTGGCACTTATGCACTGATTCGTGGCACTGTGTGGGCACTGGCAGGTGGCACTGGAAAGCGGTTTTGGTGGGCACAGATGAGGTGGCTTTGCCTTTTCCTCTTTGGGACCGATGTCCCTTGCACTGAAGCCGATGATCGGCTTTTTTTTCTCCTCACGCTGAAAAAAAATGATTATTGATCTTCTGTTTAATCACGTGATCAGCTGTCATTGGCTAACAGCTGATCATGTGGTAAGGGGCTGGGATCGGCCACTTACTCCGATCTGTGATCACCGAGTCTCATTGACTCGGTGATCACAGCGTGCGCCGCGCGCTCCCTGCAGGGGGCGTGCAAAGGGGAGGACATCTATTGATGGCCTCCCGGCAAAGTAGATCCACGCTGTAGCAGTCATTCGGCTATAGCGCAGATCTGAAGGAGTTAAGCATCTGTGGGGCATCCTCAAACGAAAGGTGGAGGAGAGCAAGGTTTCTAACATCCACCAGCTCTGTGATGTCGTCATGGAGGAGTGGAAGAGACCTCCAGTGGCAACCTATGAAGCTCTGGTGAACTCCACGCCCAAGAGGGTTAATGCAGTGCTGGAAAATAATGGGGGGCACACAAAATATTGACAACTTGGGACCAATTTGGACATTTTCACTTAGGGGTGTACTCACTTTTGTTGCCAGCGGTTTAGACATTAATGGCTTTGTGTTGAGTTATTTTGAGGGGACAGCAAATTTACACTGTTATACAAGCTGTACATTCACTACTTTACATTATAGCAAAGTGTCATTTGTTCAGTGTTGTCACATGAAAAGTTCTAAAAAAATATTTACAAAAATGTGAGGGGTGTACTCACTTTTGTGAGATACTGTATATGTATAGAGCTATGACCGGTCCCCTTTATACTTCTATATACATGTATAGAGCCATGACAGGTCCTTTTTATACTCCTATACATGTATAGAGCCATGCCAGGTCCTCTTTATACTCCTATAAACATGTATAGAGCCATGACAGGTTCTCTTTATACTCCTATAAACATGTATAGAGCCATGACAGGTCCTCTTTATACTCCTATAAACATGTGTAGAGCCATTAAAGGTCCTCTTTATACATGTACAGAGCCTTGACAGGTCCTCTTTATACTCCTATGAACATTTGTAGAGCCATGACAGGTCCCCTTTATATTCCTTTACATGTATAGAGTCATGACAGGTCCTCTTTATACTCCTATATACATGTATAGAGCCATGACAGGTCCTCTGTATACATGTATAGAGCCCTGAAAGGTCCTCTTTATTCTCCTATATACATGTATATAGCCCTGACAGGTCCTCTTTATACTCCTATAAACATGTGTAGAGCCATGACAGGTCCTCTTTATACTCCTATACATGTATAGAGCCATGACAGGTCCTCATTATACTCCTATATACATGTATAGAGCCATGACAGGTCCTCTTTATACTCCTATAAACATGTGTAGAGCCATGACAGGTCCTCTTTATACTCCTATACATGTATAGAGCCATGACAGGTCCTCATTATACTCCTATATACATGTATAGAGCCATGACAGGTCCTCTTTATACTCCTAAAAACATGTGTAGAGCCATGACAGGTCCTCTTTATACTCCTATAAACATGTGTAGAGCCATGACAGGTCCTCTTTATACTCCTATAAACATGTGTAGAGCCATGACAGGTCCTCTTTATACTCCTATACATGTAGAGAGCCATGACAGGTCCTCTTTATGCTCCTATATACATGTATAGAGCCATGACAGGTCCTCTTTATACTCCTATACATGTATAGAGCCATGACAGGTCCTCTTTATACTCCTATATACATGTATAGAGCCATGACAGGTCCTCTTTATACTCCTATATACATGTATAGAGCCATGACAGGTCCTCTTTATACTCCTATAAACATGTGTAGGGCCATGACAGGTCCTCTTTATACTCCTATATGTGGGGGCCTTTTGGTGGGCGTGACTTTTTTTGGGGGGGGGGGCAGCATTTAATTCTTGTTCCCAGGCAGCACAAAGTTTTGGGCCGGCCCTGCATGCGACTTGGGGTCTCACAAGTTGGATCCCATGTCGCATCAGTGTGAACCAAGCCTAAAAGCATGAAGGGTCCACCATAGTGCAGAATTTTTAAAATCATAGTACTTACTAGGGATGAGCCGAACACCCCCCTGTTCGGTTCGCACCAGAACATGCGAACAGGAAAAAAATTTGTTCGAACACGCGAACACCGTTAAAGTCTATGGGACACGAACATGAATAATCAAAAGTGCTAATTTTAAAGGCTAATATGCAAGTTATTGTCAATAAAAGTGTTTGGGGACCCGGGTCCTGCCCCAGGGGACATGAATCAATGCAAAAAAAAGTTTTAAAAACGGCCGTTTTTTCAGGAGCAGTGATTTTAATAATGCTTAAAGTCAAACAATAAAAGTGTAATATCCCTTTAAATTTCGTACCTGGGGGGTGTCTATAGTATGCCTGTAAAGGGGCGCATGTTTCCCGTGTTTAGAACAGTCTGACAGCAAAATGACATTTTGAAGGAAAAAACACATTTAAAACTACCGCGGCTATTGCATTGCCGACAATACACATAGAAGTTCATTGATAAAAACGGCATGGGAATTCCCCACAGGGCAACCCCGAACCAAAATTAAAAAAAAAAAATGATGTGGGGGTCCCCCTAAATTCCATACAAGGCCCTTCAGGTCTGGTATGGATATTAAGGGGAACCCCAGCCAAAATTTAAAAAAAAAAATTGACGTGGGGTTCCCCCTAAATTCCATACCAGACCCTTCAGGTCTGGTATGGATTTTAAGGGGAACCCCGCGCCAAAAAAAAAAAAAACGGCATGGGGTCCCCCTAAAAATCCATACCAGACCCTTATCCGAGCACGCAACCTGGCAGGCCGCAGGAAAAGAGGGGGGGACGAGAGTGCGGCCCCCCCCCCTCCTGAACCGTACCAGGCCACATGCCCTCAACATTGGGAGGGTGCTTTGGGGTAGCCCCCCAAAACACCTTGTCCCCATGTTGATGAGGACAAGGGCCTCATCCTCACAACCGTGGCCGGTGGTTGTGGGGGTCTGCGGGCGGGGGGCTTATCGGAATCTGGAAGCCCCCTTTAACAAGGGGACCCCCAGATCCCGGCCCCCCCCCTGTGTGAAATGGTAAGGGGGTACTTACCCCTACCATTTCACTAAAAAACTGTCAAAAATGTTAAAAATGACAAGAGACAGTTTTTGACAATTCCTTTATTTAAATGCTTCTTCTTACTTCCTTCATCTTCTTCTTCTTCTGGTTCTTCTGGCTCTTCTGGTTCTTCCTCCGGCGTTCTCGTCCAGCATCTTCTCCGCGGCGTCTTCTATCTTCTTCTCCTCGGGCCGCTCCGCACCCATGGCATGAGGGGGGAGGCTCCCGCTCTTCTCTTCATCTTCTTCTCTTCTTCATCTTCTTCTTCATCTTCTTCTTCATCTTTTCTTCCTTCTTCTCTTCTTCATGTCTTCTCCGGGCCGCTCCGCAGCCATGCTGGCATGGTGGGAGGCTCCCGCTGTGTGATGGCGTCTCTTCGTCTGACGGTTCTTAAATAACGGGGGGCGGGGCCACCCGGTGACCCCGCCCCCCTCTGACGCACGGTGACATGACGGGACTTCCCTGTGACGTCACGGGGAATGCCACAGGGAAGTCCCGTCATGTCACCGTGCGTCAGAGGTGACCCCGCCCCCCGTTATTTAAGAACCGTCAGACGAAGAGACGCCGTCACACAGCGGGAGCCTCCCACCATGCCAGCATGGCTGCGGAGCGGCCCGGAGAAGACATGAAGAAGAGAAGAAGGAAGAAAAGATGAAGAAGAAGAAGAAGATGAAGAAGAAGATGAAGAAGAGAAGAAGATGAAGAGAAGAGCGGGAGCCTCCCCCCTCATGCCATGGGTGCGGAGCGGCCCGAGGAGAAGAAGATAGAAGATGCCGCGGAGAAGATGCTGGACGAGAACGCCGGAGGAAGAACCAGAAGAGCCAGAAGAACCAGAAGAAGAAGAAGATGAAGGAAGAAAGAAGAAGCATTTAAATAAAGGAATTGTCAAAAACTGTCTCTTGTCATTTTTAACATTTTTGACAGTTTTTTAGTGAAATGGTAGGGGTAAGTACCCCCTTACCATTTCACACAGGGGGGGGGGCGGGATCTGGGGGTCCCCTTGTTAAAGGGGGCTTCCAGATTCCGATAAGCCCCCCGCCCGCAGACCCCCACAACCACCGGCCACGGTTGTGAGGATGAGGCCCTTGTCCTCATCAACATGGGGACAAGGTGTTTTGGGGGGCTACCCCAAAGCACCCTCCCAATGTTGAGGGCATGTGGCCTGGTACGGTTCAGGAGGGGGGGGGCCGCACTCTCATCCCCCCCTCTTTTCCTGCGGCCCGCCAGGTTGCGTGCTCGGATAAGGGTCTGGTATGGATTTTTAGGGGGACCCCACGCCGGTTTTTTTTTTTTTTTGGCGCGGGGTTCCCCTTAAAATCCATACCAGACCTGAAGGGTCTGGTATGGAATTTAGGGGGAACCCCACGTCAATTTTTTTTTTAAATTTTGGCTGGGGTTCCCCTTAATATCCATACCAGACCTGAAGGGCCTTGTATGGAATTTAGGGGGACCCCCACATCATTTTTTTTTTTTTATTTTGGTTCGGGGTTCCCCTGTGGGGAATTCCCATGCCGTTTTTATCAATGAACTTCTATGTGTATTGTCGGCAATGCAATAGCCGCGGGTAGTTTTAAATGAGTTTTTTCCTTCCAAATGTCATTTTGCTGTCAGACTGTTCTAAACACAGGAAACATGCGCCCCTTTACAGGCATACTATAGACACCCCCCAGGTACGAAATTTAAAGGGATATTACACTTTTATTGTTTGACTTTAAGCATTAATAAAATCACTGCTCCTGAAAAAACATCCGTTTTTAAAACTTTTTTTTGCATTGATCCATGTCCCCTGGGGCAGGACCCGGGTCCCCAAACACTTTTTATGACAATAACTTGCATATAAGCCTTTAAAATTAGCACTTTTGATTTCTCCCATAGACTTTTAAAGGGTGTTCCGCGGCATTCGAATTTGCCGCGAACACCTCAATTTGTTCGCTGTTCGGCGAACTTGCGAACAGCCAATGTTCGAGTCGAACATGAGTTCGACTCGAACTCGAAGCTCATCCCTAGTACTTACACTACAAAGACAATCACAGGCATGTAACAAATGATTCCTGCCACCATGCGTAAAAACGGCACGTATTTGGTCCCACCCAATGCATTTCCCTGCAAACAGCATCTTCAGGGAATAGAGGCTCTTTGCAAACAGCATCTTCAGGGAATAGAGGCTCTTTGCAAACAGCGTCTTCAGGGAATAGAGGCTCTTTGCAAACAGCGTGTTCAGGGAATAGAGGCTCTTTGCAAACAGCTTGTTCAGGGAATAGAGGCTCTTTGCAAACAGCGTCTTCAGGGAATAGAGGCTCTTTGCAAACAGCGTCTTCAGGGAATAGAGGCTCTTTGCAAACAGCAACTTCAGGGAATAGAGGCTATTTGCAAACAGCGTCTTCAGGGAATAGAGGTTCTTTGCAAACAGTGTCTTCAGGGAATAGAGGCTCTTTACAAACAGTGTCTTCAGGGAATAGAGGCTCTTTACAAACAGTGTCTTCAGGGAATAGAGGCTCTTTACAAACAGTGTCTTCAGGGAATAGAGGTTCTTTGCAAACAGCGTCTTCAGGGAATAGAGGTTCTTTGCAAACAGCAACTTCAGGGAATAGAGGCTCTTTGCAAACAGCGTCTTCAGGGAATAGAGGTTCTTTGCAAACAGCGTCTTCAGGGAATAGAGGCTCTTTGCAAACAGCGTCTTCAGGGAATAGAGGTTCTTTGCAAACAGCATCTTCAGGGAATAGAGGCTCTTTGCAAACAGCGTCTTCAGGGAATAGAGGTTCTTTGCAAACAGTGTCTTCAGGGAAAAGAGGCTCTTTGCAAACAGTGTCTTCAGGGAATAGAGGTTCTTTGCAAACAGTGTCTTCAGGGAATAGATGCTCTTTGCAAACAGCGTCTTCAGGGAATAGAGGTTCTTTGCAAACAGCGTCTTCAGGGAATAGAGGTTCTTTGCAAACAGTGTCTTCAAGGAATAGAGGTTCTTTGCAAACAGCGTCTTCAGGGAAAAGAGGCTCTTTGCAAACAGTGTCTTCAGGGAATAGAGGTTCTTTGCAAACAGTGTCTTCAGGGAATAGAGGTTCTTTGCAAACAGTGTCTTCAGGGAAAAGAGGCTCTTTGCAAACAGCGTCTTCAGGGAATAGAGGCTCTTTGCAAACAGCGTCTTCAGGGAATAGAGGCTCTTTGCAAACAGCGTGTTCAGGGAATAGAGGCTCTTTGCAAACAGCTTGTTCAGGGAATATAGAGGCTCTTTGCAAACAGCGTCTTCAGGGAATAGAGGCTCTTTGCAAACAGCGTCTTCAGGGAATAGAGGCTCTTTGCAAACAGCAACTTCAGGGAATAGAGGCTCTTTGCAAACAGCGTCTTCAGGGAATAGAGGTTCTTTGCAAACAGTGTCTTCAGGGAATAGAGGCTCTTTACAAACAGTGTCTTCAGGGAATAGAGGCTCTTTACAAACAGTGTCTTCAGGGAATAGAGGCTCTTTACAAACAGTGTCTTCAGGGAATAGAGGTTCTTTGCAAACAGCGTCTTCAGGGAATAGAGGTTCTTTGCAAACAGCAACTTCAGGGAATAGAGGCTCTTTGCAAACAGCGTCTTCAGGGAATAGAGGTTCTTTGCAAACAGCGTCTTCAGGGAATAGAGGCTCTTTGCAAACAGCGTCTTCAGGGAATAGAGGTTCTTTGCAAACAGCATCTTCAGGGAATAGAGGCTCTTTGCAAACAGCGTCTTCAGGGAATAGAGGTTCTTTGCAAACAGTGTCTTCAGGGAAAAGAGGCTCTTTGCAAACAGTGTCTTCAGGGAATAGAGGTTCTTTGCAAACAGTGTCTTCAGGGAATAGATGCTCTTTGCAAACAGCGTCTTCAGGGAATAGAGGTTCTTTGCAAACAGCGTCTTCAGGGAATAGAGGTTCTTTGCAAACAGTGTCTTCAAGGAATAGAGGTTCTTTGCAAACAGCGTCTTCAGGGAAAAGAGGCTCTTTGCAAACAGTGTCTTCAGGGAATAGAGGTTCTTTGCAAACAGTGTCTTCAGGGAATAGAGGTTCTTTGCAAACAGTGTCTTCAGGGAAAAGAGGCTCTTTGCAAACAGCGTCTTCAGGGAATAGAGGTTCTTTGCAAACAGTGTCTTCAGGGAATAGAGGTTCTTTGCAAACAGTGTCTTCAGGGAATAGAGGTTATTTGCAAACAGCGTCTTCAGGGAATAGAGGTTCTTTGCAAACAGCGTCTTCAGGGAATAGAGGTTCTTTGCAAACAGCGTCTTCAGGGAATAGAGGCTCTTTGCAAACAGCGTCTTCAGGGAATAGAGGCTCTTTGCAAACAGCGTCTTCAGGGAATAGAGGTTCTTTGCAAACAGTGTCTTCAGGGAAAAGAGGCTCTTTGCAAACAGTGTCTTCAGGGAATAGAGGTTCTTTGCAAACAGTGTCTTCAGGGAATAGAGGTTCTTTGCAAACAGTGTCTTCAGGGAAAAGAGGCTCTTTGCAAACAGCGTCTTCAGGGAATAGAGGTTCTTTGCAAACAGCGTCTTCAGGGAATAGAGGTTCTTTGCAAACAGTGTCTTCAGGGAATAGAGGTTTTTTGCAAACAGTGTCTTCAGGGAATAGAGGTTCTTTGCAAACAGCGTCTTCAGGGAATAGAGGTTCTTTGCAAACAGCGTCTTCAGGGAATAGAGGTTCTTTGCAAACAGCGTCTTCAGGGAATAGAGGTTCTTTGCAAACAGTGTCTTCAGGGAATAGAGGTTCTTTGCAAACAGTGTCTTCAGGGAGTAGAGGTTCTTTGCAAACAGTGTCTCCAGGGAATAGAGGTTCTTTGCAAACAGTGTCTTCAGGGAATAGAGGTTCTTTGCAAACAGCATCTTCAGGGAATAGAGGCTCTTTGCAAACAGTGTCTTCAGGGAATAGAGGCTCTTTGCAAACAGTGTCTTCAGGGAATAGAGGTTCTTTGAAAACAGCGTCTTCAGGGCATGTAATACTAACAAATAGCAGTTAGAAACTCACAGGGGATCACAGAGGGGCTCGAAGTATGAAAGCTGGCAAAGGTACACAAGGACACTGGAATGCTCAGAGGACCCAACATGTGCAGAGAGACAGGTTGCTAGCAGGAACACATGAGACAGTCTGGAAGATACTGGAGACTACAGAGATCATGTTGGAAGGCATTAGGAGACACTTGCAAACAGACACTAGGAACAAGAGGGTCCGACTACAGAAACACTACAAAGTATGTTGTCACTAAAGGGTTGATTTACTTTACTGGGTTCACATCTATGCGTTTGTGAAATAATTGTTATAGTTGCGCTAATATTAACCTTCCAAAAAAAAATGTGTGTGCTCAGATAATTAAAACAAACACAACCACAAAAATATGAGTAAAATGTTACCGAATCAAAAGATCACAGTGTAAATGCTAAAAAAGTGCAAAGAATTATTATTACAACTCACAAACTGTCCCAATAAAGTGAAAAATGCAAAAAAGTCCCAATAAAACATATAGATAGATGAGCGTTCTTAATTAAATTATAACATCATCACTCAGAGCAATCCCTTTGATAGTGAAACCTTCAGAGCATAACATTTATCCAAATACCTCTGTGTGATGAGATGTTTCCACCAGAAATTAGATCTAATCATCAAATAAAATCCAAATACCGCTGTGTGATATGATATTTCCACCAGAAAGTTCTTAGATGTCCCCAGTATATGTAATACAAGAAAAAGAAAAGAACATCATTGCGCAATGAACTTATATTAGAGAGATAGGCAGCACTACACAGAGTGCACTCACGTAAGCCAGAATGGATAACAGCCTGGAAAAACAATCAGCCGCTTGGGGCGCGGTGGATTCTCAGACCGCTCGTAGCAAGCTGCTGACTTAGCCACAATAACATACGTCACTGACTCCTCCTACGCGTTGCGTCACCCGACACGTGACTTTTTCAAGGATCTTTTTGGTCTTTTTGATGCCTTTTATGTGACAATCTTACACTCAGATTGCGCGGGAAGACTCACATCCCCTAAACTGGCAAGATAATGTACAGAACAATGTGTGGATATGTACGCGAGTGTGAACATAGTTCTGCAAATACATTGTTCTGTACATTATCTTCCCAGTTCATCATGTTCATTGCTTTGAATCTCGTATGATAAAATTAATTTTGCTTAAGTGTCCATGTATCTCCTTTTGGTTTATGTGTGTGAGACGGTCGGAAGATGACAGGGGATGTTAGCGTTCATAACAATTGGAGAATTTGATGGAATGATTTTCGTGTGTTACACGAAGACCACGCAGGCGCAGTGTGGCAGGAAGAGGAGTTGGTGTAGTTGATGGCTTTTATGTCGCAATCTGACGTGCAGAAGAAAGTCCTTCTGGTGCCCGCGCTCACGCATGTGCAGTACAAGCGGTTGGATCTTTTGATAGGTCGGAGATTATGACAGAACACTGGCCACTCTCGCGCGCCTGCGGGGGTGCACAGCGCAGTGATCATGTCCTAGCAACACGGCGCGGCCCCAATCTCTGTAAAGAGCCGCGTCCGCGGCTCTTTAACCATGTGATCAGCTGTGTCCAATCACAGCCGGTCACATGTAAACAAAGAGATGCCGGTAATCGACGCTCCTCACCTCACACTGACAGAGTGTGTGGCGAGGAGAGCAGATCAGCGGCATCTCCACGCAGGGGGACATCTAGGCATGTAATCAGGGCACTGATCATCAGTGCCCTGATTACAATATAGCGCCAACAGTGTCAGCAGTCAGTGCCCACCACTGCCCACAAGTGCCACCAATCAGTGTCCATTAGCGATGCCAGTTAGTGCTGGCTATCAGTGCTGCCCATCAATGTTCATCAGTGTCGCCCCTTAAGTACCACTTATCAGTGCCCACTAGTGCTGCATATTAGTGCCCATCAGTGCCACCTAACAGTGCCCATCAGTGCCGCCTATCAATGCTTATCAGTGACATAAATCAGTGCCACCTATCAGTGCGGCATATTAGTGCCTCTTCATCAGTGCCCATAAGCAATGCCCACCAGTTTAGCCTATCAGTGCCCATCAGTGTCGCCTCATCAGCGCACATCAGTGAAGGTGAAAGATTACTTAGTTACAAAATTTGCTGACAGAAACTAAGTAAAAACATTTTTTGGTCTATTTTTTATTTTTTTTTGTAAAAAATAAAAAACCCAGCAGTGATTAAATACCACCAAAAGAAAGCTTTATTTGTCTGAAGAAAATGATAAAAATGTCATCTGGGTACAGTGTTGTATGACCGCGCAATTGTCATTCAAACTGCGACAGCGCTGAAAGCTGAAAAATGGCCTGGGCAGGAAGGGGGTATAAGTTCCCAGTAAGCAAGTGGTTAAAGGCAAGTAAATGTCAGTAAAGGTGAATGCATTTAATTTCAGGAGAACTTGATCTGGGAAGCAAAAAAGTTTGTTTCCTTCCCATGTGTTTAAAGTGAAACTAAACCCTCCTATCCTTTTTAGCCAAGGAAGTTGTCATCTTTTTTGATGGTTTGACAGTTTGGTCGACAGTACAAGAAAATGTGACAGTTAGCGTAACTGTTTTTTGAAACTGTTAAAATCGATGTATTTAGTTCCGCATTAAGGCCCCTGTCCATTTTTCAGGCAGACCCAATCAGACCACCCATTGTTGTCTATGGAGCTGCGGATGTCCGCTGACACCCGCTGACATCCGGTCCGCTAAAAACAGATGGATGGGGATCTGGTGGATCAGATCAGATGACAGTCAGATGAAAATGGACAGGCAGTCCATTTCCATCTGACTGCCCCATAGAGAACAGCAGGCAGTGTCTATGTCCACTCTGCAGAGCGGAGGGGACACGGACCTGTCATCCGCCTGCTTAGTGGGGATCAGCGGAGAGATACCCCTCTGAGCAGGTGGATCCATTTGACGAATTCCACTCAGTCTGAAAGGGGCCTAAAAAAACAAAATGCAGGATGCAAGTATGAATATGGCCTGGAGCTGGGCATACACTCTGCATATTTGAATTTGTTACATGGATTGCTCTGTCAGCCACTTCTGCCCCAACATCCTTCAACTGTAAAATCGAAGCAGCTGGGAAAAAAAATGGTGAGCAAAACAGCGGCTGCATTCAGTCAGATGCAGCCACTATTCAGGTATTACGACATCCACCAGTGCTGGCTGTCAGAATAAAATAGCCCAGTGGAGGGGGGGAAAATTTGAGATCTGGATCTCAAATTTTCCGACAACAAAATCTGTTCTCGTAAATTCTGATCGTGTGTACACAATTCCGACGCACAAAGTTCCATGCATACTCGGAATCAAGCAGAAGAGCCGCACTGGCTATTGAACTTCATTTTTCTCGGCTCGTGGTACGTGTTGTACGTCACCGTGTTCTTGACGTTCGGAATTTCCGACAAGATTTGTGTGACCGTGTGTATGCAAGACAAGTTTAATCCAACATCCGTCGGAAAAAAAACATGGATTTTGTTGTCGGAATGTGCGATCGTATGTATGCGGCATTAGTTTGGATGGAATAATGTGTTCTTCTTTTGTATAGCCACCAGGCCTCAAAGAGTACAAGGCGATCTTTAGACAGATATAATGGGAACAAATGTCCTCATTGGAATACCTCCCCTGTGTTCCTGTTCTGTTAACAAACGCAGGTCACCGCTAGGGTACACAGAAGTCAATTGTGTTTGTGATGTGCTGACACTGCACTAGCCTGCATTTTACTATGCAGGCTAGTGTGAATGAAATGTCTGTTGGCAGGCTGGTGGGGTTGTTGTGCCTGCAGGGGTAGCTGCTGTGTGGTTGCTAGTCACATCCTCCATGTTCCCCATTAACTCGTTGAGTGCCAAGTACTGGGTCACATGTGAGGCATATACCATGTGCGTTCTTCTGGGCTACATTAGGCAAGGCTGAGGCTGCCATGGGGGAATACTGGACCTCAGTGTCAGCTGGTGTTTTTTTTGGGGGGGGACGGCAAACAGCAACCACCACCCCCAGCTGGCTGTCTGCGGGTTGGTCCTCCGGCACTTACCCCATCTAGGTGGCGGGCTTCGTATAGCAGTGGGCATCGGCAGGCATCAGGCATCCGCGGGCATCAGGCATCATGCAGCGGCAGGCAGCAGCGGGCATTGGCACCATCGGGCATCTAGCATCAGGCAGCGGTGGGCATCGGGCTCCTGTGTCTTCTCCTGCCCGCTTCCGCCGTGCATCTCCTCTCCTTCTCCTAGGCTGACAATAGGATCGCCTGTCCTTTCTGCCCATTCGGGTGATGGGTCTCAGACCTGGTTCCTGATTGGCAGGGAGGAGGATCAGTGTTACAATAGCAAATATTAACTCTCTATTGCAACACACCTGGGTGGACTCCGGACGCAATGCTCTGTGTCCAGAGACCACCCTATTTTTAGGCCCATTAGAGCCTCTGGCTCTAATCAGGTGCGTCAAAAAAACACCCCCACCACTGTAATTCATGCGCCCCTGCAAGGGGCCGGACGCATGAATAGGAGGGCGGCAGCGTGTGTGTGGGGGGTGGCACCCGTGTGCTATTAATGGACGGGCCATCCCTGTTCGACCTAAAGGGGGGCCTCTACTCCAAGAGATGAACGTACACCATGTACACAGCACTGCAACTGTTCTCCAGTTAGCTCTCAGTTCCCCCAATGTGTTAAGACCCACTGTCAACTTTGTGTGTGTGTGTGTGCCGGTTACTTGCGATACACCTCTTTAACCACTTCAGTCCCGGAAGGTTTTACCCCCTTCCTGACCAGAGCACTTTTTACAATTCGGCACTGCGTCGCTTTAACTGCTAATTGCGCAGTCATGCAATGATGTACCCAAACGAAATTTGCGTCCTTTTCTTCCCATAAATAGAGCTTTCTTTTGATGGTCTTTGATCACCTCTGCCGTTTTTATTTTTTGCACTATACACGGAAAAAGACCGAAAATTAAAATAAAAAAAATGATATTTTCTACTTTTTGTTCTAAAAAAAATCCAATAAACTCAATTTTAGTCATACATTTAGGCCAAAATGTATTCGGCCACATGTCTTTGGTAAAAAAAATGTCAATAAGTTTATATTTATTGGTTTGCGCAAAAGTTATAGCGCCTACAAACTAGGGTACATTTTCTGGAATTTACACAGCCTTTAATTTATGACTGCCTATGTCGTTTCTAGAGGTGCTAAAATGGCAGGGCAGTACAAACCCCCACAAATGACCCCATTTTGAAAAGTAGACACCCCAAAGAAAATTGCTGAGAGGCATGTTGAGCCCATTGAATATTCATTTTTTTTGTCCCAAGTGATTGAATAATGACAAAAAAAAAAAAAAAAAAATTACAAAAAGTTGTCACTAAATGATATATTGCTCACACAGGCCATGGACCTTTGTGGAATTGCACCCCAAAATCTATTCAGCTGCTTCTCCTGAGTATGGGGATACCACATGTGTGGGACTTTTTGGGAGCCTAGCCGCGTACGGGGCCCCGAAAACCAATCACTGCCTTCAGGATTTCTAAGGGCGTACATTTTTGATTTTACTCCTCACTACCTATCACAGTTTTGAAGGCCATAAAATGCCCAGATGGCATAAACCCCCCCAAATGACCCCATTTTGGAAAGCAGACACCCCAAGCTATTTGCTTTGAGGCATGTTGAGTCCATGGAATGTTTTATATTTTGACACAAGTTGCGGGAAAATGACAAATTTTTATTTTTTTTTGCACAAAGTTGTCACTAAATGATATATTGCTCACACAGGCCATGGGCATATGTGGAATTGCACCCCAAAATACATTTAGCTACTTCTCCTGAGTACGGGGATACCACATGTGTGGGACTTTTTGGGAGCCTAGCTGCGTACGGGACCCCGAAAACCAATCACCGCCTTCAGGATTTCTAAGGGTGTAAATTTTTGATTTCACTCTTCACTGCCTATCACAGTTTCGGAGGCCATGGAATGCCCAGGTGGCACAAAACCCCCCCAAATGACCCCATTTTGGAAAGTAGACACCCCAAGCTATTTGCTGAGAGGCATGGTGAGTATTTTGCAGCTCTCATTTGTTTTTGAAAATAAAGAAAGACAAGAAAAAAAAATTTTTTTTTTCTTTTTTCAATTTTCAAAACTTTGTGACAAAAAGTGAGGTCTGCAAAATACTCACTATACCTCTCATCAAATAGCTTGGGGTGTCTACTTTCCAAAATGGGGTCATTTGGGTTTTTTTTTTGCCACCTGGGCATTCCATGGCCTCCGAAACTGTGATAGGCAGTGAAGAGTGAAATCAAAAATTTACGGCCTTAGAAAGCCTGAAGGCGGTGCTTGGTTTTCGGGGTCCCGTACGCGGCTAGGCTCCCAAAAAGTCTCACACATGTGGTATCCCCGTACTCAGGAGAAGCAACAGAATGTATTTTGGGGTGTAATTTCACATATTCCCATGGCATGTTTGAGCAATATATCATTTAGTGACAACTTTGCGCAAAAAAAAATAAAAAAAATAAAAAATTGTCTATTTCCCGCAACTTGTGTCACAATATAAAATATTCCATGGACTCGACATGCCTCTCAGCAAATAGCTTGGGGTGTCTACTTTCCAAAATGGGGTCATTTGGGGGGGGTTTGAACTGTCCTGGCATTTTATGCACAACATTTAGAAGCTTATGTCACACATCACCCACTCTTCTAACCACTTGAAGACAAAGCCCTTTCTGACACTTTTTGATTACATAAAAAAATAATTTTTTTTTGCAAGAAAATTACTTTGAACCCCCAAACATTATATATTTTTTTAAAGCAAATGCCCTACAGATTAAAATGGTGAGTGTTTAATTTTTTTTTTCACACAGTATTTGCGCAGCGATTTTTCAAACGCATTTTTTGGGGAAAAAACACACTTTTTTAAATGTTAATGCACTAAAACACACTATATTGCCCAAATGTTTGATGAAATAAAAAAGATGATCTTAGGCCGAGTACATGGATACCAAACATAACTTCAGACCAGCCAAAGACAATGTTTCAATACTTATAAAAAGTGCAAAAATAGACATTCACAGTCCAATAGGTAAAAACATGATACTTCCCTAGCTCTCTAACTATGGCTATATGCATATGTGCTGCCCCGGTATACCTGAAAGAGTGCAGCCCTGCAATCATAAGTCCCTTAGAGGCATATCTCCAGCACTGGTTTCTTCACGGCAAACCCCATGTTAAAAGTGTCTGTTGCAAGCCATGACAGGCGACATTTTCCTACTCCTACGAGTCTCTTCATCTGTCTCCATCCCTTATGGGTCTTGCAACCCAAGGTTGCACTGGAACTGCTTGGTTTCTCTCTCTTGCAAACCCTCTCCTACGTGACCGATTACTATTCTCTCTGAACCGGACCACTGTCCCATTTCATATCACACAGGGCAAGTGGGCTGGACCCAGACACTAACCTCACCAAAAAAAGACTAAAAGACTGGGCAAAGCATTAACCCAGACCCTCCCAGCCAGGAAAGCACCTATCGACTGCTTCAGCCGACTTACACGTCAGTCCTGGAGACAACAGTCACCAGGACAAATAGAGAACATGGTGGGAACAGAGGAAGCAGTAAAAACCTGACAGGGGATGTGTAAGCTTGCATCAAAAAAAAAAGAAGAAAAAGAAAGGAATTTGACTTTAGATACACTTTAGGGTGTAATATATAATCTCATCATTTGTGTGTGATGAATTATTGTGTAAGACATACAATATATGTGTTAGTAGTTTAAAATAAACATCAAAATGAAGAATCCATAAACATCCTAAAATATAAGTATCTTTGAGGATTCCACCAAACTGGAATGTGGTTATTATCGCTCTTTGTTTGTCAGGTAGAACTGAAATAACCCCATAAACAAAGCTTAATGAACATTGTGAACTGTTTCATGTGGTTGCTACACGGAGTTCCGCCAAGTAATTTAAGATAGAAATGTCCTTCACTGAGCCCCATTTCACCCTTGAAGACCGTCTAACATGTTTTTTTTTATGAGACGGACCCCCAGTGAATGAAATGTTCTCTCTGGCAAGGTTATCTCTAGCTTTTTCATACAGAGACATCTGTGTGTTTCTGAGTTTCAAAAATGTTTGGCTGAAATATAGTTGTGCGTTCCTTACAGGCTCAGCAAATAGTGAATATATTGTAGATCAGGAGTGGGCAATTCATTTTCCCAAGAGGGCCATGTGAGAAACTGGGACTGTTGTGGAGGGCACATTGTCCCTTCTATTTCTGTATGTGGATGATGGCACTGTAATTACTTTCATTAAAAAAAAAAAAAAATCTAAGTTCCATTTTCCTAATTGATATGAGTCAGATGACTCAGCTCTTTCCCAGCCTGTCTGCAAGGAAACATAAGCAGGAGGAACTTCTAGTACTCTGCTGCTGGTTAAAAAAAAAATAAAACAGCCTTTGGAATACATAGTAAAAATAAATAAAAAAAATTAATAAACTGTTTAAATTGTCCTACAAACTTATATTTAAAATTAAATCCTTATCATGCTGTGGAAACAACACAGTGCGGGCAGATTTCTGCCAGTCATGGGCTGTGTCATGCCCCTCCAGCCTGTGTCTTACGATAAGAAGCAGGTGACGCCCCCATTGAAGGGGAAGTAAACTCCTTTTATCAATAAATAAAAAAAATAAATAAAAAAGCATTTCCCCCTGCAAGGCAATATCATAATGTGCTAGTATGCACCACATACTAGCACATTATGGGAGACTTACCTTAAAACAAAGCCATTCAGCAGCGCGCTGACAGGGCGTCCATCTTTACCTGGTCTTCCTTCTGGGTTCGTGGGCTCCGGCCGTCTAACTGGCCAAGCCACGAGGACATCACTTGAGCAGTGTTGCCAACCTACCAGATTGAAAATTTACTGGCACAGCCACGTTTTTACTGACATTTCCAAAAGTTACAAAATGACAGTTTTAAGTGCGATTTTGGTATTTAGGCTACAAACAAGTACAATATACAATTAGCAATGTGATTTAAGGTAGATATTAGGCAAAAAACATATTTTTTATTTTATTTTCGATATAGTAAGTAGCTCAGGGACGGGACTCAGGAGGGCAAGAAATTAGAAAGGGGCGGCACACACACATGAAATTGACTCTCACAGTGACACTGACGGCAGCACAGGTGATGATGACACCTCACCGACATGACACATGAGTCACAGTGACAGTCTCTCTCCACGCCAGGTGGTCCCATCAGTCCACTCCAATCCAAACAGCACTGACAGTCCCTGTATTGGCTTGCCTTGCTCCCAGACCCGCACAGGAGGCTCCGGCCGCTCCACTCGTTTCCCTTGCTGGCAACACCCGAACACACTGTAGCAGGCACTTAGATGGCCTGGGCCAGCTCTGGACCAGGACTGCACATGCGCATTTCCGAGCATCACAGCCATAGTTTTTACTGGGAACCTTTCCCTGTCACTGGCATTTACTGGCAGGAGAAAAAGTGCCCCTTTTTTACTGGCTGCCAGTAAAAATACTGACGGTTGGCAACACTGCTTATGAGCTGTGTCTTGGCCACCGCACACAGCTCTAAAGGAACAGCATCCTTCGGAGCGCATGAGTCGGTGACGTCACTGGCCGCTGCTCGCTAGAATATCCTACACTCGTGCATGTTTTAGGGGATATTCATTTTACCTACAGGTAAGCATTATTATAAGCTTACCTGTAGGTAAAATAACAAAAAAGAGTTCACTACCGCTCTAATCGACATGTATTATCCCACTCCCATTGGGTTTAGCTGGTTGGTGGGCACGGAGGAGGAGGCAGGGAGGCTTTTTTTTTTTTAACAAACAATGGTGCTTTATTGAAAGAATACAGATTACAATTTAGACCCCTTTCACACTAAGGCGCTTCAAAAACGCCCTAAAACGCCTTATCGTTATTACCGCGTTTTTACAGCGTTTTAGGGGCGTTCGCGGTAAAATGAACGCAACGCTGCAGGCGTTTTAACAGCGTTTTTCAAGCGTTATTGAAGCATGTTTATCCTTTGTGAGATCATGTAAAACAAGTAGTGTCTTGTAAAGTAACAAGCAGTGTCTTGTTTTACTTTAAATCTTCATTTTTCTGGGATTAATTCTTTTTTTGGCACTTTAATTTTGTTTTTTTGGCACTTTGATGGTCTGTTTAATCATTCTGACCTTCCCACAATTTCAGTCCTGCTGTTGTAGATGCTCTCTTTTCTGCTTGCATGTTTACCTTTTTGTGAGATCATGTGACTTTTCTACAGCTCAGGGCAGATTATAGGCGCTATTCAGGCGTTTTAAATTCATTTCAATGGAAAGGGGAGTTTTTGAAGCGCTTTTTTCAACGCCCAAAAGCTGCTCTAAAGATGCTGCTTGCAGGACTTTTCTCAACGCCCCGCCAGCACAACACCTCAGTGTGAAAGGGTCCATTGAGATGCATGGGGAGCGTTTTTTTGAGCGTTTTAATAGCGTTATTTTTAGCGCTAAAACGTGGCAAAAACGCCTTGGTGTGAAAGGGGTCTTATATAAGATGGAAAGTCAGTGCATAAGCATTACCATTTGCATTGAATAATACACTGAAATATAAACATAAAGAGATGACAGGCTCCAGTGTGGACGCACTACCCACTAGAGTCAGTGCTAACCTAATTTCAGGACATGGCACATGGTATAACAATTCACAGAGACATCAGTGTTAATAACCTACACTTAGACATACACATTATTATAGAGGAGCTTAGTCAGGGTCCAAGGTGACCAGACCTTCTCGAACTTCCAATGACAACCCCTGTTTGAGTAGGTCATTTTATATAGAGGGAGGGCTGCATTTTCCATTGCCTCCCAGGCAGCCACATCAGGTTGTTGCAGAGGTAGCCATTTCAGTAGAATTTCCTTTTTGGCCTAGTACAGGAGGTGTGATAGAAGCAGCTTAGAGTGATTGGAACGCTGTTCAGAATCAGGGATTCTCAGTAGGGCTAGGGAAGGGGTAGGTGTTAAGGTGAGTTGTAGTCTAAGGTTAATTTCAGCAAATACAGCTTCCCAGTATGACATAATTGAGGGGCATTCCCAGAACATATGTATATAAGTACCCTGGTGTAATCTACAGCGGGGGCAGACAGGATCATGCTCAGGAAAAGGGAGGCATTCCTAATTGGATTTAGGTCTGGACTTTGACTGGGCCATTCTAATACACGGATATGCTTTAATCTAAACAATTCTATTGTAGCTCTGGCTGTATGTTTAGGGTCGTTGTCCTGCTGGAAGGTGAACCTCCACCCCAGTCTCAAGTCTTTTGCAGACTCTAACAGGTTTTCTTCTAAGATTGCCCTGTATTTGGCTCCATCCATTTTCACGTCAACTCTGACCAGCTTCCCCCTCCCTGCTGAAGAAAAGCATCCCCACGACATGATGCTGCCACCACCATGTTTCACGGTGGGGATGGTGTGTTTAGGGTGATATGCAGTGTTAGTTTTTCTCCACACATAGCGTTTTGCTTTTAAGTTTTATTTTGGTCTCATCTGACCAGAGCACCTTCTTCCACATGTTTGCTGTGTGCCCCACATGGCATCTCACAAACTGCAAATGGGACTTTGTATGGCTTTCTTTCAACAATGGCTTTCTTCTTGCTACTCCTCCATAAAGGCCATATTTGTTGAATGCACGACTAATAGTTGTCCTGTGGACAGAATCTCCCACCTGAGCTGTGCATCTCTGCTTCTCCTCCAGAGTTACTATGGGCCTCTTAGCTGCTTCTCTGATTATTGCTCTCCTTGCCCCAGTTTAGGTTGAGGCCCAAAAGTATTGGGCCACCCCTCCAAATCTTTTGGTGGAGGGGGGGGGGGGGATTATGGTGTGGGGTTGTTTTCCAGGGGTTGGGCTTGGCCCCTTAGTTCCAGTGAAGGGAACTCTTATGGCGTCAGCATACCAAGATATTTTGGACAAATTAATGCTCCCAACTTTATGGAAACAGTTTCGGGATAGCCCCTTCCTGTTCCAACATGACTGCGCACCAGTGCACAAAGCAAGGTCCATAAAGAAACGGATGAGCGAGTTTGGGGTGGAGGAACTCGACTGGCCTGCACAGTCCTGACCCCGATAGAACACCTTTGGGATGAATTAGAGCGGAGACTGCGAGCCAGGCCTTCTCATTCAACATTAGTGCCTGACCTCACAAATGCGCTTCTGGAAGAATGGTCAAACATTCTCATAGACACACTCCTAAACCTTGTGGACAGCCTTCCCAGAAGAGTTGAAGCTGTTATAGCTACAAAGGGTGGGCCAACTCAATATTGCATAGCTCCCAACTGTCCCTGATTTGGAGGGACTATCCCTGATTTGGAGCAATGTCCATCTGTCCCTCATCCCACCTCAGTTGTCCCTCATTTTGGTCTGATCTATATAGTTGTATATAAAATGCACTTTTTATCTTTCAAAAAGTGTTTCCCTGTGCTAAACCTTTCATCCTATTTCTAAATGGCTGCATTTGTACATTTTAAAAGCCAATATAAAGGAATAGTAGTGGTAAAAAAAGTCCTTGGGAATTTAATTAACCTTTTTTTTTGGTTAATTCTCCTTTAAGGAGGGTGTGGCAGGGGGGGGGCATGTCCTATGCCTACATACATTTGTTAGTAGGTGTCCCTCATTCCCATCTCAAAATGTTGGGAGGCATGATATTGAACACTACGGACTAAGACTGGGATGCGATGCCATTAAAGTTTATGTGCGTATAAAGGCAGGCATCCCAATACCTTTGGATATATATATATATATATATATATATATATATATATATATATATATATATATATATATATATATATATATATATATATACATATTGTGGCAGAGCGTTGCCCTGCCAGGGTCCAGAAAGAGGTTATGACCCAGAATTCCCAGCCAGGCAGGTTAAAGGGGCTCCAGGGAGCTTGTGTCATGGAGAGGACACTGGCTTTTTAGTTTCCTCAGTGTTTGGTAAAGTCAGTTTTGGGACCTGGAGCCTGGAGAGTGATCCGGGTGGGAAGAAATCTCCAATCCTGGGTCCAGGTATTTAGAACAGCCAGCACATTAATTGGTCAGGTGTGCGCTGGGCTTTTAGTAGTGACCTGACCACAGTTCTGAGCTCCACCTCGGCAAATGGGAGGTCGTTGCCCAGGAGTCAGGAGTGCTCCACCTAGGGGAGAGGTGGGAGCCAGAGCAACAAAGGGGCTGCTAGCTGTGTGCACTGAGTTGGCGAGCAGTCTGTGGGAGACAGACAACGGCCTGGAGTGTAAGGCCAGAGCGGCAGTGCTGCAAGCATAAGCCAGAAGGGCTGAATGTAATTTATTTTGATGGCAAAGGAATACTGAATACCCCTGCAAGGGAAACCTCATGTTTTGTGTTTTTCTGGAACTTTCTTTTAAATAAAAATGGGCAAGAAAAATCCTTAAAAAAGAAGAAAAGCACGAGGCTGTGTCCTTAAAAAGCTCTACATTTGATGCTAGTTTGATGCTAAATACATATATACACACACAGAGACACACATACTTATAAATAAATGTAAACAAATATTTAAAATTTCTTAAAACATTGACAGTATCAGTAGGGCAGTAGACAGTGTGAGTAGGGCATAGGTTGGTGTCAGTAGGACAGTGGATGGTGCCAGTCAGTAGAGCAGTTAGACAGTGTCAGTAGGGCATAGGTTGGTGTCAGTAGGACAGTGGATGGTGTCAGTCAGCAGAGCAGTGGACAGTGTCAGTTGGGCATTGATTGGTGTCAGTAGGACAGTGGATGGTGTCAGTCAGCAAAGCAGTGGACAGTGTCAGTAGGGCATAGGTTGGTGTCAGTAGGACAGTGGATGGTGTCAGTCAGCAGTGCAGTGGACAGTGTCAGTAGGGCATAGGTTGGTGTCAGTAGGACAGTGGATGGTGTCAGTCAGCAGAGCAGTAGACAGTGTCAGTAGGGCATAGGTTGGTGTCAGTAGGACAGTGGATGGTGTCAGTCAGCAGAGCAGTAGACAGTGTCAGTAGGGCAGATGTTGGTGTCAGTAGGACAGTGGATGGTGTCAGTCAGCAGAGCAGTAGACAGTGTGAGTAGGGCAGATGTTGGTGTCAGTAGAAGAGTGGATGGTGTCAGTCAGCAGAGCAGTGGACAGTGTCAGTAGGGCATAGGTTGGTGTCAGTAGGACAGTGGATGGTGTCAGTCAGCAGAGCAGTGGACAGTGTCAGTAGGGCATAGGTTGGTGTCAGTTGGACAGTGGATGGTGTCAGTCAGCAGAGCAGTAGACAGTGTCAGTAGGGCAGATGTTGGTGTCAGTAGGACAGTGGACGGTGTCAGTCAGCAGAGCAGTAGACAGTGTCAGTAGGGCAGATGTTGGTGTCAGTAGGACAGTGGACGGTGTCAGTCAGCAGAGCAGTGGACAGTGTCAGTAGAGCTGAAATCCTGTTTTTCAGTGAAGTTCTGCTTTAAAGCGGTAGTAAACCACACCATTTTTTTTTAAACCCTGCAAGGTAAAGGCATCGCATACAAGCACATTATGAAATACTTACGTTAGAACGAAGCCTTCCAGCGTCACGCTGTCACCGCTGAGAGGGCTTCCATCTTCACCTAGCCTTCCTTCTGGTTTTGCATGCTCCGGCCGTCTGATTGGCCACTCCGCGATGATTTCACTCCCTCGCATGCACACAAGAGTCATGGACCACGGCATGGGGCTCTGAAGGGATGGCACGGGTATGCTGTCCCTTCAGAGTGCATGCGCCGGTGACATTACCGGCTGCTTGCAGTGTGAATATCTCCCAAAAACAGTGCAGGTTTAGAAGATATTCACTGTACCTACACATAAGCCCTGTTATAGGCTTACTTGTAGGTACAGGTTCAAAAAAAGAGTTTACTGCCACTTTAACTTCCCGACAAACCAAACTGTCCAGCAAAAGGACAGTTAGAGGGTTGAGACAAACCATTTAATAATGACAGGAGTGCATATGAACTTTATTTATTTATGTAAAACCCAGTGGCAGCTGGTGCTCAAAATTTTTTTGGGGGGCGCAAAAAAACTGAAAAATAGTGACCCCCCCCCATCAATTGCAGCCTCACTGTGCCCATCAAATGCAGCCATTGTGCCCATCAAATGCAGCCAATGTGCCCATCAAATGCAGCCATTGTGCCCATCAAATGCAGCCATTGTGCCCATCAAACGCAGCCACTTTGCCCATCATATGCAGCCACTTTGCCCATCATATGCAGCCACTTGTGCCCCATCATATGCAGCCACTTGTGCCCATCATATGCAGCCACTTGTGCCCATTAAATGCAGCCAATTGTGCCCATCAAATGCAGCCACTTGTGCCCATCTTATGCAGCCACTTGTGCCCATCAAATGCAGCCACTTGTGCCCGTCAAATGCAGCCACTTGTGCCAATAAAATGCAGCCACTTGTGCCCATCACATGCAGCCACTTGTGCCAATAAAATGCAGCCACTTGTGCCCATCATATGCAGCCACTTGTGCCAATCAAATGCAGCCACTTGTGCCCATCATATTCAGCCACTTGTGCCCATCAAATGCAGCCACTCATGCCCATCAAATGCAGCCACTTGTGCTCATCAAATGCAGCCAGGCTCAGCTGTCACTTCACTAACACCCCCCCCTGCGGCTGGTCTGGAGGCACTTACCACTCGTGTGGTGGGGCTCTGCTCCTCTCCTGGAGTGACGGGGCTCTCCTCCTCGGCGGTGTTCTGTCGAGAAGTAACATCAGCTGTTGTGAGGGCGAGAGGGCACATTAGCCGACAGAATCTTTATTTTCTGTCAGATTGTGCCCCGTGCTCCCGTGGCGAGTTCATGTCCATGATGAGCGGATTTCTACACGTTGTGGGCAGATTGTGGGCGGAATTAGGACAAGAAATTTAAAAATCCGCCCATCACAAAGTTCACAAACTTTTTATTTTATGCTGCACTGGCCATCCAATTCCGCCCACAAGAAATGTAAAAATCCAACCATTACAAAGTTTTATTTTTTTGCAGCACTGGCCATCTAATTCTGCCCATACCGTGTAGAAATCAGACCATCATGGACATGAACTTGCCACGGGAGCGCAGGGCACAATTTGACAGAAAATACAATTTCTGTCGGCTATTGTGCGCCTGCGCTGTCTCAACAGATGATATTAAAATCAGCTGTTGTGCTGTTACGTACTGCGCATGTGTCCTTCAGCCCGGGCACTATATGATGGGGGCCACTTCTCGACATAACAGGGGCTCTCGTCCTCTGCGGGAAGCCCACCCTATTTTGAAGCCTATTAGAGCTCCTGGCTCTAATCACATGCTTCAAAATACACCCCCCGCCTATCCCCGCCATAGTATTTCATGTGTCCGGTGTTCTGAAAGGGGCTGGGCACATGAATAGGGAGGGAGGTGGAGGTGTCGGGGGGCGGCGCCCGTGTGCCCACAATCCACTGGTAAAAGCTTTCAAGAGGAAAACAAACTGTTTGCTGTAAAGATTTAACTGTTAGCTGGAGTTTTCCTTTACTTTATTAGTCATCGCCGGAGCTGATGTGCGTGGCCAGCGGCCGTGATGACTGCCAGCTACCTGCGATCGCTCCACAGAGAGCCAGAACGGGGATCTGTCATTGTAACCAAACAGACAAATCCCCATTCTGTCTGTTCCTAGTGATCAGGAACAGCAATCTCTCTCTACTTACAGTCAGTACACCCCCCCCCCCACAGTTAGCAGTTAGAAACACCTCCCTAGGGTACACCTAACCCCTTGATAGCCCCCTAGTTTTAACCCCTTCCCTGCCAGTGTCATTTATACAGTAATTGGTGGATATTTTTATAGCACTGATCGCTGTATAAATGTCACCAGTCCCAAAAAAGTGTCAAAAGTGTCTGCCACAATGTCGCAGTTACACTAAAAATCACTGATCTCCGCCATTACTAGTAAAAAAAAAAAAAATTATAATAAAAATGCCATAAATATATCCCCTATTTTGTAGACGCTATAACTTTTGTGCAAACCATTCAATAAACACACACATATATATATATATATATATATATATATATATATATATATATATATATATATATATATATATATATATATATTTAACCAAAAATATGTAGAAGAATATATATTGACCTAAACTGATGAGGAAA
Source organism: Lithobates clamitans (assembly GCA_037952925.1). Taxonomy (NCBI): domain Eukaryota; kingdom Metazoa; phylum Chordata; class Amphibia; order Anura; family Ranidae; genus Lithobates; species Lithobates clamitans. The sequence continues at coordinate 6,257,943 of JBBGZY010000093.1, forward strand.
TTTTGTTTTTAAAAGTTTTTTTTTTTGTGATATTTATTATAGCAAAAAGTAAAACATTTTTTTCAAAATTGTCGCTTTTTTTAAATAAAAACCGCAGAGGTGATCAAATACCACCAAAAGAAAGCTCTATTTGTGGGGAAAAAAAGGACGCCAATTTTGTTTGAGTACAACGCCGCACGACTGCGCAATTGTCAGTTAAAGCGGCGCAGTGCACTGGTCAGTAAGGTTTGATTCACACCTATGCATTTTTAGTGATTTTTGCATTTTGCAGATTTGCACTACAGAACGTGTTCCATAGGGAACCATGTTAGATGGACTGTAGTGCAAATCTGCAAAATGCAAAAAGCATTAAAAATGCATAGGTGTGAATCAGGCCTAAGGGGGCAAATCCTTACAGGGCGGAAGTGGTTAAGACAAAACAGTGATGATTGTCTAGTACAATAACCAATATGAATCCGATTTCAGGTAATTTGGTGAAGGCAATGAAAGATCAGTTCTGATTGATGGGTTATAACCTTTGTAGCTAGCAATGAAAACATGGTGGTCACTGGCAGAGAAAACCACATGTAGGGGAAAGAAGGAACCTTGTCCCCTTATCCTGACACTTCAGTCTCAGAGGAGGCTTTATTGATGGCAGATTGATTATCGATGTGCAGATCCCGCACAGCACACTCTGCACACACCAGGGCCCTGCACCCATACACCGACATAACCGCACATAGAACACCCGCGTTCCTCGCCACCTCTGCCAGGGTGTCCGATTGGCTCCCAGCTCCGCCTGTCATCCCTACAATTTCTATCATCCAATGGGAAGCGATTCTCTCCTTAGAGGAGCTCCATGGGTAAGGCGAGAAGTGCGGGAAGGTCGGGCTGCAGCGGGAGTAGAGGAGTTCTAGAATCCTTGGAGGGCCAGGTAGGTAGATGGAGAACGATGATTGTTCACCTACCTCTACACTTCACTACCACCGGTCCCTGATCCCTAGGAGGGTCACTTATCTCTTAATACTTTACTATTATTATTAGGGAGGGTAACTTATCTCTTAATAGTTTATTATTAGGGAGGGTCACTTATCTCTTAATAGTTTATTATTATTATTAGGGAGGGTCACTTATCTCTTAATAGTTTATTATTATTATTAGGGAGGGTCACTTATCTCTTATTAGTTTATTATTATTAGGGAGGGTCACTTATCTCTTAATAGTTTATTATTATTATTATTATTAGGGAGGGTCACTTATCTCTTAATAGTTTATTATTATTATTATTATTAGGGAGGGTCACTTATCTCTTAATAGTTTATTATTATTATTAGGGAGGGTCACTTATCTCTTAATAGTTTATTATTATTATTAGGGAGGGTCACTTATCTCTTAATAGTTTATTATTATTATTATTAGGGAGGGTCACTTATCTCTTAATAGTTTATTATTATTATTAGGGAGGGTCGCTTATCTCTTAATGGTTTATTATTATTATTAGAGAGGGTCACTTATCTCTTAATACTTTATTATTATTATTAGGGAGGGTCGCTTATCTCTTAATGGTTTATTATTATTATTATTATTAGAGAGGGTCACTTATCTCTTAATACTTTATTATTATTATTAGGGAGGGTCGCTTATCTCTAATAGTTTATTATTATTATTATTAGGGAGGGTCACTTATCTCTTAATAGTTTATTATTATTATTATTAGGGAGGGTCACTTATCTCTTAATAGTTTATTATTATTAGGGAGGGTCACTTATCTCTTAATAGTTTATTATTATTATTAGGGAGGGTCACTTATCTCTTAATAGTTTATTATTATTATTATTATTAGGGAGGGTCACTTATCTCTTAATAGTTTATTATTATTATTATTAGGGAGGGTCACTTATCTCTTAATAGTTTATTATTATTATTAGGGAGGGTCACTTATCTCTTAATAGTTTATTATTATTATTATTATTATTATTATTAGGGAGGGTCACTTATCTCTTAATAGTTTATTATTATTATTATTATTAGGGAGGGTCACTTATCTCTTAATAGTTTATTATTATTATTAGGGAGGGTCGCTTATCTCTTAATGGTTTATTATTATTATTATTATTAGAGAGGGTCACTTATATCTTAATACTTTATTATTATTATTAGGGAGGGTCGCTTATCTCTTAATGGTTTATTATTATTATTATTATTAGAGAGGGTCACTTATCTCTTAATACTTTATTATTATTATTAGGGAGGGTCGCTTATCTCTAATAGTTTATTATTATTATTATTAGGGAGGGTCACTTATCTCTTAATAGTTTATTATTATTATTATTATTATTAGGGAGGGTCACTTATCTCTTAATACTTTACTATTATTAGGGAGGGTCACTTATCTCTTTATATTTCACTACCATGATCAGGATATATATATATAAATACATATGTATATATATATATATATATATATATATATATATATATATATATATATACACATCACTATTCTGAGTCCCTGCTCACTAATGGGGATCACTTCTCTTTATCTACATTACCATTCTCTGATCACTAAAAAGGATTACTTATCTATAAATACATTATTATTATGAGTCCCTGATCACTCAGGCTGGCCATACACAATGTATTACAAGGGCCTGCCTGGCTTCATTCAAATCGAATGGATTGTTCAGATTTGCCTTTAGTTTTCATAGTTTTGGTGAATCTAAAGCTGGCCATAAATTATATGATCTGATTGTGCAAGGGCCTGACTGATTGGACACAACGTGAATGTATTGTTTAGGTTTGTCTTCATGTTACATAGTTTTAAAGTAAACATATTAGAGATTGTACAAAGATTGTGCAACCAGATTGTATAGTGTATAGCCAGCCTAAGAAGAATCAATTATCCCTATAGCCATCACTATTACAAGTCCCCAATCACTCAGGATCAATTATCCTCATAGTCACTACTATCTCAAGTCCCTGATCACTCAGGATCAATCATTCTGATATGCATCACTATTACAAGTCCCTGATCACTCAGGATCAGTTATCCCTATAGCCATTACTATTACAAGTCCCCAATCACTCAGGATCAATTATCTTCATAGTCACTACTATCACAAGTCCCTGATCACTCAGGATCAATCATTCTTCTATACATCACTTATACAAGTCCCTGATCAATCAGGATCAATCATTCTTCTATACATCACTTATACAAGTCCCTGATCACTAGGGATCAATTATCCTCATAGTCACTACTATCACAAGTCCCTGATCACTCAGGATCAATCATTCTTCTATACATCACTTATACAAGTCCCTGATCACTAGGGATCAATTATCCTCATAGTCACTACTATCACAAGTCCCTGATCACTCAGGATCAATCATTCTTCTATACATCACTTATACAAGTCCCTGATCACTAGGGATCAATTATCCTCATAGTCACTACTATCACAAGTCCCTGATCACTCAGGATCAATCATTCTTCTATACATCACTTATACAAGTCCCTGATCACTAGGGATCAATTATCCTTATAGTCATTACTATAACAGGTCTCTAATCCCTTAGCAGCATGACAGCCAGCAGCTCACGACGTTGATAATATTTACCAAATGCACAGAAAACATCTCACTGGCAGATGAAAGAAATAACTGCTAAGAGTATGAAAGTATATGTAAACCCAGGTACTAAAATACAAAACATATTTATGCCAATTTAAAATATATACATATTTTTTTAAAATATTTAAAGTGATATTAAAGTCTTGTTTTTTTAAGTTTAAAAATAACAAACATGTTATAATTACCTCCTCTGTGCAGTGGTTTTGCACAGAGCAGCCTGGATCCTCCTCTTCTTAGATCCTCCCCCTTAGGTGCTCATGGCCCCTCCCTCCTGTTGAGTGCCCCCACAGCAAGCAGCTTGCTATGGGGGCAGCTGAGCTGCTGCTCTGTGTGTCCATTCGGACACGGAGCCGTGGCTTGGTCCCGCCTTCTCTCTCTCTCTCTCCTCATTGGCTCACTGACTTTGACAGAAATGGGAGCCAATGGCGCCTGCGGCTGTGTCTCAGCCAATCAGGAGGGAGAGTCCCGGACGGCCTAGGCTCTAATGCAACATCGCAGCATCGAGAGGGGGCTCATGTATTTTGAAGGGGGCTGCTGCACACAGAAGGTTTTTTATCTTAATGCATAGAATGCATTAAGATATGAAAAGCTGCCTTCACAACCACTTTAAGGCCTCATGCACAGTGCAGCTCAAAGAAGCCACTCCTCCAGGCTTTTGAGCTCTTATTTTTTCTGCCTTGAAACTCCCCTCCATGTTAGCCAATGTGTCCATGCACACTATGGCTTTTTCAGGCATATGCTCCTACAGACAGAACCCCCCCCCCGCCCCACCAAACTCGCGTTTTTGAGAGGAGCTAGTCCCCCGAGGAGCTAAAAAAAACCTTGAAAACGTTTGTTCCAGCTTTTTGTTTTGTTTATACAGTGGTTAATAAATACTGTCTAGGAGGGTTTGTGAAAAAAAAACGCTTATGCTCAAAAAAGCTCAAATGAGCTTGAAGAAGCTCAATAAAAATGTGCACAAGAGCACAAAAAAGCACAAGCTCCTTCAAGCTGAAATAAAAGCTCAAATGCCTGTAAAAGCAGCTTTTTTTTTTTGAGCTGCAGTGTGCATGAGCTCTAGTGCCCAGTACACACGAAAGGATCTTCCTATGGAAAATGTGTGATAGGACGTTGTTGTCGGAAATTCCGACCGTGTGTGGGCTCCATCACACATTTTCCATAGGAATTTCAGTCACTCAAATTTTCCGACAACAAAATCCGTTGTCATAAATTCCGAGCGTGTGTACACAATTCCGACACACAAAGTTCCACGCATGCTCAGAATCAAGCAGAAGAGCAGCACTGGCTATTGAACTTCATTTTTCTCGGCTCGTCGTACGTGTTGTACGCCACCGCGTTCTTGGCGATCGGAATTTCCGACAAGATTTGTGTGACCGTGTGTATGCAAGACAAGTTTGAGCCAACATCCGTCGGAAAAAAAACATGGATTTTGCTGTTGGAAAATCCTATCGTGTGTACAGGGCATAAGGCTGGGTTCACATCACACCTATGTGAAATATGCAGGAATCCCCATCCAATGCGCATAGTAGGAGTTTGTGATCGGTTCTTTATGGAACCAGTTCACACATCTCTGCAGCGGCTCCAGTGCAAATCGCACAGGAGTCCTGTGTGTCTTTTGGTCCATTTTTAGGTCCAAATTCAGCCCAAAATTCGGCCTTAAATCGGACGTGAAAATATGAATGGAGAGTCACCGGACTCCTGCTGTGAGCCGCTGCATATTATAGTGTGAACCCAGCCTTAATTTTCTGCATTCAAAAAATGAATTCCTGGTGCCATAATGAAGGTCCCTGTTGGAGTACAATCAAATGGGAAGTGGCTAGAATAAGGCTGTAGAAGATCAGCAGGTTTATAACAAAAAAGGGCACTTGTTAATGATACGCAGTGGTGTAGGCTGGATTTCCATTGTGTGCATGATAACGCATACGTGAAGGTATAAATGGGCACATCTTGCACACTAAATTGTAGCGCATAGATGTGAATCAGCCACACAGGAAAGCATGAGATTACTTCTTGATATGCATGTTCTTGCAGCAAAATGCATAAGTTTTGCTGCATCAAAATAGAGGAGTGATAAGAATCCCTTAGGTTTACATACACCTTGTGAAAGTAAGCCAGGTATAGTAAGACACAACCTATATTTTGGGGAGCATTTACACTGTGGTAACAACACTGCAGGGGCTCTATGAGTTTGCAGACTGTTGCTACCAGGAAGGAGGAAGCCCTAGGAACTGCAGGATCACCGGGTCATTTCTATTGGATTGCCATTGCCATTGGCTCGCGCTGCTGTCAATCACATCCAATGATGCGGCGCGCTGGGGGGCGGGGCCGAGTGATACAGTGAGCGGCTATAGCTGCCGGCTGTATCACGTGAGCGCGCCCGCAAGCACTAACCACCATGCGAGGGAGCTCGCATTAAGGTGGTTAATGCTTTCGGGGAGGAGCTGAAACAGCCACCGAGGGACCCCAGAAGAGCAGGTTCGGGGCCACTCTGTGCAGAACGAGCTGCACAGTGAAGGTAAGTATAACATGTTTGTTATTTAAAAAAAAAAAAAAAAATTACCTTTACAACCCCTTTAAGGCATTGTTTTTCAGATTCTAGGCATCTTGATGATCACATACAGACTGATCAGTGCTGTATTTTACCATGGCCGGTAGATGCAGAGCAGCATGAGAAAACCTGATCATAGTTTTGTATTTATTAGCAGAGTTATGCTAGCCAATGGAAAAATCGCTCCAACGCGTTTTCGAAAAACAAACACACGATCATGTGAGCAAACGATATTGCCATCATTAAATGACCAAATTTTGAATGGTAAATTGTTCAATGGACATAAATTACTCTGTTTCTTGTTCGTTTTTTACTTCTGGGTCACATATGTGCAGTACCAACAATTCAATTATTTGGGCGAGAAACACATTAACCTTTCAATTTATCGTCCGTTCAGCAGATATTTTCCAAACTTTTCCTTCAATTTTTTTTTGGCTTAAAAACATCACACCTAATTTTCGATTTGTGCCCATTAACTGGATGAAAAATGAATAAACTGTCCAAATGACAGATTTTCTAACGAGTTTTCGTCTAGTGTATGGGCACCATTAGTCTTGTGTTGTGCTCCATTTATAGACTGATCAGTGCTATGTGGCTGCTTTACTGATAATGGCTGGAAGGAGCAGCTGCTAGGATTTGGCTTACATTCCTCTGCACCTCAAAACGGGGCACTCGGTCCTGTTCTTCACCCCATGCCATTTAGCAGCATTCAGCAACCATTGCCACCAGTATTCATGGGGGGACTTCTAAAAGGCTTACAAAGTTATTTCTGCATTGTAAAGTAGGTACATTACAACAGTCTAAAGTTGTTGCAAATATTACATAATATTTATTACTAATCTGGGTAGCTATTTCAAAACACAAGGGAGTGTGTTTAAAATTGTTACTCACAATAACTAAAGACAAACTTTTTTTTTTTTTTTTACATTATGGATAGAGTGTCCCTGATGGGGGAGATTCACCATCTTTTGTCTTCTTTACCATTGTTACTGAAAGTGAAAGAAAACCACACATTTTTGGTTGTTCCCAGATCAGGAATAGAGGGGAAATCAATGGAAACACTAGGTTGTGTGACCCTGGTGACAGCCAGGGATTCCCTCTTTTTGGATTTTCTCTCACTTCCTGTTTGCCTTTGGGAAAGGAAGTGAAGGGAAATCTCCCTAATGGCATACAGAATACAAAAGAAACTGACAGGGGTCCAAAAAAATAAAAAATATAAAAATAAAAAAAGTTTTGCCATTAGTTTCACTGTAAAAGAGTATTTAAATGCACTCACTAAAATGTTATATACACTTTAAAGAGTTAAAGCAATTTTGAAAGTCATTACCAATATCTTTAAAGTAAAATTGCAGGTTTAATTTCACTTCAAACGGTTTAATTGGGACAAGCTGGCCCAAACAAACTATTCCCATTAGAAAACAACGCGGTCACTGTGTGTGCATTAATATACTGTAGTTAGTAGCATTAGCTACATACAGCAAGCGGCGCTGTGTTTTGGTAGCATTGTGGATGACTTCTCATCTGCAGCCAGAATTGAAGGGAGTCGGGCTGAGTTCTTCTCTGCCATTCAGGGAAGCTATGTGTTAGCATGGGTTCCTTTTCAAAGTACATCCGTGTGGCATTTATCCTGATCAGTCCATCATTCATCTGTAATTTACTTATTAACGATGATAACGTTATGTAAAAGTCCTTCTTTTCAGTACATTATTAGCTATTTGTGTACTCTATATCTGATTCTATCTGACGGTTACATACGTCATACCTCCTAGATTGTAAGCTCTAACGAGCAGGGCCCCCTGATTCCTCCTGTATTGAATTGTATTGTACTTGTACTGTCTGCCCTAATGTTGTAAAGCGCTGCGTAAACTGTCGGCGCTATATAAATCCTGTATAATAATAATAATAATAGATCCTGCTAAGGTGGTAATAAAGGTTCGGCTTTAAAAAAACAAAACAAAAAACATTTTATGCTTACCTGCTCTGTGTAATGCATTTGCACAGAAAAGCCCCGATCCTCTACTTCTCGGATCCCCCCCTGTCTCCTCCCCCTTGACCAGTGCCCTCATAGCAAGCCACTTGCTATGGGGGCACTGGTGCGTGCTTGCTCCCGAGCTCTGCTCTATGCATCCATAAGACACATAGAGCCATGGCTTGGACTCAATCCTTGTTCTCCCCTCATTGGCTCACTAGCTGTGATTAACCATGCAGAGAAGGAGTCCCAGGACAGCCAAGGCCCTCGTGCACATCTTTGGATCGAGAGGGGGCTTGAGTGAGTATTAGGGGAGCTGTGGGGGGGAGCAGCACACAGAAGGTTTTTTACCTTCATGCATAACATGCATGAAGGTAAAAAACTATCAGCCTTTACAACCGCTTTTTTAGTAGCTCTCGAGCATTTTAACCACCTCAATACTGGGCACTTCCACCCCCTTCCTGCCCAGGCCAGTTTTCAGCTTTCTGTGCTGTCACTCTTTGAATGACAATGGCGCGGTCATGCTACACTGTAACCATGTGAAATTGTTATCATTTTCTTCACACAAATAGAGCTTTCTTTTGGGGGTATTTTTTCCTAAAAAAAAAAAACAATATTTTGAAAAAAAAAAAAAAAAGTTTTTCTTAGTTTCCGTCAGTAAATTTTGTAAATAAGTAATTTTTCTCCTTCAATGATGGGCGCTGATGAGGCTGCACTGATGGGCACTGATAGGCTGCACTGATGGGCATTGATGAGGTGGCACTTATGGGCACTGATGAGGCGGCACTTATGGGCACTAATTAGGTGGCACTGATGAGAAGGCACGAATATGCCGCACTTATGGAAACTGATGGGTGGCACTGATAGACGGCACTAATGGGTGGCACAGGTGAGCACTGGGCACAGATAGGCGGCACTGGTGGGCACTGATGGGCATTGATGGGCAGCACTGATAGCCAGCACTGACTGGCATCACTAATGCCCACTGATTGCTGGCACTTGGGCACTGATTGCTGGCACTTGTGGGCACAAATTGGTGGCAATTGTGGGCACTAGTTGGCACTGATTGCTGGCAGTGGTGGGAAATCATTGCTGGCACTGGTGGGCAGTTAATTGTAATCAGGGCACTGAGTACCCTGATTACATACCTAGCTGTCCCCTGTGAGGAGATGCCGCTGATCGGCTCTCTTCTCCTCACACTCTGTCAGTGTGAGGTGAGGAGTGCCGATTACCGGCATCTCCGTGTTTACATGTGTCCGGCTGTGATTGGACACAGCCGGACACATGGTTAAAGAGCCGCAGCCGCGGCTAGTAAGATCTGTAAGATCTGTTTCAGATCTTACTATGATATACTGAAGTAGAATTACAAGCATTTGACAATTTGACAATTACATTAAGTTTATGCAATATTTGAAGTGTTGACCCTTCTTTTTCAAGACCTCTGCAGTTCCCCTTGGCATGCTGTCAATCAACTTTTTGGCCACATCCTGACTGATGGCAGCCCATTCTTGCTTAATCAATGCTTGGAGTTTGTCAGAATATGTGGGGTTTTTCTTTTGTTTATCCACCTCTTGAGGATTGACCACAAGTTCTCAATGGGATTAAGGTCTGGGGAGTTTCCTGGCCATGGACCCAAAATGTCGATGTTTTGTTCCCCAAGCCACTTATTTATCACTTTTTGCCCTATGGCAAGGTGCTCCATCATGCTGGGAAAGGCATTGTTCATCACAAACTGTTCTTGGATGGTTGGGAGAAGAGAGGATGTTTTTGTACCATTCTTTATTCATGGCTGTGTTCTTAGGCAAAATTGTGAGTAAGCCCACTCCCTTGGCTGAGAAGCAACCCCACACATGAATGGTCTCAGGATGCTTTAGGCTTAATGTACATGTTGGCTCTCGCCTTTTCTTCTCCAGACAAATTTTTTTCTGAATGCCCAAACAATCGGAAAGGGGATTTATCAGAGAAAATGACTTTACCCCAGTCCTCAGCAGTCCAATACCTGTACCTTTTGCAGAATATCCATATGTCCCTGATGTTTTTCATGGAGCGAAGTGGCTTCTTTGCTGCTCTTCTTGACACCAGGCCATCCTCCAAAAGTCTTTGCCTCAATGTGCGTGCAGATGCACTCCCACCTGCCTGCTGCCATTCCTGAGCAAGCCGCGATCCCGCAGCTGAATCAACTGTAGGAGATGGCCCTTGCGCTTGCTGGACTTTCTTGGGCACCTTGAAGCCTTCACAAATGCAGTGGAAGTGTTTTTATGAGATTCATTTTCATGACAAATAGGGACTTTGCAATTAATTACAATTCATCTTATCACTTTTCATAACGTTCTGGAGTATATGCGAATTGCCACCATAAAAAAACTGAGGCAGCAGACTTTGTGAAAATTAATATTTGTGTCATTCTCAAAACTTTTGGCCATGGCCATATAGGAAGTGCTATATAACCAGTGGCATGGATGGTTATTTAGTCACTTCAAGTATATGTTTGGGCAAAATCACATCTGCAATATATGCACATTTCCTGTGTTTATCCCTTTGTGGATGCTACAAATACAGAATGGTATCTGTTGATCTGTTAGAAATACAATGTGCTCCTAACTTCTTTTTTGAGCTGACATTGCAATGCCTCTACTGCTCTGAAACCCCATGCATTGTTGTCAGCTCTGTCCAGTTCTCCTCTCATGGTCTCTAGCAGTGGTTCTCAACCTCAGTCCTCAAGTACCCCCAACAGGCCATGTTTTCAGGTTTTCCTTTACCTTGCACAGCTGCTTTAAATCAATATCAATGACATGGTATTGATAAAAGCAATTTTCCCAAAGTTCCCAAAACATGGTCCATTGGGGATACTTGAGGACTGAGGTTGAAAACCACTGGTCTACAGAACACCCCCTCATCTGAGTTTTTTTTTTGACTACCCCTCTACCTTTCTAGTCACAGGTATAGCAATTTGTGTGGTGCTTAGCAATGTCATCTGTTCTCAAAAAGACATCACCTACTGTTTGCTCTGCTGGATGGCAATATATATAATCAGGGCACTGATGATCAGTGCCCTGATTACATTCCTACATGTCCCCCTGTGAGAAGATGCCGCTGATCGGCTCTCCTCCCCTCACACTCTGTCAGTGTGAAGCGAGGAGAGCCGATTACCGGCACTTCCTTGTTTACATGTGACCGCCGGTGATTGGACACAGCCGATCACATGGTTATAGAGCCGCAGACGCGCCTCTTTACACAGATCGGGGTTGTGCCATATCCTAGCAACACGGTGCGGCCGCGATCACTAGAGCGGCCGCTCTGGGACACCGTCATGTGACGGCGTCCCAGAACAAGATCTCCACTTTCCCACCGTTATTTGATGGTGGGCAAGCAGCAAGCAGTTAAACTTGTTGTACAGGCTCAAGGTTTTTTACCATCATGCATTCTATGCATTACGGTAAAATACCTTATGTGTGCACCACCCTCCCAAATGCTTACCTGAGCCCCATCTCGATCCAGCGATGTGCATGAGAGCAGCGGCTCTCCCAGCTTCTTCTCCTCATTGGCTGATACAGCAGCGGGAGCCATTGACTCATGCTACTGTCAATCACAGCCAGTAAGCCAATGAGGTGATAGTAGGGACAGGGTTGAGCCAGGCTTCCTGTGTGAATGGATGCACGGAGCAGTGGCTCAGCTCGGGTGACCCCATAGCAAGCTACTTTCTATGGAGTCACTTAGCAGGGGCTAGAAGTGCTGGCGAGGGACCTGAGAAGAGGGGGATTGTGGCTGCTCTGTGAAAAACCACTGCACAGAGCCAGTAAGTATAACATGTTTGTTAAAACAAACAAAAAATCTGCCTTTAATATCACTTTAAACTAAATGCACATAGATGTGTATAGGCATTAAATATGCCTAGCCTAATAATCTCAGAATTTTTCTGCGGTGAGGCCTATGCCCTGTCATGTTCGTGAATGGCTGTAATGGCATCTGTATTTACCCACGCATGTGCCTCTGGTGAATTTTCCCAAACATGAACGTTTATGTGCATTATGTCTTCAATGGCTGTAATAATTTTTTTTGGTCATTATATGGTTGTTTATTCCTGTAGTAAGTATAGTTAAAATGAGTCCAGCGCCCATATAGTTTTTGTTGGCATTTTCAAGGTAACCAATTACCACTGGGCGTATACATAAATCTGAATTTATAGATTTTAGTTACTATAACTGTTTGGGCTTAAGTGTATTCCTGAAGAAAAAAAAAATGTTTTGTCTGAACCTTCCACAACTTGAGTGTCAGTGCACCTGAATTTTGAGTCGCTGCCTTGTCAACTGGCTGACATCAGGAATATGGAGCTTATCAAGTAACAGATCCATTTTATAGAACAGTGGTCTCCAAACTGCGGCCCTGGGGCCGTATGTGGCACTTTGCTTGCCTCTACCCGGGCCTTGGGGCACTATTCCACATTCACAACTGATACTACTGACGGAGAGCCATTCCTCCCGCTGACACCAATGGTGAGGTGCTATTTCTACTCCAAATAAAACCAATGATGGGCCATGGTTTACGCCCACTGATGCCAGGGCATTTTCTAGTCCCACTGTCCAAAGTCTGGCCCCTCTAACGTCTGAAGGACATGTTATAGAAGGATGCTTTAAGGCAGGGCTCGACAAACCCCGGGCGCCAGGTCGCATTTGCGACTAGAATTAGGGACCTGGCGCCTGGGGCGGCACAGCTGGGGTATCCTGTGTCCGTTCGACACCCCCCCTCCCGCCGCGATCGCGCTGGGCCGCGCCGGTAATTGAGGCCCTGGCTTTGCAGCCTACTGCAGTCCTATGGTTCCTGGTTCCTTCTGCAATCGGGCGCCCTCTGGTGGTGGCCGTTGGTATGACAAGACATCCACCAATGCTAATGGAGCAGCTTTCCCTACCTGTTTTCACTGCTCATCTCCTTCCCTTTACTTAGAACCCCCAAACATTATATATATTTTTTATTCTAACACCCTAGAGAATAAAATGGCGGTCATTGCAATACTTTCTGTCACACCGTATTTGCGCAGCGGACTTACAAGCGCACTTTTTTGGGAAAAAATACTTTTTTTAATTAAAAAATAAGAAAACAGTAAAGTTAGCCCAATTTTTTTTATATTTTGAAAGATGATGTTACGCCGAGCTTTCATATGCGGGTGCTACTCACATATGCGTTCGCTTCTGCAAGCGAGCTCGGCGGGACGGGGAGCATTTAAAAAAATTATTATTTTTTCCTATATATTTTACTTTTTATTTTTACACTGTTTTTTAAAAAAAATAAAAATTGTGTCACTTTTATTTCTATTACAAGGGATGGGGCACATTTAAATTTTTTTTTTTTCTTATTTATTTTAACTTTTATTTCTTCACTGTTCTTTTAAAAAAAAAAAAAAGTCACTTTTATTCCTATTAGAAGGAATGTAAAAATCCCTTGTAATAGAATAAAAGCATGACTGGTCCTCTTAAATATGACATCTGGGGTCAAAAAGACCTCAGATCTCATATTTACACTAAAATGCATTAAAAAAAAAAATTGTCATTTGAAAAAAAAAAAAAATGTCCCTTCAAGAGCTATGGGTGGAAGTGACGATTTGACGTCGCTTCCGCCCTGCAATGACTTGGAGATGGGCGGGGGGGAGGCCATCTTCCTCTCACTCGTCTCCATGTCAGGCCAGGGACAGATCTGGATCGCCTCCGCCGTTACCGACGGCCACGGTAAGCGGTAAAGGGCACCGGAGAGCGGCGGAGACCACTTTTATCTGAAAGAGAACCGCCGGCTCTTGAAGAAGATACCAGGGTTATGGTAGCTAGCTGCTACCATAACAACGGTATTTCTCTTCAAAGACAGGATGTATATAGTTGTCCTGCGGGAAGGAAGTGGTTAATTAAAATGAATTTATTATTTGTCATCTCCCTGCTTGGACCCTTTCACACGGGCTGTCTGATCAGGTTCGCCTGTCAGTTTTTCAGGCAGACCTCATTGGATCCTTAGCGAGAATATGGTGGTCTTGTGTACCTGCATGGCAGGAAATAAAAGCAGTCACATTAGTTCTAGTCGTCTCTGTGTAAATTTAAGATTGGATAATTTTTATTGAAAATAAAGCTTTGTCGGTCGTTTAAAAAAAAAAAAAAAAACCTGGCTCCTAACTTTTTTAGCTGGCTCCTAGATTCCAAGCAAATTTGTCAAGCCCTGCTTTAAGGGTTTCGTTACTTGACACTGTTATGCATTAGGAGGAAGGAAGCAAAGTGGAAGGTGTTAGGAGCAAGGAAACAAAGTGGAAGGTCAAACAGTTGAAACGGGAGCAGCCCTTCAAACTTCAGGTGACCGCTGACCCCTCACACTCAGGTCAAAGTGTCAGGCTCAGACCTAAATATATACATAACATTCTCATTAGTAAGACTGCACGGTTATGTTATTCAGATGACTAAATCAGCCCAATATTGACTGGCCCTTTTGAATATGCACAGTTCTAATCAGGTGCAGGTGACAGATTACCTTCAAAGCTGAGATTTTTAATTGTACTATACAAAGCAATAATGAACATATAGTAATCCAAAGGATAAAAATGGCACCAAACTTTTATTATTGTGGTTCTTCTAAAGTGATTATGACTGAAATTTGGTTGCGGAGGATTGTTGCACATTTGTTTTATTGTGGGAAGGACATAAGACGTGATGTCCCCTGTTCCTCCTACTAACTCCCACCTAGATCTTTACTCAACATTCTTCATGTTACAAATTGTCTCAAATTGTCTCAAAGCAAAAATCACTTTAGTTTGATGTGTTGTTTGCTGGCTTGTAATTTTATTTTATTTTTTTACAGTGGTCTCAGAAAAAAAAAAATGCCTAACAGCGAGGAGCCATTAGGCAAGCCTCGCAAATCGGGGGTTCAGTCCTCAGGGGCTCAATGGAAGAAATCCCCACGCATGCCAAAATGTTCTCGCTGCAGGAACCATGGCTATTCATCACTAATAAAGGGGCACAAACGTTTCTGTATGTGGCGGGAATGTAAATGTAAAAAATGCAGTCTTATTGCGGAGAGACAGCGGGTAATGGCGGCCCAGGTAGGAAAAAAAGTATATCTGTATATACACCATCATGTTCATTTGCCTATGCATTATAATTTCTTATAGTGTGCATGTGTGTGTGTTTTTATATATATATATATATATATACTACATATTCAAAATATACTGTGTATATATAGTTGTATGTGCTAGAAGAATAAAGTGACCCAGTCATTTTTCTCTAAACTGTCACTAGAGATACTAATTTCTTTCTTCCATACTCTTGTAAATGCTAGATCTTTTCTCTATCAAGGTGCAATATGCTCTAATTAATGGTGCGGTGTTAAAATTGAAAACCAACATAAGAACACATATAAGAAAAAATGTGTGCACTATACTATGTGAACAAATGCAAATATACCTGTGAATGTAGGGTAAAGACCTCAGATATAATGTAACAATTCACCTCATGCCTACACCCTTAATTGAAAAATGCTCACCAAAAATAAATGACCCCCGTGCCACTGGTAGGTCAGTAGCACTTGTGTTAATATGTTGACCCGCTGGTAATCACTGTTAACATCTCTGTCCAATACAACATTAATAAGGATATGTTTCCACTATTGCGTCCCCAAAGTCGCGCGATTTTGCTGCGATTTTTTACCGCGATTTTACCGCGACTTTTTACAGCGATTTGAAGCAATGCCTGTGTCTATGGACCTCAAGTCGCATCAAAGTGGGACCAAAGTAGTGCAGGGACTACTTTGAAGTCGCTGCGACTTGAAGTCGCATAGATATGAACGGTACTCATTGGAAATCATGGGGTACTATTTGTCATGCGTCTTTTCAGTCCCAAGTCGCATGAAAAGTCGCACTAGTGGAAACATAGCGAAAGAGTCTATTGCACAGTGTATCTAGGTTTTATTTGATTAGCTGTAGTAATTTTGTGTGTATTAGTTTTGGGTGGAGAGCAATGTTATTTTTATTCTGGGTGGAGAGTGGTTGGAAACACATTGTCAGTGTGTTGTTGTAGGTAATACCTCAGGTTCCAAGTTTAAATGCAACTCTGGTAAATGTAGCTGTATTGTTTCATGAACAAGTATCCGTAACAAAATGTTCATTCTCTAGGAATAATCAGTATTGGAAATCAAGTATATGCAACAATATTTAACATTTTAGTTTGATTCAAAATATATATACAGTATCTCACAAAAGTAAGTACACCCCTCACATTTTTTTGCCAGCGGTTTAGACATTAATGGCTGTGTGTTGAGTCATTTTGAGGAGCTAAAAAAACAAACAATCGCTTATTCTAACCTTCACCTGTTGCTGATCTATTGCTACAATAGTGCCTGACATATGCATGATGACTTCAATGGCTACATATTTGTTAATCCATGTAAGGCAATTTACATCTTCAAACTCCAATCTATGCTATACTGTTTTCCAGCAAACTGTGCAGTTACACCTTTATTCAACTGTGGATCTGCCACCTGCCATCACTATTCTTATGGGTGCATGACTTATGCATCATATAGCTACAACTGATACCTTTCAACTTATGCTAGTTGCTACAGTCTTTCTACTGCCTGCATGCAATTTGCTTGAACTTTAAGCATTGCTTAAAGCGGAGTTGCACCCATTTAAAAGTCTGCAGCTACAAAAAGTGTAGGTGCTGACTTTCATTAATCGGACACTCACCTGTCCCACGGTCCAGTGATGAGGGCAAACAAAGCCTCGCTCCTCTCCCCATCCTCTCTGCGGTGCCGTCATTGTGACTGTGGGCGCAGCCGGGCATGTACTGCGCATGCGCGAGACACGCTGTGCACTGTGATTGGCCGGGCAATCTTCTGGGACCTGTGACGTGTCCCAGAAGATTGCAGGGAGGGAGGGGGGAAAGGTGAACTTCCTTTCCGGCGCCGCAAAGCCCCAGGAGGGAGTGGGAGCTGGATGTTGGGCTGCAACTAACAATTATTTTCATAATCGATTAGTTGGCCGATTATTGTTTCGATTAATCGGATAAAATCATTAATAAAAATGTAATATGCAATTTTTTGGTTTATTCAAAGTAATAATTAAAATTATGGGGCACTATTCTTCCCGGGAACACCAATGATGGGGCAGCACTATTCCTCCCGGGAACACCAATGATGGGGCAGCACTATTCCTCCCGGGAACACCAATGATGGGGCAGCACTATTCCTCCTGGGAACACCAATGATGGGGCAGCACTATTCCTCCTGGAAACACCAATGATGGGGCGTCACTATTCCTCCCAGGAACACCAATGGTGGGGCAGCACTATTCGTCCCGGGAACATCAATAATGGGGCAGCACTATTCCTCCCGGGAACACCAATGATGGGGCTCTATTCCTCCGGGGAACACCAATGATGGGGCACTATTCCTCTTGGGAACACCAATGATGGGGCACTATTGCTCCTAGGAATGCCAATGGGGCACTATTCCCTCCCCTCCCCCTCCCAGGAACACCAATGGGGCACTATCCCCCCCCATAGGAAAACCAATGATGGGGCACCCCCCAGAAATACTTAGGATCATTCATGGGGCACTTGTCATAGAAATTAATGTACTGTACTCAGTTGTTACTGTATAGCCATTAGCCAATACCTTTCACAGTGTACAGCTCGGCTCTCACGGCTGCTTCTCGGCTCTCTTTGTTCCCTCGAGGCAGCAGCGGGCAGGGCTGAAAAGATCAGTGGGGAGCTGACGTCAGCAAGGAGGAGAGGCACGGACAAGCCTGGTCACATGCGGCGGCGGCGCCGCCTTGTACACAGGAGGACACAGGAGGATTTTAACGGACGGACAGGGAGGAAGGTGCGGACCAACTAATCAATAATGAAAATCGCTGACAACAATTCTCATTATCGATTATTATCGATAATATCGATTAATCGTTTCAGCCCTAGCTGGATGCCTCTTAAAGGAGGGTATCCGCCTCCCCCCAAAAAAAAAAAAAAATGATGTGCCAGTTGGTCACCATCACTTATAGTGGAAATTCCATTTTTGGGTGGAACTCTGCTTTAAGTTTATTGGATTTGATTTATGACTTTTTACGGTGTAATGTAATAATGCTGTGCACAAACAAAACCAAGTTGTAATTTTGGATGGCATTGGATATCGACATATGTTTTCTTTTCATTCTATATGCTAATCAAGTCCTATAGTATATGTGTACAATAACAGCAGATAAATTGTAGTCCTTCCTATTGTGTTTACAGAGGTGTATGATTTATTTAGGGCTTTACTTTAACCACTTCAGCCCCGGAAGGTTTTACCCCCTTCCTGACCAGAGCACTTTTTACAATTCGGCACTGCGTCGCTTTAACTGCTAATTGCGCGGTCATGCAATGCTGTACCCAAACGAAATTTGCGTCCTTTTCTTCCCACAAATAGAGCTTTCTTTTGATGGTATTTGATCACCTCTGCCGTTTTTATTTTTTGCGCTATACGCGGAAAAAGACCGAAAATTTTGAAAAAAAATGATATTTTCTACTTTTTGTTCTAAAAAAAATCCAATAAACTCAATTTTAGTCATACATTTAGGCCAAAATGTATTCGGCCACATGTCTTTGGTAAAAAAAATGTCAATAAGTGTATATTTATTGGTTTGCGCAAAAGTTATAGCGTCTACAAACTAGGGTACATTTTCTGGAATTTACACAGCCTTTAATTTATGACTGCCTATGTCGATTCTTGAGGTGCTAAAATGGCAGGGCAGTACAAAACCCCCACAAATGACCCCATTTTGGAAAGTAGACACCCCAAGGAATTTGCTGAGAGGCATGTTGAGCCCATTGAATATTCATTTTTTTTGTCCCAAGTGATTGAATAATGACAAAAAAAAAAAATAAAAATAAAAATTACAAAAAGTTGTCACTAAATGATATATTGCTCACACAGACCATGGGCATATGTGGAATTGCACCCCAAAATACATTTAGCTGCTTCTCCTGAGTACGGGGATACCACATGTGTGGGACTTTTTGGGAGCCTAGCCGCGTACGGGGCCCCGAAAACCAAGCACCGCCTTCAGGATTTCTAAGGGCGTACATTTTTGATTTTACTCCTCACTACCTATCACAGTTTTGAAGGCCATAAAATGCCCAGATGACATAAAACCCCCCCAAATGACCCCATTTTGGAAAGTAGACACCCCAAGCTATTTGCTTTGAGGCATGTTGAGTCCATGGAATGTTTTATATTTTGACACAAGTTGCGGGAAAGTGACAAATTTTTTTTTTTTTTTTTTGCACAAAGTTGTCACTAAATGATATATTGCTCACACAGGCCATGGGCATATGTGGAATTGCACCCCAAAATACATTTAGCTGCTTCTCCTGAGTACGGGGATACCACATGTGTGGGACTTTTTAGGAGCCTAGCCGCGTACGGGACCCCGAAAACCAAGCACCGCCTTCAGGATTTCTAAGGGCGTACATTTTTGATTTTACTCCTCACTGCCTATCACAGTTTCGGAGGCCATGGAATGCCCAGGTGGCACAAACCCCCCCCAAATGACCCCATTTTGGAAAGTAGACACCCCAAGCTATTTGCTGAGAGGCATGGTGAGTATTTTGCAGCTCTCATTTGTTTTTGAAAATAAAGAAAGACGAGAAAAAAAATTTTTTTTTTTCTTTTTTCAATTTTCAAAACTTTGTGACAAAAAGTGAGGTCTGCAAAATACTCACTATACCTCTCATCAAATAGCTTGGGGTGTCTACTTTCCAAAATGGGGTCATTTGGGGGGGTTTTGTGCCACCTGGGCATTCCATGGCCTCCGAAACTGTGATAGGCAGTGAAGAGTGAAATCAAAAATTTACGGCCTTAGAAAGCCTGAAGGCGGTGCTTGGATTTCGGGGTCCCGTACGCGGCTAGGCTCCCAAAAAGTCCCACACATGTGGTATCCCCGTACTCAGGAGAAGCAACAGAATGTATTTTGGGGTGTAATTTCACATATTCCCATGGCATGTTTGAGCAATATATCATTTAGTGACAACTTTGCGCAAAAAAAAATAAAAAAAATAAAAAATTGTCTCTTTCCCGCAACTTGTGTCACAATATAAATTATTCCATGGACTCAACATGACTCTCAGCAAATAGCTTGGGGTGTCTACTTTCCAAAATGGGGTCATTTGGGGGGGGTTTGAACTGTCCTGGCATTTTATGCACAACATCTAGAAGCTTATGTCACACATCACCCACTCTTCTAACCACTTGAAGACAAAGCCCTTTCTGACACTTATTGTTTACATAAAAAAATAATTTTTTTTTGCAAGAAAATTACTTTGAACCCCCAAACATTATATATTTTTTTTAAAGCAAATGCCCTACAGATTAAAATGGTGGGTGTTTCATTTTTTTTTTTCACACAGTATTTGCGCAGCGATTTTTTGGGGAAAAAACACACTTTTTTACATTTTAATGCACTAAAACACACTATATTGCCCAAATGTTTGATGAGATAAAAAAGATGATCTTAGGCCGAGTACATGGATACCAAACATGACATGCTTTAAAATTGCGCACAAACGTGCAGTGGCGACAAACTAAATACATTTTTAAAAGCCTTTAAAAGCCTTTACAGGTTACCACTTTAGATTTACAGAGGAGGTCTACTGCTAAACTTACTGCCCTCGATCTGACCTTTGCGGTGATACCTCACATGCATGGTGCAATTGCTGTTTACATTTGACGCCAGACCAACGCTTGCGTTCACCTTAGCGCGAGAGCAGGGGGGACAGGGTTTCCCTTTTTTTTTTTTTTTTTTTTTTTCTTTATTATTATTATTTTTTTATCTTATTTTTAAACTGTTCCTTTCATTTTTTTTTTTTTAAATCATTTTTATTGTTATCTCAGGGAATGTAAATATCCCCTATGATAGCAATAGGTAGTGACAGGTACTCTTTTTTGCAAAAATTGGGGTCTATTAGACCCTAGATTTCTCCTCTGCCCTCAAAGCATCTGACCACACCAAGATCGGTGTGATAAAATGCTTTCCCAATTTCCCAATGGCGCTGTTTACATCCGGCGAAATCTACGTCATAAAATGCTCGTAGCTTCCGGTTTCTTAGGTCATAGAGATGTTTGGAGCCACTCTGGTCTCTGATCAGCTCTATGGTCAGCTGGCTGAATCACCGGCTGCATTTTCAGGTTCCCTGTTGAGACAGGAGAGCCAGAGAAAAACACGGAAGATGTTGGGGGGGGGGGCATTCCCTCCCACTGCTTGTAAAAGCAGTCTAGAGGCTAATTAGCCACTAGGATTGCTTTTACATGAAAGCCGACCGCTGGCTGAAAAGAATGATACCAAGATGATACCTAAACCTGCAGGCATCATTCTGGTATAACCACTCAAAGTCGTGAATGGCATACCTGAAGACAAAAAAATGGTTAACAATAAAGCACAGTAAACGGTAAGGTATAAAAAATTGCATACCTGAAAAGCAAACATGATAAAACATAATAACAATAAAACATTGCAGAATAGAATACAGTAAAAAAGAGCAGAACAATAGAGAGAGAATAGAGAGAGAGAGAACAATAAAACGACAACTATTTTTATTTTATATTTTTGTTTGTGTTTTTTTTTTTTTTTTTACACTTTTTTTTGTAACTAACTTTTATAACTGTAACCGGTTCCAGGTTCGGGTCTCTCAAAATGCGATGGCATCTCGGGAGACCCTGTGAAAGTGTGCCTAGTCTGTGCAATGCTGTACCCTACGCTAATACTCAACTAGTGCATGGTAGCGTTCAAAACATTCACCAATGCAAAGACCAGGATTGTCAGGACAGGAGGGACAATAATAGCGGGTGTCACGTCTATATCCGCGCTTGCTGCAGACACAACATCTTTTTTGGGGGGTTCGTTGGGTAGCGGTACTCGGGAGGACATAAAGAAAATGCCTCTCATGCAGCCGACTGCATTTGGTTGGGGATGTGAATGGGGGAAGTACGGGCGCTGCAGAAGCGGTGGGTTCCCAATTAGGATTGGCGAATGCAGCAGGAAGGGCACTATGGGCATGACGGGCCTGTGTTTGTCTTTTTGGTGGCAGCGGGACACTACTTGTGCTTGCCACCTCACCAGCTTGAACTGCACTTATGGGACTCGCCACGTCACCAAGTGTTACTGCAGTGCTGGTTTGACTACGACCGGGGTGTACTAGGCCGCTGGCGCTTGCCAGTTCACCAAAACGCTACAAAAAAAACTGTTAGCGATCACAGGGATCAGGCCTGACTCTGCGAACGCTGCAGTTATGCGTTTAGTGTTTTGTAAGTGACAGTGATCGATCGATACTGCACTTGGGTGGGCTGGGCCGGGCCGGGCGGAGGGGCAAAACGCAGGTGCTAGCAGGTATCTGGGCTGATCCTGCTAACACTGCGTTTTTGGGAACCCTAAACTGCTGGGGACACTAGTATAGATCTAATCGGATCAGATATTGATCCGATGAGATACTATACCACTAAGGGAGGCGTATGCTGCGTGCGTGGGTGTTAGCGGTACTGGCGCTAATCTGACGCTGCCTGGGGCTGGTGCTTGCCAGTTCACCAAAACGCTACCAAAAAAACTGTTAGCGATCGCAGGGATCAGGCCTGACTCTGCGAACGCTGCAGTTATGCGTTTAGTGTTTTGTAAGTGACAGTGATCGATCGATACTGCACTTGGGTGGGCTGGGCCGGGCGGAGGGGCAAAACGCAGGTGCTAGCAGGTATCTGGGCTGATCCCGCTAACACTGCGTTTTTGGGAACCCTAAACTGCTGGGGACGCTAGTATAGATCTGATCGGATCAGATATTGATCCGATCAGATACTATACCACTAAGGGAGGTATACGGTGCGTGCGTGGGTGTTAGCGGTACTGGCGCTAACTTGACGCTGCCTGGGGCTGGTGCTTGCCAGTTCAACAAAAAGCTACCAAAAAAACTGTTAGCGATCGCAGGGATCAGGCCTGACTCTGCGAATGCTGCAGTTATGCGTTTAGTGTTTTGTAAGTGACAGTGATCGATCGATACTGCACTTGGGTGGGCTGGGCTGGGCGGAGGGGCAAAACGCAGGTGCTAGCGGGTATCTGGGCTGATCCCGCTAACACTGCGTTTTCGGGAACCCTAAACTGCTGGGGACGCTAGTATAGATTTGATCGGATCAGATATTGATCCGATCAGATACTATACCACTAAGGGAGGCATATGCTGCGTGCGTGGGTGTTCGCGGTACTGGCGCTAATCTGACGCTGCCTGGGGCGACGCATATCACCGCCGGGCGATCAGGGGGCTAAACCTTTATTCGGTAATAAACGGCGGGTGCCCTGACACTATAAAAAATAAACGAACTAACCAGCGTCACCCGTAACAGTTATACGGTGATCAGTGGTGAAAGGGTTAACTAGGGGGCAATCAAGGGGTTAAAACATTTATTAGGTAGTATATGGGGGTCCCTGTCGCTATAAAATGCTGACGGCGAACCTAAATATTTACGTTCCTAACTAGCGTCACCAGCGACACTAATACAGCGATCAGAAAAATGATCGCTTAGCGACACTGGTGAGGGGGGGTGATCAAGGGGTTAAAACTTTATTAGGGGGGGTTAGGGGGGTATCCTAGACCTAAAGGGGGGTAATACTCACTGCCCTAACACTAACTGTCACAAACTGACACTATGCAGTAATCAGGAAAAAAAAAAAAAAAAAATACTGCTAATGTCAGTTTGTGACAGGGGGGGGGGTGATTGGGGGGGGATCGGGGGGCGATCGGGGGGGGGATCGGGGTGTAAGGTATGCCTGGCATGTTCTACTGTGTGTGTGTGTGTGTGTTGTGCACTCACTTGTCATCTCTCCTCGGCGCTGGAACGGAAACTGCCAGACCGAGGAGAGATGACATCACATCCTCTGCCTGTGTGAAACGACACACAGGCAGAGGAGGATTCCCATTGGCTGGGAGCGATCGCGAGGGGGGGGCCACGATCGGATGGTCTCCCCCTCGCCTCCCGACGCTCCCAGTCAAATGCCGACCGCCGATGGCACCGGGGGGGGGGTCCGATCGGACCCCCCGCCCGCGGGAGGCAGATCACGTACGGGTACGTGATTTTGCCTGCCCGTGCCATTCTGCCGCAGTATATATGCGGTAGGCGGTCGGCAAGTGGTTAATGCTTTTTCATTTTTTTATTTATTTTTATGTGGAAGGACTTTGAATCTTTTAAGCCTAGTACACGTGGGTCGAATGTAGGGTGGCATTGTACGATTTCTAATGAACATTCGGACCGTGTGTATGGCAGTTGGTCCGACAGAAGCTGGCTGTTCGGAGGGCTTCAGTCAAAATGTCATGACCGAATAAGGTCTGCCGACTGACATTCAATCAGCGCTCTCAGCCAGTGGCTGAGAGTGCTGACCATTTTGTTCTGGCATGGGGGGCAGCCCCCCTGTCAAAGAACACAATAGCTCAGCAGGGGAGATAGCTGTACTAACATTGGATCATTAGTACAGCGAATGACACTCGCCAACATCCAATCTTATTCGCCAAAAACAGAGGAATGGGGGAGATCATTTCCGCATCCATCTGGTGGATCAGATCGGATGACCGCCTGGTGTAAACGGACAGGTGGTCCGTTTACATCCGACCTCCCATAGAGGACAGTGGGCTGTGTCTGTGTCCACTCTGCTTAACCGCTTCCCGACTGCCTCACGCAGATATACTGCGGCAGAAGGGCACATACAGGCAGATTAACGTACCTGTACGTTGCCCTTTAAGAGGCGGGTTGTGGGCACGTGCCGCCGGGAGCTCCGTGACTGTGATCGCGGGTCCTACGGACCCAATGTCCATGGGGATACCCGTGATCGTCTCACGGTGAGGAAGAGCGGGGAGATGCTAATGTAAACAAGCATCTCCCCGTTCTGCCTAATTACACTGTCACTGATCTCTGCTCCCTGTGATCTGGAGCGGCAATCAGTGTAGTGTCACACACAGCCCCTCCCCCCCACAGTTAGAAACACTCCCTACTTGATCCCTCAAGACACTCACAGTAACCTTGCACTAAAGTGTGGTTTATTTTTACATATTTGATTATTTTATTTTTATGTGTTGTCACTCTGCATATTTATCACTGTACTGTGATTACTCTTAAACACTCAGAGGTACCCTGTACTTGAGTGCGGCTCACATTACTTTTATGTGTTATATTCAAGTTGCCTTATTTGCTTGTTTCTTCCACATGCATTTTTATTGCTCTTCACACCATAGGTGTAGGGTCTGCATCTGGTATTAGTTGTGAATTTACTCCATTCACCTGTAGCTTTCATTCCTTATTAATCTACGTATGCAGCGTATTTTTTAACAACACATGATTCATCTTTATCACCCACCTTCTACATTAGGCAATATGCCACTCTATTAATACTCGGCATTATTTAGATACTTTTACACTAGGACTAGCGCAGCACTAGGGCCAGGTTGGACCCTTTTCGGTGCAAGCTGCTTGTCCATCCCCCCCGCATATAGTTTCCCAATTTTGCATGGTAGCGCAGGAATACCATACTTACTATTAAAAAATAAAAACTGCAGAGGTGATCAAATACCACCAAAAGAAAGCTCTATTTGTGGGAAAAAAAGGACGTCAATTTTGTTTGGGAGCCATGTCGCACGACCGCGCAATTGTCAGTTAAAACAACGTAGTGCCGAATCGCAAAAAGTGCTCTGGTCTTTGGCCAGCAAAATGGTCCGGGGCTTAAGTGGTTAAGCAGACATGAACTTGTCATTCCCCTGTTCAGCGGGGATCAGCGGACAGATTCCCCGCTGAGCAGGTGGACGCCTAGCGGAGTCCGCCCCATGTAAAGGGGCCTTAACCAGACTGGCTTGTTGATAATTGGGTATGCAGAGTATAGGGCCCTGCTAGTTTTATGGGTTAAGGTTTTTTTAGTGTGTTTATTTTGGATTAATAACAATTTTATTTTTATTTTTTTCCAAAATCATTTTAATTTTATTTTTTTCAGGAAGGAAAAGGAAACATATTGTTGTAGAACACATAACGTGTACATGTATACATCTAGAAGTAAACAGTGGGGTACAGTCTGTTAGTCCAAGCAAGGTAGAACTCAGAGGAGAAACCAAGAAAGGAAGTACATTACTTACTCACACTTAGGATTTCAACCAAAACTTCCAGGCTTTGGTAAATTTAGCAAGAGTGTTGTGTTTTAAGGCAGAAGTGTATTCATAATCTTTTTTTTTTTTTTTCACCAGGACCGGCGCTGACACCGTGCCAGTCCTGAGGAGCTGCGGGCAGGAGTTTTTAGGCAAGGCAGCAACCTTGCCTAAAAACTCCTGCCTGCAGCTCTCCAGGACCGGCGCTGACACCGCGTGAATCGAGATTTTCTTTAAAAATCGCAGATTTTTTTTTTTTTGAGAAAATCACCCAGCTCTTGTTTAGTGATAATCCCAGTAATATCTGAGATTAAAGAGCATACTTTTCTCCAAAATGTGTGAATGTGTGGACAATCCCAGCGAATGTGTATTAGCGAACTCTTGGAGGAGCATCCGCTCCAACAACTGTCGTTGTCAAGATTTACGAATTTATACATTTGTACAGGAGTAAGATACCATCTATTGTAGATTTTTTTGCGATAGTTCCCAATAATTAATACAGGTGAATGCTTTGTGGTTGTAATGTATGGCTGAACGCCATTGGGAATCTGAGAAAGAGGCCTGTAGATCCCTTTCCCATCTTTTGTAAGTTGATATCTTAGTGAACTTGTCTTTGTTTTAAAAGAGATTGTACATTAGGGTTATTCCTTTTGCTTTGGGGGAGATTGAAGTCCAGAAGGACCATGCCTTGGTAGGAATTATGACTGATGGGGCAGGATTTTTTTTCAGGTAGGAGGCTATACATTTATATGTGTATGCACCTTGAAATGATATTAGGTATCTAGTTTTAAGGGTTTGGAATGGAAGTAGTTGGTCATTATGTATTAGTTCTTTCAGTGGGAGGCATTTTATGTTTGACCAGTGTTTAAAAGACAGATCAGGGAGTAAGAAGTTGAATACCTCCACAGGGGGATATACTGATTGGGTCTGTTCTGTTAGGGATGTGTTTTGGAATAGAAAGTGCCATGCCTCAACTGCGGCCACTGTCGGGTGATCTGTTTTTTTGGTTTTATGTGAGTTTTCTGAGCTAGCAGAAGAGAGCTTAAATTGCCTTAAGGTACGAATGACTGCTCGATAAATTGCCATTGTTTGTGAAACAGAGGAGTAAACCAATGTCTGATTTGATCCAGTATTACAGCCATGTAGTAATAATTTGTGTCTGGGAAGCTCATACCTCCTGCAATTTTGTGTTTTACAATAGTGGCATAAGAACAACGAGGTTTCTTACCTTGCCATATAGACGCGCTCAGTAATCTTTTAATAGCTTACAAAAAAGATTTGGGGACCTGTATTGGTAGAGCTCTATATAGGTACAAGAGTTTCTGAAGGGTTATCATTTTAAAAGCTGCTGCTCTACCAGCCCAGGAGAGATAGTGCTTGCTTAGTTCTTGAACATCTTTCCTGCAAGTGTGGAGAAATGGCAGGTAGTTGCAGCTATATAAGTTTGAGGATGGAGATGTCAAGGATATGCCTAAATAAGGCATTGAGGGGGGTGGGGGCGTGTCCGGATGGGCGGGTGTGTGTTGAGAGGCAGCATGGAGTGAGTGTGAGCATGGACGCTGTGTGCTCCGTCCCTCCTCCGTTCTCATCTCTCTCTCCCCTGGCCGTATGAACAGCATACTGGATGGCTCTGGCTCCCTTGTCGCTTGGTGCCTCGCTGCCCCTCCTCTCTCTCTGCTAAAGGTGTGCTGAGGAATCCTCTGGGTGAGACATCATCCCCTGCACGCTGCTGTGAGACAAGCAGCTTTTACTTTCACTTTCCCATCTCTACACTAGTCATGGAATAGAAGTCGGCCAGAGCTGGTACAGTATGGAGTCACTAATATAGTAACCAGATGCTGTTTTAAAAAATTGTTAGACAATCCTCAGACTAGAAGTAAATCCTGGTAATATGACATCTGTGTAGTAACAGAGTTATCTATGTGAGTCAGTGCGTTGACCTGCCTGCTGCTTGGGTAATACTAAGTCTGGGAGCAGAGTGTGCTAATATAGGAAGCAAAGTATATTCTCCTCTTTTTTTTTTATTTTTTTTTTTGTGTGCTGCTGACTAGCTAAAGCCCTGGGATCCTCAACAGATGCAAGGAGAGAGGTTTAGGTAGGGATTGGGATACTCGGCATATATACCCCACTAACTGTATTTTAATGGCGACTGCCTTAGCGGCATTTAACCAACTGTATAAAACTACGGTGTAGGAGGGGGGCTGCACCAATTTAAGTTGTAGCTGTGGAGTTTATGTGTGTAGGGAGTTGCCCCACACCTGCCATCTAAGGTACTGTGGCTTCCTTCTGTGTGAGCTCTCTTTTTCTTTACGGGGGTGTATAAGAGTGTAGAGTGGAGAGACTTACCCCGCTTTATACACTTTATGGTATATGCTCTGTACAGCGGGTAGTTGAGCGCTGATGGGAGCAGCGGCTTCCCTTTCCTCCCCCTCTCTCCTTAGTTCCTTTTGGATTTGTGGAGGACGTTGGTAACTGTCAGTCACTAATTTGTTGCTGTTAGAGTATTTTTATATCTATAAGTGTAAATGATGCAGAATCTACGTTCCTCTAAAGAGAAAAACCCGCAGCATGCGGCAGCAGTATCAGCAGCAGCAAAACTGGAGCAATATGCCCATGCCTCTGCTCTGACCCCTCCAAAAAAGGGGTCGCAGCAGAAGGGTCAACAAGGGGGGCATCGGATAGGAAAAGCCAGGGCCAGCCTCAATTACAGCCCTTAGTGGCTGTGCCGGCTGGCTACCCAGCCTTCCAAATCTTTATGTAATAAAGGCCCAGGGCTAAGTGATCAAAACACAAACGTAAACTCGGAGCTAATAAATGACCCGAATTTACCCTTGAACAGAGAACCAACTATAACGGATGTATTCATGGCTGTAGGGGTATGTAACGGCTCGCTTAAAGATCTTTGTGAACAGATGAAAGGTGTTAAAGCAGATCTGTTATTGGTTAGACAAGATCTGCAGAAAACGGCGGAGAGAACAACGGCCCTGGAAGAAAGAGTCAGTGGGCTAGAAGATAATGTGCTCCCAATAACCAAAGAAATAAAATGGCTGAAGTAACAGCTATCTAAACAAGCCTCTAAGTTAGATGAGATGGAGAACAGGAGTAGAAGAGATAATGTGAGGCTGATAGGTTTACCCGAAAGGAGTGAGGGCGCCAACTCAATTGCATTCCTAGAAAAATGGCTGGGGGAGCTAATCGGGAAAGAATCATTCTCGGCTTCGTTTTCCATCATAAGAGCTCATAGGATCCCTTTCAGGGCACCATCGGAGGGGGGCCACCCGAGACCCCTCCTCCTGAGATTTCTTAACTACCAGGATAAAGTAACCTTATTACGGAAGATCAGGGAAGCAGGGGAGGTTTTTTTTAAAGGAGCAAAAATATCATTTTACTCCGACTTCTCTCCGGATTTGCAAAGGCGTAGGGCAGAGTTTACCCAGGCAAAACGCAATCTACAAAAATTTAAGTTGCCCTATGCTCTTTTATATCCGGCAAGGTTGCGGGTTGCGGCTCTGGGGGAGACTCTGTTTTTTAACTCCCCTGCTGAAGTTGAGAAGTGGCTGGAATATAATAGGGAAAAAATCACGAATTTTACGTAGAGAATGGGGGAAGATATAATAGGCCGGGTTATCAATAGGATGGCACGATAAGGCATTGGGAGGTACAGGGGCTGTATTTTTGTTTTTGTTTTTTTTCTTGTTCTTGCTTTTTTTTTTTTTCCACCCCTTCCTGCCATCTGTTAATGCTTTTTGTTATAAGGGGACGGGAGGGGATGGGTGCACACAGCTATTTGTGGGTAGGGTGGTGTGGGGCTGTGAGTGTAAGATTTGGTGTAAAAGGTTGGTGTTAGTGTAAGAGGCAACGGTCATGGTAAACCCCCAGGGGGTACACCTAGATAGGTGGGTACGGGTGGGGGGGGGGGATGGGGTGGGAGGGTAGGGGAGGTTAGGTGGGGAGAGAAGGGAAGGGGTGGGAAGATGGGAGGGAGGGGAAATAGGGTGGGTAAATCATTCCTTACGAACACTTATACCACTAGAAACTATAACGGAGGTATCCAGACCTTCCTTAAGATTATTTTTGCACATACAGGCACTTTTTATAGTAAATATGTTTTTGGTTGTTCTACACGCACATGCAAGCACTGTCTATGGCAAATTTATGCCCAAAGTAAGGCTAATATACCCAAAATGAATACGTGGTCTAGTGGCCAAGTATGCACACACACGGAACTGTTATAACAGTCACTAGGAGGAGAAAAATTAGTTTTGGGTTAGGGTTATATATATTAAATTTCTCTTATATCTTTCTGTTATATACGTTTGTATATGTTGGGGTAAAGAATATTCCTCAGTCTTTAGATGTTAGCTAAGACTCTGAAAATAGGATCCTGGAATGTCAGGGGCCTAGGTACACCACTTAAAAGATTAGCAGTGTTCTCTATGATGGAGAGTTGTGGGGCTGATCTGGTCTGTCTGCAGGAAACCCACCTAACCAAGGAAACTATTCATCACCTACAGATGAAAAAATTTCAAACCCAATTTCATGCGGTTCACTCCTACAGTAGGGGAGTGAGTGTTTTGGTAAAGTCTGGGGTGAAGTTTTCCTGCAGCCAGGTCAGGATAGACGAGTTGGGTAGATACATCTTTTTATTATGTTCTATTGAAAACGCCAGGTATGTGGTGGCAAATATATATATCCCTTCGCCCTTTAATCTGGATGTCTTGCTTAAACTGTATGAATTTCTGCTAGATAAAAAAGAGGTGCCGATTGTAGCAATGGGGGACTTCAACGAGGTTCTAGATAAAGGGCTGGATAGATTCCCACTACGAAAAAGCTCAGAGGACTCAGTAAGGAGTCGGTTAAGCTTTTTTCTGGAAGAAGTGGGATTAATGGATTTGTGGAGGGCACGGAACCCAGGCGTGCTGCAATATACTTGCTGTTCTGCATCTTACTCCGTGCTTTCAAGGATAGACCTAGCCCTAGGAAATGATAGGGCTCTCCAGATGGTAGAAAAAATAACATACTGGCCAAGAGGCATCTCAGACCACTCACCCATGGTAGTCATTTTAAATCTTGGGGAGCCTAGGCCCCGGAAGAACTGGAGTATAAGCCCGTACTGGTTTGAAATTATTAAAAAGACGGATGGGATACTTTCCTCCTTAAGGGAGTTTGTTGAGATCAATCAGGGAACGGTGCCCCCTTCTACGCTATGGGACGCCCTTAAGGCTTTTCTTAGGGGGGTCCTGATACAGCAGATAGCTACATTCAACAAAGAGGCTAGAAGGGAGGAGGAAAGATTGTTGAGAGACGCTCTTGAAGCAGAAAACAACTATACTTGCAACCCAACCCCGGAGACGGAAAGTATCTGGCAAGAGAAACAACAAGCATATAAATCAGTGGTTATACAGAAAGCAGAAACCAGGCGGTTACTCCAAAGACAGGAATCTATGGTGGAGGGCGAGAGAATGGGAAGGACACTGGCTATGCTAGCAAAATCCAATGCAACTCTATCCACGGTCCTCGCGATTAGATCCCAGAGCGGTGAGGTAGTATCAAGCACCTTAAAAATAGTACAAGCCTTCAGGGATTACTATAAAAAACTGTATTCCTCCCAGAAGAGGGGTAAGGAGGCCAAGATGGAGGACTTCCTAAGGGGGTTAGACATCCCCACCATATCACAAGAAGAAAGAGATATATTAGATGCCCCAATATCTATAGCAGAATTACACCAAGCAGTAGCAGGCATGGCAACCCATAAGTCGCCCGGACCAGATGGTCTTCCAATTGAGACCTACAAACACTATGGTGAAGTGTTGATCCCCGAACTGCTGAAAGGGGCGCTTGAGGGGGGCCAATTACCTGCCTCAATGCTAGAAGCAACTATTATTGTATTACAGAAAGAAGGGAAAGATCCCTTGGATATGGCCGCCTATAGACCAATTTCTCTCTTATGCACGGACGCAAAAATTCTGGCCAAAGTGCTGGCAGCAAGATTGAATGGAGTTATCCATAAGCTGATCCGCGAGGACCAGGCGGGCTTCCTAGCCAATAGATCCACGAGCCTGAATATTAGAAGGGCGTTTTTGAATGTACAGACCCCAATGGTGAACGAGGGTTCGAGAGCATTGATGACCCTTGATGTATCCAAGGCTTTTGATAGCGTGGAGTGGGCCTATATGTGGCGCGTGCTGGAGATCTTTGGATTTGGCCCTGCCTTTATAGGGTGGATTAGAATGCTATATACTCGACCCAAGGCAAGATTAAAAATTAACAACGAATTGTCAGACTGGTTTGAGCTGGAGAGGGGGACGAGGCAGGGGTGCCCACTCTCCCCTCTGTTGTTTGCACTAGCGATGGAACCCCTGGCCATTTCCATAAGGGGAAGTCGAGCGATAACCGGCTTCCACAGAAAAACAGGCGAGGAAAGAATCGCATTGTATGCGGATGACATCCTGTTATTTTTGGGAGACTCGAGGAAATCGCTACCGGGAGCAATGAGGATAGTGGAGGACTTCGGCAGTTTTTCTGGCTTAGAGATAAACTGGGAGAAATCAGAGTTTCTACCGATAGACCCCTTAAATGAGACAATAGCACCTGGTATGCCTCAGGTGGTAACAGTGGAAGCTCTGAAGTACCTAGGGATTGTCCTGACGAAGGACCCTGTTCTATATATCAGTAAAAACCTTGTCCCTCTAGTAACAAAATTTAAACGTAAAATAGGAATTTGGAGACGCCTGCCTCTATCAATTGCAGGAAGATGTAGCTTAATAAAAATGATATGGATGCCACAACTGCTATACGTCTTGCATAATTCCCCTGTCTGGATAGGTAAGAAGTGGTTTAAAAAAAATTGACAGTCTCTTTAGGGAATTGATTTGGAAGGGGAAACAAGCCAGGATCCGTCTTGGAGTGCTCCAGCTCCCTACCCAGGAGGGGGACTTTGCCCTCCCACATCCCGAGAGTTATTTTTACTCAACTCAGTTGCAGCAATTATTGGGCTGTGGGATACCGAAAGGAGGCACCCCTAATGGCAAGTTACTATTGTTGAGCTCCACACATAATACAATTATTGAAGCCCTAGAGGCGGACGCGTTCCATGATAAATTTCCAACAATTAAATTGATAATCAAACTTTGGAAAACAGTTAAGAAAAAGATGGGGTATGGAGCCTTAACAGCCTACTCTCCTATTTGGAACAACCATAATTTGCAGTAAGTTCTTAAGATAGGCATATTTAGAGAGTGGGAGAAGCTTGGCCTCAGTAAGCTAAGTCAATTATATAACGACTGGATTAAAGAAATTTTCAGAACTGGTTGGGGAGTTTAAGCTTCCCGGGGGTCTTTCTTCCTATATGTCCGGTTGGAACATGCCCTTAAAGCACAATTTAAAGCCCAGACTCCGAGATGGGACGAGATGCCTCTATTTCAGTGCATAATTCAAACAACCCCCACTAGAGGGGTAATTTCAAGAATTTATGACCAATTAAGCAAATCGGTTAATAGCAGGGAAATACTCCTTCGGGTAAAGGCTAAATGGGAAGAGGAGGTGGGAGGAATGACCCAGGAACAATGGGCGAGAATTTTGGAGTTGGGAGCGCAGGTTTCTGTGACCCCTTCACAGAGACTCTCACACTTAATGCTGTTAAACAGAGCCTATTATACTCCTAAAAGACTTTTTAAATTTGGGAGAAGGCCCAATGACAACTGCCCCAGGTGTCGAAGGACGGGAGATCTCATTCACATGGTGTGGAGGTGTCCCAAGCTGTTTAGATACTGGGAGGAGGTGACTGCGAACTTGGGAAATATTTTCGGTACGACAGTGGCAAACGAGGCCTTGGCTTGTATTCTGGGGCATAGAAGAGTGATGGGAGAAAGGTTGAGTACTACCTTAGCTGTCACGCGGGCCCTGTTTCAGGCTAGAAAGTTGATAGCACTTAGATGGCAGGTAAAGGAGCCCCCCACTGTGAAAGACTGGATCTCTACAATGAATGAAACCTTGGGTAGGGAAAGAATGGAGTACATAAAAAGGGGCAATCTTCAGGAATTTGAAAGCATGTGGAAGATGTGGATAGAGAAAGTGAAGAGTCATTAATAGTGGGATCTGCATAGACACGGAATAGACTGAGGGATGGGCTTAATATAGGTATATAGGCAACTGGTATCCTTGCAGGCAAAGGATGCTATAATAAAGTGTTTCTGGATATGAACATTTTTAGTTAAATATATAGCTTAGTAGGGCATAGGATAAACATATAGGGAGTAGGTGGGGGGGGGGGGGATCAGGGTATTAGGGTATAGGTAATTTGGTACACAATACAGGCTGGGTCAGTAGATGATGGGCACGGGGAGCCCACAAGTTCATTTTTACAAACCTCTCTTCTTGTATTTTTTGTTGGTGTTTTTGTCCTTTTTCTTCCTTCTTACGGGTCCCCTCTTTCTCTAAACTGAGTTGGAAAAGGATGGGTCCCTTTGGTTATCGAGTCCTAGTTAGTGGGGCTTACGAGATGGAAGGGACAGAGGACTTGTTGGTAAAGAGGCGTAATGGAATCCGTTGGTCATTATGTCGATATAAAAAGCAATGAGAAAAAGTATAATCCACTATGATGTGAATACGAGAAGGCGACAGTTAATGAACATCAAACTGATTTAGCCCTCCAAACACTGTTTACTGATGTGGAAAAAAAAAAAAAAAAAATAAGGCATTGAGGAGGATAACCATTGAAAAGGAACTGTAGATTGTTGACGCAGTTTGGTAGATTTAGCAATATGAATGCCAAGGACATTGGATGTGGAATCATTTACCTTGTAAAACATGCATTGAAGCAGGGCTTGACAAATTTGCTTGGAATCTAGGAGCCAGCTAAAAAAGTTAGTAGCCAGTTTTTTTTAAAACGACCGACAAAGCTTTATTTTCAATATAAAAAAAACCTAATCTTAAATTTACACAGAAAGACCGCCCCGCTAGCGGGCGAATAGCGCCACTAAAACGACAGTAAAGCGGTGCTAAAAACGGACAGGCGACCCTGATCAGACAGCCCGTGGGAAAGGGGCCAAGCAGGGAGATAACAAATAAATTAATTTTAATTAAGAAAAAAAAAACAGTTTTTACTTTAAAAATATAAATAAATAAAAATAAAAGCTATTACAAAAAAAAAAGTTTTTACTTTAAAAATATAAATAAATAAAAATAAAAGCTATTACGAAAAAAAAAAAAAAGCTATCCCCACACTCACTTTCTTCTCTTCTCCACTTTGGGAAGGAGATGGGCGGGTAGTGAAAACAGGCAGGTATCGCAGCGCTGCCTCCATTAGCATTGCTGGTTGTAATACCAACGGCCACCACAAGATGGCGCCAGATCCCAGAAGGATCGAAGAAGGCCGCAAAGCCGTGGCCTCAATTACCGGCCGGCGCGGCCCGACGCGATCGCAGGGGGGGGGCGGAGTCCGCACGGAGACAGGATACCCCCAGCTGTGCCGCCCCAGGCGCCAGGTCGCTAATTCTATTCGCAAATGCGACCTGGCGCCCGGGGTTGTCGAGCCCTGCACTGAAGGTATTTAAGATTTTCCATACCTTTACCAGGGAAGAGGCCGGATCAGTCAAAGTGAGAATTATGTCATCCGCAAATAGTGTGATTTTAAATTCTTGACCTTTAATTTTGATTCCTGAAATGGAGTTTGAGGATTGGATTTCTTGAGCCAGGGGTTCCATCATCAGTGTGAAAATCAATGGAGACAGGGGGCATCCCTGTCTTGTTACATTGTTGATGATAAAAGGGTCTGAAAAGACCCCATCTGAGAGAACTCGAGCTTTGGGGTTAGAATACAAGGCTAGAATGGCCGATAATATATTGCCTTGAAATCCAAATTTGGCGAGAGTGTGTTTCAAATCACCCCAGTGAATCCTATCAAATGCCTTTTCGGCATCTAAGTTAATGAATAGAGTTGATATATTATGTTTTTCAGTAAAATGTAGAAGATTTTTTTTTTTTTCAGGAATTGACCAGAGGACACAGCATCGCTGAACATATCACAGATATGGGGGGTTAAGGTTTTGTTGAATAATTTGTAATATTCGGCAGAGAAGCCGTTCAGGCCCGGGACTTTACCGTTGGGAAGTGTGGAAAGAGCTTGGGAGATTTCTTGTATGGAGAATGGAGCGTTGAGGGATATCAGTTGTTCAGAGGAAAGTTTGGGAAGATTCATTGATTCTAGAAAGTCTGATATGTCAGAATCCATGGGTTGTATTATGTTGAGATCATCTTTTAAGTTCTATAGCGTGTGATAATACGCACCAAACGCATTAGCTATATTTTTGGGGTGATACACTTTGTCTCCGATAGAGGGATGTAGGATATGCGGAATTTTATTTTTGTTCCGCCTTAGTTTCATTTGGTTTGCTAACAGTTTACCAGCTTTATTACCGGCTGTGTAGAAAGAAGATCGTGTTTTTAATGGTGACTTGGCGTGTTTGGCATTTAAGAAGGTTTTAAGATCATTTCTGGCCATAAAAATTTTATCGCTATTGAAGTGGGGGATACTTTATTTATCTTTTCTAAGTGTTCAATTTTATTGAGTAGTTCTGTCAGCTGCTGTGTCCTTTGGTGCCTCGTTTGTGCATTCAGTTGAATTAGAACACCGCGAATAAATGCTTTGTGGGCTGTCCACAATGTAGCAGGATGTCAAAGTATTCTGTCAGACGTTTTTGTATGAATGTCATATTAGCAGATAAAGACATGAGGTATGGATCATTTCTCCAGTTGGTGGCAAATGAGTGAGATGACTTGTCTCCTATACATATGGAGATGGGTGCATGATCTGACTATGTTATGGTGTGAATTTTTGTCTCAATGGCGTCTTGTAGGAGTTGTTTGTCTCCGACAAACAGGTTGATTCTTGAATAAGTGCAATGTGGTTTTGAAAAGAAGGTAAAGTCTTTTTCCATGGAGTGTTGGCATCTCCATATGTCAAATAAGCCGTTGGCTTGTAGTAGCGGAGTCAGAGTAGATTTCCGACGTTGTATAGGAGAGGGTCCCTTAACATCAATGGAAGGGTCAGGGACTAAATTGAAGTCCCCACAAAAGAGCGTAAGGCCATGCTGGTTTTTATGTACTTTTTTCAGTAGTTTCCGCAGGAAGCGTAATTGGCCCATATTTGGAGCATATAAATTTACGATAGTGAAGGTGGCATTATTCATTTTGCATATTAGGATAAAGTGTCTCCCCTGGGGATCCGCAATTGTAGATATCAAATTAAACGCTACCGTGTCTCTGATTGCTATTAATACTCCTTTTGTTTTGTTCTGAGAATTAGCACAGAAGATATATGGGAAGTTTTTGTGAGACATTTTTGGCACCTTATCATAACAAAAATTAGTCTCTTGGAGGCACAGTCCCTATGAAGTTTGGGGGCTTCAGACCAGAGGGAATTTCTTTTTTCCCGGGTGGTTTAAGCCCTTTACATTAAGTGAGGATATTTTGATCGGCATATGGTAGATGTTAGAGTTACCACTGAATTCATTGTAAGTATATGTGTGGGTTCAGCTATATGGTTTAGAACGAAAGTAAGTTAGTGGTGATATCTTGTGTATTAAAAAGGGTATGCAGGTGCTGGTAGATGGTGGACTCACTGTTTGTGGAGAAGTTCTTATAAGAACCTTGTAGATCCAGGGATCGTCAGACACTTTAGGAAGAAGCTTGGCTGGTGGAGAAAGGGTGTTGGACTAAAGACTGTAAAAAATAAGAACAAGTCAGAATTTAACCCCTTCCCGCCGAGCGTACGCAGATGTGCGTACTCGGCTTTCGGGGGTTATACTGGGATGATGCCCGCAGCTGCAGGCATCATCCAGGTACTGTTTTTTAGAGCCGGCGATTGGCTTTCCAAGTATAACAACCGATGCAGCTAAAATCCGCTCGGCTGTTATACCGGAGGAGCGGGTGGGGACGTCCCCCCGTACTGTAGTTTGTTGCCATTCCACGAGTGCGTGCAATTATAAAGCATGACATGTTTGGTATCTATTTTACTCGGCTTAACATTATCTTTCACTTTATACAAAAAAATTGGGCTAACTTTACTGTTTGTTTTTTTAAAATTTTTTTTTAAATTCATGAAAGTGTCCCTTTTCCCAAAAAGTTGCGTTTAAAACACCGCTGCACAAATACCGAGTGACATAAAATATTGCAACAATCACCATTTTATTCTCTAGATTCTCTGCTAAAAAAAATATATATATAATGTTTTGGGCTCTAAGTAATTTTCTAGCAAAAAATACGGATTTTAACTTGTAAACACAAATGTCAAAAATAGGCTTAGTCATAAAAGGATTAAACAGTTAACTCATATTATGTTTCCAGGGGGGAAGTGAAATCGAAAAAGAGAAAAAGCAGAACTCTGCTTGAGCGGTCTGTGCCGCGACTAAAACTGGCGGTTTAGGCTGACGAGCTGGGCTTGGGCAAGAAATCTAGGGCTTACACGTAAGATAGAAATAACTTTAGAGACTCAGGTGGTCATATCATCCGATGGATCAAAATCATCCCAGTCACCGGTGGTGCGGGAGCCTTGGCTGCGATTATGCTGCCTCTGTTCCAGTGGTTCCAGGATGTGCTATTGTCGCAGCAGAGAAAGACCTTCCTCCAGGGTATGGACATAGTGGGTTTTGTTGTCCTTAGTGATGATTAACTTAACTGGATGACCCCACTTGTATGATATCTGATGGATTTGCAGGGGTTTCCTAATAGTGGCTAAGTTTTTGCATTGCAGCATGGTATATTTAGATAGATCGGAGTAGAAAGCCAGATTGGCATATTGCTGGGGGTGTTCAGCTTGGTTGCCTGCGGTACGCATCAGAGTTTCCTTTATGTGGAAAAAATGAATTCTAACAATAGTGTCTCTTGGGACATTTTCTGGCAGATAGGACGGTTTTGGCAACCGGTGTGTGCGATCAATTATTAATTCACCCAGGGATGCGTCATGGAGAAAAGCAGACATCAACTGTGTGAAATAATCTTTTAGTGCTGAGGGTTGGACTGTCTCTGGTATGCCTCTTATTTTTAAGTTGTTCCTTCTGGAACGGTCTTCTAAATCAGAGATCTTAGCTTTCATCCACTCTATATCTTCAGCCCCTTCACTCTGAGCATCCACTAAGGTATTGAAGGAGGAGGTCACTTCCCCCATTTTGTTTTCAATGATAGTGACTCTCTCTACCATACATGTCATTTCATGTATACACCGCTCCGGCCCATTGAAATGAATGGGAACCGCTGCCGAAGTGCCTGCAAAGCGATTCCGCAGCGGTGCTACATGGGCACTACTAATCCTTTCCTCGGCCACTAGCGGGGGTTAAAAGTGCCCTGCTGGTGGCCGTAAAACGTCGGTAAAGCGCCGCTAAAACTAGCAGTGCTTTACTGCTAACGCGACTGCAATGTGAAAAGGCTCTTAGACGTTTACTTAATCCAGTGGCCAGAATCATTTAATAATGGTGAGTCTTACTGCTTTTCTATATAATAGCTGTTTATTTAGAATTTTGACATAAAGATTTATTTTGATGTTTTATGGTAAATTAGTCTGTAGTTTCACAATTATTGACCCACAACTTTTAGGAAATATAGGAGGAAACGGTAGGTATTAGCAGAGAGTTGAATGCTTCTTTTCATATTCCTTTTATCTTTTCCAGGTTGCTTTACGCAGGCAACAAGCCCAAGAAGAAGAGCTAGGACTAAGCCACCCTATTCCTCTACCCAGTGCCAGTGACCTGCTTGTCAAAAGGGAGCAGAGCAGAAATTCCTGCTTTCTGCTGGAAAACAATTGCAGCCAGACAATTAGTACCACTGCCGGAGTGAGCACACCCACCCTCTCAGGTAACAGATATGGGCAAATTCACCAGTTAGCTGAATCCAGGGACATAGTCACTTCACAGACCCATATAAAAAGCGGTGTCCAGAGTGGGTCGAGTACTTCTATGTTTAGCATTCCTAAACTTGGTCTTTTGAATGTATTTACAACAAGCACAGTTATTTTTTATGATGGACAAGATAATACCATAGACAGGATTGGATGTATGTGTATGTGTTCAGTGCTGAGTCGATCAGCAAACTTCAAGCTTACTAATTCTTAGATGTAAATAAAAAGGTAGGAATGGCGCAAGAACAGGTGCAAGCACTACATATTGAGATTAATAAAATAGCATAAAAGGACATATATTAAACAGGGGGCTATTTGCAAAATATATAATAGTCTGTGGTAGGAAGAACAACAATGTCCCGGTATAAAGCAAGGCGAAATGTCCTTTAAAACCATTTCACTCTTAAAGTGTTACTAAACCCAGTAATATGAAAAAAGGCTACTAAAATAAGACATGCAGCAGTGGTGGCTGTTTTTTTTTTTTTGGCGGGGGGGGGGGGAGCAACCGATCGCCACAAACCCCCCCAGCATAGCTGTACCTATGAGAGGCTGAAGGCTGTTGCAGCTTGGCCTCGGGTCGGCAACCGCACCCCCCCCTTCGTTCAAGTAGGTCAGGGGCCTGCACTTACCCCATCTCACGGGCAGCGCTCCAGGCGGCCGGCGACAACCGGTAGTGGCTTCGCTACCCGGCAGCGTATTCCTCCTGGGAAGCCACGGCGCCTTCCCTTGCGTTTCCTCCCTCCTCCTCCTGGCGGCCGATCTGATCGGATTTTCTTTCGGACAATCGGGTGACGGGTCTCAGGACCCGCTTCCTGATTGGCTGGGAGGAGAATCAGTGTGACAATAGCGAATATTCATTCACTATTGTCACACAACTGGGTGGGCTTGGGCACTGCGCTCCAAGCCCACCCTATTTTGAAGCCTATTAGAGCCTCAGGCTCTAAACACGTGCTTAAAAAAAATTAAAAAATTCCCCCATTGAAATCAATGCATCCAGCGTCCTGCATGTCGCATGGATAGGGAGGGCGGCACCCGTGCGCCCCATAGAAGGGCCGCCACTGGCATTCGGTATGCGCTATTTATCTCATGAAACCATGCAGTATTTTATCTCATGCGATATCCAGTGGAATGGATACAGTGGAAAAGAATTCAGTTTTTATTCCTAATATAGAAGTAAAATGGTTTAAAGGGGTTGTAAAGGTAATTTTTTTTTTTTTTTTAAATAACTAACATGTCATACTTACCTTCACTGTGCAGCTCGTTCTGCACAGAGTGGCCCCGAACCTGCTCTTCTGGGGTCCCTCGGCGGCTGTTTCAGCTCCTCCCCGCAAGAACTAACCACCTTAATGCCAGCTCCCTCGCAGGGTGGTTAGTTATTGCGGGCGCGCTCCCGTGATACAGCCGGCGGCTATAGCCGCTCACTGTCTCACTCGGCCCCGCCCCCCGGCGCGCCGCGTCATCGGATGTGATTGACAGCAGCGCGAGCCAATGGCTGCGCTGCTTTCAATCCATCCACTGCAGCCAATCAGCGACCAGGCTGAGCTGCAATAGAGATGACGGGAATGAGCAGCGGAGATTCGAGGTGTCAGGTAAGTGAAACGGGGGGGGGGGCTGGGGGCGGCGGTATTGTCAAAAGTTTTTTCACCTTGACTCAGTTAAATTGATGATAGGCAACTCCTATCCTCATATTGATTAGTGGTTCCAAATTAATAATAACTACTGCAGTAGGGAACAGACACAAAAGATACGCTCAGCATCTTTCCAAATTACTGTTCTGCTTTATTATGACGCAATTGAAGGTTTTTATGCACATGATTACGTAGGTATCACATTAATATTACAATTGTACGTTTATGGTAACAAGGGGCGTTACATAGGCAGGCTTATTCTAATCAGGAATCGAAAGAATGTAAACATTTACTGAAAACATTATTAGTGCTGTGTGCACAGTGAGGGCAATGTGCAATACATACAAAATACAATACAATTATATACAGAACTTACAAATTTCCATTACAGTCTCCCCTCTTTTGGTCAATATTTTGATCACTAACCATACCTGCTATCACCTTTAACCTGGAACCTCCACACTCTTAGGTAGAGGTAGTCCTGGCCAAAGAGCAAAAACTCCATTGTGGAGAAAATAATAGCTGAGCAACTTTTTCATTACCAAATGACTTTTCATTGTGAAAAACAAATGATTGATAAGACATATTTACAGAGTACTTGCTGTACACTCCTGTGGCCAGAATGGCCTTCTAGCTGAATTGTTGGTATGCTGACTTATCAGCATATGTAAACACAGACAATTCTACATAAAATTGAAGACGTACAAAAGACAAATATGACTTCAACATGGCTGAACTACTTTTCAAATATATATATATATCCCTTACAATTAAAGTAATTGAATCAAAAAGTACCCAAGACTGTGATCACAAGAGGGAAACAAATCAAACACAGAGATTTTTTTAATGTAGTCATTTTTGCAGTGTCTGGTGTGGATCCAGGTGACTTTTCCTTCAAGTTTTGCAA
The DNA here is from genome assembly GCA_037952925.1 of Lithobates clamitans. Classification (NCBI taxonomy): domain Eukaryota; kingdom Metazoa; phylum Chordata; class Amphibia; order Anura; family Ranidae; genus Lithobates; species Lithobates clamitans. Next base: position 6,300,655 of record JBBGZY010000093.1, read on the forward strand.
AAACTGTACATGAAATAGATGCTGTATTCAGTCTCCAAACATGTCCTTATATATAAATGTCTCTTAACAATCCACAAGTCACCTGACTTTAGTTTTAGATCCTTTCAAACTTTTAGGATCTGGAATTGGGGAGAAAACACATAACTGAGTTTGTCAAAAAACCTTAAAAGATCAGCAACTTTCTCTGTGAGATCCAAATGGAGGACTTCAGCCGCTGAGACAAAATATAAGCAAGTGAGTAACACACTACCAAACCAAATCCCATAGGGAGAGAGTCCAACATCTCCCTTAGGGGCTTCATAAAATATAAGAAAACATTCAGGCAAAAGTTTTCTAGTTTCTTACTCTACTTTTTCCGCTACATTGTAGACAGTAGGGGGTGTAAAAATACAACCTCAAAACTTCTAGTGAGGACTCTCCTATAAAAAATGATTTCCTCTGTTACTCTCTGTACTTTCTGGCACTCTGTACTTACAAACTACTTCTAATAACACTTTTTACTGTGGCCTTTGCAGTAGCATTTGCCACTGGACATCCAAAAAACATGTCCATACAGACAAAATGCATACTTGTAAGATCCTGACTTGGGCATCTGGATATATCTTTTTTGTGATCTCTGGAAGGGATGTTCAGCTTTTGGTAACACCTTTGGTAACAGGTAAAACAAGAAGTGGTATGTTATAAAAACAACTGTGGAGAACCCTGGCTCTATCCCACGCTCATTTACTAAGGCAGCCATAACTGCTTGTGACTGATGACACGGTCCATGTGTCAAGCTCGAGGGAAAAAAGTGGTTGGCAGACATAAATGATCACCTTTTCCAAAGTCCTGTTTCATAAGAAGTTGTCCCCTGCTGACCACTTGTTCTTCTCGTTCTGGGGTCCTTAAAGTTGAATTATTAATCCCAGCTATACTGGGCCAGAACTAGGGTGGAATCTGTGAGTTGCACAGACCCATCAAGTGTCCGGGGCTGTAAATGCAGCATCCTTAGTCACCTGGTCTGCTTCCATGTGTGAAAGTTAATATGGCTACCTCAGCAAGAAGCTGGAAGGCTGAAAACAGCCGATCAAATTAACTTGGCATGCTTTATTGGTTTACCTGCCGAAGTAAAAACAAACTTCTGGCCCTTTAAATGGAACCAAAAGCTCTCTATATCTTGACTATCTATATAAATATACACTCTTTTTATAGTTCACAGGCTTTGCTAAAACATGGAGCTCTGCTTCTTGAGCTGGGGAAAAAGGATCCAATGACTTTGAATACAGAGTATCCTTCTGGGTGATAAACTGCATACTCAAATCTACAAAAAATTTAATATCTGGGTCTTCAGGGAGTGTGTCCTGCACTGGGCTCACAGAAGCTGATTCCTACACCATCAATTTAACACATGTGTCTTCCTTTGTCTCCAGCCTCCTCCAATAGAGGCAATAAGGTGTCTGGATTCAAATGTACACATTTTCATTGTTAGATTTGTACATAAACAATCTCATATTTTAAACCTTTCATTAGACAAACATTTAGTTAGCTGTATATTTGCTGCACAGAATGTTGGACCATTAAAAATTAAATGTTTGACCAAAATAATATCTAACTTTGTCTAATAGCACCTTTGCATAAAATCTGCAGCTCTGATATATCAGGGTGAACCATTTATTACTGGGTCCAGCTTGCATAAATATATTACAATGTCTTGTTTTCTATCACGCTTTTTGTGTAAGAACTCCAGTTTCATGTTTCAAAAGACAACTTCTTCCTGGCAACATTATAATAAATGATAACAATACCCTGCGGTCATGGAGAGATGCCCATAAATCCAAAATATTCTTCTGCTTATACCACTGTACTTACAAGAAAAAGGGGCACATCATTTCACAATCCACACATTCTGCTTTGGATTTCAAAAATAAAAATAAATAAAAACAAAAGGACCAACAATCTGTATGATGGACCAGAAAGGATTAAAAACTATAAAACAACTGGCTGCAGGTGGCATCTATCCTAACAGGGTGTGTGGACTTGATGTGATGGGTCTGTTATATTTAAATTTTATTTATTATTACTCTTACATCATGGACCGCACATCAAGTTATTATCAAAAACCTTAAAATTTCATTTTTGTAGAAGAACTTCTTATGTATTCCATCCATCTTGGCTTTGTTAAATATTATGGCAGCTTTATTCCAAATAACAACCTCATCTTAATCTTTTTTTTCTCTCAATAAGGGCTTATTGTATAAATGTACAAAATTGTTATCTTAATCTAAACTAATCCCATTCGTTACAAATTTCCCCAATAACCTGGATTTCATTTCCAACCAAAGGTTGTCTAAACCAGTTTCAATATATCTATATTATTAATAAAATTGTTAAACTCATATTAGAAATTAATACTCATTATTACTTAATTTCCCTTTTTTAAATGCACTATCAAAGGATATTCAATTTGTGTAATACGCGGTTAAACGTATCCTTCATTTTACCATGTTTGGAAAACAGATTCAAAATAATTGTGATCACATTGTTTACCATTAGATTCGTTAACCCGGCACATTTTGTTTTAAATGTTTTGTCTAAAAAACTGGAATTGGCATGGTGTCCTTCCAGCTTATCACTGACCTCCCATCCCAGCCACATTTCTTTCAGGAGAGCACAAAGGAGGGGGTCACATCTGCATACATGACATACACAAGCAATAGAACTAAAGGTCCCAGCATTCGCACACACATACACCAATATCTTTCTAAAATTGCTTACATTTTTCCCATTTGTGCACAACACATGCATATCATTCTCTCTCTTTCTTTTAACTCCTTAATATTTCCCTGCATAAATTCTGCATTCCTTATTTTGTTCAGATATCTTTTATATCTAGCTTCTATGATCAGACGGGCAGCCAGAGTGCTCATCCCATCTTCCCTCTCTGACAACATATAAAGTATTCTGTTTTACCTCTCATTTCTCTGTTTCTGACTTTTACTAGTTGTAGTGCCTGACCCCAAATTCATCCCACAACTTAACATGAAAGTGTCCCTTTCTGTCTAGTTTTAATGTCACCCTTCATCCATCCTGCTCACATAGATAGCTGTTTCTCTAGCTGTTTACTCTGCATGATTCTTAGTCCCTATGGCCTTTGGTAACCCAGTTACCCATTGTGGATCCCTGTCCACTTTAAACATTAATCTAGGGGCTCAGTATAGGTGGAACCGCACCTTTGGTTCATATATAGCGCTCCTCTTGCGCTGGGCATTTTTGAGGGTCTCTTACCCTTCATTCCCTTACTTAATTCAATGCCCATAAAGACTGGCCAGTCTTCTCTCTTCTTTACTTGTGCCTATACCCTCTTGCCTCTAAACTACTTTATCTAGCAGATGTACTACATATACCTGTGAACAGCACTATTCTTCCCTTTCTTATCTATAACACTCCAATGGACAATAGACAGGGACAACATAACATATAACCACCAATCAATACAGTTCGATTAAGGGGAGTAAAATAGGTACCCTTTGTCCCGAAAATGCCTTACCAATCAAGGAAGTCTGATAACTCAAATGTAAGCAAAAGGCTTACCTCAGCCGGCTGATTATCAGAAATTCCCAGATCGTCTCAAGCTCCTCGTTTCGGATACTCAGGGTCACCTGGAATCCCCTCCTAAGGCAAAGCTCGCCATGCTGACTCAGTTAAATTGATGATAGGCAACTCCTATCCTCATATTGATTGGTGGTTCCAAATTAATAATAACTACTGCAGTAGGGAACAGACACAAAAGATACGCTCAGCATCTTTCCAAATTACTGTTCTGCTTTATTATGACGCAATTGAAGGTTTTTATGCACATGATTACGTAGGTATCACATTAATATTACAATTGTACGTTTATGGTAACAACGGGCGTTACATAGGCAGGCTTATTCTAATCAGGACTCGAAAGAATGTAAACATTTACTGAAAACATTATTAATGCTGTGTGCACAGTGAGGGCAATGTGCAATACATACAAAATACAATACAATTATATACAGAACTTACAAATTTCCATTACAACCTTAATGCATATAATGCATTAAGGTGAAAATTTTTTTACCTTTACAACCCCTTTAAACTGTAAAAATATGCCAACCCAGTCAGTGCGGTTCCTGCAGCAGATGTTGTAATACAAAAAAGTGAGGGAAGCTGCTTTCACAGGACACGTGTGGTGTATCCAAAACAACTCAGTTAATCTAGTTAAATACAAAATATCTTTCTAAATGTCAACTATTGAAAGAAATTAGTATAAAAAAAATTACACACATATATAAATACCCTTCTTCTACAACGTTGTCTTTTTTATTGGTGGAAGAAGAGTATTTATATATGTGTGTGTGATTTTTGATACTGTTTTCTTTTAGAAAATTTCTTTAGAATGATATTTTGTATTTACCTAAAGTATAACTAAAGTTTTGGATAGGGTGGAGAGGTATTAGAACACCTATTAGGGCCCTTTTACACGGGCGTGTCCGTGTACGGGCTCCGCTTTGCTCAGCGGGGATCGCTCCGTGGATCCCCAGTGAGCAGGCAGATGACAGGTCTGTCTCTGCACACTGTGCAGGGAATGACCTGTCAGAGCGCCGCTCTCCTCTATGGGGGATCGGATGAAGATGGACTGTAGAGTCCGTTTTCATCCGATCCGCAGACGGATGGAAAAGTAATGTTTTCCTCTGTCACACTTTAGTGGATCGGAGCGTGTCGGATGTCAGCGGACATGTCACTGCTGACATCCGTTGCTCCATAGACTTTTAATAGAGCATCCGTTCAGGTCCGCCTAAAAAACTGACGGGCTAATATTGCTGACAGGGGCTATTATTGCTGTCTGTGCCCTCATTGTTAAAAATTACTATATTTACAACACATGATACATTAGTGTGATTGCAAGTGGAAAGAATGTTCCTTACCCTTGTGGTCACTGGGAAGAATTACCCCCTTATACTGTAGATAGCTAAAAAGATCATTGGTGTCAGTGGGAACATGTCAGTAGGAAGATACCTCTAAAAATTATTGTAAAAAAGTAAAGTATCCCCACTCCCACTACATATGACCTATGTTCTAACAAGGGATTAGACCATTGTAATATGCATGTACATTGTATTATGTTTGGAGTGATTGGGAGTTTTTTTGGAGCAAATAATGTATATGCTTGTATATTCACAAAAAAAGTCTCTAAAAATCTGGCGAAATGAGCGGAGAAAAAAAATTATATTTTACTACATGTAATGGGGTTTACTAAATGAATGGGGTGGATTTACTAAAGGCATATAGACTGAGCATGAATAAATGTAAAAACTGCTGCACCAACTCCAAAGGACAAAGCAGCCGACACCACAATCAGACTAATTGTAAATATAAGTGAAACGAACAATGTGCGGCGCTCATAAAATGTGCTGAAAATCTACATTGATAAATGCGGAGTCACAATAGGTGATGGTGACACATAAAGTGACCAGAAAGAGAAAATATAAGGTGTGTGACCACTAGGGGTGCAACGGATCAAAAAACTCATGGATCGGATCGATCCTCGGATCAGAGTCACGGATCGGATCATTTTCGGATCAGCAAAAAAAAAAACAAGTCTTGTTACACCCACAGGAGTTTTAGATTTAAAAGCTATTTTCAACACAAAACCGAGCTTATATGCATAAATACAGTATTTGTAGATCAGACAGACTGTTTAGATGTTAGATTTTAAAAGCAACAGCAAACCTGCTGACCTTACATGGTTGCTAATGTGACAGAATACCTCTGATTTTCACATTTAACATTAAATGTGAAATACTGTATTTATGCATATAAGCTCGGTTTTGTGTTGAAAATAGCTTTTAAATCAAAAATTCCGGTGGATGTAACAAGATGTCCGCTTGCCCCCTTCTCACTCTATCATTACTGTACTGTGCAGGAGTGTGGGGTGTAGCAAGATGGCAGCGACGAAACGTCACTTCCTGCCGAGACAGCGGCCACTTCCAGGTGTACCAAGATGGCCGCCGCTCCGGAGTTAGGCCGAACCTGCGGCCTTTCCTATGGCCGAGGCCGCAGAGTGATCACTGATAGGCGACGATCCGTTGCACCCCTAGTGACCACCGAGATATTGTGGTTGGTGGATCAAAGAAGGCGTAATGCTATACTGGTAACCATAAAGGTGAAGGTCATAGTGGGTGTGACCTTAAGAGTGAAATTCACATAGGTGAGTAGGTCATAATAAATGTGACCTCGAGGATAGAGCACAAATAAGGAAAAAAACATAAAAAAAACAAAAAAATGAAAGCAATCAAGTAAAGTGGGGAGTATAGCGATACCATACGGATAAACTAATGTAAATATGGTTAACATGAAATTAACAATACTGCATGTCTATCAAATCCATCTGATGGGATGTAAAGAACATGATATATAGATATAACATAGCAGGTCTATAGTCCATATGTAGAATGTAAGCTCATAAAGGTGCCAATATAACAATATTTGGTATTCCAAATCTTCATGAGTATTTCTACAAGAATGTTAGGGATATCTTAGCATGCCGGATAGTATCTTCTCCAAACATGACTTCATAACTTCAAACAAATGGAAATATAGTGCCCTTACCAGAGGTGGTGGACTCACAGGCCGTCGGCGGTGAGTCAAAAAGTCTTGTACCGTCAAACGGTGGGGTAGATCTGCTTCCGATCAGACAGGTATACTTTGTAGGGGAGAAAAGCCTAAAAGGCTAATGTATCCCTGGAGGAGCTGAGTTGGGCCCGGACGTCCTGTTGGACCCTGTTCTCTATCCAGGTACTGACTACGATCATCTGCTAGGTTCCACTCAATCTCCAGCAATCCTTATGGTATGGCAAGGAAACAAGAAAAAAACCTCCACATGGTGTAAATCCGTTGCAAAAATGGAAAATGTATTGGTATAAAAAGTGCAAAAGATTATATCCAACAAATGGTAAAATGAGCGGTAAAAATTAGGTTTAATTGAACTGGACAGCGCAGTAAATGGTGGCTATGGTAGCAAAACGAACCAGACGCGTTTCGTCCTCTAGAATTTCTGCTGGGGTAAATTACACATCTAAATTGTTGACTACCTATTACACTTTTGAAGGCCCTAGAGCACCAGGACAATGACACGTGACACTGATGTGGCACTGATGACAGATGGCACTAATACGTGGCACTTATGACACGTGACACTGATGACAGATGGCACTAATATGTGGCACTGATGACACGTGGCACTCATGACAGATGGCATTAATATGTGGCACTGATGACACTAATACGTGGCACTGATGACAGATGGCACTAATACGTGGCACTGATGACACTGATAACAGATGGCACGTGACACTGACAGGTGGCACCGATGACAGATGGCACTGATACGTGGCACTGATGACACGTGACACTGATGACAGATGGCACTAATATGTGGCACTGATGACACGTGACACTGATATGGCACTGATGACAGATGGCACTAATACGTGACACTGATGACATATGGCACTAATACGTGGTACTGATGACACTGTCACTGTGTGAGGAGAGAGACATATGAGATCATCCCTCATTGAACACTTAGATCGAGTGCTAAATGGCCACTGTGATTGGCCATTTAGCACGATCTGTGATTGACACAGAATTTCCCGCGGGCGCGCACATCGCGGAAGCAAACAGGAGGATGTCCAGGAACGCCCTCCCGGCAATTGGAGGCCGCGCTGTAGCCGTCTTTCGGCTATAGCGCGGATGCCTATTGGCTAATTACTGCACGCATTTGATTTTTTTTTCCTCTGAATTAAGTTTAACGCCTATTTATGTGGTGTTTACTGAGGTACAGTGACTTGACAGTTTCAGGATTGCATGTGATTTTTAGGCAAAATGTGTCCAGACACCTACATACCGCATGCAAGTTGCTTTTGTGTATGGAGCCCGGGAAGGGGATAGTGAAGATGTAGACAAATATTCTAATAATGAGTTAAGGAATTTTAATTTTTAACCACTTCACCAAAATCACATACCTGTACGTCATTTTGTTGAAGTGGCTGTACCAGGGTGATGCCTGCAACCAGAGACATCACCCCGGTACAGTTTTCTAGAGCTGGCGGTCGGCTTTTTAAGTGATAACAGGCGATGCTGCTAATGAGCCGCTCAGCCTTTATCACAAGGAGCAGGAGGGGATGTCCCTCCCTTTCGCCGCTCTGCCCGGGTCTCTCGTCCCACCGGGAGACCCAAGCAACCAGCCGACACGTCCGCCGGCTGGCTGGAGTCCCGAACAAAGCCAAAATCGGGTTTGATCGGGTCTCCGATGTAGTAACCCAGAAGCGACGTCACAACATCACTTCTGGTTTACTTGGCTGCAAATAGTGCTGATTTTAAAAGATCATTTAAAAATGCAGATATTGGCGTTTTTAATACTTTGAAGTGCAGAGAAGGGCTTTGGGGTTCTTTTAGATCCCAGATCCCTTCATAAAAAGTACATGTCATATGCCTATTACTGTCACAAGGGATATTTACATTCCTTGTGACAGCAATAAAAGTGATCAGATTTTTTTTTGTTTAAAGGAACAGTGTAAAAATAATAAAAAATATGTTTTGTTTTTTTTAAAGCGCCCCTGTCCCCGCGTGCTCAAGAACACGCATACGTAAGTCGCCCCCGCAAATGTAAACAGTGTTCAAATCACATATGTGAGGTATAGCGTAAGCAATAATTCTAGCAAAAGACCTCCTCTGTAACTAAACTGGTAAACGATAAAAAGTTTGAACCTCGTCTATGGAGATTTTTAAGTACTGTAGTTTGACACCATTCCATGAGTGCGTGCAATTTTAAAGCGTAAGTACGGTATCTATTTACTCTGCGTAACATCATCTTTCACAATATGCAAAAAAAAAAAAAAAAAAGGGGCTAACTTTACTGTTTTATTTTTTTATTTAAAAAGTGTACTTTTTCCCCAAAAAATTGCATTTGAAAGACAACTGCGCAAATACCGTGCAACAAAAAATATTGCAATGACCGCCATGTTATTCTCTAGGGTCTTTCCTAAAAAATGATATATGTTTGGGCGTTCTAAATAATTTTCTAGCAAAAAATACTGATTTTAACATGTAAACAACTGTTAGAAATAGGCTTGGTCTTGAAGTGGTTAAGGTAGGGTTACAGAGGTAGGAAGGCTCTGCTACCACTTTCTAACCTTGGAATGTAACTCTGTGCCTAATAAGTCTCACAGAAACCCAATGGTGGGGCAAGGTCCTTGAGCATCCAACAAAAAGGCAAAGTGCACCCCTCCTATCCCTGTGAGCTGTGAACTACTTCAACATCATACTGTAGGTTGCAGATCCTGCCCTTTCTGCACTCTTCTCCCCCTAAAGTGCCCAAGGCAAAATCCTTTTCTGCCTTCCTCTCAGTCCACCTCCATAAAACCCATTTAAATAATTTAGTAAATGCAGGAAATGTCATTACATGTACAGTATGTAGGCATTTTTTTTAACTATTTTGTTTTCTACAGCTGTATCTACTTAGTGTAACTTATAGCATCCAAGTGAAAGATATAACACCAACATGTCAGGAAAAAAAAGAAAACAAATTCAAAAACAGAATCACTGAGTTGGAAAAAGGATCACACCCCTGTGTCAGTATTTTGTTGGACCACCTTTTGCTTTAAAACAGCCTTTAAGTTTAAGAACTGCTCAAGTTCAGTTAACCTCCCTGGCGGTATGATTATTTCAGATTTTTGCGTCTCAAAGCGGTACAATTATTTTGCATAGAAATTTGGCGTTTTATATTGTAGGTCTGTAATTGTTAGCAATAACACACTTATATCTGTCCACCAAGAGTCTATCACCAAGATATCCCGGGTATGATGAAGTTTGAAACACAAAATCATAAATTCTAATATAATAAATAAATATAAATAATTAAAAAATATATATATATAATAATAATAAAATACATTTCCCCTCGATTCACTATCGCTCAATTCTGCCAGTGTTCTAATTTACTATCGCTGTTTTCTAGCTGGTCTAAAGCCACTTTTGACGTAAAGGAACACTTTTTGGTTGCTATGGACAATCTCAAGTTTCCAGGCAGAAAGAACAGTATATATAATATAAAACTGCATGCAGGGCATGGGACAAAGCACTGGGGACAAAAGGGATGTGAAATGATTTCATACAGTACTGTAATACTGTAATCAGTACTGTATGTGTTATGATTTTTACAATCTTTTGAATTTGCCGCCAGGCTCCGCCCTCGTGCGTCGCGACGCTCGCAGGCAACGGAGCCTGGCACAGAGAGGCTTCGGAGGAGGACGGAGCCCGCAGACAGCGCGGGGGGACATCTCAGGATCCTGGGGACAAGGTAAGTAACACCGCACCAGGATCCTGCAATGTAATCCCGAGTGTGGCTCGGGGTTACCGCTCATGGTGCTGACATTTAACCCCGAGCCACACTTGGGAATACCATCAGGGAGCTTAAATTTGATGGTGACCGTTTGTGGACTGCAATCTTCAAATCATTACACAATTTTTCAATGGGGTTTAAGTCTAGGCTCTGACTAGGCCATGCAAGGACATTCACCTTTTTCTCCTTCAACCACTGTGTGGTTATTTTTGCTGTGTGCTTTGGATCATTGTCATGTTGGAAGGTAAACCTTCTTCTCATTGACAACTTTCTGGTAGAGGGCAGCAGATTTTCCTCAAGAATTTGGTGGTATTTTGCCCCATCCATTTTTCTTCTATCCTGACAAGTGCTCCAGTCCCTGCTGCAGAGAAACACCCCCCATAACAGGATATTACCACCTCCATGCTTTACTGAACGAATGGCGTTGTTTGGATGGTGAGCTGTATTGGATTTCCGCCAGACATATTGTTTGGTGTTGAGGCCAAATAATTCAATTTTAGCCTCATCTGACCGTAACGCCTTTTTCCATGTGTCTTCAGAATCTTCAAGGTGTGTTTTGGCAAAGCTCAGTCATAACTGTATGTGGCTTTTCTTGAGGAGTGGCTTTTTTCTTGCAATCCTTCCACACAAGCCACATTTGTGGAGAATTTGTCATACTGTTTTCATATACACACAATGACCACTCTTTGTCATAAATTCCTGCGACTGCTTCAGAGTTGTTGTGGGCTTCTTGGTAGCCTCTATGACTCTTTCATCCAGTTTGGAGCCACGTCCTGATCCAGGGAGGGTCTGTGTTGTACCAAATACCTTCCACTTCTTAATAATAGACTTCACTGTGCTTCTAGGCATTGATAAAGCCTTTGAATTTTTTGTGTATCCATCTCCTAACTTGTGCCTTTATCCTGGAGATCTTTTGACAGTGCCTTGCTGCCTATAGTAGATTGTTAGCTTTAGTTGCACTACCAGAGCCTGAAATTCTCCAAGAAAGTTATTTTCTTTTCTCAATTGAACCCTACAAACTAAGGCTGGGATGCCATTAAAGTTCATGTGCGTGTAAAGGCAGGCGTTCCAATACTTTTGGTAATGTAGTGTTTGTCATTTGTATTGTTTATTTTGGAATTATTGTAGCACATTTATTTTTACATCATTGAGCCCAGGTTCACACTATAGCAATCTCAGACATCGCATGTGATTCGCACTCGCAACGCAGGTTCCGATCACATGAGATTTCTGTGTGATGCGAGTTCAGCCATACAGTTGTATGGCTGAACTCGCATTGGATTTGCAGAAAAAAAAGGTGCAGGGGCTTTTTTTCCCCACGCTGGAATCGGGTTGCATTGGTGTTCTCACCCATTTGATCCGATTCCTGTGATAGTTCACAATTCACACTGCGATCTGTGAACTGATCTGGGGGGTGTCATTAGCATTGTATTGACACCCGCAGCGGTTCACAGAAGGCAGTGTGAACTGTCTTCGGGAGAGATGCGATGCGGGAACTGGCGCTGTAATCGCGCTGGTTCCTGCATCACTACAGTGTGCATCTAGGCTTAAGAGTGGTTTAGTCCATTTTTTGCTTGCAGTTTTATTTGTATACAAATAGAAATAAGATATACCTGTGCTAAAATCAGGTGCTAAAGGGGTGTGACCTCATGTTAACCACTTCAGCCCCGGAAGTTTTTACCCCCTTCCTGACCAGAGCACTTTTTACAATTTGGCACTGTGTCGTTTTAACTGACAATTACCTGGTCATACAATGCTGTACCCAAACGAAATGTGCATCCTTTTTTTCCCCATAAATAGAGCTTTCTTTTGGTGGTATTTGATCACCTCTGCGGTTTTTATTTTTTGCGCTATAAACAAAAAAAGAGCGACAATTTTGAAAAATATATATATAATAAATATCCCCAAATGTGTTTTTAAAAAACAAATTTCTTCATCAGTTTAGGTCAATATATTTTCTTCTACATATTTTTGGTAAAAAAATCACAATAAGCATATATTTACGCATATTCACGTAGGTTTGCGCGGTTTGCGCAAAAGTTATAGCGTCTACAAACTATGGGTAAGATTTATGGCATTTTTATGGTATTTTTATTTAGTTATTATTTTTTTTACTAGTAATGGCGGTGAATTGCGACATTGCGGCAGACAGATCGGGCACTTTTGACACATTTTTGGGACCATTGAAATTTATACAGCGATCAGTGCTATGAATATGCACTGATTACTGTGTAAATGTCACTGGTAGGGAAGGGGTTAACACTAGGGGCGATCAAGGAGTTAAATGTGTGTTCCATAGATGTGTTCTAACTAGAGGTCGACCGAGCCGATTGTAACTTCAGCCGTGACTTGCAAATGACTTCTGTAATAGAAGTTAATGCAAGTTTCCCTAAGTTATCTGTGAAGTTTTCTTCTCTCCCCCTCTGGGCAGCCTGCCAAGTCTGATAAGAAGATACATTTGTATCTTTCAGGTTCTTTTTATCAATAGACGGAACTCCGTGGAGAAGTTTTCAGTTTAACCATTTAAAGACTAAATCTTTTCTGACACTTGTTGCTTACAAGTAAAAATCCTGTATTTTCTGCTAGAAAATCACTTAGAACCCCCAAGCATTATATATATTTTTTTAGCAGAGACCCTAGGGAATAAAATGGTGATTGTTGCAATATTTTATGTCACACAGTATTTGCGCAGCGGTCTTTCAAACGCAATTTTAAAAAAAAATACAGTAATGAATTAAGAAAAAAAACCTAAGCAGTAAAGTTAGCCCATTTTTATTCGTCCAAAAGTTTTGATTACCTGTTTTTGTGTATTTAATATTTAAGATATTTTTTTTTTTTTTTCGTTTTCTAAATTATACATACAAGTGAACTGATTGGAGGTTTGTTTTGTTTAATGTTTAAATGAAAAAAAATTTCTGTATTACTTAAGGTTGCTTTCACACTGGAGCGGGCATGCGTTGATGGTAAAACGCTGCTAGTTTTAGCGGCGCTTTACCGTCATTTTAGAGGCGCTATTCGGCTGCTAGCGGGGCGCTTATAACCCAGCTAGCGGCCGAAGAAGGGGTTAAATGCGCCCCTGAAGCGCCGCTGCCAAAACGCTTTGCAGGCGCTTCGGCAGCGGTGCACATTCATTTCAATGGGCAGGAGTGGTGGAGGAGCGGTATTGCACCGCTCCAAAGATGCCGTTTGCAGGACTTTTTTTTACATCCTGCCAGCGCATCGCCTCAGTGTGAAAGCACTCGGGATATCACACTGAGACTGCAGGGGAGCCGTTTTACAGGCGCTATTTTTAGCCCAAAAGCGCCTGAAAAATGCCCCAGTGTGAAAGGGGTTTAACTGTTAGATTTTATGAGATGAAGGGAAAAAAGAAAAAAAAAAAATCGGCCAAATATATCGGCCCAAAAAAATCGGCATCACATATCGGCCATCGGCCACCGCGATTTCTAAATATCGGCATCGGCCAGAGAAAAACCCATATCGGTCGACCTCTAGTTCTAACTGTATGGGGATAGGACTGACTGAGGGAGGAGACATATCGTTGTTCCTACTTAGTAGGAACAACGATATGTCTCCTCTCCCCTGACAGAACAGGGATTTGTGTGTTTACACACACAAATCCCCGTGCTGGCTCTCGTGCACCTGGCTCGCGATTGCACCTGCTGGCCATGTGCATCGGGTCCCCCGCCGTGCAGCCCTCTGGCAGCTCTTAAAGGGGAAGACATACCCGTACAGGGCTTCGCCCAGCGGTGCCATTCTGCCGCAGTATATACACATGAGCCGGTCGGAAACTGGTTAAAGCAACAAAAAACAACAATGACTTCTGTGCTGCCAACAACTCTAATCCCAAAAACAACACACAACAAATAAAGCTACTTTAAACACCTACATGTATGCCCACATCACTATGTATCAGAACATAATACATGAGAGGTGTTGCTATGCTTGAGTTCAACCATGCTCATGTTAGGACAGAATTTTACCAAACAGAAGAGGAATCGGTTCAAAAGACCCATCCTACTCGCTGTAATGCTGTGTACACACGAGCGGAATTTCTGACAGAAAAAGTTAGACGGGAGCTTTTCATCGTATATTCCAATCGTGTGTATGCCCCATTGGACTTTCTACAGCGAAAATTCTGATGGACCTAGAAAGAGAACATGTTCTAAACTTTTCAGACGGAACCAATTCTTATCGGGAAAACCGATCGTCTGTATGCTGTTCCGACGTACCAAAAAAGACGCATGCTCTGAAGCAAGTACGAGATGGAAGCTATTGGCTACTGGCTATTGAACTTCTGTTTTCTAGTCCCAGTCGTGTGTACAGGGCATAAGTCATGCTCCTTGTGCTGATGTTTCCGTTTGGGATTTGGGCTACACTGAGTGCCGGTTCACACTGATTTAGTTAATTCCGAATGTGATGCGTCGAAAACATTCTAAATTCGCATGTCACCCCTAAAGCCATTGTTTTCAATGACCGTCGTTCACATACATGCGTCGCGATTCCCCTACGAATGCGATGCAATAAAAAAAAGGGTCTTGTGCGAGTTTACAGCGTTGCGTTGCGAATTTAGCCTCCATAGACATCAATGTAAATCGTTCTGGAATCGCATTGATGGTTCACATATGTGCGAATTCCACCACACTACTCTCCACAAAAAACAGGAAATACACAGGAAGTTAACACCTTTTTTTTTCCATTATGATTCCATTGGCTAGAACATCAATCGCAGCTATGACCAACTCCTGAAATTCGTGATAAAATCGTGGTAAATTCGCGGTAAAATCGCACCTCACACAGGACAAAAAAACGGAACAAATTCACAGCGCAGCAGTGTGAACCGGCACTTAGACTTTAAATCAATTCTTGAAAATCCAAAACAATTAAATGCCACCACTGATAAGATTTTTACATTAAGCTCATCTCATCTGCACATTCATATTATAAACATTTACAAGTCTCTAGTTCTCCTTTAAGAAGGCAAGTGCTTCGTTTGAAGAGGAAGATGAAGGGACTTTTATGAAGCTTGAGATGTCCTATCACCTGTTAAGCGTATGTGATATTGCAATATGTGCAGCGTACCATAGCCAATCAGAATTCATCATCTGATTGTTTACAAGTAGTGACTGAAAACTTCTGTACCCACAGACCGAAAGTTGTCTGGTTCCTGCTGAACTGGCCAAGCCCATGTGTACCAGGCTTTACAAAACAAGCTTCCCTCTGCAGAATCATATTGTGGTTATTGCAGATTTATCAGTTGTATAGCTTATGGTTAGCTGAATGGGGGGGAAGTCTCTTGATTCACCCATCTATGCTAAACACTCTGGATGGAACATTCACCTCTTTTGGCTATAGTATTCAGGGACCTGCATCACCTGTGGCTGTCAGAATGTTTGAAGATTGCCTTCATCTCATGTCTACAACACAATGGAACCCTTACCTCCATACATCTGTTTCAGATCAGTATGGTTCTGGAAGGACTGGTTCACACCAGAAAATAGGTAAAATACCAGGTTTAGGTTAGCTATCTCCATGATAGGTAGAGAAGAGTGTATAAAAAAAAAATATTTTCCAATCAAATGCATTGCTTAGTTGACCATAACGCTTTCATGATATCCTCATAACGTGACAGATCTGAATATGACTGTAAATTAGTCCTGTCATCGCTGTGGGAGAAACATATTGTTCTGTTTCTGATTATGAGGTTAGGGAGTGACTCTTCCAAGGTCGTGGCTTGACCTTACGGTCCAAGAAACCAGCACTGGTCTATCAGCCTTGCTATGTCACCGGACAAGGGAGTGAATGCTACTCACTACTTAGGGTTATCTCAGAAGAAGATATCCTTCCTCTCCCTAACAGAAAAGCATCATGAGAATCAAACAATAAGTCAGTGTTAACGAATGAATGCTAAGGTCTATTTTCATGGTTTACCGCACAGTTTATCCGTGTAAAAGGATTAATAAAAGGACTAAAGATACTTCCTGTCATTGCATATGCACATTTTTTGAGGGGTGGAGGCATTCCAGAAAGAAAACGATAGTTCTTATCACCACATTCACATAGTCATTGCTGGTTTCTTAGCCAATTGTTAGCTTGTATTCAATTAAATTAAATGTAAACCTAGTCTTGTATAAGCGCTAACATTTCAAAGCAACGTCACATCTTTTTAAATCTGCAGCGTTCATTAAAATAACTCCTGGTAATTATGCCTTGAAGGTCCTTGTTGGGGCACTTTCTGTTTTAGGGTGATGTGCCATTTCAACACACATTACACAGGCATAGTTTATTCTTGTTACCCTCAGGAAATCTGCCCTGAGAAGTGCCATGCAGCCATTGCAGTGCATGCAGTGCTTGTTTTTTTTTTTTTTTTTTACGCACAATGGTTTAGCATATTAAAGGTCATTCAGTTCAGGTTTTACATTCTACTTTAAGGGCAGGTTTACATATCTGCGGGCGTTCCCAACCCGCAGAGAAACGCACTTCACTTTAGCAAACCCAGTGGGTGTCATTAAGCATTAATGGCACTCCCACGCATCTGGAACTGCAGCTTGTTTTTGTGCACGCTAAACCGCATCATGCCGGAGCACTGTGCGATTCAGTGCATTGCGATTTTTAAAAAAAATTGTGTTTTTGGAAGATAGGGCAACCCTTTGAAATGAATAGGCTGCCTACACGCAGAATACAGACCCGCACATATCTGAAAATGGGTGAAGGAGTAAATAAAAAGCAGAAGAAAATCAGTAATCATTTAAGTTTGCCTTAACTACTTCAGCCCCGGAAGGTTTTACCCCCTAAATGACCAGGCCATTTTTTGCGATACAGCACTGCGTTATTTTAAATGACAATTGTGGGGTCGTGCGATGATGTACTCAAATAAAATTGATGTCCTTTTTTCTCCACAAATAGAGCTTTATTTTGGTGGTATTTGATCACCTCTGCAGTTTTTATTTTTTGCGCTATAAACAAAAAAAGACTGTCAATTTTGAAAAAGAAAAAAACATTTTTGTTCTTTTCTCCTATAAAACATATCCAATAAAAATTTTTAAAAAAATCGAATTTCTTCATCAATTTAGGCCAATATGTATTCTGCTACATAGTTTTGGTAAAAAAATGCCAATAAGCATATATTGATTGGTTTGCGCAAACATTATCGTGTCTACAAACTATGGGATATTTTTATGGCATTCTTATTTATTTATTTATTTTACTAGTAATGGCGGCGATGAGCGATTTTTAGCGGGACTGCGACAAATCGAACACCTAACTGACACTTTTTGGGAACCAGTGACACTATTACAGTGAACAGTGGTAAAAATAGGGAAGGGGTTAACACCAGGGGAGATCAAAGGGTGAAGTGTATCCCTAGGGGGTGCTTGCTAACTGTGTGGGGGATGGACTCACTGGATGAACACAGAGATCCGTGTGCCTGCTTAGCAGGAACAGAAGATCTCTGTGTCCATAACTTTCAGAAAGGGTATCTGCCTTGTTTACATAGGTAGATCCCCGTTCTGCCTCTCTGTGGAGTGATCGCGAATGGCCGGCAGACATCATGTCTGTTGGAACCACTGATTGGCTCCCCCTCTGGCCAATCAGCGCACGCACCCGTGCTGTCTATCACACAAAATGACATACAGGTACAGTAATACCTTGGTTTGCGAGTAACGCGGTATACAATCGTTTTGAAAGACGAGCAATATATTTTTTTAAATTTTGACTTGATATGCGAACGCTAACTTTATATAAGAGCAGTACAATCCATGTAGTAAAGCCGCTGGTGTATGCAGCTCTAAATGTGGCCGGAGGTCTGGGGGCACTGGTGGCTCCCAGCGCTTCCTGGAGAACTCGGAGACGCTCAGAGACACTTGGAGACACTCCCAGCTGGGTGGGGCGGGCGTAACGTGCATTAGAGCAACCAAAAGTGTCAACAGTTCCCGAGTGTCTCAGAGTCTTCGAGCGTCTCCGAGTTCTCCATTAAGCACTGGGAGCCACCAGCGCCCCCGCAGTGGTTGTGGAACGAATCATCTGAGTTTCCATTATTTCTTATGGGGAAACTCGCTTTGATATACAAGTGCTTTGGATCACTTGCTTCTGGAACAAATTATGCTTGTAATCCAAGGTATTACTGTACATTGTTTCGCGCAATAGAGCCGACCGCCCGCAATACATGTACTGCAGCCGGTCGGCAAGTAGTGGTTGTAAACCGCGGCAGTGAAAAAAGAAAAGAAAAAACTTTCCCCTGCCTGGCAATTGCATAATGTGCTTTGTGTACTAGCACATTATAAAATACTTTCCCTAGAACGAAGCCCTCCAGAGGCACGCTGTCACCTCTGACAGGGCTTCCATTCCCCCCCCCCCCCCCCTCCTGGGTTTGCAGGCTCCGGCTGTATGAGTGTCCGGAGCCGTGATATAATGTCACTTTCGCACACAGGCACGGGAGCTCTCGACTCCGGTATGGAGCTCTGAAAGGTCCGGTATGGCAGTCCGGACCTTCAGAGTGCATGCCCCGATGATGTCACGGTTGCAGTCTAAATACTGTATCTCCTAAATGGTGCGCATTTAGGAGATATTCATTTTACTTACAGGTAAGCCTTATTTATTCTCAGTGTTAATTTCGTCACCTAAAATTTTTTTTGGAGACAAAATTAACACTATTTTAGACGACTAAAAGACAACTAAAACTAAAACAGTTCAGATGACTAAAATACGACTAAAACTAAAATGGCATTTTAATCATAAGACTAAAATACGACTAAAACAGCATTTTAGTCAAAAGACTATGACTAAAACTAAATAGAAAATTGACATAAAAATTAACACTGCTCTGTTGGCCATTTCTAAATTGGCAACACAATTCCATCCAGAGCCTATAATAATAGCACATTAAAGTTTAAACATGTATTGCACTATTCCACTATCGCATAAGTATAAGTAAGGGGCATCTACTAAGCTGCTGAAATGGGTTTTCTTACATATATATTACAATATTTAATGTTGTTAATATATTCAGGTAATGTGTGCAATGGCATTACAGCCAATAGATTTAAGAATTTTCTGTATTTTAACCAGTTCCAGACCACCCAACGCACATATACTGCGGCAGGGCGGCCCGGCTGCACGAAACAACGTACCTGTACATAGTCCGCGCACCCTGGTATGGGGCGCACCCCCAGCAACCCACTCCCGCTCCCAGCTCATTCTCGGCAATGACAGAATGGCGGTCCGCCTATGTAAACAGGGAGAGAGAGATCTGGGAATCCTACAGGAGCACAGATCTCAGTTAGAAAACACTCCCAGGGACACATTTAACCCTTTGATCGCCCCTGATGTTAGCCCCTTCCCTGCCAGTGTCATTTATACAGTGGCAGTGTATTTTTTTTAGCACTGATCATTGTATTGGTTTCACTGGTCCCCAAAAGGTGTCACTTAGTGTCCAATTTGTCCGCCGCAATGTCGCAGTCCTGCTAAAAATCGCTGATCGTCGCCATTACTAGTAAAAAAAAAAAGTCCCTAAGGCTGCGGGTTTCTCTGCATCCAATTAGCACAGCAGGAGATTGTGACTCTCTATGGAGCTGGTCCACATGTCTCCGCAGTGGCTCTGGTGCAATTTGCACAGGAGCCCTGTGCGTCTTTTGGGATTTTTTTTTACCAAAAATTTATAGCAGTACAAATTGGCCTAAATTGATGACGAAATTAGATTTTTTACATATTTTTATTGGATATGTTTTATAGCAGAAAGTAAAAAATATGTGTTTTTTTTTTCAAAATTGTCGCATTTTTTTTTCTTTATAGCGCAAAAAATAAAAAGTGCAGTGGTGATCAAATACCACCAAAAGAAAGCTCCTTTTGTGGGAATCAAAGGACATTCATTTTGTTTTGTTACAACATTTCACGCCCGCGCAATTGTCCGTTAAAATAACGCAGTGCCGTATCACAAAAAAGGGCCTGGTCATTAAGGGGGTAAATCCTTCCGGGGCTGAAGTGGTTAAAGTTGTCCTTCCGTTGCCGTTTGTCAAAAAGCAATATTTTTGTTTATTTTCTGAAACTTGGTTATATTCATAAAGGCGTTATATATCACAATGGCTAAATCTGTGTCTGTAGTGCACGTTTCCACTATTGCAACCCCAAAGTCGCGCAATTTTTTGCTGCAATTTTACCACCTTTTTTGCCACGATTTTTATGCGATTGAAGCAATGCCTGTGTATTGGCATACTTTAAAGTTGAACTTAAGACAAATACTTCTAAAATACAGTTTAATTACATTCTTAAACAATTATTACTTCTCAATCATTACATTTATTTATATATTAAAAAAAAAACTAACATTTTTTTCTTTTTTTTACCAAAAATATGTAGAAGAATATATAACGGCCTAAACTGATGAAGAAATTTGTTTTTGTTTTTTTTACATTTTTTGGGGGGATATTTATTATAGCAAGTAAAAAATATTTTTTTTTTCAAAATTTTTTGGCCTTTTTTTGTTTATAGCGAAAAAAACCCCCCAAAAACACAGAGGTGATCAAATACCACCAAAAGAAAGCTCTATTTGTGGGAAAAAAAGGACATACATTTTGTTTGGGTACAGTGTCGCATGACCGTGCAATTGTCAGTCAAAGCAACGCAGTGCCGCATCATAAAAAATGGCCTGGTCATTAAGGGGGCAATTCTTTCCGGTGCTTAAAGCGGAGTTCCAGGCTTTTTTTGTTTACTAAAAGTCAGCAGTTACAAAAAGTATAGCTGCTGACTTTTAATAAACAGACACTTACCTGTCCCACGGTCCAGCGATGCGGCCGCACGGAGCCCCGCTCCTCTCCCCCTCCTCTCTTTGGCGCCTCCATTGAAACTGTGGGCACCCGGCCGTGACAGCTTACGGCTTCACGGCCGGGCGCGCACTGCGAATGCGTGAGTCGCGCTGCGCTCTCCCAGTGGGCAGGCAATCTTCTGTAACCTGTCGCGTGTCCCAGAAGATTGTCGAGAGGGAGGGGCCGCCTATGCGGTCCATAGGCGGAAGCAGGAAGTAGGACAGGAGGTCTCACTCAAAACTAAGCACCCACTCCCCCCCAAAAATTGACATGCCAAATGTGGTATGTAAGGGGACGAGGAGTGCTTTAAGCGGAAGTTCCAATTTTGGGTGGAATTACGCTTTAAGTGGTTAAAGTAATACTAAACACACACTGTTTAATTTGTGCCTTCTATTTCTGTATATGGATGGCACTGTAATAAAAAAAATTATTAAAAAAAAACAGCATTTGGGATACAGAGTAAAAAAATAAATAATACCAAAAACTTATAAATTTTCATACAAATATATATTTGAAATCAAATTTTATTGATTTCTGTAAATAACACGGTGTAAGTGGATTTCTGCCAGTCACAGGCTGTGTCACGCCCACCCAGCCTTAGAAGAAGAGGGAGGTGAAGCAACCATTAATCTACATGTAATATCCCACCCCCATTGTGTTTAGCTGGTTAGTGGGCATGGAGGAGTAGGGAGGGAGTGGGCTGTCATTGATCACTGTGTATACACCCACATGTGTGACGCTATAGTCACATGGACTGCTCAGATGTGATAGGGAGTAAATGCTCCTCATAGAATCTCAATGAAAACTGAGCATGTGCAGAGCTTCCACCACAGCTGCATAATAGTTTAACCTCTTCATGCCGGTGCCTCCCAGCCCTTTAAGAGGTTTACAACGCCGGGAGGTGGGGAGGGGCTTAAGAGCAGCGATCGGGAGCTTTTGGTTAAGCGTCGGTAACTGTTGGGAGCGCACACCGTGTGCGCTCTCGGCACAGCTGTATGGACAGCAATTCACGCAAATATGCGGACCTTTGGCGCCAAGGACCAGGGCTTGCTGCTCCATAGCAGCGGGCTTGCCGCTTCACAACAGCTGACGTCCATAACTATGCACCCCAATGCTACCAGTCATTCCGCACTTCACGGTGTCCGCACAGCACGGATCTACACACCACCATCCCATCTGAATTTGTTCAGCTTACCATCTCGGAAATTGAGAGGTCTTACCCAGGCATACAATTTCCCATCTCCTCTGTTCCTGCATGGTATATGTAGCCATATGTAACCACTTTGCTGTTCATATATTGGCATGATTATAAGCACTATTGATAATCACCAGTCTGTCTTCAATTGTCTCGTTTTATGACTATTATTTTAATACATTTTGTATGTTTACATAAACTTGGATCACAATTGTGTGCTTTGATCCATCGTTGTGGGACTACTAACATCAGCCAGCAGTACTACTTGTTCATCTGGCTACACAGCCTCACATCCCCCAGCGCTAAGTATATTTCAAACAACAGGGTGAACTAAAGAAAAACGGACCTGATTCCCCCATCCACACACTCTATGTGGATGGGGAAATCCTCCTCGCTGTGTCTTTATGGTTTGACAGAGAAGAGACTTTCCTGCTATCAGAATACACAGATCACTGCTGCAGGCTATAGCCTGTAGTGCTGATCAAGCAGAAAATTTCCAACACGGTGTTGAACAGAAGTCAGTTAGTAGATCGACTTGTGTTCAACCACAGTGCCCACACGTGGATCGAAATTCGACTGGCCCCTGCTGAATTGGCCGAATTTTCGATTCATATATGAGCAGCTTAACACACTTTCATTCCAGGTATGGCAGCTCTCACTCACACTATTGTATGGAATAGCAGCATTGTTTCCATAGAGCACTAGCGTTGATTTACTAAAGGCAAATAGACGGTGCGCTTTGCACTCATTTTTCCCCAGAGCTTAGTGAATGTGGTGAAACTTCATTTTGTAAAGAATACCCAATCAGGTGCAAGGAAAACAAGAAAAAAACTGCATTTTTGCTTGCACGTGATTAGATGATGGAAATCAGCAGAGCCTCACCCCATTCACTAAACTAAGAAAATTAGTGCAACTGCACCTGCAAAGTGTAAATTCTATTTCCCTTTGGTAAATAAACTGCAAAGTGTGTTAGGACAATAACATATTTCCCCCTTCTCCACATCTCCTTAACACACCAGGGAGGTAACTGGGCAGGACTGATAATACTGCTTGGGATAACACTGCAGAGTGCAAAGGGCAAAGCACAATTGATTTTCTGGTAGGATCAATGGGTATTTGTTTGCGCCTAGGGAATAGTTAAAACACTTTCAATTGCATATTTAATTTTAACAAAGCAAAAGGGAGCAAATATAAGTTCGTGGTTTACATGTATTTTAACCGGTTCCCGCCTGGCCTGTGGCATAATGATGACAGCGGGAACGTCTTGTCGAATCAGGTGGACAACATATGACGTCCTCCTGGACCGTGCCCCACATAGTGGCACAGAGGCGCGATCTGTCACCAGCAGATAACTGATCACTGTACCGGCCCGCTGCCAGTACCATGTGACCGCTGTAACCAATCACTGCAGGTCACATGACATTTATACACAATGGATGGCTTACTTTCAAGCCATCCATTGTATACAACTGTGTTGCTAGCTGTGATTGGTCAATGTGATCACATGGTACAGACTGGGGCAATCACAGCCCATCTCTACCATTTGATTAGCTCTGGCCAATCACAGCTAATCACAACAAAAACTGAATGAATCGATTTCATTCAGTAAAATGCTTGCATATAGCAATTACATTTATTGCTGAATGCAAACATAATGTGTAAAAAAATAAATAAAGGAAAATTTATTATCAAATACTTACCGTAATTTTCCTTTCCTGATGGACTCCATGGCAGCCTACGTGTGGGTTAACCCCGCCTCCTCTCCAATGCTATAGGACCCCATTCCCATAAAAGAGTACTCACCACTAGCTACTGCGTTCCGTAACTAGCCTACTCTATGACCAATGGGTGGGAACTCCGTCTGCCATGGAGTCCATCAGGAAAGGAAAATTACGGTAAGTATTTGATAATAAATTTTCCTTTTTCCTGACAGACTCCATGGCAGCCTACGTGTGGGAAATAACTAGCCGACCACACGGGTGGGTATGTTGAGTCAAACCAAAAATTTTAATTTGCCCTATCAACCGATAGGATTCTCAAAGCAAAGTTTACAGAGGACAATGAAGCAGGCTCAATACAATAGTGAGACATGAAAGTATTGATAGAGGCCCACAAGGCCGCCTTGCATATGGTGTCCGGGGCCACGTGTCGAGCTGCCGCCCATGAAGCCGCCATTCCCCTGGTGGAGTGAGCTGACACCGCCTGTGGAGGAGCCAAGCCCTTCGCCCTGTATGCTTGTTGAATAGTCTGAACAATCCAGGTAGCGAGTGTCCTAATCGAAGCTTTTTTCCCTTTATTGCTTCCTGAGTGTAAAATAAATAAATGGTCAGAACGTCTGAAGGGAGAAGTTATTCTCAGGTATTCTTTATTTGCTTCCCCTACATCCAGAGGATGAATTTCGGAAGATCCTGGAGACTTAAACGTGGGAAGGACTATTTCTTGATTATCATGGAACACTGAGGACACTTTTGGATTTAAACCCAGCATAGGGACGAGTACTACCCGGTCCGGGAAGAACGTCAGGAAGGGTTCTTCACAACCCAGAGAGCCAATCTCAGAGACCCTTTTTGCCGATGTGACGGCTACTAAAAAGACCACCTTTGCCGAGAAGTCCTTAATAGAGAGCGGGGAAGGCCCGCTAGTACTGAGTCCCGAGATTGAATCCAGAACTAGTGGCAGATCCCATTTGGGGAACCTGGATTTTCTTTGGGGCTTAAGCCTTGAAGCGCCACGAAAGAATTGCCGGATTAACGGATTATTTGCCCAAGAGGACCCTGAGAAGGCAGACAGTGCGGATACCTGGACTCTAAGCGAGCTGATGGATAATGGTAGGTCTAAACCTGTTTGAAGGAAGCTGAGGACGTCTTGCACCTCCGGGTGTCTACAAGACCTGCCGTTAGAAGAGCAGAAATCCACAAACTTGGACCAGATCCTACTGTAGACTTTATTCGTGCTAGGTCTTCTTGAGCTCATAAGAGTTGAGATCACTGAGGGAGCGCAACCAAGCGAGATTAGCCTCTCCCTCTCAAGAACCAGACCATCAGTCTCAGTACTGCCGGACATGGGTGCAGAACTGACCCCTGAGAAAGAAGGTCCGGCCTGAGAGGGAGAGGCACCGGGTCCCTGAAGCTGAGCTGGACAAGGAGAGGGAACCATGGCCTGTTCGGCCAGTATGGAGCTATCATCAACACTTCGGCTGTTTCCGAACTGAGCCTCTGCAGGAACCTCAGGATGACTGGAAGCGGTGGAAAGGCATAGGCCTTGTTGAATCTCCAGAGATCCGTCAGTGCGTCCGACCCGAGAGCCTGGCTGCAATGACCTCTGGCATAATATTTCTTCAACTTGCAGTTGTGGCGTGAGGCGAATAGATCCACCTCGGGTTCGATCCCCAGTGATGAGACCCATCTGAATGTCTCCATATTCAGGAACCACTCGTTGTTGTCCAGCTTGGTGCGAGAAAGGAAGTCCGCTTGGGTATTTTGGACCCCTGGGACAAACACTGCCGAGATATTGCATAGGCTCTTCTGTGCCCAGGAAAGGATGGGCTCGACTTCCCGAAGGAGATTGAGGCTCCGGATACCCCCCTGCCTCTTCACATAGGCGACTGCCGTTGTGTTGTCCATTCTTAGCAATACTGAGTTCCCTTTCAGTAGGTGAGAGAAGGACTGCAGTGCACACCAGGCCGCTCTGAGCTCTAGGACGTTCGAACCCGGGACTGGCAGGCATGGATCCCATTTGCCCTGTGCAAGGTTCGAACCGCAGAGGGCTCCCCAGCCCGTCCCGCTGGCATCGGTCGTAACCGTGATCCAGGCGATGGGAGCAATGGAATGACATGTCAGTAAGTTCTTGCGTTGGAGCCACCAGAAGAGGCTGTTTCTCATTGATGATGTCACCCGGATGACCTGATTCTTGTCCCCTGTTTCCCATTGCTGCAGGAACCCTGACTGGAAGGGACGTAATCTCCACAAGGCCCATTTGACCATGGGAGTCGTGGAGACCATCGTGCCGATGATTATTAGACACTGAGAGGCCTTCAGGTGTGAGGTATGTAGAGCCCGAGCAATTCTGTCCCGGACCACCGGAACTTTCTGTAGTGGAAGAGAAATAGTGCTCCTTACGGTGTCGAACTGTGCTCCCAGATATATTAGGCGTTGAGTCGGAATTAGGTGGCTCTTTGCAAGATTCAGAAGCCACCCGAAGCTGGATAGAGCGGAGATCACCTGCTCCCGGTGGGCCAGCAGCTGATCCCTGCTTTGAGATAGAACCAGGAGGTCGTCGAGGTAGTGGTAGAGCCGCACCCCCTTTAACCTTATGAGGGCCACCATGGCTAAGAGGATCTTTGAGAAGACCCGGGGGGAGGTTGTCAACCCGAATGGGAGGCAAATAAACTGCAGATGCTCCTGCCCTACTTGGAAACGTAGGTACTTGTGAAGCCGCTCCTCTACTGGGACGTGGAAGTAAGCGTCCTTCAAATCGATGGAAATCATCCAATCGTTTGGCTGAATGGCTTGCTGAATGGTCGACAGAGATTCCATCTTGAACTTTCCTTGCTCTATAAACTCGTTCAGGTAGGTCAGGTCTATGACCGGGCGCCAAGAGCCACTCTTTTTTCGAACTAAGAAAAGGGGAGAATATACCCCCTGAAACCATTCGTCCCTGGGGACATGTACAACTGCTCCTTGAGACTTCAGAAGGTCCACATAGGACAGAAGAGCTTTCCTTTGATCTTCCGACCGGGGAAGAAGAGTGGAGACAAATCTGGGGGGAGGAATATTGAAAAAGGTCCATCTGTGACCTGTTGAAACTGTTCTTATCACCCAAAAGTCCGAGATCGAGGCCACCCAGACGTGCCGGAAGAGGCTTAGCCGTGCCCCTACCCGACCCGCCTGGGCGGGCGTAATCTCAAAAGGACTTTGCCTGCTCACGACCACTGGATGTCTGGCCTTTAGCGGACTTGCGAAAGGAAGCTTGACCTCTGCTCCAGTTCTTCCTGAAGTCCCTGCCGGGCTTGTAAGAGCGAGCTTCCCTGGAGCGCTCTGGGGAACGTCTTCTAAACTGAGGTTTCTTCCGCCCAAGAAGGCGTCTGTCCTGGGGAAGGAAGCCCGACTTGCCACCCGTAGCACGTGATATGGCATCATCGAGTTTATTGCCAAACAGTGAGGATCCCTCGAAGGGAATTTTACACCAGGCCTGTTTGGAAATAGGGTCAGCAAGCCAAGGACGTAACCATAATGCCCGTTTGGCCGTGACTGACGATAGCATAACTCGCGCCAACAGGCGTATCAAATCAATGGATGCCTCCCCCAAGAAGACTGCCGCTAGCTTTAATTCTGCGGCCGCTGAACTTCCCGCCAGTTCTTCCGAAATTCCCTTAAGGAAGGAATCCACATTCTCCGCCCAAGCCTCCATGGCTTTTGACATGGCTGCCAGAGCAAACGCTGGTTTACAGGCCGTGCCTGCCAATCCATAGATTCTCTTCAGATCCTGGTCAATCCTTCTCTCGAGACCATCCTTGAAGGATACCGTATCCTCCAGGGGAAGAGTGACATGTTTAGCCAGCCGCATCAGGGCAGCGTCTACAAGGGGAGCATTCTCTAGGTATTTCACCTCTTCTGACTTGAAGGGGTACAATCTGGAGGTTTTGTTAACCATAGAGGATTTCCTATCCGTTTTGCTCCATTCCTCATCTATAATATCTTTCAGCTCTGAAAGGAGCGGAAAGTTTGAACGTTCTTTTCCGAGGTGTTTGAAGAATTTCTTCTGCTTGGCCGGGGGAGTAGCGGGATCCTCCCATTTAAGGGCCTCTTTGATTGCTTTAATTAAAGGTGACACCATGTTGAAGTCAAAGCCTCCGATTTCCTCTTCCTCCCGAAGATCATCATCTGAGGAATCAAGAGAGGCCGCATAAGGCTGGGACGTGCCCGGGTCTTCACGGGCCTCATCAGCCGGGGGGCCAGACAGCACCGTAGACTGGCTCAGCGTGTGGGGTGAATCCAACTCTTTCAGGGATTGCTGTACCACACGTTTAACTAGAGATTCCAAATGCTGGGTCTCTGTTTCATTTTCCCTGACCGCCCGGGCATAGCACCGGTCACATAGTGATTTGCCCTCCGGAACTCTTGTTCCACATCCCCAGCAGGCTCTACGATCAGAGCGGCTGTCATGGCGGTGGGAGCGGTGTCTGGAGGAGGAATGAGATCGTCTCCTCTGGTGGTGGTCTCCAGAAGCAGAGTCTCGTCTGGATCTTGAAGGAGACTGTTGTTGTGGCCTGGCAAGGTCTTTAACATTCTGGACCGGAATCTGAGGGTCCGATCTAGAAGGGCTGGAAAAAAGCACAATAGGGAAGGGAAAATGATGGGACCGTCATCAGAAAACGCATATACCATGCGACTGACCTTCCACCCCTCCCCTCTTAAGCACATACCTTGTGCGAGAGGGCTGGCCACTTAAAGGCGGTGAACTATCCATAATTTGCTTCTTCTATAAGAAGTGCGATACAATGCAGCTGGTCTGCAAAAAAAAAGAGAGAAAAAATGGCCTAGATGGGCCAACAAACCAGTAAGAAGGAGTCCGTTGCCCCTAAAGAGTCACAACATCTCATCATATATCAAGGAGAAAATTTATTTATATATATTATATATTTTTTTTTTTTTTTTTTTTTAATTTATTTTATATTATATTATTTCCCTTTTTTTTTTTTTTTTTAAACTTTGAATATAAAATATATATATTTTTGTTTGTTTTTTTTTTTTTTTTTTACAAGTATATGCATTTCTACATTTCCACGCACAAAGTATACCAAAGTGCTCAAAACACTCACCTAAAGTTGACCAGTGCTGGGCATGGGGAAGACCGCTGCACTCCCGTTCACTGCGAGGGAAATCCCACTGTGAGGGAGTCTCAGAGCGGCAATTAAAGCTCCCCGCCCGTGACGTCACCGCCCATGACGCGCCTGCGCCATGGGTCAGCGATCGTACCGCGCACGCGCGGTTCCAGGGCATTATGCCGTACTGCGCATGCGCGAGCCAAGCCTCGGTCTCGAGGAGGCTATTGCGCATGCGCGAACAGCGAGAACGCCGTACCCGGAAGTAGTGAAGCAGGCTGGAACGCACCAGCGCTCCAGCCGCCATGAGGGGCGGAAAACGACCCAAAACGACCGGTCTCGCTGATATAGAGACCGGAGATACCTGGGGAAAGACAGGATACATAGAAAACACTGCCATGGAGACAAACATGCTTCCCACCTTTCCAGCCGTTTGGTACGTCCAGAAGTTTTCAGCATACAGAGGCAACCATCCCTCCACCACAAGGGGAAAATCTTCAGCCTCAAACGCTACTCGCCCGCCCGTGGCTGGGCCCTGAGCTGCACCGCAAGAGGTATGCCATAATCCTGGATCCGTCCGACCGGACGTGAACAACTTGAATAGGTCCATTGGAGGAGGACAAAAAAGGAACGCAGTAGCTAGTGGTGAGTACTCTTTTATGGGAATGGGGTCCTATAGCATTGGAGAGGAGGCGGGGTTAACCCACACGTAGGCTGCCATGGAGTCTGTCAGGAAAAATATTGTTCACTTCCTCCGAGTATTACAATGTTACTTTGGTACCATTATATTGCTTTGGTCAAAGTGTGTAAAAAAACTAAAACACATACACACAAACAACCTGTACAAGAAAAAAAAAACTAAGCAGTTAGTGTCCCTGATCACCACCACACCGGTTATATGATGATGCTGTACTGCACCGGTGACAGTATGTATAAAAAGGGGACATTTGGGGGATATTTGTACTGCCCTGATATTTTTATGCCTCAAGAAATGAGATAGGCCTGCCAGTACATCAGGATTAATCAATTTTCAGATATATACACACCATAGTTTGTGGCCTCTATAACTTTCCTACAGACTAAATAATATACACTGATTTGGGTTATTTTCACCAAAGAAATATAGCAGAATACATTTTGGCCTAAATTCATGAAGAAAGATTATTTATTTGCAAACATTTATAACAGAAAGAAAGAAAAGTGTGCTTTAATTTAAAAAAAAAGTTTCAGACATTTTTTTATTTATTTAGCAAAAAATAAAAAACCCAGTGGTGAATAAATACCACCAAAAGAAAGCCATTTGTGTGAACAAAATTTAAAAATTTTTGTCTGGGTACAGTGTTGTATGACAATTGTCATATAAAGTGTGACATAGCTGAAAGCTAAAAATTGGCCTGGGCAGGAAGGGGGTAAAAGTGCCCAGTATTACAGTGGTTAAAACACTGACAGTTATTTACTTGATGGGGGCTTCAAGTGTGGCCCCTGACATTACCATAGGACATCATGTATTTTGTAAATGCAATCCTAAAGAAAGCTGTCAGACTAAAGACATACAACACGAGATGGTCAGACTGCAGACATGCTGTAGGTGAGGTCGAAAAAAGACACAAGTCCAACCTATGTGTGTGATTATATGTCGGTATTACATTGTATATATTGTATATATGTTTACCCACAAATAGAGCTTTCTTTTGGTGGTATTTGATCACCTCTGCGTTTTTTATTTTTTGCGCTATAAACAAAAGAAGAGCGACAATTTTGAAAAAAACACAATATTTTTTACTTTTTGCTAAAATAAATATCCCAACTTTTTTTTTAAAAAAAACAATTTTTTTCCTCAGTTTAGGCCGATATGTATTCTTCTACATATTTTTGGTAAAAAAAAATCGCAATAAGTGTATATTGATTGGTTTACGCAAAAGTTATAGCATCTACAAAATACGGGATAGCTTTATGGCATTTTAAATTTTTTTTTATTTATTTATTTTTTTTACTAGTAATAGCAGCGAGCTGCGATTTTTTTTCGTGACTGCGATATTATGGTGGACACATCGGACACTTTTGACACATTTTTGGGACCATTCACATTTATACAGCGATCAATGCTATAAAATTGCATTGATTACTGTATAAATGTAACAGGCAGGGAAGGGGTTAACCACTAGGGGGGAGACGAGGGGTTAAATGTGTTTCCTAGGGGAGTGATTATAACTTTAGGGGGAGGGGACGCACAAGGGGAGGAGACCGATTGGTGTTCCTCTGTACTGGGAACACCGATTGGTCTCCTCTCACCTGACAGGACGTGGATCTGTGTGCTTACACACACAGATCCACGGTCCTGCTCAGTTAACGGGCAATCGCGGGTGCCCGGCGGACATCGCAGCCGCCGGGCACACGCACCGGGTCCCGAGCAAAGCGGCGGGTGCGCGCGCCCCCTAGACGGCCGGGAAGCCCAGGACGTCATATGACGGCCGCCAAGGATGGGAGATCCCATCTGCGGCCGTCATTTGACTATACGCGGGTACTGAAGTGGTAAATGAGTGGCCACGAGTCTTGTTAACCAGTTGCCGCACGACGATGTACGTCGACAGAATGGCACGCGCAGGCATATGGGCGTACCTGTACGTCCCTGCCTCCAAGTGGGCCTGCGGCGGTCAGCTTTGTTGCAGGAGCGATCCGTGCTGCCGAGGATCGCTCCTGACGAATAAGAAGCTTCCTCTGCTTCTGAACTGTAAACAGAAGCAGAAGACGTAGTGTCATCTCTCCTCGTGGAGCCTTTTCGTTCCAGCGCCCGAGGAGAGAAGACATCAATGTGAGTTACACCAACACTACACTAATACCAGTACACATAGGCACATAAACCCCCCCCCCCCCTGATCACCCCCCTGCACCCCCAGTCACAGTGTCACTGATTGCAGTGTTTATTTTTTTACTGATCACTGCATTTGGTGTCATTTGTGACTGTACTAAGTGTTAGGGCAGTTAGTGGTAGGCCCCTTTAGGTCTAGGGTACCCCCCTAAACCACGCTAATAAAGGTTCAACCTCTTGATTGCCCCCCAGTTAACCCTTTCAGCCCCTGTTGCCAGTGTCACTAAGCGATTTTTTTTTCTGATAGGCTTATTAGTGTCACAGGTGACGCCAGTTAGCCAGGTAGGTATTTAGGTTCAGTGTCAGCTTTTTTCTCGCATCAGGTACCCCCATATACTATCTATTTATTTATTTCAGGTACTTATATAGCGCAGTCAATTTACGCAGCGCTTTACATATACATTGTACATTCACATCAGTCCCTACCCTCAAGGAGCTTACAATCTAAGGTCCCTAACACACATTCATACATACTAGGGACAATTTAGACAGGATCCAATTAACCTACCAGCATGTCTTTGGAGTGTGGGAGGAAACCCACGTAGGCACAGGGAGAACATGCAAACTCCAGGCAGGTAGTGTCGTGGCTGGGAATCGAACTAGCAACCCTACTTACCGCTAGGTGAAAGTGCTATTCACTACACCACTGTGCCACCCTAATAAAGGTTTTAACCCCCTGATTGCCCCCTAGTGAACCCTTTCACCAGTGATCATCGTATAAATGTTACGGGTGATGCTGGTTAGTGTGTTTTTTATACCCGCCGTTTATTACCCAATAAAAGTTTAACCCCCTGATCGCCCGGCGGGTGATATCAGTTAGGTTTTAGGGTCTGTGTCGCCCCAGGCAGCATCAGATTAGTGCCAGTACCGCTAACACCCACGCACGCAGCATACACCTCCCTTACTGGTATAGTATCTGAACGGATCAATATTTGATCTGATCAGATCTATACTAGTGTCCCCAGCAGTTTAGGGTTCCCAAAAACAAAGTGTTAGCGGGATCAGCCCAGATACCTGCTAGCACCTGTTAGGGGTGCAACGGATCGTCACTGATCCGTGATCCGTACGTGT
Source organism: Lithobates clamitans (assembly GCA_037952925.1). Taxonomy (NCBI): domain Eukaryota; kingdom Metazoa; phylum Chordata; class Amphibia; order Anura; family Ranidae; genus Lithobates; species Lithobates clamitans. The sequence continues at coordinate 6,333,817 of JBBGZY010000093.1, forward strand.
CAACCTCCGCGGATCGGCACACCCGGGATCCGCGGAGCGCTCGGCAGCCTCGGCCATAGGAAAGGCCGTGGCTTCGGCCTAGCTCCGGAGCTGCGGCCATCTTGGTACACCCGGCGGCGGCCGCTGTATCGTCAGGAAGTGACGTTTCGTCGCCGCCATATTGCTACACCCCACACTCCTGCACAGTACTGTAATGAGATAGTGGGAAGGGGGCAAGCTAACATCTTGTTACACCCACCGGAGTTTTAGATTTAAAAGCTATTTTCCACACAAAACGGAGCTCATATGCATAAATACAGTATTTGTAGATCGGACGGACTGTTTAAAAGTTAAATTTTAAAAGCAGCAGCAAACCTGCTGACCTTACATGGTTGCTAATGTGACAGAACACCTCTGATTTTCACATTTAACATTTTTTTTTTGCTGATCCGAAAATGATCCGATCCGTGACTCTGATCCGAGGATCGATCCGATCCGTGAGTTTTTTGATCCGTTGCACCCCTAGCACCTGTGTTTTGCCCCTCCGCCCAGCCCACCCAAGTGCAGTATCAATCGCTCACTGTCACTTACAAAACACAACACACATAACTGCAGCGTTCGCAGAGTCAGGCCTGATCCCTGCGATCGCTAACAGTTTTTTGGTAGTGTTTGATACAGTTGCTGACAGCCTAGGAGCGTTTTTACCTGTGAGTCTCACTAGTGTACCAGTAAATTTAGAGCCCAAAATGGCAAATCGAAGGTACACTAGTGAAGGGGCCTACCCGTTTCTGAGCATGGCTGATAGTGAAGAGGAAGTCACTCATCTGTCAGATTCAGGCTCAGAATACGATCCTATAGACAGCAGCGGCACCCTGACAGATAGCTCTAACGACAGAGTTGTGGTCCCTGCCAAGGTCAGGTGTACCAGACCCTGATCTTCTGCTGTTGAGGTGCAAGAACCGCAGGACTCTCGTATGGAGCAGAGAAGTACTAGCGCCGCTCATCTTTCTGATGAGCTCACAAGCACCAGCGGCCTAGTACACCCTGGTCATACATCCAACACTGCAGTATCACGTGGTGACGTGGCGAGTCCCATAAGTGCAGCTCAAGCTGGCGAGGTGGCAAGCACAAGTAGTGTCCTGCTGCCACCAAGAAGACAAAGACAGGCCTGTCGTGCCCATAGTGTCCTTCCTGCAGAATTCACCAATCCGAATTGGGAGACCACAACTTCTGAAGCACCCATACTTCCCCCATTCACTGGCCAACCCGCCATTCAGGTGGAAACAGTTGATTTTACGTCACTTGATTTTTATTCAACGTTTTTCACCAAAGATCTTTATAGATCTATTGTGGACCAAAGCAATTTGTATGCTGGTCAATACATCACCGTTAATCCCCAGTCCTCCTTTGCCAGAGATTGGAAACCAATTACGGTTTCTGAATTTAAGACCTTTCTGGGCCTATCCCTCGACATGGGCATAACTAAAAAGAGTGAGTTGTGGTCATATTGGTCCACTGACCCAATTCACCATATGCTGTGTTCTCTGCTTCCATGGCCAGGGCACGATATGAGTAGATCTTGCGGTTCATGCACTTCAACAACAATGAACTCTGTTGTCCTCGTGGAGACCCTGGATATCAACAGGATACCTACAAAATTCGGCCCCTCGTAAACCACTTCAACCAACTTTTTGCAGCCTTGTTTACTCCACATTAAGCTGTCTGCGTTGATAAGTCCCTAATTAAGTTTTCTGGCCGCTTGTCTTTCAAACAGTATCTTCTCAGCAAGCGTGCCAGATACGGGGTCAAGATGTATAAGCTCTGTGACAGGGCCACAGGCTATACATGTAGTTTTATGGTTTACGAGGGAAGAGATAGTCAGGTAGAGCCGGAGAACTGCCCAGACTACATAGGGAGCGCTGGCAAGATTGTGTGGGACTTGGTGTCACACTTATTCGGAAAGGGGTACCATTTGTATGTGGACAATTATTACATGAGCGTGCCACTTTTTAGTCACTTGTTTGATCATCAGATTGGCGCATGTAGGACCGTGCAACCTAATCGCCGGGGCTTACCCCAGCGGCTTGTAGATTCCAATCTTAGGCTGGGGGAGAGAGCCTGCTTAAATTGTAATAATTTGCTCCCTTCATGCAGACACGACGGTCCAAATTCCTACGGCGACTGGTGCTGTGGAGAAACCCCTCTGTGTCCATGAATACAACCTTAACATGGGAGGGGTGGACCTCAACGACCAGTTATTGGCGCCGTACCTAATTGCCCGTAAGGTCAGACGCTGGTACAAGAAAGTGTCTATACTTATTTCAATTGGCTTTGCTGAACGCTCATGTGCTATACAGAGCTTCAGGACGAACTGGATCCTTCCTTAAATTCCAGGAAGAGATCGTCAGAGCCCTTCTGTTTCCAGACGGTGCTCCACCTCACCTTCCCAATCCAAATGCAGTAAGCCGACTACATGAGAGGCATTTTCCGTATGTCCTCCCGAGTACCCCTACCCAACGAAAATCTTGTGTCTGTAGAAAGCGCGGATATAGGCGTGACACCCACTATTTTTGTCACTCCTGTCCTGACAATCCTGGTCTTTGCATTGGTGAATGTTTTGAGCGCTACCATATACTAGTGGCGTATTAGCGTAGGGTACAGCACTGCACAGACTAGGACACACTTTCACAGGGTCTCTCAAGATGCCATCGCATTTTGAGAGACCCGAATCTGGAACCGAACCGTTACAGTTATAGTTACAAATAAAAGTATAAAAAAAAAAGTAAAAAAAAAAAATAAAAAAAAAAAAAATAAAATAAACTAAAATAGTTGTTGTTTTATTGTTCTCTCTCTCTCTATTGTTCTGCTCTTTTTTACTGTATTCTATTCTGCAATGTTGTATTGTGTTTTATTGTTAACCATTTTTTTGTTTTCAGGTACGCCATTGAGCTACAGCGTGGATTTATTTATCTTGACAGCAACAGCGTTTGCTCCCACGATACATAAAGCCGTGACTCCATTGCTGTCGGAGGTGATTTCACCATCACAGTTAAAAAAAAGAGCATATATGCCGAAGCATGGGGGCAGCAGGGGTGGAGGAGCGATTTGCTCCTAACTTTTGGGGCCGATGCCCCCATGCTTCGGCATATATATATATATTTTAGGCACAGGTTGCTATAAAAAATGTTTTATTTTTTACTATTTTTTTTTTTATTTGCTTTGCAGGTATGGTAAGTCTTACTATTATACTGTAATGTTACTTTGTTTTATTGTTAACCATCATTTGCTTAGCAGATACGCCATTCAGCTGTTAAAAACAAAATGGTGCATGTATGCACATCATTAGAAGTGGGTGGATGAAGGGAGGTATTCTAATGGTGGGCATACCCACCGATCAATCTCTTTTGTTCGTTCAGCCCACAGGCTGCATGAAAAAAAAGAATACAATATATGCCCAACAAGGACCAGCAACGTACTGGTATGTTGCTGGACTTTGAGTGGTTATACCAGAATGATGCCTGCGGGTTTAGGTATCATCTTGGTATTCTTTTCAGCCAGCGGTCGGCTTTCATGTAAAAGCAATCCTAGCGGCTAATTAGCCTCTAGACTGCTTTTACAAGCAGTGGGAGGGAATGTTCCTCCCCCTCCTGCCATCTTCCATGGTTTTCTCTGGCTCTCCTGTCCCAACAGGGAACCTGAGAATGCAGCTGGTGGTTCCTCCAGCTGTCCATAGAGCTGATCAGAGACCAGAACGGCTCCAATCATCTCTATGGCCTAAGAAACCGGAAGCTACAAGTATTTCATGACTTAGATTTTGCCGGATATAAACAGCGCCATTGGGAAAGCATTTTGTCACACCGATCTTGGTGTGGTCAGATGCTTTGAGGGCAGAGGAGAGATCTAGGGTCTAATAGACCTCAATTTTTTTCAAAAAAAGAGTACCTGTCACTACCTATTGCTATCATAAGGGATATTTACATTCCCTGAGATAACAATAAAAATGATAAAAAAAATGAAAGGAACACTTTAAAAATAAAATAAAAAAGCAAAATAAAATAAAAAAGTAGACACCCCAAGCTATTTGCTGAGAGGTATGGTGAGTATTTTGCAGATCTCGCTTTTTGTCACAAAGTTTTGAAAATTGAAAAAAAAATACATTTTTCTTTTCTTTCTTCATTTTCAAACACAAGTGAGAGCTCCAAAGTACTCACCATGCCAAACAGCTTGGGGTGTCTATTTTCCAAAATGGGGTAATTTGGGGGGGTTTGTCCTATCTTGGCATTTTATGGCCTTCGAAACTGTGATAGGTAGTGAGGAGTGAAATTGAAAATTTACACCCTTAGAAATCCTGGAGGCGGTGATTGGTTTTCGGGGCCCCGTATGCGGCTAGGCTCCTTAAAAGTCCCACACCTGTGGTACTCAGGAGAAGCAGCAAAATGTATTTTGGGGGGAATTCCACATATGCCCATGGCATGTGTGAGGAATATATAATTTAGTGAAAACGTTTTGTAAATTTTTTTTTTTTTTTGTCATTATTCAATCACTTGGGACAAAAAAATAAAATATTCAGTGGGCTCAACATGCCTCTTAGCAATTTCCTTAGGGTGTCTACTTTCCCTAAATGGGATCTTTTGTGGAGGTTTGTACTGCCTTGCAATTTTAGCACCTCAAGAAATGAGATAGAAATGAGGCAGTCATAAACTAAAAGCTGCTTAAATTCCAGAAAATGTACCCTGGTTTGTAGATGCTATAACTTTTGTGCAAACCAATAAATCTATGCTTTTTGACATTTTTTTTACCAAAGACATGTGGCTGAATAGATTTTGGCCTAAATGTATGACTAAAATTGAGTTTATTGGATTTTTCTAATAACAAAAAGTCATTTTTTTCAAAATTTTTGGACTTTTTCCGTTTATTTCACAAAAAATAAAAATCGCATAGGCAATCAAATACCATCAAAAGAAAGCTATATTTGTGGGAAAAAAAGGACGCAAATTTTGTTTGGGTACAACATTGCATGACCGTGCAATTAGCAGTTAGTTGCCCTTGTTTGTACTCGTTCCATTTCCAGTACATTATTCCTGAGGTATTTTCTGAACTTGCAGAAAAGATAATTAGCCTATAAAAAAAAATTAATGCAGCCATTACATCAAAGGATTGCTAATTTGCAGTATAAAACATATCTGTTTTTAAGTTTAGATTTACTTTAACATCTAGAATGTACGCTAACATTTTTCTTTAACTGACCTGAATATGCACCAAAACAGACCACTGTCTGTAGGGGCCACAAAGTAAGTGCCTAAGGCCTGCATGCGGCTCCCCCAGGCTGAAGGTTGAGCACCAGGGCTTTCAAAAATCAATTCTTTTATATTTGCACTACTGAAATTTTGGTGAGTAATTTGATTTTTAATGTTCCTTAAAAGCATTGTTCATGCCACAAAATATCCTACATAATAAGATACTGTAGCTTCCTCCAAACATGTTTTTCTAATTTCTATTTTCCGTGCGAATAAAGATAAGGGCAAGGCTGAATTCCGAGTGTGCATACTATATACTGTACCTGTCTGTCTAGAGATGGACAAGCAGGAAAGAAGTTATCTTTTGTTTGTACAAGGTTTACATTGTAGAACAATGTTCTAGTGTGATATGCTGGTACATTGTGTCCAGGCTAGTCACTGCCTGTATCTATTCGTGTTTTATGTGAATCTCTTAAAGCATTTTCAACTGCTTCGAGTGCTTGTGGATATCTTGTGTTGATTGCTAAGTGACTTTTGTTGATGTGCTTTCTATAGTAAATGTTCTTTATTTCATATGCATCATAACATTTATGATATTTATTAGGGTTTAATAGCTTGTTAAAATTAATATATATATATGGCAACCTATGTATATTTGATTTATTTAAATATTTTATCTAAGTGTATGTTTTATTTTTGTAACTCCTTATACAGTACAAACAGTGGTAAAAATGTCCTGAAACATGCAAGCATAGATTTGACATTTAGAAGTGTTGTAGGCGTCTGTGTTAACAGGATGTTCATGTCCTTCTCTTATATTTCCACTAGAGGGCTCACTAGTTTTATTTTTTCCATGTGACTACCCCATTTATCGTTTGCTTTCTAGACATCATCTTATCTTTACTTTATCAGTTTCTTCTCAATATTGATTGTAAGTCCTGTATCCTACCTTGTAGCAGCTTGTAATAGATAATCAAAACCAAAACCTGCAAAATACTAATAATTGTTTACTCTAAGCCTTGATTTTCAGTGGGTACCGATCATCGTTACAGATTATTCAGCAAAGAAATGTACATGGGTGGAAACCAGTGGGAGTTGTGTGATTGAGTGCCATAAAAGATATATATATATATATATATATATATATATATATATATATATATATATATATATATATATATATATATATATAATTTACAAATACACACACACAATACGAACTGAACACATCAACATTTTCTAGGTAAATATATTTCTAGAAGGTACTATTGGCATGAAATTTTTCCGACATGTCGGTAAGAACCCATGCAATCCATACATACAAAGAAGGAACCAAAACAAATACCTTCAGAAATGAAGTCATGTGTAATAAAATGGAATGACACAGGGAAAAAGTATTGAACACGCTAGCTGAAACTTAATTAATACTTTGTACAAAATCCTTTGTTGGTAGTGACAACTTCAAGATGCCTCCAGTATGGAGAAACTAGTTGCATGCATTGCTCAGGTGTGATTTTGGCCCATTCTTCCACACAACCCGTTCTTAAATCTTGAAGGTTCCATGGGCCTCTTATATGAACTCTGATCTTTAGTTCTTTTCATAGATTTTCTAAAGGATTCAGGTGATTGGCTGGGTCATTCTAGCAGCTTTTCCTTGGCTTTATGTTTGGGATCATTGTCTTGCTGAAATGGCCACACTGGTTTCAATTTCATCAATCCTGGAAGATGGCAGCAGATTTTTATCAAGAATGTCTTGGTACATTTTCCCATTCATCCTTCCTTTAACAACATGACATTTGCCAGTACCGTATGCTGAAAAACAGCCCCACACCATGATGTTCCCACCTCCAAACTTCACTGTTGGTATGGTGTTTGTGGGTTGATGTGCCGTACCATTTGACCTTCAAACATGGTGTGTATTATGGCAGCCAAATGAGTTAAATTTTGGTCTCATCTGACCAGATTACATTCTCCCAGTATTTCACAGACTTCTATAAATGTGCAGAAAACTTTAAACGAGCTTCAGCATGCTTGTTCTTCAGCAATGGAGTCTTGCATGGTGAGTGTGCATTCAGGCTATGGCGGTTGAGTACATTACTTATTGTTTTCTTTGAAACAATTGTACCTGCTAATTTCAGGTCTTTCTTAAGCTCTCCACAACTGATCCTTGGCTCTTTTCACTCCTCTGTCAGAAATCTTTCGAGGAGCACCTGGTCATGGCCAATTTATGGTGAAGTCTTTCCACTTCCGGATTATGGCCCCAACAGTGCTCACTGGAACATTCAGAAGTTTAAAAAAACTTCTGTAACCAATGCCATCAGTATGTTTTTCATGCTGTTTATGACAGAGACATCCTCATCTGGTGGCAGGCAGCGTGGCAAGTGACATCCCCATCTGGTAGCAGGCAGCGTTGCAAGTGGCATCCTCATCTGGTAGCAGGCAGTTTGGCAAGTGACATCCCCATTTGGTGGCAAGCAGCATGGCAAGTGACACGCTCAGGGCTCCCAATGATTCTGCATTCTGGGGAGTTCAACTATTTATATTACAATGTAATAATAGAAATAATGCGCTTCAATCATCCTGCCACCATACCAACCGAGGTGCCGGGATGATTTAAGAGCTAACACCAGCCATTGCCCTGACAAATTTGCCCACGAAAAATCACTTGCGATGTTGTTTACGACAAATTCTGACCCTACCATCTTAATGTTGCAGATGAAATCGAGACTCATCAGACCAGGCAATGTTTTTCCAGTCTGCTATTGTCCAATTTTGGTGAGCCAGTGTGAATTGTAGCCTGAGTTTCCTGTTGTTAGCTGACAGGAGTGACACTCGGTGTGGTCTGCTTCTGCTGCAGCCTATCTGCTTCAAGATTCAATGCGATGTGCGTTCAGAGATGGTATTCTGCATGCCATGGTTGTTAGGAGTGGTTATTTGAGTTAGACCCCATACACACTATACAACTTTTGTTGTCCGATTTCCTTTAGATTTACCAAACCATGTAGTGCAAGGGCCTGCCTGATTGCATACAAATTGAAACTCTTAAGGTTTGACCTCATATTATATGGTTTTGGTAAATCTGAAGGAAAAAATCTACAGAAAACTGTATAGTGTGTATCCAGCTTAACTGTTGCCTATCATTGTAAACCCTAGAGATGGTTGAGCGTGAAAATCCCAGTATATCAGCAGTTTTTGAAATACTCAGACCAGCCTGTCTGGCACCAACAACCATACCACATTCAAAGTCAGCTTGAACTCCAGCAAGTCGTGTTCACCATGTCTAGATGCCTAAATGCATTGAGTTGCTGCAATGTGCTTTGCTGATTAGCAATTTGTGTAACCAAGCAGTTGAACAGGTGTACCTAATAAAGTGGCCGGTGAGTGTGTGTGTGTATATATATTAATTAGGGCTGTGGAAATTAAAGATTAATTCCTCGATTAATGGATTAATTTTTTTTGATCGATCAAAATTCTTTTGATCGGTACTCACCTCTCCGCCGGCTTCCGGGTCTTCAGGGAGTCCCGTCGGAGATCCAGGTGATGTCACGGATCCCCAAGTGCCTCCGTCTGCTAATGAAGGAAAGGGGGGAGTAGTCCGGTGACGTTGAAGTTCTGATTGAACGTACTGCTTACGGGGGAGGAGCTACGCATGACGTCACCCGTTGCTGCCCTACGGAACTAACACGACTTTACATGCTGTTTTTTTATCATCTTTATGTGAGTAGTTTGTGTTTGAACACAAAAATTAAATCTTATACTTAAGCACTGAGCACTTGGATCTTTTCTTTCTACCCATGACCTGGCGTCCTTGCTGAGATCTAAGGAGACGTGAGAGAAGTTTATGGTCCGTGTTAACCCTTTTGATACCCGCTTGCATGACCACCTGTTTGCACAGGGGTCCATGCCATAAGGTGAGAGTGATTAGTTAGACCGGAGGTGGAGGGATTGTCACGCTACTGTGGAAAAAAAATTACTTACGTCAGTGCTACAGTTTGAATTTAACCACTTCAGCCCCGGAAGGTTTTACCCCCTTCCTGACCAGAGCACTTTTTACAATTCGGCACTGCGTCGCTTTAACTGCTAATTGCGCGGTCATGCAATGCTGTACCCAAACGAAATTTGCGTCCTTTTCTTCCCACAAATAGAGCTTTCTTTTGATGGTATTTGATCACCTCTGCCGTTTTTATTTTTTGCGCTATACGCGGAAAAAGACCGAAAATTTTGAAAAAAAATGATATTTTCTACTTTTTGTTCTAAAAAAAATCCAATAAACTCAATTTTAGTCATACATTTAGGCCAAAATGTATTCGGCCACATGTCTTTGGTAAAAAAAATGTCAATAAGTGTATATTTATTGGTTTGCGCAAAAGTTATAGCGTCTACAAACTAGGGTACATTTTCTGGAATTTACACAGCCTTTAATTTATGACTGCCTATGTCGTTTCTTGAGGTGCTAAAATGGCAGGGCAGTACAAAACCCCCACAAATGACCCCATTTTGGAAAGTAGACACCCCAAGGAATTTGCTGAGAGGCATGTTGAGCCCATTGAATATTCATTTTTTTTGTCCCAAGTGATTGAATAATGACAAAAAAAAAAAAATTACAAAAAGTTGTCACTAAATGATATATTGCTCACACAGGCCATGGGCATATGTGGAATTGCACCCCAAAATACATTTAGCTGCTTCTCCTGAGTACGGGGATACCACATGTGTGGGACTTTTTGGGAGCCTAGCCGCGTACGGGGCCCCGAAAACCAAGCACCGCCTTCAGGATTTCTAAGGGCGTACATTTTTGATTTTACTCCTCACTACCTATCACAGTTTTGAAGGCCATAAAATGCCCAGATGACATAAAACCCCCCCAAATGACCCCATTTTGGAAAGTAGACACCCCAAGCTATTTGCTTTGAGGCATGTTGAGTCCATGGAATGTTTTATATTTTGACACAAGTTGCGGGAAAGTGACAAATTTTTTTTTTTTTTTTTTTTTTTTTGCACAAAGTTGTCACTAAATGATATATTGCTCACACAGGCCATGGGCATATGTGGAATTGCACCCCAAAATACATTTAGCTGCTTCTCCTGAGTACGGGGATACCACATGTGTGGGACTTTTTAGGAGCCTAGCCGCGTACGGGACCCCGAAAACCAAGCACCGCCTTCAGGATTTCTAAGGGCGTACATTTTTGATTTTACTCCTCACTGCCTATCACAGTTTCGGAGGCCATGGAATGCCCAGGTGGCACAAACCCCCCCCAAATGACCCCATTTTGGAAAGTAGACACCCCAAGCTATTTGCTGAGAGGCATGGTGAGTATTTTGCAGCTCTCATTTGTTTTTGAAAATAAAGAAAGACGAGAAAAAAATTTTTTTTTTTTCTTTTTTCAATTTTCAAAACTTTGTGACAAAAAGTGAGGTCTGCAAAATACTCACTATACCTCTCATCAAATAGCTTGGGGTGTCTACTTTCCAAAATGGGGTCATTTGGGGGGGTTTTGTGCCACCTGGGCATTCCATGGCCTCCGAAACTGTGATAGGCAGTGAAGAGTGAAATCAAAAATTTACGGCCTTAGAAAGCCTGAAGGCGGTGCTTGGTTTTCGGGGTCCCGTACGCGGCTAGGCTCCCAAAAAGTCCCACACATGTGGTATCCCCGTACTCAGGAGAAGCAACAGAATGTATTTTGGGGTGTAATTTCACATATTCCCATGGCATGTTTGAGCAATATATCATTTAGTGACAACTTTGCGCAAAAAAAAATAAAAAAAATAAAAAATTGTCTCTTTCCCGCAACTTGTGTCACAATATAAATTATTCCATGGACTCAACATGACTCTCAGCAAATAGCTTGGGGTGTCTACTTTCCAAAATGGGGTCATTTGGGGGGGGTTTGAACTGTCCTGGCATTTTATGCACAACATCTAGAAGCTTATGTCACACATCACCCACTCTTCTAACCACTTGAAGACAAAGCCCTTTCTGACACTTATTGTTTACATAAAAAAATATTTTTTTTTTGCAAGAAAATTACTTTGAACCCCCAAACATTATATATTTTTTTTAAAGCAAATGCCCTACAGATTAAAATGGTGGGTGTTTCATTTTTTTTTTTCACACAGTATTTGCGCAGCGATTTTTCAAACGCATTTTTTGGGGAAAAAACACACTTTTTTACATTTTAATGCACTAAAACACACTATATTGCCAAAATGTTTGATGAGATAAAAAAGATGATCTTAGGCCGAGTACATGGATACCAAACATGACATGCTTTAAAATTGCGCACAAACGTGCAGTGGCGACAAACTAAATACATTTTTAAAAGCCTTTAAAAGCCTTTACAGGTTACCACTTTAGATTTACAGAGGAGGTCTACTGCTAAACTTACTGCCCTCGATCTGACCTTCGCGGTGATACCTCACATGCATGGTGCAATTGCTGTTTACATTTGACGCCAGACCAACGCTTGCGTTCACCTTAGCGCGAGAGCAGGGGGGACAGGGGTGCTTTTTTTTTTTTTTTTTTTTTTTTCTTTATTATTATTATTTTTTTATCTTATTTTTAAACTGTTCCTTTCATTTTTTTTTTTTTAAATCATTTTTATTGTTATCTCAGGGAATATAAATATCCCCTATGATAGCAATAGGTAGTGACAGGTACTCTTTTTTGCAAAAATTGGGGTCTATTAGACCCTAGATTTCTCCTCTGCCCTCAAAGCATCTGATCACACCAAGATCGGTGTGATAAAATGCTTTCCCAATTTCCCAATGGCGCTGTTTACATCCGGCGAAATCTACGTCATAAAATGCTCGTAGCTTCCGGTTTCTTAGGTCATAGAGATGTTTGGAGCCACTCTGGTCTCTGATCAGCTCTATGGTCAGCTGGCTGAATCACCGGCTGCATTTTCAGGTTCCCTGTTGAGACAGGAGAGCCAGAGAAAAACACGGAAGATGTTGGGGGGGGGGGGGGCATTCCCTCCCACTGCTTGTAAAAACAGTCTAGAGGCTAATTAGCCACTAGGATTGCTTTTACATGAAAGCCGACCGCTGGCTGAAAAGAATGATACCAAGATGATACCTAAAGCTGCAGGCATCATTCTGGTATAACCACTCAAAGTCGTGAATGGCGTACCTGAAGACAAAAAAATGGTTAACAATGGTTAACAATAAAGCACAGTAAAGTGTAAATAATTACACACCTGAAAAACAAACATGATAAAACATAATAACAATAACAATAACAATAACAATCAATAACAATAACAATAAAACATTGCAGAATAGAATACAGTAAAAAAGAGCAGAACAATAGAGAGAGAGAATAGAGAGAGAGAGAACAATAAAACAACAACTATTTTTTTTATTTCATATATATTTTTTTTTTTTACACTTTTTTTGTAACTAACTTTTATAACGGTAACCGGTTCCAGGTTCGGGTCTCTCAAAATGCGATGGCATCTTGGGAGACCCTGTGAAAGTGAGCCTAGTCTGTGCAATGCTGTACCCTACGCTAATACTCAACTAGTGCATGGTAGCGTTCAAAACATTCACCAATGCAAAGACCAGGATTGTCAGGACAGGAGGGACAATAATAGCGGGTGTCACGTCTATATCCGCGCTTGCTGCAGACACAACATCTTTTTTTGGGGGGTTCGCTGGGTAGGGGTACTCGGGAGGACATAAAAATGCCTCTCATGCAGCCGACTGCATTTGGTTGGGGATGTGAATGGGGGAAGTACGGGCGCTGCAGAAGCGGTGGGTTCCCAATTAGGATTGGCGAATGCAGCAGGAAGGGCACTATGGGCACGACGGGCCTGTGTTTGTCTTTTTGGTGGCAGCGGGACACTACTTGTGCTTGCCACCTCACCAGCTTGAACTGCACTTATGGGACTCGCCACGTCACCACGTGTTACTGCAGTGCTGGTTTGACTACGACCGGGGTGTACTAGGCCGCTGGCGCTTGCCAGTTCACCAAAACGCTACCAAAAAAACTGTTAGCGATCGCAGGGATCAGGCCTGACTCTGCGAACGCTGCAGTTATGCGTTTAGTATTTTGTAAGTGACAGTGATCGATCGATACTGCACTTGGGTGGGCTGGGCCGGGCTGGGCGGAGGGGCAAAACGCAGGTGCTAGCAGGTATCTGGGCTGATCCCGCTAACACTGCGTTTTTGGGAACCCTAAACTGCTGGGGACACTAGTATAGATCTAATCGGATCAGATATTGATCCGATCAGATACTATACCACTAAGGGAGGCGTACGGTGCGTGCGTGGGTGTTAGCGGTACTGGCGCTAATCTGACGCTGCCTGGGGCTGGTGCTTGCCAGTTCACCAAAACGCTACCAAAAAAACTGTTAGCGATCGCAGGGATCAGGCCTGACTCTGCGAACGCTGCAGTTATGCGTTTAGTGTTTTGTAAGTGACAGTGATCGATCGATACTGCACTTGGGTGGGCTGGGCTGGGCGGAGGGGAAAAACGCAGGTGCTAGCAGGTATCTGGGCTGATCCCGCTAACACTGCGTTTTTGGGAACCCTAAACTGCTGGGGACGCTAGTATAGATCTGATCGGATCAGATATTGATCCGTTCAGATACTATACCACTAAGGGAGGTGTACGGTGCGTGCGTGGGTGTTAGCGGTACTGGCGCTAACCTGACGCTGCCTGGGGCTGGTGCTTGCCAGTTCACCAAAACGCTACCAAAAAAACTGTTAGCGATCGCAGGGATCAGGCCTGACTCTGCGAACGCTGCAGTTATGCGTTTAGTGTTTTGTAAGTGACAGTGATCGATCGATACTGCACTTGGGTGGGCTGGGCGGAGGGGCAAAACGCAGGTGCTAGCGGGTATCTGGGCTGATCCCGCTAACACTGTGTTTTTGGGAACCCTAAACTGCTGGGGACGCTAGTATAGATCTGATCGGATCAGATATTGATCCGTTCAGATACTATACCACTAAGGGAGGCGTATGCTGCGTGCGTGGGTGTTAGCGGTACTGGCGCTAATCTGACGCTGCCTGGGGCGACGCATATCACCGCCGGGCGATCAGGGGGCTAAACCTTTATTCGGTAATAAACGGCGGGTGCCCTGACACTATAAAAAATAAACAAACTAACCAGCGTCACCCGTAACAGTTATATGGTGATCAGTGGTGAAAGGGTTAACTAGGGGGCAATCAAGGGGTTAAAACATTTATTAGATAGTATATGGGGGTCCCTGTCGCTATAAAATGCTGACGGCGAACCTAAATATTTACGTTCCTAACTAGCGTCACCAGCGACACTAATACAGCGATCAGAAAAATGATCGCTTAGCGACACTGGTGAGGGGGGGTGATCAAGGGGTTAAAACTTTATTAGGGGGGGTTAGGGGGGTATCCTAGACCTAAAGGGGGGTAATACTCACTGCCCTAACACTAACTGTCACAAACTGACACTATGCAGTAATCAGAAAAAAAAAAAAAAAAAAATACTGCTAATGTCAGTTTGTGACAGGGGGGGGGGGTGATTGGGGGGGGATCGGGGGGCGATCGGGGGGGGATCGGGAGTGTAAAGTATGCCTGGCATGTTCTACTGTGTGTGTGTGTGTGTTGTGCACTCACTTGTCTTCTCTCCTCGGCGCTGGAACGGAAACTGCCAGACCGAGGAGAGATGACATCACATCCTCTGCCTGTGTGAAACGACACACAGGCAGAGGAGCATTCCCATTGGCTGGGAGCGATCGCGAGGGGGGGGCCACGATCGGATGGTCTCCCCCTCGCCTCCCGACGCTCCCAGTCAGATGCCGACCGCCGATGGCACCGGGGGGGGGTCCGATCGGACCCCCCGCCCGCGGGAGGCAGATCACGTATGGGTACGTGATTTTGCCTGCCCGTGCCGCTCTGCCGCAGTATATATGCGGTAGGCGGTCGGCAAGTGGTTAAAACGTATTTGTGTGAACTGTGAAGTTAAGTCATGGATTGTGGAAACTAACTAGTGTCGGGTGATTGTATATAGTGTATACCACATTTACCACTGACTAATGCAGAGTTGCAATGCAAGGAGATCAGCTAAAAGTAGATGGATCTGTATGTGCATTATAATTATTCGAAATTAATCGATTTAAAAAAAAATTGATTAATCAAACACGAAAATGTTTATATATATTTACTGTATATATGTAGGGTAGCAATTGGGACATATGCTGTGCAGAAACAAGATGGAAGGCCTGACAACCCCTTCCTTATAATAAAAAAGAATCCCTAAGGACACTTTCTTGACATTATGGCCCCTAAAAATGTGCTGTGTCAGAATAAAAAGTCCCTGCCATTCCTTTCAGTAGCTTTGCTGATACCTGTAGAAGATTCTGGTAGTTTTTAAGAGCACCACTTTGTAAAATGTAAAAATGAATGCGCCAGATTTTAAAAATAGTTATCTCTAGTTGGTAAATAGTGAAACCGGAGGTTATTAATACCAAGTATATGCTGGTTATCAAGTTAGTCAGAGTGCCCGTCTCTGTATGCTGTGTAGCAGAGCAGCATGTTTACCATGGCTACCTCCTCCCCACCCCACCTTTAAACCCCTTTCACACTGGGGAGCTTTTCATGCTTAAAAATAGCGCCTGTAAAGCACCTGAAAAGCGCCTCTCAAGCCACCCCAGTGTGAAAGCCTGAGTGCTTATACACTGGGGCAAAAAAAAAGTCCTGCAAGCAGCGTCTTTGGGGTGGTGCATTGAAATAAATGGGCACGAGCGCTATTAAACCCTTCTTCAGCCACTAGCAGGGGTCAAAAGCGCCCGCTAACAGCCGAAAAGCGCCACTGTAACATTGGTAGAGCGCCACTAAAGTTAGCGGCACTTTACTGCTACCCACCCCCTCCCCAGTGTGAAAGGAGTCTTATGCCCCATACACACAAAATGTCCTATCGGAGCGTGTTGTCGGAAATTCCGACCGTGTGTGGGCGCCATCGGACATTTTCCATCGGATTTTCCGACACACAAAGTTGGACAGCAGGAGATAAAATTTTCCAACAACAAAATCCGATCGCGTCAATTCCGACCGTGTGTGGCCTGTTCCGACGCACAAAGTGCCACGCATGCTCAGAAGAAATTCCAACACGGGACAGCTCGTTCTGGTAAACTTAGCGTTCGTAATGGATAAAGCACTTTCGTCACGCTGCAATGTAAAAAATGGTTTAATACAGCGCACTCTCTTCTTCTTTATAATGTGACAAGAATTAAGTCGCTCATATTCACACACACACTTCTCACAAACTTTTTTCGTTACTATTTATCGGGATTCCCTCAATATATTTTGATTTCTCACATCTGACAACATATTTTATTTTATTTTTTTTTTTACTTTAATGTAGAATCTTTTTTTGTG
Source organism: Lithobates clamitans (assembly GCA_037952925.1). Lineage (NCBI taxonomy): Eukaryota > Metazoa > Chordata > Amphibia > Anura > Ranidae > Lithobates > Lithobates clamitans. The sequence continues at coordinate 6,350,391 of JBBGZY010000093.1, forward strand.
TTTCTCTTTTTATTTATTTTTTTTGGTGATTTTGATTTGTACTCCCGAAAATGTTTGTGTGTTTTTTGTGACAAGTTCCCACAACACCATTGATATGTTGTTCTATTTAATCTGTAGGAGGAGATTGTTTGGTGTTGTTGTCCCTTGTTAATTTCACATTGTACTTTAGAAATGTACCTGAATACTCACCAACAAACTGTCCTTTTTGGATGAAAACACACACAGGAGAGTAGAATTTACCTAAAAATATTTTATTAAGGGGTCACAACTATAAAAAAAACAAAGAGGGAGGCAACGCTGGAGAAACTGCAGAAGTGGGCGAAGCCTTGGACCCCCAGGGCAGACATCAATTATTTAAAAGCAAAATTGGTGGCCTGAGGAGTCCTTATCTAAGGGAGGGCAGTCTGGTCCAGAAGTCCCAGAGATCCGGAAAGCAGCAGATGACATCTGTGTCCCCAGGCTGTGGTCATACGAGAGACTGCATCTTCTGTCAGACCAGACTGAACCCAGGGCAATCACTCTCAGGTCTTCTTTCCACGCTTCCTTCCAGCCTTTGGCTGTGGTGGTGGAGTTGTGGCAGCAGGAGGAGGAGGAGGAGGATCGTCCCTCTCCATGACATCTGTCTTGTGTGTCAGTTCCCCACTCTCCCCCTTCCGAAGGACTTTATAAATCAGGTCCTCAGAAATCTTGCGTTGGCCCTCCTGCATGCCCAGCAATTTGGTGGCAGCCATGCAGGCAAAGGCCTCTGCAGGACTGGGGAAGGCTCTGAGGGACGCCGAAGCCTCCTGGATCAGCCTGTACACTGAATCCTGCACAGGACTGGGAGTGGCCTTCCTGGCCCTTTTATATGGCAGGCGGAGGGGAGGGACCTGAGACTCAGTCAGGCTGCGACTTGTCCCTGGCTTCTCTTGGCTGACACTTAGCCCCGCCTCCTCCTGGCTGCCACTAATCCCCGCCTCCTCCTGGCTGCCACTAATCCCCGCCTCCTCCTGGCTGCCACTAATCCCCGCCTCCTCCTGACTGCCACATTCCACAGCCTCCTCCTGGCTGAGGTCTTCCTGTGTATGAAAAAGGGACATAGTTTTAGTATTGTTTTCATCAATCACACACAATTTTCACCTCCTGACTGCTGCAAATTGAATGTTAACAAATATAACAGACTATCATTCTGAGCCCAGCAGTTTTCATTCTTGTCCCAATTTTGGGTGCCCACTACTGTCTATTGATATGTAAAACACTTTATGAAATCAGCAAATAGTGATCAATAATAACATCTACTAAACATCATTTATTTATTGCCCAGAAATCTGTAGAAGAATGCTATACCTGACTCCAGCTGGGCTCCTCCACTTCTTCCTGGCTGGAAGGCCCAGGTTGGACATCGGAAGCCTCAGCTGGTGTGGAAGGAAGCGTGGAAGGAAGAGTAGAGAGGGATTCCCTGACTTCAGTGTGGTCTGACAGAAATCGCAGTCTCTCATAGTACCACAACCTGGGGACATAAACGTCATCTGCTGCAGCTCCGGATCTCTGGGAATCTGTGACCTTCTTGCGCTCCCTAAGATAAGTGCTCCTCAGGCCACCAATTTTAGCTTTTAAATAAGGGATGGTTGCTGTGGGGACCACCGGCTTCACCAACTCCAGCAGTTTCTCCAGCGCTGCCTGCCTCTTCTGTTTATGGTTATAGTGGGGGTGTCTCACTTGCCACAGACAGGGCAGCTCCCTGTACTTGTCTATGAACAGGGGCAGGAAATTGTGGTCGTTGAACCCATCCATTTTCTCTGCAAGACACAACACAAGACAAACCCTAATGTCAGGCCAAACTCCCCTAATCTTGTTACAATATAGGCTTCAATTTCGAAGCAGTATAGGCCCAAGTTTAGATCCTACCTTCGTTAGCACGATCGGCGTCTCCGATGCTCCTTCCTCCGCTCACAGATCGTACGTAAGACGCGCGCGTTACGATTTATACACACTGCGCATGCGTATAACTCCGCCCGCCCCTGACGTTCTTTCTATTCTATTCCCCGCCCCTTTTCGTTCGGCGCAGTGGAGGAAGAGCACATGGCGGAGAGACAGCAGGATAGTGCTAAGTACAGCAACGAGGAGGAGGAGGAGGAGGAGGAAAGGCCGGAGCCTGAAACGTCCCGATCCAGAAGGAGATTAAAGGACTCAAATATGTCCTTTGGGGAGATGTTGGAAATGGTGGACATCCTGAAGAAGGCCGACTATGATGGAAAGTATGGGCCTTACCCCAACCACAATGTCCGAAAGGCCAAGATCATGGCGAATGTGGTCAGGAGTCTGCACCGGAAATTCGGGGTACGACGATTGAAAGATGAGCTCAGGAAGAGGTGGTCGGACCTGAAATTACGAGAACATGAGCAGTACAGAAAGATCCGGAGAGTGCTGCAAAAAAGTAAGTAGTTGTGCTGTGTTCCTATTGTTCTTGTGTTTATTACGTTCGTGCTGCTCCATGTGCTTTTAGGAACTGTTGTACAGTTTAAAATGGCAACTTTCATGTTCATGGGCACATTATTCGTTCGGATCACACATTTTTCGTGGCAAATATAAAATAACATTGTTTAGGCCATATGCATTTGGCCACCATTTTGAGGCCCTCTACTTGTCTTCAAAGAATTGGGTTGTGTAGATGGCTTTGTTACTAGAATGAAATGCAAACTAGATTGTGTGTAAGGAGAGGACACTGAGCAGCTGTTTTCACATCTGGACACTGGAGCACTAGTGTGGGACCCCAAAACACCCTTTTTATTAGGGGGGCCACACAGGTGCTCCAGTGTATATTATAGGGGGGGTCTCCATCTGTGAAGCTTGTACCAAACAGGTAAAGTATTGCAGCTTGACAAAGGGCACTAAAAAAGCTACATCTTGGAACTCTGCTAAAATAGACAATTGTACCCCACTTCCAAGCAATGTTTCCTATTTATAGTTCTGACATTAAATATCTGTGTGCTAATTATACCATTTTGGTTTTACATAGGGGAGAAAAGACTCGGAGGACACCCCTCATCCGAGGAGACCACAGACCCCCCCCCCTCTGGAAGAAGGTGAAATCCCCCCAACACAAGCTGAACAGGAGGAAGAAGACGTGGTGGAAGTAGTCACCACAACAGGTGAGTGTCTGCGACTACAGGCTCAGATAAGAGATGGATGGCGGCATTTTTTTTAGACCTAATTTATTTTGGGTTCCTCTCTTTTTAGGTGATCGTGAGGTTGTGGATCCAGATCCTTTCACATCCGAAAGTGCCCAGATCCTGATCGGGGAGATCATGGGGTGTAATTTACAATTGGAAAACATCAAGCAAAACATCAATGATGTTATTCCAAAATATAAAAACATCATTGATGTTTTGGGGCGAGTTTAAAACCCCTCCAAATCACATTCTTCTTTTGTGTGCTACAATGTGCTAAATGTTTTTGTGATTTTTCCCAAAGCCAAAATTGGAGGATGCACACAGTGTGTCAACATGTGCTATCTGCCATCACGGGAGATCAATGGACGCGTTTTGGGGGTGCAACTGCTTCCTCAATAATAAAGTAGCGGTGAGGAAGGGCTTTCTCCCCCAAAACACGTCCCTTGATCCCCCCTGATGGCAGATAGCACATGTTGACATTGTGAAATTTGTGTGCATCTTCCAAATTTGGCTTTTCCAGGGGTGATTTCCCCCCATCTGAACGCTATATCAAACACAGTTCCTAAATACTCATGTCTGATATTGCCTTCCAGTTCTACCAAATGTGAACTTTGTAAGATCAAGATTTGTGTCTTTCTTGTGGGTTTTACACAGGCCTGTTTTCTATAAAATGCACATTTTGATTATGGATAATGACACCACAAAAATTGTTATACAACAAACATGTCGGTTTGTCAGAAAAACCTTTGGTAAATGCACATGTGATTGTGCTGGTATTAAAAAGATTGTTCATCAAGAATGTGTGGATTATTGTCTCAATGCTACAACACTTTTGGGGTGATGTAATTGTTGTTTGATGAGAAAATGGGGGTAATTTCCTAAGGGCAAATCCACTTTGCACTACAAGTGCAGTTTCAGTGCAGTTGCAAGTGCACTTGTAGTGAAAAGTGTCTTTGCATTTAGTAAATAACAGCCAGCAGTGCTTTGGATAAGGTTACACAATCACGACATTTTCTGGACTCCACACATTTCTGTCAGGGTCAGCTCAAACAAACACAAGCAGTAAATGTCCACAAAGAAGAGCCTGGGGGGAGATGCCTGTCGAGAACTTGAGGTCCTGCAGGCTTCTCCCTGTGGCCAAATACCGCAAGGTAGCGACCAACCTCTGCTCCGCAGTGATGGCTTGCCTCATGCAGGTATCCTGCCTGCTGATATAGGGGGTCAGCAAAGCCAACAAACGGTGAAACACGGGGTCCATCATCCGGAGAAAGATCCTGAAATCATCAGGATTATTCTCACGGATCTCACGGAGCAAAGGCATATGACAGAACTGGTCACGCTGAAGCAACCAATTCTTGGTCCATGAACTCCTCCTCACCCTGTTCATGGACTGGACTTGTGTCAAGGTCAGGACCCCAACACCAAGCCCACAGCACGAACTCTATAAGAAGTAGGCATACGAAACATGGCTATAAAACGGTCGGCTGCTCAGAACGAAGTAACAGAACGCACTGAAGAACAGCAAGGCCTGTGAAGAGCGACCTGAAAAACAGCAACGAGCGGACAAGATCGCACAGAAAACTCCGATACGAACTGACTGCACGCACTGAAGAGCAGATACAAACCCACAAGCACAAACTGAACGGCAGAAAACGATCTGAAAGCCACAAGTCTGAAAAAGCGCGAATCGTCTCTCACCAAACTTTAACTAACACGAGATTAGCAAAAGGAGCCCAAAGGGTGCCGCGCTTGGTTCTGAACCGGCCTTTTCTAGTCTCGTCGTACGTGATTGACGTCACCGCGTTCTTGGCGATCGGAAATTCCGACAACTTTGTGCGACCGTGTGTAGGCAAAACACGTTTGAGCCAACATCCGTAGGAAAAAATCCGAGGATTTTGTTGTCGGAATGTCCGATCAATGTCCGACCGTGTGTACGGGGCATTACAGTGGACAGCCTCCTAACAACCAGTGACGCTCAGTGGGTGAAGCCTGATGGGGAAGCTGAGCTAATTCCACATAAGGTTTGATCTCTCCCTATGACCAACAACAGGCAGGCTGTCTATTTGCTAACAATTTGCCTAATACCTGCTGTAAATAACAGGAGGACAAGAACTGATGGGGTACAAGTGTCTATGAAATCCCATCAGGCCTGGCCCATTTAAATTCAAAACCCCCAGCCGCTGCACTGTCTGTGTGACAGCTACAGCCGTTGGAGGATGCACAGTCGCACTGAAGATGGAGTGTCTGCGTGGACACTCCGGTCTCTGTGCGCCTCCACATGTGGGTGCATGCCCCAGATTAATTTACCTACATGAATCTGTCGCTCGTACAGACATTTGTTGTATGGAGGCACATTGAAATTCTAAATAATGTCTAAAGCCGGCCATAAATGGATCAAAATTGTTCAACAGGGACTGATCTATGTGTGGGCTGGCTGGTTGTACACGAGTTTGTCTATCGATCAACTTGTGTACAACCAGCCTGTTGGGTTTTTCCCAAAAAATCAGTGAGGCCATTATACTGTACACTGTTTTTTTTTGTTTTTTGCAAAAACATTAATAAAATTGCCTTTAAAAAAAAAAAATCAGTGAGGCCGACTGTAGCATGGTCATTGTATTCTACTGGCAGGGAAGGCTCCCCGTGGCCAAAATACAATAGCTCAGCGACAGTGATTCTCCCGTATGCATCGAATGTGTGGATGGGGGAATTGGTTAATTTTTTTTTTCATTCAGCCCGCTGGTTGAACAAAAAAAAAAAATGAATCATGCATGGCCTGCCTTAGACACTCTTTATGAATTTCCCTGATTGTGTTTTCAGTGAAGATTCTTTTCACGTTACATATTTTTCTGGAAAACAAAGCATTTAAAAACAGGTAGCGTGAAGGATGTTTCCATAAGATAAATGCTGATAGTTTTGCTTTGTGTGACGTGTTCGTTATCATTATTATTACTTTATTGTGTTTTGCATTTGAAGTGTTCTAAGAAACTTACACCTTATTCACACGGCAGTAAAAAAAAAAAAAAGAGTTTAAAACCCTTTTTTTATTTTCAAATCTGAATGCAGCTGCATTATTTCCAATGGAGACATTCACACATTCAAAAACATGCAGTGCTTTCAGATCAATAACATACAATCCAAAACTTTGTGTCTGAGAACATGCTTATATTCTATGCAAATTAAAAAAAAGAATAGGACAATTTTTTTTGCTTTAAAAAATTATCGATTACCTGGTAATTTATGCAGGAACTTTTGTTCCTCATCCTAATGATCAATAAAAATGTTTACAGCTGTGTTACGTCCATGTGAATGTAACCTTAACCTTAAAGCCCCTGTTAACTGTTTTGATATGTTTTATTTTCTGCAGAGAGCAAAATGCATGTTCCGGATATGCCATCTATCCCCAGCAGGGGTCACATGGAGAGCACATCTGACTTTATGGTTGACCCAGCTTATTATGGCAACTTTTACCAACCTTCCCTGTATCCATATTACAACAACCTCTACAATTATTCTTCTTACCAAATGGCCATGAGTGGTGAACCATCTGGTGCCAGTGACATAGGTGGATCCTCAGCAAAGAATAGTTTGAGAAACTTCTCGGCTGCTTATGTTCCAGGACAAGGAAACCAATGGCAGGTAAAGAAATGATAATGTATTGAAGTGTATCTGTCAGTCATTTTAAACATTTAAAGTATACACAAAGAATGAGGTGGGCCTTGGTCTTTCAGAGCCTCCTGTGCTGTTCTTAATACTAGGAAATACATAATACTGTTCTTAATACTATTAAACAAAAGAAAAAGTCTCCAGTACTTACCCAACAAGCAGTGCAGCAGTGAATCAGGAGTGGGTGCAGATGAAGAGGTGCTTACTAACCATTGGCTCTCCCTGAATATACAGTAGTTTAATGACACTATGTTAATGACAAAGTTTAAATGGACGTGCAACCATACTGAGCCTGGATTGTATGTTAGGTAAGTAATGCCCTCATCATCCCATAATGCAGTGCCTTCTGAGCAACCAATCAATAGTAATGATGACATTCAAGTTCTGGCTGTGTGTCGAACAGTAGAACTCAATAGCCCATTCACTTGCCTGCCAAAGCAAATCTACAGTTGCTGCTAGAAATTATACATTTAGTGGTGGTATTACTACCACTACTAAATCTGACGGTTTCCTGGTCACCCTCGTGCATCCGCCCCCTCCCTCCGTTGGTTGCTGGAATTTTGTCAGCCAGCCACCTGCATCCTAGCAACTGATAATGTAATTGGTTGCTAGTTCACTGGCGGCCACACAGTCATTGTTTGTTATGGTGCACCATTACAACCAATTGCACTGTGTAAAAAGATGAACAATAAGGATGGGGGTCTGGTATGCATTTTTGCATGCATATTCTGGGCCTCGTGAGGGTGTCCACCTTCAAGATGGTCCCATATGAACAGTTCCACACGAGGGTTCAGTAGAAGAAAGTCTTGTCCAAGTGGGTAAAATCTCCAGCATTCTTGGACAACCAGATTTGCATGGGTTGGTTGGCCAGGGCCTTTCTCCTCTGGTGGCTCCTGTCTCTCAGGGCCCAGAAGTCATTCCTCACTTTCCATTGGACAGTGGTCATGATGGACCCCATTCTGTCCTGCTGGGGGAACCCTGGAGTCGAGGTCGGCCCAGGGCAATTTGATGCTAGAGGGGCTGGGGCTACTAATTTCACTTACTGACTCTTTCCGCTGTGTACATTCCAGGCGTAGAAAAATGACAGGGGGACTACCTCAGTTGTCAGACACTGGATCAGGAGGAGTGGTCTCTGCACCCAGATGTGTTTAATCAAATTTGTCTGCGGTGGGGCACCCCAGGTGTAGATCTTCTGCCGTCCCATCTCAACAGGTAAATGTCTAGTTCGTGGGTGTCAGGAACCTTAAAACAGACGGAGACAGAAAATGCAGTAAAAATCACACCTTTTAATAATATGGTAAAAATGGTACAACTGGTAAACGTAGTTAAACATAGCCAGGGTTCGGTAGCCGAATTGGGTAGTCAGAACAAGCCAGGAAATTGAGGAGCCAGAGATCAGCATAGTCAGAGGCAGCAGACAGGATCAGGAACCAAAAGCAAGTCAGCCAGGCAAGTCTTCAACAGGAACACAGCAGAGAGTCTCTAGATATGTTTGACCAAGGTGAAGGCAATTAATGAAATGAAGATGGGTGATAGGGGGCGCTAATGTAACTATATGGGACTTCAATACTTTGCATGGGTAACCAATGCTTAGATAATAAAATCATTAGAGAGCTGCATGAATAATTTTCACAAATGTGGAGGGCAGAGAATTGTAGCTCCACCAATCGCAATCACTTCCTAGCCATATAAGGTGAGCATGCCCAGTGACTGATACGCTTCCTGATGACATAATTCTTACGAAACGTACGTCGAGGCGCTTCTGGTCACGCCACTTCTGGATCCCAGCTTCCGGTTCTCTCTCCTAGCACCAGTGGAACACACACCAGCTTGGATGGCAGCCCAGCGGTGAGCAGCTCTCATATTGCAATTCATGCAGGCTATCCTCAGTGCCAGGCTAAGACACCCACTAATGTAAGCAGGTACCCTGCATTTTGTTTGTATTATTTTTACATAAAAATACAGTATTGCGCTATGGATTGTCCTTTTGTTTCCTTATGAGATATTTTGGAGGAGAGGAGGACACAGCACAGAGGCTTCATCCATTAACTAAGGGTACCTAATAGGATTTCCCTACAGCGCATTAGACCGTCTTTTTATTGAAGATCGTCATATCCATCTGGCGAGCAGTTTTCATATCTGAGCACTTTTGGTGTCGTTTCTATGTTGACGGTGAAGGAATTCTTCTCTGCCATCAAGAAGCCACTATCAATTTATATTATGGACTTTATAACTTTTTTATGTTTTTATTATTAACCACTTGCCTACCAGGCACTTACACCCCTTTCCTGCCCAAGCCATTTTTCAGCTTTCAGCGCTGTCGCACTTTGAATGACAATTGCGCTGTCATGCTACGCTGTACCCAAACTAATTTTTTATAATTTTCTTCACACAAATAGAGCTTTATTTTGGTGGTATTTAATCACTGCTTTTTATTTTTATTTTTTACAAAAAAAAAAGACCAAACATTTTGAAAAAAAATGTTTTTTACATTTTTTCTGTCAGTAAATTTTGTAAGTAAGTAATTTTTCGCCTTCACTGATGTGCGCTGATGAGGCGGCACTGATAGGCTGAACTGGTGGGCATTGATGAGGTGGTACTTATGGACACTGATGAGGCGGCACTTATGGGCACTGATTAGGTGGCACTGATGAGGAGGCACTAATATGCCACACTTATGGGCACTGATAGGTGACACTCATGAGCACTGATAGGCAGCACTGATGGGCACTGTTAGGTGGCACTGATGGGCACTAATAGGCGGCACTGATAGGTGGCACAGATAGGCGGTACTGATGGGCATTGATGGGTGGCACTGATGGGCATTGATTGACAGCAGTGATGGGCATTGATGGACAGTACTGAGAGTGGCACTGATTGCCAGCACTGACTGGCATCTCTAATGGGCACTGATTGGTGGCACTTGTGAGCAGTGGTGGGCACTGATTGCTGCCACTGGTGGGCACTGATAGCTGGCATTCCTAGATGTCCCCCTGTGAGGAGATGCTGCTGATCGGCTCTCCTCTCCTCACACTCTTGTCAGTGTGAGGCGAGGAGAGCCGATTACCGGCACTTCCTTGTTTACATGTGATGGCTGTGATTGACACAGCCGATCACATGGTTAAAGAGCCACGGACGCGGCTCTTTACAGAGATCGGGGTCGCACCGTGTCCTAGCAACATGGCATGGCCACGATCGCAACGCTGCGCACCCCCGTGGGCGCGCGAGAAATCGGCTGTTCTGGGACGCCGTCATATGATGTTGTCCCAGAATGAGAGCTGCACCGCCCTGCTGTCATTTGATGGTGGGCGGGCAGCAAGCAGTTAATTATATCACATTATATTGATTGTTGCACTTTAGATTGGAATTTATTTATCTATGTCCCATAACAGGGGACATAGATAGAGGTTACCTCATTTGCACTTTTATTGCACGTGTCACTTTATTCCATGTGTCTTTAAGATAAGGCACATATTATTAGTTACACATCACCCCCTATCACCCATCTTCCAATTGCACAGTGTTCTTTCTTTGTTTTGGGGAGCAACTATATATATATATATATATATATATATATATATATATATATATATATATTAGGCTTGTTTATTTTTTGGCGCAAGGTTCCCCTTTTACACAATTGTTGAAATGAACCAGGCAGTTTAAATAGCCTGGCGGGGCTGGCTGTGGGCATGACTGACGAGCAGGAGATGTTTAACAGGTGAGCCACTGTGGAACGATGAGTTCTGTCAATTAACCGACAGCTGAGCAACCTGAGCACAGAGAAGGAAGGACTGAGGGCCCAGCCCTGACAGTACCCCTTCCTCAATGATCCTTCCCCCTTGAAGGACCACCAGGTTTGAGGGGAAAACATCTATGGAAAGCACGGAGGAGGACAGGAGCATGTACGTCCAAGGATGAGACCCAAGAGTGTTCCTCCGGACCGTACCCTTTCCAATGAACCAGGTACTGTATGCACCTATGGAACCTAAGGAAGTCAATGATCAATTGTATATCATACTCCTCATGGTTCTCAACCTGCACCAGGCGAGGACGTGGTACCGAGGTGGTCGCACACCAAGGGTTTCAATAAGGAGACATGAAAAGCATTGAAATACGCATGTTAGAAGGAAGGTCTAATGTGTAAGCCACTGGGTTGATCCTACGTAGAATACGGAAAGGCCCAATAAATCATGGTGCCAGTTTCAGTGGGGGAACACAGAGTTGGAGGTTACAAGATGACAGCCAGACCCTCTGCCCAACCTGGTAGGAAGGCGCAGGTAGGCGTCGGCGGTCAGCATGGAGTCTGTACCTCTCACTGGCACATCGCAAGGACCCCTGGACCTGCACCCAAGTGGAGCGAAGATCGTAGAGATGCTCCTCTAATGCAGGAATTCTTTGAGGAACAAATGAGTCAGGCAACATGGATGGTTGGAAACCATAATGCGCCATAAACTGAGAAATCGGGAAGCGGTATTGACGGCACTATTGTGAGCAAACTCCGCCCAAGGTAGGTCTGACCAGTTGTTATGGTGGTCAGAAATATAGCAGCGTAGAAACTGCTCTAAGGCTTTGTTGGCTCGTTCTGCTCGAATTCCTAACTGTGCACAAAAGGCTCACCAAAACCTGGATACAAACTGGCTACCCCTGTCCGAGTCGATAACCTTCGGTAGCCCATGTAATCGAAAGATCAAAAATGGATGCCAGTTCCGTGGATGTGGGCAACTTCTTAGGTGGAATGCAATGTGACATTTTTGAGAACCGGTCAACCACCATAAGGATAACTGTGTTGCCCTGGGAGTTGGGTAACTCCACAATAAAATCCATAGGCAGGTGGATCCAAGGCCTCTCTCTATTGGGTATGGGTTGTAGGAGACCCACTGGAAGGTGTTGTGGTGTCTTACTCAGCACAGATGGAACAGGCGGCTACATCAGCGTGGAGACTAGGCCACCAACATTGTTGTGAAATAGCCCAAATTAGTTGATTCTTCCCAGGGTGGCCAGCAGCCTTGGGAGAATATTAAGTCTGGAGCACAGCTGTGCAGAGACTCTCAGGAACAAAGCAGCGGTCACAAGGTTTCTCAGGAGAAGAATGGAACTGAGCGGCAAGAATCCTGTCACCCAAAGGTGAAGTAAGACTGGTACGAACCGTAGCCAGAATACGATTCGGAGGGTTCACAGGAACAGGAACCGACTCCATCTTGGAAGTGGAGGAAAACTGCCGTCACAATGCATCAGCCCTTACATTCTTAATACCGGGTAAGAATGAGACTTGACAATTAAAGAGCCCATCGCACCCTTCTGGGAGAGAGGTGTTTAGCCTCAGACAAGAATGTGAGATTCTTATGGTCAGGCAGAATGAGAACCGGCACCGTGGAACCTTTGAGGAGATGCCTCCATTCTTTAAGGGCTAAAATGATAGCTAACAATTCTCTGTCCCCAATCTCGTACTTGCATTCTGCAGGAGACAATTTCTTAGAAAAGTAGCCACAAGGATGCATAGCGCTCTCAGAGGTAGGATGTTGAGACAGAAGGGCGCCCACTCCAGTCTCAGTTGCATCGACCTCAAGAATGAAGGGTAGCGTAGGATCAGGATGTGCCAACACAGGAGCTGAAACAAATGCAGCCTTGAGAGAATCAAAGGCTTTAATGGAATCTGGAGATCAATTCTGTGGGTTACTGTCCTTTCTGATCATATCAGTCAGGGGTTTGACCAGAGAAGAGAAGTTCCGAATACATTTCTGCTAATAATTGGCAAAGCCAAGAAAACGTTGTAACAGACGTAGACCTACGGGTCGAGGCCACTGTAGAACTGCAGATAATTTCTCTGGGTCCATCATAAAAACGGCAATACAAATGTCATAACCCAGAAATTTAACCTGTTCACGATGGAACTCGCACTTCTCTGACTTACAATATAGTTTATTATCTCTAAACCTCTGTAGCACATGGGAGACATATGTGTGGTGGCTCTCTAGGGATTTAGAATATATGACAATATCGTTGAGATAAACCTCCACACATTGCTCCACACATTGCTGCAACATATCCTGGTGTTAAATGCAATTTTCCATTCGTCTCCCTCCTTGATCCTCACAAGATTGTATGCCCCTCTAAGATTGAGCTTCGTAAAAACCGTTGCTGCCTTGAGGCGGTCAAATAATTCCGTAATCAACGGAATCGGGTAGGCGTTCTGAGGTCCCTATAATCGATACAAGGTTTCAATTCACCACCCTTTTTTTTCACAAAGAAGAAGCCAGTACCAGCAGGAGACGAGGATTTGCGGATGTACCCTCGAGAAAGAGTGTCAGCAACATAGTCCTCCATAGCTTTATCCTCCGAGACAGACAAAGGGTAAACCCAGCCACGGGGAGGCATAGCACCAGGATTAAGGTCAATTGCGCAATCATACGACTGTTTTTAGAGGCAAACTACCGGCTTGACCCTTGTCAAAGACATTGCTAAATTTGCGGTACTCCTCTGGCAAGGAGGAGAGGGAAGAGGTGCACAAGACCTTAGCCACTTTCCGAAAACATGTCTTAGTGCATTGTGGTGACCAGGAAAGGACCTCAGCACAAAGCCAATTAGAAGAGGGGTTGTGCTTCTGTAACCAAGGATAACCAATAACCACTGGATAATGAGAAGAGAAAATGGCTTGGAATTGGATTATCTCATGGTGAAAAGCCCCTACGGCCATGGTCAACGGAGCAGTCTCATGAGCCACATGGGCAGGCTGTAGAAGTCTCCCATCAATAGCCTCAATGGCAAGTGGAGTGGCACGAAGCTGCAGCGGAATCGAGTGCTTAGACACAGAGGCACCATCTATGAACAGGCCTGCAGCCCCAGAGTCGATTAGAGCCTGTAGCTCGATAGACGACTCAGACCAAGAAAGGGTAACCGGAACCAGGGGCTTATCCTTCTGGATAACTGGGGACATAACAACGCCACCTAAGGTCTGTCCCCTACAGGACCTCAAGGTGTGGGCTTTTCCCAGACGGGTAGGACAAGACTTCAAAAAGTGACCTGCCTGGCTACAATAAAGGCGCAACCTCTCCCTCCTCTTAAAGGCCCTCCCATACGCAGAGAGACGTGTGAAGCCCAAATGCATGCGTTCTACTTCACTGGCAGACTCGGTACCAGGAGGCATGGGAGGTGAGGGAGGCAAGGGTGGGACTGCAAATCTCAGAGCCAAACGTACAGGAGGCTTCCGCAAGCGCTCCTTAAAGGAAGGTCTCTCTCGGAGTCTGGAGTCAATGAGAGTGGCAAACGTGATCAACTTCTCCAGATCTGTAGGTATGTCTCAGGTTGCTATCTCATCTTTGAGGTTATCTGAAAGACCATGAGAAAAAGCAGCCATGAGGGCCTCATTGTTCCAAGCAACCTCCGCTGCCAGAGTATGGAATTCAATGGCGTAATCAGCAACAGTTCTCATACTGTGATGGACATGAGGCTCTTGGCAGCACTAGTGGAGCATGCGGGAACGTCAAATACCCTTTTAAAGGAAACCACAAACTCTTGGTAACTCAGGACTTTTTGCATCTGAAATAGAGGGTTTGCCCAGCCAAGTTTATATCAGAAAGCAAAGAAATGATGAAGCCTACTTTGCTTCTGTCCGTGGGGAGCTGCCAGAGTATGGAATTCAATGGCGTAATCAGCAACAGTTCTCATACTGTGATGGACATGAGGCTCTTGGCAGCACTAGTGGAGCATGCGGGAACGTCAAATACCCTTTTAAAGGAAACCACAAACTCTTGGTAACTCAGGACTTTTTGCATCTGAAATAGAGGGTTTGCCCGGCCAAGTTTATATCAGAAAGCAAAGAAATGATGAAGCCTACTTTGCTTCTGTCCGTGGGGAACGCCTGGGACAGCATCTCAAAGTATATCCCAACCTCGTTCAGAAACCGTCTGTATTGAACTGGATCACCCCCAAATCGTTGGGAAAGCAGAGCGGAACCAGACATACCTCTTACAGAGGTAATATTGAAGGTGGGTGCCTTCACAGAGACTGGAGCAGCAGTAGAGATGGCCTGCAACACAGGTTGTACCTGAACAGCCAGGTGAGCAGTCCGAATCAGGAGCGTCTGTAACGCTATGGCAAACTGATCCATGCAGTGATCTTGCTCATTCAACCTGGAAAAAATATTACCACTAGGTGGATTGCCTGCATCTTCTGAATTCATGGCCTTTGCCTACTGTCAGGAACCATGAAACAGACGGAGACAGAAAATGCAGTAAAAAATCACACCTTTTAATAAAATGGTATAACTGGTAAACGTAGTCAAAACATAGCCAGGGTTAAATCGGGTAGTCAGAGGCAGCAGACAGGATCAGGAACCAGAAGGGACATCAGCCAGGAAAGTCTTCAACAGGAACACAGCAGAGAGTCTCTAGATATGTTTCAATAGCCAAGAGGGGCTGGCTGTGGGCTTGACTAACGAGTAGGAGATGATCAACAGGTGAGCCACTGTGGAATGAGGAGTTCTGGCAATTAACCGACAGCTGAGCAACCTGAGCACAGAGAAGGAAGGACTGAGAGCCCAGCCCTGACAGTGGGATCCCCTTGGCAGATGCGACGGACGCTCTCTTGGTGCCGTGGAGCCAGTATCCTCTCATTTATGCATTTCCTCCTCTCAAGCTTCTCCCTTGTCTCCTGCAGGATAGAGGCAAAAGGGATTCCAGTTATTCTGGTGCCTCCCAATCAGAGTAGTTGATCCTGGTATGCCGACATGGTGTGGCTGGTCCCGGACGTGCCCAGACAGATCTTTGGTCCAAGGGACCGATCTTTTACCCTGCTTTAACTCCGCTAACTTTCACGGCCCAGCTATTGGGAGCCAGATTCTTAGAGACTAGGTTTTCAAGCTCAGTGATTCCTACCATGTTAAAGGCACGTAGATCAACCTCTCAGGGAATTTATCACCGCACTTGGAAGGTTTACATCTTGTGGTGCAAGTCTACAGTACTTGTTTGCATCCACACCCTTTCTCGGTGGTTTGGCTTTTGGCCTTTCTCGAATGGGGCATTGATTAAAAGCTTGTCTCAAGTGCCATTAAGGACCAGGTTTCGTCCCTTTGCGATTTTCTTTAAATGTCCTTGGCTGTGCACTCCTTAATTCCTTCTTCATCGAAGGGGTTGGGCATTTGACCACCCACCCCCCTTTGGGTTCTCTTTTGGCGTTGTGGGACCTGAACCTGGGTCTTTTTGTCCTTTAGAAGCCTCCCTCTGAGAATTTTAGAGATATTCCCCTACTTATGCTCTCTCAGAAAGTCGCCCTTTTAGTTGCTATCATTTCCACGCGTCGCTTGTCCTGTAAGTCTTCCTATTTGGTCTTTCACAGGGGTGTGGCGGTCCTCTGTCCGTATCCCTCCATACTTCTGAAAATGGTGTTCAACTTTCACCTGAATGAGGACATTGTCCTGCCTTCCCTGTGTCTGCGCCCTTCGCATCCTAAGGAGGTTGCACTGCACTCCTTGGATGTGGTCTGGGCGGTTTGTGTGTACCTGTCTGCTACATCTTCTTTTTGAAGGTCAGATTCCCTTTTTTTTATGGTTGAGGACAGCCCATGCAAGGGCCTGGCAGCCTCCTCTGCCACTATTTCTTGTTGGATTAGGCAGACAGTTGTTCAGGCTTATGCCACTAAGGGTGGGGCACTTCCCTTCCTATTTACAGCACTAGGGTGATTAGTGCCTCCTGGGCATTCTGACATCAGGCATCGGTGTCAAGTTTGCAAGGCGGCTACCTGGTTGTCTGCACACACCTTTACAATTTTTTACAAAGTTGATGGATGGGCATCTTCAGATGCGTGTTTAGAAAAGTCATGTTTTGCAGGCAGCTGTTTGAGGGTTTTTGTTCCCCTTCTGGGAGGTTCTCGGGTGGCTGCATGTTTTCTTTGTTTTTCCTCCCCTCGTTGAGGCACTGCTTTGGGACATCCCATGGAGACCTGCTGGCTTCTACAGACATCAAAGTGGCGTACCTGCATATTCCCATTTTTCCAGTGCATCAGCATTTCCTATGCTTTGCTGTGGGACCTCTATGACACCAGTTTATAGTCCTGCTTCTCGGCCCCAGTATTAGTTCTACCACACTCTTGTGACATCTCCTTTGTTGAATTTGGATGGATCCTAACCCTCAGAAATTGACCCTGGAACCAACTTGTCCTTTGAAGTATCTGGGTCTAGGTCTGGACACAGCTCAGATGAAAGTGTTTCTTCCACAGGAGAAACATGGCGATCTCAGATGTGAGCTCTTCAGCCCAGAAGTCGTCTGACTCCTCTTTTGCATGACAGTCTTGGCCCTGATGGTAGCCTCCTTCAAGGCAGTCCGATTTGCCCAGTTTCACTCCAGACCTCTAGAACGCAACAGTATGTCATAATGGGACAAGTCAATCAAGTCCCTGCACGCACCAGTTAGTTTGGCAACGAGGGCCAGGTTGTTCCTGCCTTATGGCGCCTCTCTTCTATAAGATTCTCACTATGTATGCCAGCCTGTGAGGCCAGGGAGGAGTTCTGGGCACCCTGTCAGTGCAGATGATTTGGTCATTGGAGGAGTCTCATCTCTCAATCAACACCTTGAAACTTTGAGCGATTTGGTGTCTCTGCAGCTTTGGACCCCCCACATTCACTTGGACAACACCATGCAGTGGCATACAGTGCATCAATGATAATAATAGTACTTAAGCTCTTTTCAATCTGTTATTTCTATGGTTATCTAGTTATTAATCTCATTGCACACACCCAGTGTTATCACCAGCAGGAACAATATCGGATGTGATTGTTTAAGCACTTATATACCTTTATTTTGAAATTTTTATGGTATTTTAGTATGAATCAGTTTATTGTGCACACCCAGCACTTTAGTACACTTCCCACAGGGATCAATATAGCACACTGCACTTATTTATATATTCAGAGTATTGTGATATTAGCGCACCATTTTTTTACTATTTTATTAATACGGTGCATCAACCATCAAGAAAGAACCAGAAATCTCACTGTGGCAAGAGAGGTAGATTGGACCCTGTACTGAGCAGAACTCCATGTTCCCACCTTGTACATTCCAGGCATTGACGATTGGTAGGCAGACTTCCTCAGCCAACAGCACTTGGACCCAGGGGGAGTGGTCCCCACATCTGAAGAATTATTAGGACCTGTGTCCCAGGTGGGGGACAACAGATGTGAATGGCCTCCAGGTTCAGCAACAAAATGGATAGGTTTGTTTCCATGTACAGATAGCTGAAGCAATAGATACTCTGTTGTCTCTGTGGGATAAGTACATCCTGATCTATGCCTTTCACTCCCATAAAACTCCCAGTGATCTGGAATGGCCCAGGCAAATGTGTTACAACGACCTGGTAAGACTACTGGCAGATGCTATAAGTTCCCTTCCAGATTGTCGGCATTCTTTGTCTCTAGGACTGCTTTACCATTCAGCTTCATGGTTGCTGGCTTCACTAGTGTAGCTATTAAAGCCCAGGTTTTGAGAGAAAAATTTTAATTCTAAAGGATGTGGATCTGAAGACCAAAAAAGATTTTATGAGCTCGCTGGATCTGACCAAATAGGTGGTCTTATCTAGTCAGAATCCATTGCATATGGTGCACACGGTGGTGGATAGGAAGATTGAGCATCACATTGGTGATTTTCAGATCGCACTTGAACATTTTATGTGAGCACAATTATGGGTGTTTTTATTGGTTTATCTATATATTACTACACTGAGTGTTTTTTATGTTTGTTTTTTGCACTTTTGAGTGAAAGTGAGAAGTAAAGAATCTTGAAAACTTTGGTTGCTGAGGGAGGAATGCGACATCTAGTGATGTTTTCATTATTTCACAAGCTTGTTTTGAACAATTGGTATATAAGGTCTAACTTTCTGGTGAGCATTTAATAAAATTCTTTATGAAGCACTTTACGGAAGACAACTTGAAGATTTTTGTTTCCTGACACAGACAATTTGTAGTTGTTAAAGGAGTTTCGGGTCAATTCACTAAAGACTACCGCATGCGATAGCACAGTGTGACTCATTTGCATAAATTATCGCATGCAGTAAAAAAATGTCCAATTCACACAGAAAAAAAAAAAATATTATGCAGTATTTACCGCAAAATGAAAAATGTGCTGGTAAATATTGCAAAAAAAACATGTAATGTGGTAAGCTGTTAAGTCACAAACAGAACCTAAACTAAAAAAAAGATGCAATATTTATCACCAGAGTTTTGCTGGTGGTAGCACATGCGATATTGCTCAGATGCAGCGTGGGGGTCACCCCCCAATAGTTGGTTGTTATGGAGTGGGCTGGAAAATTGGCTGCCGTGTTCTTAAGAACGGATGACTCACAGCTTTCAGCGGGTTTACTGAATGTAAAAAAAAACATGCTGACACCTGAATGTAAAAAAAAAACATGCTGGCAATTAAAAATTCTTTTTAAAAAAACAGCTTGGGGGTCCCCCCAATCCATAATCGGCCCACTGTGTCTGGTATGACTTTTAGGGGGAGCCCCAGACCAAAATAAAAAAAAACAGCGTGGGGTCCCCCCCAAAATTCATACCAGACCCTTATCTGACCATGCAGCTTGGCACACCAGGAAGGGGGGGGACAAACGAGAGCCCCCCTCCTCCTGAACCATACCAGACCACATGCCCCCAACATGGGGGGGGTGTCTGACAGCCCTTTAATAACTAAGGGGTGTGGTGATCCCCACCGTCTTGTGACGTCATCAACCAGGGGCATGCGTTTTTTGATTTTTACTTTTTTCGGGTCAGCGGTGGCGGGGGGCGGCGTGATTGATGATACAACTACACCGGTGAACTTTATTTTTATTCTTGACTTATTAACAAAGGAATTTTCAAAAACTTGTGTTGTGTTTTATTTACTTCTTACACTTTTTGATGAATGAGTAGGGATACAATGTACCCCATACTCGTTCACATGGGGAGGGGGGGATGAGGGGGCTTCCAGATTCCGATAAGCCCCCCCCCACCCACCCACAGACCTCCACAACCAATGGCCATGGTTGTGGGGAAGAGGCCTTTGCTTTGGGGAGGGGGGGAGCCCCCTTCTCCAAACAAAGCCCCCCCATGTTAAGGGCATGTGGCCTGGTATGGTTCTGGATAGGGGTGGGGCGCTCGTATGGATTGGGGGTAGGACCCCCATAATGTACTTTTTAAGAATTTTTAATAGCTGCTATGTTTTTTTTTTTTACATTCAGTTGTCAGCGGGAAAAGCCATTTACTGCTGATGAGGCATCCATTGTTAAGGGCACAGTAGCCGATCCTTCACAACAGGCTACGGTTTGATAAATTACTGCATGAAAATATGCGATAATTATGGCATGATAATATGCGATAATTACCGCATTACTGCTATTTTACCTCATAAGCTATTTACCAGCAAATTCTTAGTGAATGAGACATTTGTACAATTGTTTTCACATGTGTTATTTTACTGATATTTAATTCTTAGTAAAAGTGAATTTTGTCTTTAAGCACTGGGAATATATTGTACAAATTTGGGGTAAAAGGGTCTTTTCCGCTGCCGGAGTGATTTTTCAGGGAATTTTCCCAAGCGCTCATTTCAAAATGATAAGAGTTTGTTAGAATGAGGGCCTAATAGAGAGGGAAACCCATGTTCCACACACTGCACAACTAGGGGGCACCAGTCCGATATATATTAGAAAGAAAAAAGTATTGCACGATTCTGGCTAAAATAAGAATCACAATTTTTTTGCTTAGAAGATAGATCACAATTCTCTCACGAGTCTCGCGGTGTAACATGATCTTTCACATTAAACAAGAAAATTGGGCTAACTTTACTTTTTATTTTTTTTTTTAAATCCATTGAAGTGTATTTTTTCCCAAAAAACTGCGTTTGAAAGACCACTGTGCAAATACAGTGTGACATAAAATATTGCAACAATCACCATTTTATTCCCTAGGGTCTCTGCTAAAAAATATATATATAATATTTGGGGGTTCCAAGTAATTTTCAAGCAAAAAATACTGATTTTAACTTTGTAAGAAACAAGTGTCAGAAAAAGGTTTATACTTTAAGACCCCTTTCACACTGAGGCGCTTTCCAGTTGCTTTCACGCTTAAAAAAAGCGTCTGAAAAGCTTGCGAAAATCTATTTCCATTCAAATCAACTAACGCTTTCACACTGCGGCAGTGCGCTGGCAGGGCGGTGAAAAAACACTCCTCTCCATTGAAATGAATGGAAAGTGCCTGAAAAGCTTATCAAAAGCGCTCAATGTTTTACTGGCAGTTTAGAAGCACCTCAGCGTGAAAGGGGCCTAAGTGGTTAAACTTCCTGCATTTACACACAGAAGTTTATCCCTTTGATCTAAGGAAGAATTACAATGTTTCTAGTTATCTACTAGCACTGTCAATGTTGTTAAAAACTTAGCAGACTACCTGTTTTTTTTTACATCTGAGTGAGCAGAGAAGTCTCTACACTTGTTACATAAAAGAATCGGGAAACTGCAATAGAGATCGGGAGGGGAGTTGAATCGAGATCACAATTTGTTTAGCGATTAATTGTGCAGCTCTAATATATACCAATCATTATTATAAAGATAAAAAAGTTTATTTATTAATATATATAGTGTTCATAAAAGAGAAACAAAGGGGCAACTAAAGCCCAAATATATGTAATGAACATATCACACATACAGTATCTCACAAAAGTTAGTACACCCCCACATTTTTGTAAATATTTTATTACTGTATATACTCAAGTATAAGTCATACCGAGTATAAGTCGAGGCCCTAATTTACCACAAAAAAATGGAAAAAACTTATTGACCCGAGTATAAGACGAGGGTGAGAAATGCACAGCTACTGTAAGTGGAAAAGAGGGTCAACAATGCCCATTTGCAGCATCACTGTGCCCATTTGCAGCCATAGGTCCCCTGAACTTCAAACTCGGTAGTTAAGGGTTCCTAGATGCCCCCTAGCTGCAGCCAAAATTTGGGGTCTCTGAACCCAAAGGGTCCCGAAATGACATTGCTGCAGATGGACACAGTTGACCGAATTTGGGGCCCTGTATCTCGGGGCCACTTAGTGCTAAGAACCCCAAATTTGGTGTGAAAACCCAGTGGAACTAGCACCATAAAATTTCCAAAGCTGGGGTTTCTAGCACCAAGTGGCCCTGAGATATGGGGCCCCAAATTCGGTTCAGAAAATGTCAAGCACTTTTCGGCAGCAGAGAATGACATTTTCCGAACCGATTTTGGAGCCCCGTATCTCGGGGCCACTTAGTGCTAGGAACTTCAGCTTTGGATATGTTGTGGTACCAGTTCCACTGGGTTTGCACACCAGATTTGGGGTTCCTAGCACCAAGTGGCCCTGAGATACGGGCCCCAAAGTTGGTTCGGAAAATGAAATTTTTTGCTGCAGAAAAGTGCTTGACTCGAGTATAATTTGAGGGGGGCACTTTCAGCACAAAAAAATGTGCTGAAAAACTCGACTTATACTCGAGTATATACGGTATATCTTTTCATGTGACAACACTGAGGAACCTACACTTTGCTACAATGTAAAGTAGTGAGGGTACAGCTTGTATAACAGTGTAAATTTGCTGTCCCCTCAAAATAACTCAACACACAGCCATTAATGTCTAAACCGCTGGCATCAAAGATAAGTACACCCCTAAGTGAAAATGTCCAAATTGGGCCCAATTAGCTATTTTCCCTCCCCAGTGTCATGTGACTCGTTAGTGTTACAAGGTCTCAGGTGTGAATGGGGAACAGGTGTGTTAAATTTGGTGTTATCGGTCTCACTCTCTCATACTGGTCACTGGAAGTTCAACATGGCACCTCATGGCAAAGAACTCTCTGAGAATCTGAAAAAAAGAATTGTTGCTCTACATAAAGATAGCCTAGGCTATAAGAAGATTGCCAAGACCCTGAAACTGAGCTGCAGCACGGTGGCCAAGACCATACAGCAGTATAACAGGTTCCACTCAGAACAGGCCTCGTCATGGTCGACTAAAGAAATTGGGTGCACGTGCTCAGCATCATATTCAGAGGTTGTCTTTGGGAAATAGACGTATGAGTGCTGCCAGCATTACTGCAGAGGTTGAAGGGGTGGGGGGTTAGCCTGTCAGTGCTCAGACCATACGCTGCACACTGCATCAAATTGGTCTACATGGCTTTCATCCCAGAAGGAAGCTTCTTCTAAAGATGATGCACAAGAAAGCCCGCAAACAGTTTGCTGAAGACAAGCAGACTAAGGACATGGATTACTGAAACCATGCCCTGTGGTCTGATGAGACCAAGATAAACTTATTTGGTTCAGATGGTGTCAAGCGTGTGTGGTGGCAACCAGGTGAGGAGTACAAAGACAAGTGTGTCTTGCCTACAGTCAAGCATGGTGGTGGGAGTGTCATGGTCTGGGGCTGCATGAGTGCTGCCGGCACTGGGGAGCTACAGTTCATTAAGGAACCCATGAATGCCAACATGTACTGTAACATACTGAAGCAGAGCATGATACCTCCCTGGGCAGTATTCCAACATGATAACGACCCCAAACACACCTCCAAGATGACCACTGCCTTGCTAAAGAAGCTGAGGGTAAAGGTGATGGACTGGCCAAGCATGTCTCCAGACCTAAACCCTATTGACCATCTGTGGGGCATTCTCAAATGGAAGGTGGAGGAGCGCAAGGTCTCTAACATCAACCAGCTCTGTGATGTTTTCATGGAGGAGTGGAAGAGGACTCCAGTAGCAACCTGTGAAGTTCTGGTGAACTCTATGCCCAAGAGGGTTAAGGCAGTGCTGGAAAATAATGGTGGCCACACAAAATATTGACACTTTTGTCCCAATTTGGACAGTTTCACTTAGGGGTGTTCTTACTTTTGTTGCCAGCGGTTTAGACATTAATGGCTGTGTGTTGAGTTATTTTGGGGGGACAGCAAATTTACACTGTTATACAAGCTGTACACTCACTACTTTACATTGTAGCAAAGTGTCATTTCTTCAGTGTTATCACATGAAAAGATATAATAAAATATTTACAAAAATGTGGGGGGGTCTACTCACTTTTGTGAGATACTGTATGTGTGATATATTCTCTACATATATTTGCACTTTAGTTATCCCTTTGTTTGTTTCTCTTTTATGAACACTATATATATTAATAAATAAACTTTTATTTTTATAATAATGATTTGTGTATATATATATGTTTTATCTTAACCATGGGGACCACCATAAAAGCCCATCTTCTACAATACTTTTTTCTTTCTTATTTTAAAATTATTTAGACCATCATCCAAGCTTATGGTCTCAAGGATTGCATTTTACTCTTGCCTATCAAGGCTCAATGGTGTATGTTTATAAAATGTACGAGTCAGATCTCACTTTTATAAACTCTCCGTTTGTGACAGAATGGTCATGTACTGTGATGAGAAGCAGAGAACATGTTCTCTGCTCCTTGTCTCAGCTACATAAACTGGTACACCCCAGAGATCAGCCGTGATCCTGAGGATCACGGCTGATCTCTGTTTTATAAATGGACACCTTTACTTGATCTGTGAGTGATTCTTGGGCTTTTAGGCATCAAACAACTGTTTCCCAGATTTGCAAGGCTGCCATCTGGACCACTGTTCACACATTCTCAAAGTTCTACCAGGCCTATGGTTCTTCAGGTGACTGAGAGCTGCAGGCATCTCCAATTCTCTGTTTTTTTCTTGGGTCTTTAATATTTTTCTTGCTGTGCTACCCACTTCCCAGTCAGACTGCTTTTGGACATCTTAAAGGCTTCCTGTGTCCAGTAAGTAGACAAAAAAAAGAAAATATAATTTTTGTACTCATCTTTAAATCCTTTTTTAGAGTCCATTGAGGGACACAGGTCCCACCCTTCTGTGTTTATGATCATGCCCTAGCTACTGTTGATAGTAGAAGAGGTTATTCTGGACTGGTCTACAGATTTTTTTGTTTGCCAGTGTCCAATCCTCCTGCAGGTATAATCCAAAGACGAAAGGCTTCCTGTGTCCCTTAGTGAACTCCCAAGAAAAGGATTTATGGTGAGTACAAAAGTCCTATTTTTAATGACCTTCCTAACCACTTAAGGACCGGAAGATTTGCCCCCTTAATGACCAGACAATTTTTTGCAATCCGGCACTGCGTCTCTTTAACTGACAATTGCGCGGTCATGCGATGCGGTACCCAGACAAAATTGATGTCCTTTTTTTTCCCACAAATAGAGCTTTCTTTTGGTGGTATTTGATCACCTCTGCAGTTTTTATTTCTTGTGCTATAAACAAAAAATGACCGTCAATTTTGAAAAAAAACAATGTTTTTAACTTTTTGCTATAATAAATATCCCCCCCCCCCAAAAAATGTAAAAAAAATTAAAATTTTCCTCAGTTTAGGCCAATGTGTAGTCTACATATTTTTGGTTAAAAAAAAAATTCACAATAAGCGTATATTGATTAGTTTGCGCAAAAGTTATAGCGTCTACAAAATAGGGAATAGATTTATGGCATTTTCAGTTAAATTTTTTTTTACTAGTAATGGCGACATTGCAGCGGACAGATCAGACACTTTTGACACTTTTTTGGGACCATTGACATTTACACAGCGATCAGTGCTATAAAAATGCACTGATTACTGTATAAATGTCACTGGCAGGGAAGGGGTTAACACTAGGGGACGATCAAGGGGTTAAATGTGTTCTCTGGGAGGTTTTTCTAACTGTGGGGGGTGGACTGACTGGGGAGTACAGAGAGATCGCTGTTCCTAATCACTAGGAACAGACGATCACTCTGAACTCCCCTGACAGAATGGGGATTTGTTTGTTTACATTGACAGATCCCTGTTCTGACTCTCTGTGGAGTGATCGC
The DNA here is from genome assembly GCA_037952925.1 of Lithobates clamitans. NCBI lineage: Eukaryota > Metazoa > Chordata > Amphibia > Anura > Ranidae > Lithobates > Lithobates clamitans. Next base: position 6,376,042 of record JBBGZY010000093.1, read on the forward strand.
GGGTGGCCGGCGGTTGGTATTACATAAACAATGTTTTTATCTGTGTCAAAAAAGAAAAGAAATGAATTATATTCATCTATAGGTTCAGTAATATAACATGCTGATAATTCCAGGGAGAAATTTTAAAATATAATCCAGATCCTGCAGGTGTCTGACATTAGCTACCACAGGTTGAATTAAAATATGGGATGGAGAGCACGCTGGTCACAAGGATGCCGAGGCCAGGCCAAGTTTGGTTAAGCTGCATGAGAAACTGAGTTAAAGTCACTTGTTATTAGCTGTTGGCTTCAATCTGGTAGTGTATTTAAATCTGCTAGTACATCTAACTCTCCTCAGACTGACAATGCTGCTGTCCAGTGATGCCCCTGTGCTCCTTCATTCAGAGTGTGTTACTGGCTAGATCACCAGGTGAAAACATAGGGAAAAAAACCTAAGAAAATAAAATTGATGCAGCCGCCACATCTAATGATTGGTAAGCTGCAAGCATATTGCACTTTTTGTTTTGGGTTTAATACTGCTTTAAGATTTTACTTGTCTGTGTGGCCGATGGGGAGTTGCACAGTTGCTGCTGGAGACTCTCCAAGTGTTATCCTTTGGGGAGAGGGTGTGATTTAAAGGATAAATCTACTTCCGTAAAGTTTCCTTTATTGACCTAATATATTATTCCACTTTCCTAAGATTTCCAAGCTGCCTTCTTTAGTATTCTTCTTCTTCTTGCTTTCCTTTCTTAGAAAAAAGATTAAGTTACTGCTCCTTAACGTCAAAAAGACAAATATGTTATGTATTCTCACTAAAATGAGATTGATAATCCTGAAATGATTTATTACAGCCGCTTGTCCAAAACACAGTATTGCAAAGGATTTATAAGACAAACCATTTGTGATAATGTTTATTCCAAATCCATGGTCAGAAATATAACAGTATAATGCTGCCTGTCTTCGGGAGTTGATAAAATGATTTTTAGCTGGCTGCCTATGAGAGCCACAAGAGCTGAATTTACATGACATTTGTGACTGTATTCTTGACCTTCTCTGAGCAATTTTTCTGTACAATATGTACAATATAAGTACAGCACATCACAGTTCACAATGTAGTTCTCCCATAACTACAACGCAGCTATGGCTGCCAAATATATCTTACCTTTTGTATCTATCTTTTTTCATTTTAATGTATGTAGAATAATTTGAGCTGGACTCTCATTCCTTTGCATTTCACTTTTTTTTTTTGTGTGCTACAGTGTTATTCTCAAAGCCCCTGAATATCCCCTCTTTATACATTGTTACAATACCTGTTAACTACTTCACCTGAGGAAGAATTTACCCCCTTCCTGACCAGTGCATATTTTGCGATTCGGCACTGCATCGCTTTAACTGACAATTGCGCGGTCATGCGACGTGGCTCCCAAACAAAATTGACGTCCTTTTTTTCCCACAAATAGAGCTTTCTTTTGGTGGTATTTCATCACCTCTGCGATTTTTATTTTTTGCGCCATAAACAAAAAAAATAGCGACAATTTTGAAAAAACGCATTATTTTTTACTTTTTACTATAATAAATATCCCCAAAAAATATTAAAAAAAACATTTTTTTTCCCTCAGTTTAGGCTGATACGTATTCTACATATTTTTGGTAAAAAAAAAACGCAATAAGTGTTTATTGATTGGTTTGTGCAAAAGTTATAGCGTTTATAAAATAGGGGATAGTTTTATGGCATTTTTATTATTCTTTTTTTTTTACTAGTAATGGCGGCGATCAGCAATTTTTATCGTGACTGCGACATTATGACGGACACATCGGACATTTTTGACACATTTTTGGGACCATTGTCATTTATACAGCAATCAGTGCTATACAAATGCACTGATTCCTGTGTGAATGACACTGGCAGTGAAGGGGTTAACCACTAGGGGACTAGGGAGGGGTTAAGTATGTCCTGGGGAGAGTTACTAATGGTGGGGGGGCGTGGCTACATGTGACACGTCACTTATCTCTGCTTCCGATGACAGGGAGCAGAGATCAGTGACACTGTCACTAGGCAGAATGGGGAGATGCTTGTTTACATTAGCATCTCCCCGTTCGTCCTCTCCGTGAGGCGATCGCAGGTATCCCCGCGGCGATCGAGTTTTTTAAAAGCAGCGTGGGGTCCCCCCAAAATCCATACCAGACCCTTATCCGAGTACGCAGCCTGGCAGGTGAGGAAAGGGATGATGACAAGCGAGTTGCAGTTTAGTGAGTAAAATAAAATTGTGAATAAAGAGACACAGCTCTCGCAGAGGGTTATAGGATTTTGGAGGGAGGTGGTATGTCTGTTATTAAGGACAACAACAATTAGTATAAAAATATAAATTTATTGAGATATATCAAATTAAAACAACACAGCCATAATACACATTGTAACCGTGATTTGCAGCTTGATGTATGAAATCAGATATGTAGGTATGCAGGAGCAGCCAACATGTTTCGCAAAGTGCTTCATCAGCGCACTGCATGCATTAATGATTTCATCTGGGTTACATAAGACATGAAAAATGCCATTAGTATAATAACAATCATATGATTATCAATTCAAAAAACAGGAGATTATCTGGTTGCATTACATTTGTATAGTGACAATATGTACAAATGTAATGCAACCAGATAATCTCCTATTTTTTGAATCGATAATCATATATATTCATATGATTGTTATTATACTAATGGCATTTTTCATGTCTTATGTAACCTTGATGAAATCATTAATGCATACAGTGCCCTGATGAAGCGCTTTGCGAAACATGTTGGCTGCTCCTGCATACCTACATATCTGATTTCACACTTCAAGCTCCAAATCACGGTTACAATGTGTATTATGGCTGTGTTGTTTTTATTTGATATATCTCAATAAATTTATACTTTTATACTAATTGTTGTTGGTGGTGCTCACCTTAATAACAGACATACCACCTCCCTCCAAAATCCCATAACCCTCTGCGAGAGCTGTGTCTCTTTCTTCACAATTTTATTCATACCAGGGATTGGGAGGAATTGTCTGTTTCTGGAAACTGTCCAACTCTATATTCATATATTCAGTGAGTAAAATAAGTATTTGATCCCCAAGCAAAACATGACTTAGAAATTGGTGGAGAAACCCTTGTTGGCAAGCACAGAGGTAAGACGTTTCTTGTAGTTGGTGACCATGTTTACACGCAGCTCAGGAGGTATTTTGGTCCACTCTTCTTTACAGATCTTCTCTAAATCCTTAAGGTTTCTTGGCTGTCTCTTGGCAACTCGAAGTTTCAGCTCCCTCCATAAGTTTTCTAGAGGATTAAGATCTGGAGACTGACTAGGCCACTCCATGGCCTTAATTTGCTTCTTCTTGAGCCACTCCTTTGTTGCCTTGGAGGTATGTTTTGGCTCATTGTCATGCTGGAAGACCCATCTTCGGTGTTCTGGCTGAGGGTAGAAGGTTCTCATCCAATATTTTACAATACATGGCCCCGTCTATTGGTCCCTCAATGTTGCAAAGTCAGCCTGTACCTTTACCAGAGAAACAGCCCCAAAGCATCATGTTTCCACCTCTGTGCTTGACTGTAGGGATGGTGTTTTTAGGGTCATAGTCAGCATTTTTCTTCCACATACAACATTTTACATTTTTATTGTTGCACTTTAAGCATCATTAAAATCACTGCTTCTTTTTTTAAACAAAAATTTGCATTGATACATGTCCCCCAGTACAGTACCCGGACCCCCATACACATTTAATGGCCAATTACTCGCATTTAAGCCTTAAATGGAATCTTTTGGTTTTTCAAGTTCGGCTCCCATAGACTTCAATGTGGTTTGCTGTTTGGGTCAGAACTTTTTCTCTGTTCGGAAGTTCTGGTGCGAATTGAACAGGAGGGTGTTCGGCCCATCTCTATAAATAAATATTCTGGGCAACATTGTAGTTAGAGTGAGTTGTCAGGCTCAATCAAGGGTATAATATGTGCTTGTTACCTGTTGTTGGGGCTGTTGAAAGCTCTTTATTGCTCCTTTTCTCTAGCATTCTTGAGATTGCAGTGGTGAAAAATCCACTTTGTTTTCTTTTCACTGTCACTTTAGCTTCCTTTATTCCTTCATTCTTGATTGGCTGGAATTATTTTTTTCTGTAATGGGCTGAGCTCAGCCAATAGAAAAACATTGGTTCAAGCCAGTTTTAAAAGTTGGGATAATGTGATTGTTTACAGAAACGTGTGATTTCCAGTTTTTACAGCTGTTATCTAAGGATTTCTAGAGAGCAGCCACATGAGAAAGGGTCCAAAAAAGTCCTCTGCCCTCCTCCATACCCCTGCAGCCATAATCTTCTGGTGCTGCAGGGGTTAATATGAGCAATAGATGTGTTACAGGCACTCGTGAACAGTGCCGACTATGCCCACTTTTCTACCCACTCTTTCTGCCCTTTGTTTCCCTGTTCCCACAAAATAAAATGTCAGAATAAATTTTAAGCTTGTTGGAAAAGCATTTTCTAATTTTTAGAGGAATGCTGGCACTATAATGGATCCTTTAATAAATAAGACAAAGGCAGTCTCAAAGGTATCTGTTAGATAAAACAAAAGGTGTTCAACATGTTACAAATGTTTGATTTTTAAACCAGCTTTAACCTATGTAAGAAAAGCCTGTGCTCTGTTGGAGAGTGGGGCCCTTGCTGTTTTTTAGAGCCAGAGCTCTGTAATTAGCTAGCATAAGCTTTGCTGCTTGCAAAGCTATAAGTTTTACTCATTAAAGTTAGATCTCTGAAGAGGGACCACTGCTTACCCACAAAGAGCAATGGTCCACACTGTAGCTGTTGGAGAGGGATATGCTTTCCTGCTTAGGCCACAGTTGCTTTAGAAAGGAAATGAGCTGTAAAACTTTGAATATGTTAGCAAATTTAAACTGTAAGTTAATGGAAAATGATTAGTAACAACCAGCCATCTCTCCTAAAATCTCCTAAAGTGTAAAAGGATCTCAGAACATGTTCAGTTTAGAGGTGCATGGAATGGAAATTTTGGTGCCGAAACCAAAACCGAAAATTCAGGATGCACGTGGCCGAAACCAAAAATGACAGTTTTTAAAAAATATGTATTTTTTTTATATAATTGTATTATATTCAACTTTTTAATTAATATCATTAATTTAAATGAATATGAATTTGTCAGCCATTATCAGCACCTTTAGCGCAAGAAAAGCTCAAGAAAAATGCATCCCTTTAAATTCCCTGTCTTCACACTGGTCCCTTGTGCTTCCGTTGTAATGTTAAAAATTTTGCTTGCTGCATTTTTGGTCTGTTAAAAAAAACGCACCTCCCAGTTGAAATGGATTGAAAACGCAAGAACGCATCACTATGTGCTACGTTTTTGATGCAGTTTTTGAGTCACATGACCTATGAAAAAACACCATAAGCGCAGTACAATCGTAGCAAAATCACGTTAAAAGGCACTGTATTATCGGCACCTTTTTCTCTATCGGCAAAATGCGGAAAATACAATCTTTGGCCGAAACATGTTTCGGCTGCCAAAATTTCGGTGCATCTCAAGTTCAGTTATGTAATTTAAGAGAATATTTGTACAGAGAAATCACTCTTAGCTTAAAGAGGAACTGCAGTCTGCTCACATAATTTGTAATAAAAACATCTTTGCCATTCTGAAGCTTCCCTCCAACCACTTTGCATATTATTTTATATATACTGTGATTCTGTACTGGATTTACACAGAGGCACACCTCCAGCTCTGCAGCTCTCATTGGCCCTCTTATGACTCACTACCCCCCTACCTTCCTGGCTAACTCTTATGAGAGTGTACCGTGCACAATGTATAGAACTGGAGGGGACAGAAAGGTAACCCAACAGTCATCATAGAGATTCCAGCTAATGAATTTAGAAGGTACCAACAATGACCCTGGGTACTAAAAACTGCTAGAAAAGAGATAAGAAAGAAAAAAAGGACAACAGAAGCGGACCAAGTAGAGAAGAGACATTCGCCCCCACCGAACACTAAAACATACATTAAGGCACAAAGGAAATCTGCTGGTATCTTACCCAGGGTTCCCATGTCTTTTCAAACTTCTTAACAGTATCTTGAAGGACACTTGCAAGTTTTTTTGTGTAACATTATCCACATAATGTTTTTCTTTGCCTATGTAAGAGATACAAAGGTTTGCTTCCAAGATTTGGCAATAGTATTTTAGCGCCCAACAAGATGAAGAAGATCAAGCGTTGTAAACTATTAGGTATACGCTTAACCGGAACATTCAGAAGGGCAATTTGGGGTGTTTGTAGAATGGACACACCTGTAACTCACACTTGTAACTGTGCAACAGAACAAAGATACCATTCCAAAAGCTACAAATCCTAGGAAGCTCCCACCATACATAGATCCCAACAGGTTACATTCTTGCCAGTCTTAGGTAGACTAAATCTGATTTTACAGTTTTACGCACTATGCTTGCCAGAGGAACGTTCAAAAATTCCCTTCTTCAGGAGCATCTACCTCCTTAAAATGCCAGCACCTACGCAGACTTCAACTGCTAAGCTTAAATTCAGCGCTTCATTTCAGCGCAAGATTTGGAACGCAAAATTAATCAAGTCTAACCCAAAGCTCTATTCCCAATGAAAGGGCGTCCTCACTCCTAGAAATGGTGTTGGTGATGGTAGGGCATTTGTTATAGTTTGGTTTCTCTTGAACACAGAAAACCCAGACTTGTGTGTTCAATTAGTGGTTGAAACCACAGGTACAAAATAGGGTCCAAACCGGTACTCCCTTGCTGTGTCCTTCTTTCAAACCAGCCAAAATCTGCTCAAGGTCAGTTAGGTGTACTGAACGCCATGAACCATCTCTTGTTCCAGGAATTAGTCTACCTTAGGAGAATAGGTTCAAAATATTCTATTCATACCTGTTCACAGTACCAAAACCCAATGGGGTATTCGTCCTACCCTGGACCTAAAATTCCTAATGAAGTACTTACAAGCTTCAAAGTTTTTAATGGTATCTGTAAGGTCAGTTATTGCCTCTCTAAGACTAGGGCAATACCTAGCATCAGTAAACATCCAAGAATCCTCAACCTGCCTATGCTCCTTATCCAACCAAGCAAGAAACCAAGAAACTCCCTAGTTTGGTGGATTTATAACCCAACCTTAACATTGGGGAAGTAGTTTCTACCATACTACTGGAAGGTAATAACAACAGATGCCAGTCTGTCGGGGTGTAGCAGAGTGTTCCAATCTCTCCCCATCGATATCTTGGAGCTCAAAGCAAATAAAAATGACTCTGCAATACTGGACCCCCTTATTTGGGGACACCTGATCAGGGTCCAGTCAAACAGTGTCATGGCTATGGCCTACTTCAATCCCAAATGGGGCACGAGGAGTTGTGCAGCCTCATCATCTCATAGATGATGCCCATTGTCTCCACTGTCCACATCCCACGAGTAGACAAATGGAATGCAGATCATTGCTTTAATTAATGGGAGTGGCCTTTCACCCCAACATCTTCGACCTGAGTTGTCAGAGATGGGGGACTCCAGATGTGGATATCCTAGTTTTCAGGTTCAACAACACAATACCTTTGTTTGTGGCCAGGACCAAGGATCTTCTAGCACTGGCATTAGATGCTCTGATAATGTCTTGGTCTCAATTCAGGCTAATCCATGTCATTCCTTAAGTATGAATTCTGCCTCTACTGGTCTGCAAAATAGAACAAAAGAAGAATTTTTATAATTCACCATTGCACCAAATTGTCCCAGAAGAACTGGTACACAGACATACTCAAACTTCCAAACCAGCCAGGCCAGCAATATCAGGGCCCCCTGTTGCATTCTGCTTCTCACAGGCCTTAAAGTGCATGACTGTTGAAGCCCAAGTATTGAGGGACACTGGAGTCTTTGAGTCTCTCATTCCCACATTGTTAAAAGCAATGAAAGCCACTTCCAGACAAACCTCTTATATCTGGAAATCCTTCTTTGATGTGAATACAGGCATTCCAATCCAAGAGATCACTTGCATTATGGCCTTCCTACAATCAGGACTTGACCAGAATGTGGCCTTTAGTACGCTTAAGGGACAGGCTTTGGCCTTGTCCGAGTTACTGGCTCTCTTTTAAAGGGGTTGTAAAGGTAAAAATTTTTTCACCTTAATGCATTCTATGCATTAAGGTGAAAAAACTTTTGACAGTACCGCCGCCCCCAGGCCCCCCGTTTTACTTACCTGACGCCTCGAATCTTCGCTCCTCGTCCTCGTCAGCTTCATTGCAGCTCAGCCTGGTCGCTGATTGGCTGCAGTGGATGGATTGAAAGCAGCGCAGCCATTGGCTCGCACTGCTGTCAATCACATCCGATGACGCGGCGCGCCGGGGGGCGGGGCCGAGTGATACATCACCCGAGTGTATCACGGGAGCGCGCCCGCAAGCACTTACCACCGTGCGAGGGAGCTCGCATGAAGGTGGTAAATACTTGCGGGGAGGAGCTGAAACAGCCGCCGAGGGACCCCAGAAGACCAGGTTCGGGGCCACTCTGTGCAGAACGAGCTGCACAGTGAAGGTAAGTATAACATGTTTGTTATTTAAAAAAAAAAAAAAAAAACAACTTTACAACCCCTTTAAGGAGTCATTCCTCATTCTTCACAATTAGAAGGCTGTCTTCCGCCCAAGATCATCATTTCTTCCCAAAGTGGTGTCAGCTTCTACCTCAGTGAAGACATAGTCCTTCCTTCAATGTGCCCTACTCCAAAGCACCTAAAGGAGATTGCTCTTTACTGTCTGTACGTATATCTCAAAGCTACAGCCTCTACCAGGAAGCAACACTCCATTATCATTTTACCCCCAGGACCTCGCAAGGGACATCCTGCTTCAAGATCTACCATCGCTTGGTGGATAAGATTATCTCAAGAGCTTACACCCTGAAGGACACGTGTGCTCTCTCTGCCAGATTAGTAGGTGTTTCCTGGGCATTCTGATATCAGGCCTCTGTTGCCTAGCTTTGTAAGGCTGCCACCTGGTCCTCTGTTTATACCTTTTCAAAGTTCTACCAGGTGGACATCCAATCTTCTGCAGATTCAGCTTTTGGCAGCAAGGTTCTTGCAGCAGCACAATGAGTTGAATCTGTTGACACTTGTTATTGTTTGCCCTGTTTGCACAGTCCTGTTGTTGCCCACCCTTCTTATTCATTACCTGGGGACATCAAGTGTCTATGAATTTCAGGCCTGTGTTCTGTACTTTACCATTAAGATAAAAGGAATTTTGACTTGAATTCTATATCTTGGAGTACAGTACAGGATGCAGGACACCCTCCCCTCTGTTCCTGTGTTAATCTGAATTGCTTACTACACAACTGAGGACAGAGTGTGGGAAACATCCAGGGGGCACTAGCTTTGCTCGTGTCCAATCACCTGAAGGTAGCAGTCTATAACCCAGGGTCTGAATATCAAATCTTTGTCCTGTACTGTACATCAAGATATGGAATAGACAAGTAAGTCAAAATTCCTTTTTCTATTTACAGCAATACCTGTGAGTATCCTGCAGGTAGGTAAAGCTGCTTAGTCATTATGGTTACTTCTATATATTATATCTAGTCCTTTTATGCATCAATGGAATTGCTACTTGAAATGCATTTTCATGCAGTAAAAAACATGGATTTTACTGTATGAAAAACCTTAAAGTGTAGGCACACTCTTAAACCACCTAACAGTGACAAACAGGAATATCTGTGGGCTTAAATTCTGTACTCCTGCTGTGCCAGGTGGATAAGAGCTCCATGTTTTATTTTTATTTTCATTACCAACATGGAGAATGCAACAACAGCAGTGTGAACACCCCTGTTGTGACATGTGGAGTGAGATGGGACCATAAATGAAAACTCCGTCAGGGGGAAATACCTTAACCACTTGCCTACTGGGCACCTTCACCCGCTTCCTGCCCAGGCCAATTTTCAGCTTTTAGAGCTGTCGCACTTTGAATGACAATATTGTGGTCATGCAACACTTTTTTTTGGAGACAGAGCTTTCTTTTGGTGGTATTTAATTCCCACTGGGTTTTTTATTTTTTGCTAAACAAAAAAAAAAAGTTTTTAGTAGTTTCTGTTATAAAATTTTGTAGATAAGTAATTGTTCTCCTTTACTGATGTGTGCTGATGAGGCTGCACTGATATGCTGCACTGGTGGGCACTGATATGCTGCACTGGTGGGCACTGATATTCTGCACTGGTAAGCACTGATAGACTGCACTTGTGGGCACTGATATGCTTCACTGGTGGGCACTAACAGGCTGCATTCATGAGGCGACACTGATGGGCAATGATATGTGTCACTGATAGGCGGCATTGATGGGCGCACTGATGGGCACTGATATACAGCACTGATGGGCATTACTAATGGGCACTGATTGGCAGCACTGGTGGGCACTGATTGGCACAGATTGGCAACACTGGTGGGCACTATTGGGGCTGCGCTGTTAATCAGGACACTGATGATCCTTGCCCTGAGTGTCAGTGCAATGTCCCTTGTGTGGATTTGCCGCTTTTTGACTGTCAGCGTGAGGGAAGAATTGCCAATAACCGTCAAATCCTGTTTACACCTGTAAACAGCTGTGATTGGACACAGCTGATCATGTGGTAAAGAGCCGCTGTGATTGTCGCTTTACCCCGATCTGCGATCAATTGTGTCCGAAGGACGCAGCGATCACTGACCCCTGCCGATACATAAGACGGCCTCCTGGCAAATTTTTTTCATTCACTGGATATACTGTACTGTGAGTTCAGGGTATCCTTTCCACCTCCTACCAAGGGGGCATCACCACAGCACCCTGAATTCACAGTGTAGCAGTGCAGAAACGTACTTTCTGCTTTATTGAGGACCGCCCATCTTGGAGAAAAGGCTCTCTATTTGTCCTGGTGACCTTTATCACTGAAAGTGAAAGAAGGTCCCAAATTTTAAGTGGTCGCCAGAACAGGAATAAAGGGTAAATCTTCCAATTGGCACACTAGTTCTGGTGACCGTGGTTTGGAGGGATTTCCAAGGGACAAGAAGGGAAATCTCCCAAGTGGGACACAGATGGCAAAAAAACCCTACCCTTACTCTATCCAAAATGAAAATGTTTTGTCTTCAGTTTTACCATAAGTCTGCAGGAAATGTGAGAAACCATCAGTTAACTGAAGCTCACCAAATGATACCTGTACCTAAAATATGAGTTTTCTCTAGAAGGGCCCTTTAATGGTAGACTGGTCAAGTTTATGTCACAAGTCTGCTTTAAAAAGATGCTTCTCCTAGCTGCTATCTTCTGCTTATCTTGATATAAATGGATGAATGAAGAATAAAAATAAAAATCATTGAGAAGAGGGATATACAGTGTGTTCTGTCTGGATGATTGTTCCGCTTGTCTAGAAGTCATAGAATATGTATTATTATGTCCTCCAGCCTGCAGATTTATGCTAAAAGTATCATAGTGTTTCTGACAGCTCATGTGTGACATAAATAGAAGCCATATTTCTTGGTGCAGGTAATATAAAAGATTTTCTTTCTCCTCACATATTGCTGATAGAGCTATATCTCTTTGGTGTCACAGCAATTTGAGATTCTGATGGCAACATATTGTTTATGGGTCAATGATTTTGTCTTTAATAGTAGCTTGGAACAGTATAGCAGAGGTTAATTAAGTATGTCTATCAACGTGGACAGATATAGATGTTTCCTCTCAAAGCCACGCCAGCATTTGCAATGATTCAAGCTCGTGTCTGGTGTTTTTTTCTTTTCCTTAGTGCCGCAGTACGTGATTCAAGTTTATAATAGACGGCAAGAGTTTCCAGTAAGCTGTTTTATTGTGCTGGAAACTTCTGCTGTGATTCAACTTTTTAGGCAACTGAGAACAATATAGATTATTTTTTGCTAAGAAGCAGAACACTTTTATTTTAAGTCTTTTTATTGTGCTGTAAGTTACCTTGACTATAAATTTGCACAAGTCCAGCTCATAGAATTTCTTATTTCTAGGGTAGCCAATGTAATTATAGCTCTGCCAAACCCATTTGCGTTTTTTTGTTTTGCTAATTTACAGTGTTACCCTCCCTTAGCAGCCCAGAGAGTATATTTGGCACAGGAGTTAATGGGGATGTATAATGGTTCATATAATATAATATAATATATAATTATATAATTTCTTTGTTAAATTGTATGGCCAAGACAAAAAAAACTTACATGCAAATAAAGTTTTTCTCTTTTTTTTGTGTCCGGTGAATATGAAATATTGCATATGAATATTATACAGTTTTAAATCCAACCAGCAGATGGTGCTTAGGCTCATTTTCACATATTTTCCTGTCTCTTTTTCTTCTCTGTTGTAAGAGTCTTGGTTACAAAAGTTCAAGGAGTGACTGAGTGTTACAGCAGTATTAAACCCTAAAGCGAGCATTTATTATATTGGAGCTTACCAATTTTTAGATGTGATGGCTGCATTTCTTTTCTTTTTTAGGCTTTCTTTCTTCTATTTTCATCTGGTGATCCAGCCAGTAAGTCAATTGTTTTTCAAAAGACCAAGCTCTCTTTAAGATGTATCAGTTTACAGGAATGAAACAAACCATTTAACCATGATAGTGGTGCTTACAATGATCAGCTTTAATTTATGTAAAACTTTTATCCCAAAAGGAAAAAAAAACATTTGCTTTAACTGCATATAACATGTGAGCTGGAGTTTGGCTTCAATTTGTGTATTTAAAGATGAATTCCTAGGAATTCAGGTACATTGTAAAAAGTGAAGGCACGCTATGAGTGAAGTCCAAAGGAAGCATAACATACTCTGGACTTATCTCTATTATTTACATCTGATGTGTTTAGTGCTCTGCCAGAGAGAGAAACTTTGATCCAAACTATTCCATTGTAGCTCTGGCTGTATGTTTAGGGTCGTTATCCAGCTAAAAAGTGAACCCCCGCTCCAGTCTCAAGTCTTTTGCAGACTCTACAGGTTTTCTTCTAAGATTGCCCTGAATTTGGCTCCATCCATCTTCCCATCAACTCTAACCAGCTTCCCTGTCCCTGCTGAAGAAAAGCATCCCCACAACATGATGCTGCCACCACCATGTTTCACAGTGGGGATGGGGTGTTCAGGGTGATGTGCAGTTAGTTTTCTGCCACACATGGCGTTTTACTTTTAGGCCAAAAAGTTCAATTTTGGTCTCATCTGACCGGAGTACCTTCTTCCACATGTTTGTTGTGCCCCCACATGGCTTCTTGCAAACTGCAGTGCAATTGGGACTTCTTATGGATTTCTTTCAACAATGGCTTTCTTCTTGCCACTCTTCCATAAAGGCCAGATTTTTGGATTGCACAACTAATAGTTGTCCTGTGGACAGAGTCTCCCACCTGAGCTGTGGATCTCTGCAGCTCCTCCAGAGCTTTTTCCAGGTCCCAATTATCTGAAGGTAGCAGCAAATAATCCAAGGTCTTTGCTGTCCTGTGCCTTGTACTGCACTCCAAAATATGGAATTTACTGGCGAGTCAAAATTACCCATTTTTACCTTGGTAAATATATGCGTTTTGATGCTAAAAGTTTCTTTGGTCATGCTCTGGCGCTGCTTCAGATAGGTGATTATGAATACGGAATGCATTTTGCAAAAGGTGAAACATCACTGCAAAGACAGCAAGACTTGATAAGCACATCTGGGGCATGATATTATCATGATATTCTACACACCATTTTTTAAAAACCAGGCAAAGGTGACAATTTGTAAGTTTGGACATGCATGTTGGGGCCTAATTGCTGTTAGGTATAATATTGCTTTTAAAAAGCCAGTTGATAAATTGTAATAAGTGTTTTACATCTGTGCAGATGAAAAGTGCTGACAACCGTTTGACAGGACACAGTACAAGCTCACAATACAGAATGCATTCCTACTATCCTTCATACCTGGGGCAGGGTGTGCCCACTCCTGCCTGTGTTCCACCATTCTTCACATTTGAGGAAAACCCAAACTTCCCAGAGGTCAAGTCAAGTGGTAAGTTTTTGATCATTATATAAAACATTGTAAATGATATAAGGTACCTCAGTTTACAGCTAAATTGACTTTTGATCCTAGGGAAAAAAGTCTCTGGGCAACAAGTACAATTCTTTGGAGGCATTATAAAAAGTGCCAATGTGAAAGGTCCATTCCATTGTTTTCATTAAGTCTACTGCAGCCAGATGTGGTTCTAATTAAAATTACAACCTCTTGCCACATTCTTTACTGGACAAACTTCTGCTTTTGCTCCAAGCCTGTGGTAGGATCAGAGAGAGGATAGTGCTAGAACCAGTGAAGACACCGGACTGCATTTTGATAGTATTCTTATCTTTAAAATAACTATCATCTATAGAGATTTGGCTAGCAGGACATATATGTACAGATGGTAAATACCAATAAAAATTAGCGACATTCACCAGGTAGGCTTTGTCCTCATTGACCTGATTAAGTTTAAAGGCAAACTTTTCATTAACCAGAACATTGTTTGATCATGGACTATGCAAAGAGTGCCTGTAATATTGTAGAAAAGACAAAAGTATGGGTGTTGTACTGTAATTATGAGTCTTTAAATTTAACCTTTCAATTAGGATGTTTAGGCTCTCATTCCATGTCATACTTCAGGGTGCATTTTTTCCCATATTCATATTTATTTCCATACGCCAAAGGTTATCAGTTTGTACCTTCTAGGTGATTGGACACTGGCAAGCTTTTGAGGACTCTCCTCCCAGGAAAATCTCCCCCATAACCCCACCCTACCCCATGAGTCCATGAGTTTTTTGCTAATGCCTGTAGGTGACGGACCTCTTCTCCTTCCTGGAGAAACCATCTTCACTACTTTATAATGTTCTTTTATTATTTTGTAAAAATGTCATCAGTCAACCTCACTGTCTATGGAAGCTGTGTATCCTTGATAGAACCATGAGAACTGTACCTGAACCCATGCTATGAGGATGGCCTGTAATGCTGCTGAGGACATTGGATTCTGCATGGGGTGTCCACCTTGGCACAATGCGTTCAGTTAGCCACAGGGTGCTATACAGGTCCAGGGCCGTGGTCCATCAGAGTGGAACCAAGTCCATGAAGACGCCTTTGAGGGTATACCCACCATGATGGGCAAAGCCTAGACCTTTGACCAGGACCAGCGGCAGAGATGGGCTTGGACCAGTGGCATAGGCAGGTAAGACAGATTTTCCCTGTATTCTGACCATTAGTAAATCTTTGTAAACTTTGCGCTAAAACCTAACCACTTAGAAATGAGGCTCAGATGAATGACTGAGTATTCATCATACCATGGGTCAAGCAACTTGCCACTTTCCCACCTGCCCTCCTTGATAAAGTTGCAGGCACTCCTCTTGCCCTCTTTTCACAAGGAAATTACAGCACAGGATGGTCTGCATCTGTGTTGCAGCATTATATCTCCAGACACGCTTACCTTGTATTCTGCATCCTACTTTGTGAGTACCTCACGGGGGGAAGAACAACCATCATTTATAGCAATATGGCAAAATCCAAGAACAAGGGAGCCACTGCAAAAGCTAAGCCTAACAGTCTCTTTGCCAGGACTCCATGTGACACTCCACCTCCAGAATGCTCAGTCTTCTCTAACACTGGAGCAGGAACACCTCATATCACCTCTCCTTGCTCTTTGATCATAAAAAGAGTCAAAGAAGGCATGTGAATTTAAATGACCCCTGTTAAAGGGAATAGACTCCCTCCGGATCACCACCATATCCGTATGAGCACAAGCGGAGTTAACCAGCATGAAATGAAAGCCAGGAGAGCCACATAGTGTGAAATCGCATGGAAACTTTTATTAACCCTTTCACTGCCAGAGCCGTTTTTGCCGTGTTGTTTTTTTTTGCACACATTATTAAAAATTAATTTTAGGCCTGAAGATTACACAAAACCCACAAATATTATATATTTTCTGAAAGCAGACACCCTAGAGAATAATATAGTGGTAGTTGCAATTTTTTATGTCACACGATATAACCGCAAGGGTCAAATATTTGGTAAAATATAAAAGACGAGGTTGCACTGAGTAAATAGATATCCAAAATGCCAAACCTTAAATTTACGTGCGCCCGTGAAATGGTGACAAACTTCAGTACCCTATATTTTCTATAGGCGACTTTTCAAAAGCCCCCTATATGTATCGGTTTAGTGTTACGGAGGAGGTCTGGTGTTGCTCTCACTCTGGCGTACGCGGCAATATGTAACGTATATCGCAATCGACCTTTTCACGTGTAGGTGCCCCGACGCATGCGTTTACGTTCGTGCTTTTACCTGACAGGCAGCTGTCTGCCTGTCAGTTTCACACACCATACCAGGGGCTGCAGCCACCGGATTGTGTGTGATAAACCCCCCCCCTCCCCGCAGTTTGGCTGCGAAAGGGTTAAAACAAGGACAGACTACTTACAAAATCACGGATGATAAGCGGTTATAAAAACAATCAGTCATGGGAGTCAAATAGACCACTTTCTGGTTTCATAACACATGATGACATCACGAGCGGTATCAAATGGTCTGACCACAGAACAGTTTTCCACTTTGCAACATACCATTTTAAATGTGCTTTGGCCCAGAGATGACAGCAGCGTTTCTGGATCATGTTCAGACATGGCATCTTTGCATTATAGAGAATTTTGGAAGTATTCCTGAGCTCATGGAGTGATGTCCATCACAGAATTATGCCTGTTTTTATTGCAGTGCGGTCTCAGAGCCATAAATCACAGGCATCCAATATTGCTTCCTTCAAATTCTCTGAATCTTTTGATGATATGTACTGTAGAGAAGGATATATTTAACCTCTTTACGACCGTGCTATAGCTGAATGAGGGCTACAGTGAGGTCGCACATTGATAGGAGGTCCTTCTGTGATCGTGCTTCCTGCGCACCCCCAGCAGCACACACTGGCAGTGATCTGTAATTGTTGTGTCCTTGGGACACAACCGATCACAGATCGGGGTAAAGAGCCAATCACAGCAGCTCTTTACCATGTGACCAGCTGTGTCGAATAGCAGCTGATCACAGTGCCCATCAGTGTAGCATATCAGTGCAGCCTTATTTATCAGTGAAGGAGAAAAATTACTTATTTACAAATGTTTTATTTTTTTAATTTTTGGTCTTTTTTCATAGCAAAAAACAAAAAAAACAGCGATTAAATACCACCAAAGGAAAGCTCTATCTGTCTCAAAGAAATGATAGAGATTTTGTTTGGCTACAGTGTTGCATGACCGTGTAATTGTCATTCAAAGTGCGACAGCACTGAAAGCTGAAAATTAGCCTGAGCAGGAAGGGGGTGACAGTGCCCAGTAGGCAAGTTGTCTTTGCAATTTTATGTTAAGAGACATTATTCTGAAATCATTCGACAATTTTTAGACACAGCTTTTCACAGATTGATGAACCGTTGCTCATCTTTACTTCTGAGACATTCTGAATCTCTAAGATCCTCTTTTTATACCCAGTCATGTTACTGATATGCTTCCAGTTCACCTAATTAGTTAGTAAAATGTTCCTCCAGCTCTTACTTGTTTAATTTGCCACTTAGGCAGGCCACAGACAGTGCAAATTTATTTCCTGCAACCATAGAAGATATTTGCACCATTCCCCCATTAACACAGACAGTGTTGACAGGGCAATCCCTCTTGCCAAACAATTGTCTTCTCATGACAATGGGGCTGGGGGAGACAGTGATTATCGCTAGCGGCTATAGCAGCTGCTTGCATTATTCACAAGAGGACCTGACAGGCTGGTTGTACCCAAGTTGATCTTAACCACTTCAATACCAGGCACTTAGACACCTTCCCGCCCAGCCCAATTTTCACCTTTCAGCGCTGTTGCAATTTGAATGACAATTGCGCGATCATGCTACACTGTACCCAAACAATTTTTTTATCATTTTGTTCCCACAAATAGAGCTTTCTTTTGGTGGTATTTGATCACCTCTGCGGTTTTTATTTTTTGCGCAACAAATAAAAAAAGACCAAAAATTTCGAAAGAAAACAAGTTTTTCTTTGTTTCTGTTAAATTTTTTTGTAAATAAGTATGTTTTCTTCTTAAATAATGGGCACTGATATAGCTGCACTGATGGGCACTGATACGGCGGCACTGATGGGCACCGATGAGGTGGCACCAATGAGGTGGCACTGATGAGGTGGCACTAACGGGCACTGATGATGGGCACTGATAGGCGGCACTGATGGGCACTGATAGGTGGCACTGATGGGCACTGATAGGTGGCACTGGTATGCGGCACTGATGGGCACTCATAGGTGGCACTGATGGGCACACATAGGCGGCACTGATGGGCACTCGTAGGTGGCATTGATTGGTATATATGGGTGGCACTGATGGGTACTTATGTGTGGCACTGATGGGCACTGATAGGTGGGCACTGATGGGCACAGATGGGCACTGACAGGTGGCACCGATGGGCAATGACAGGTGGCACAGATGGGCAATGACAGGTGGCACTGATATAGCATTGCTGGGCAGATCTGGGTATTGCTGGGCAGATCATTGGCATAATAGTGCCAATCAGGGCCCATTTGTGGGCACTGATTGGCACAGATTGGGCACATGTGGATGGCCATGGGGTACATACCTGGCCATCCACGTTTCCCCTTCCCTGGTGGTCCTAGTAGCATCCCTGGTAGTCCAGTGGGGTGATCTGCGGGGGGGGCTGCGCTGATAAACAATCAGCGCAGACCCCCCTGCCAGGAGAGCCGCCGATCGGCTCTCCTCTACTTGCGTCTGTCAGACGCGAGTGAGGAAGAGCCGATCAACGGCTCTTCCGATTGACAGCGTGATCAGCCGTGATTGGACACGGCTGATCACATGGTAAAGAGCCTCCGCTGGAGGCTTTTTACCAAGATCAGTGTAGCGGTGTGTCAGACTGACACACCGCTCCACCGATCGCCGCAATGCGTCATATGACGCCCAGTCAGGATAACAGAACCACTTCCCGGACGTCAATCCGCTATAGGGCGGGCGGGAAGTGGTTAAAAAAGAAGAAAGTTCCCCGTGGGGTTTTAAAGCAGCAATTTCACCACTACAAGTCAACTATCTTGTATTTTTACCCTCTTGGTATTGTTTACCACTTTTTTTCCCAATCTAGTAGTCTTGCACAGTATAAACCAGAGCTCATGTTTTAACGTTTGTATAGTATTGTCCAGTTGTCCCTTGTTAATAAAAATACCTATATTTTTTTTTACAATATACTCTTTGTGACTCTCAATTGCTGCTTTAAAACCCCACGGGGAACTTTCTTCTTTTTTAAGATTTACCATTTAGGGGTGTGCAGTCTCTCAGACTCCATTTATGTGTCATATCATGCTATAGTACCCAAGTTGATCAATCAACTTGGTACATTAAGCCTTAATGTTTTGACCTGCTGAACTGGCCAAGATTTGAACTGTGTATGGCCGGCCTTACTTTGCCAGCTGTTTGTTGCCAAACTTTATTGAGACGTGTTGCTGCCATCAATTTCAAAATGACATTATTTTTTCCTAAAATGGTACATTTACTCAGTTTAAACATTTGATATGTTTTCTATTGTGAACAAAATATGGGTTTATGAGATTTTTCAAATCATTGCATTCTGTTTTTTATGTAGATTTTAAAACGTCAATGACGAAACGCGTAAGGCGGGGCTACGCACTTACGTCATTTCCGGGTACGGAGCGAGAGAGCCTGGAACGCAGCTGGACCGCACGCCGCACGCTGCGGGGAAGCACTTCCTGGCTATCGGCTTCACCCATAGTGTAGTGCGATATATATTTTTTTCCCTACTGGGGAGTTTTATTCTATTAAACATTTTTAATTTACTACACTATGAGGTGGCATCTCTTTTTTATGAGGGCTTTTTGCTGGTGATCCCCTTCCTGGATACGGTATAGGTGGGAGTCCGGAACCCCTGTGAAAGAGGCTTTCCATCTCAGCAACCACGGGATATCGGATAGAGGACGGCCTTGGGATCTAACAGTGCCTGTCACCCCTGCAGGGGTAGTGGAAGCTGGTGAGTGGGGAGCCAAAAGGGGAGCACAGAAGTCACGGAATACCTCTGTGGGCACCAAAGTCACAAAACCATTGGAACTTTTTTTGCTGCCTATCCCACTGGGATTTATTTACTGAATAGGAACTTTCACAATTTGATGTCAATCACAAATTTCCTTTTTTTCTTTTTCTCTCTGGATGGTTTTTTTGGACTTGTTTGAAATTGGATTGCACGGCTATTTATATATATGTGGATGCTGGGTTGGAGTATCATATATATCACTGCATTTTATGGGCTTGCACTGTTATATAAATTTTTTTATTATATATACACATTGGTTTATCACATTATCTAGTACCTAGTGGTACTTCATTGACACCATTAGTGCAACTGAGGTTTATGCACCACAATAGGGATTGCATATAGTTATATGCACATTATATTTATATATGGTACAATTTTAGAGTCTCACAGCCATTTATTTGTTTAGCCACTGTACACGCATCTTTATTAGGGAGCGCCACACCCCCACTTATTAATTCCAATATACTCTTTGTGACTCTCAATTGCTGCTTTAAAACCCCACGGGGAACTTTCTTCTTTTTTAAGATTTACCATTTAGGGGTGTGCAGTCTCTCAGACTCCATTTATGTGTCATATCATGCTATAGTACCCAAGTTGATCAATCAACTTGGTACATTAAGCCTTAATGTTTTGACCTGCTGAACTGGCCAAGATTTGAACTGTGTATGGCCGGCCTTACTTTGCCAGCTGTTTGTTGCCAAACTTTATTGAGACGTGTTGCTGCCATCAATTTCAAAATGACATTATTTTTTCCTAAAATGGTACATTTACTCAGTTTAAACATTTGATATGTTTTCTATTGTGAACAAAATATGGGTTTATGAGATTTTTCAAATCATTGCATTCTGTTTTTTATGTAGATTTTACACAAGACAACACTGTAAACCCCCCCCCCCCCCATCAGTGTTAAATGGCTTTTCGCAACCTTCTAACTTTCTTTGACACAGGCATAGTATTCATAGACCATTGGTTATGGGCCCATACCTTCAGTTCAGCTGAGTGCACACTGGCAAAGCTCTAGAGCAGGGGTCTCAAACTTGTAGCCCTCCAGCTGTTGCGGAACTACAAGTCCCATAATTTCTCTGCCTGTGGGAGTCATGCTTGTAACTTTCCGCCTTGCAATGCCTCATGAGTCTTGTAGTTCCGCAACAGCTGGAGGGCCACCAGTTTGAGACTCCTGCTCTAAAGAAAGTTTTTTTTTAAAAACTTCTGAGTGTTTCAGTGAGCACTGTTGGGGCCATAATCTTGAAGTGGAAAGAACATCATTTCACCATAAACTGGCCATGACCAGGTGCTCCTCACAAGATTCCTGACAGGAGTGAAAATTATCAGAAGAGTGAACCAAGAGCCAAGGACCACTTGAAGATAGTTTTAGAAAGACCTGGAATTAGCAGGTTCAATTGTTTCAAAGAAAACAATAAGTAATGCACTCAACTGCTATGGCCTGTATGCACGCTCACCACGCAAGACTCAAATTTCTGAAGAAAAAGCAGGTTGAAGCTTGTTTAAAGTTCACTGCACAACATCTAGACAAGCCTGTGAAATACTGGGAGAATGTAGTCTGATCAGGAGAGACCAAAATTGAACTCTTTGGATGCCATAATACACACCACGTTTGGAGGTCAAATACATCACCCCAAAAACACCATACCAACAGTGAAGTTTGGAGGTGGGAACATCATGGTGTGGGGCTGTTTCTCAGCATATTGTACTGGCAAACTTCATATCATTGAAGGAAGGACAAATGGAAAAATGTACCAAGACATTCTTGATAAAATCTGCTACCATCTACCAGGATGATGAAGATGAAACAAGGGTGGACATTTCAGCAACACAATGATCTCAAACACAAAGCCAAGGAAAATCTCAATTGGTTTTAAAGAAAGAAAATTAAGCTTCTAGAATGGCCCAGCCAATCACCTGACTTGAATTCAATAGAAAATCTATGAAAAAAAACCTAAATATCAGAGTTCATAGAAATGGCCCACACAAACCTTCAAGATTTGAAGACTGTTTGTGTGGAAGAACGGGCCAAAACCACACATTATTAAAAGAAAAAAAGGCGTCTCTAAGTGCAGAATAAAAACTTTTAATATCCCCAAACAAGATTAAAAACACTTACAGAATCAAGGATAAGAAGAGGCATAACATGGATGTTAGAGGCACCTTTTTTTCTTTTATTTGTTTTCTATTAGAGATTGCTTCCCCCTTTGAGTGCAGCCCTAATGCCGCGTACACACGAGCGGACTTTCCGGCAAACTTTTCCTGTGTACCGGAGTCCGTCGGACAATTCGATCGTGTGTGGGCTCCAGCGGACTTTTTTTTCTCAAAAGTTTGCCAGACTTAGATTTGAAACATGTTTCAAATCTATCCGACGGACTCGAGTCCGGTCGAAAAGTCCGCTCGTCTGTATGCTAGTTCGACTGACAAAAAGCCACGCTAGGGCAGCTATTGGCTACTGGCTATCAACTTCCTTGTTTTAGTGCAGTCGTACTTCATCACGTACAGATTAGTCGGACTTTGGTTGATTGTGTGTAGGCAAGTCCGTTCATTCAGAAAGTCAGTCGAAGTCCGCCGGGCAAAGTTTTCTGGAAAGTCCGATCGTGTGTACGCGGCATAAGTGTTTGAAGACCACTTCATCCATCCAACAAAGACACTAACTGCCTGGTCCTGACACCCTGAGCGCCCTTGACATACGTTTTAACCAAAATCACACCTCAGCAATGCATGCGACTAGTTTCTCCATACAGGAGGCATCTTGAAGCTGTCATTACCAACAGAGGATTTTGTTTGAAGTATTAAATACATTTCAGTTAGCATGTTCAATACTTTTTCCCTGTGTCATTCCATTTTTATTACACATAACTTAATTTTTGAACTTATTTGCTTTGTTTTCTTTGCATGTATGGATTGCATGGCATGTCACCGACGTGGTGAAAATTTAATGTCAATAGCACCTTAGAAATATATTTACCTAGAAAAATGGTGACGTGTTCAATACTTATTTTACCCACTGTATGTAAACTCCAAGTCCAGCTTTTTCTTTTTTCAAAGCTGGAGTTGGACTTTAAACACTTCAATACAGGGCACTTATACACCTTCCTGCCCAGACCAATTTTCAGCTTTCAGTGCTGTCGCAATTTGAATGACAATTGCGCGGTCATCCATCACTGTACCCAAACTAAATTTTTATCATTTTGTTCCCACAAATAGAGCTTTTTTTTGGTGGTATTTGATCACCTCTGCGGTTTTTATTTTTTGCTAAACAAATAAAAAAAGACCAAAAATTTTGAAAGTTTTGCTTTTGTTTCTGTTAAAAAATTTTGTAAATAAGTAAGTTTTCTCTTTGGGCACTGATAAGGCGGTACTGACAGGCACTGATAAGGCAGCACCGATGAGGTGGCACCAATGAACGGGCACTGACGATGGGCACTGATATGCGGCACTGAAGGGTGGCACTGATGGGCATTGATTGGCAGCACTCATGAGTGGCACTAATGGGCACTGATAGACGACACTGATGGGCACTAAAAGGCTGCAAAGATGGGTTCTTATGGGTGGCACTGATAGGCGGCACTGATGGGCACTGATACGCGGCACTGATATCAGGCACTGATAGGCATCCCTGGTGGCACTGGCAATGGTAGGCATTGTGAGTGGGCACTGATTGGCAGCTGCCTGGGCACAGATTAGTATTTCCCTGGGGGTCTAGGGGGCATACCTGGTGGTCCAGTGTGGATGGCCATCCTGGGGGTCCTAGGCGGTTTCCCTGGTGGTCCTAGGCGGCTTCCCTGGTGGCCCTGGGTGGGATCCGAGGGGGGGCTGTGCTGATAAAGAATCAGCATAGACCCCCCGTCAGGAGAGCAGCCGATCGGCTCTCCTCTACTCGCGTCCGTGTTCAGCCGTGATTGGACACGGCTGATCACGTGGTAAAGAGTCTCCGTCAGAGACTCTTTACCTAGATCGGTGTTGCAGGGTGTCAGATTGACACCCCGCAACAACGACCGCCGCAATGCGCGCCCCCGGGGGTGCGCAGCAGCTTAAAATCCTGAGGACGTCATATGATGTCCGGTCAGGATATTGAAACCGCTTTGCAGCCGTCATTTTGCTATATGGCGGGTGGGTTAAAGTAGAATTCCACAAGTCCTATAAATTACCTAAATGAAGAGTATTGAATGAAGCAGCATTCTGAAGGAGCATGCAGTGGGAAATGTAAATATTTACAGGTATACTTCTTGCATTAATGATAGGGCTAGTTTTAAGTTAAAAGTTTCTACCATATATCCATCAGTGTTGAGATTTTCTTTTCCAAGCAGCACTGATAAACCACCTCTGTGTGATTCACATAAAGAAATGAACACAGCTTATCTTTAGGACACAGTTTCCAGCATATTTTCATCAATTGCCAGATTTTTTTTTTCCACAAGCAGCACTGATAAACCATGTCCATCTGATTCACATAAAGAAATGAACACTCTGAGATTTACTTCAGCAATAACAATGATATTGCAGTTTTTATAGCTGCACTGCCTTGAGAAGATACTCCGAGTTCTACTTTTTTTGTTCTCTTTGGTCTTAAAATTAATGAACCAATAATTCTACATTTCCTTGATACAGGGCTAGACAATTGCCTGGGTGTTCGGTATGTATAATTAGGTTTTCAAATGACATGTAAAACCTTCCAAAAAATGTTTTTAATCTGCTCTAAAATGAAGTAGCTGTAAAAGCATACCTATAATAAAATATGTTGTATGTGGAATGTTTTTTTTTTTTACCTTCTACATGAGCACCTTCCAAAAAGTGTTTAAACTAATTTTATTGGCGTTAAAATATAGTATGTTATAACTATTTTCAGTCTAAAGCTAACTGTGGACATTCAATTATCTGACTGCTAAATCATCATTTGTTTTGTTTTAAAAGAGAAATGTGTTTAGAGAAATACACAGGGTGTGATTGCTCACCTGCCCTTATGAAAAGGCCAGTTGTCTGGCTTTCTTACTAACCAAATGGTCTCCGTAAAGTCCGTGGTGCAACACATGCGACTTTACTGGCTGCTTATTTCTTCCAGGACAGTATTTCAGAAAATGTTTAAGTCAGAGGATCATCATAACAGCCAGGTATTAGCATTTTCAGGAAAATGCAGGATGCTAGCATTAGACAAACAATTTTGGGGTGTCCTAAAGTTACTGTGGGGGGGGTTTACTAAAACTTGTGCACCCAGAACCTGGTGCAGCCGTGTATAGTAACCAATAAGCTTTTAAAGCAGAACTTCAGTAATTTTTTTCATCATATTAAATCTTCTGCCCTTGTTGTTTTAACTTTGGATAGTAAAACATTTTTTTTTCTGCCAGTAAATACCTTATACAGCCCACTTCCTCTTTTCTATCTGGTAAAAAGCCTAGGCTTATGACATCATGCACAGCTCTCTCTCTGACTCTTGTGAAAGTTTAGCAGGAAGGGAGGGGGGATGAGTCATAAGAGGGCCAATGAGAGCTGCAGAGCTTGAGGTGTGCCTCTGTGTAAATCCAGGAAATGAACAGGCAACAGCTTCAGTTGCTCACAGTTAAAATGGATGCAGCCAGACTCAGTGGAGGGAGATTTCTGCAGCATATTTGGCAAGTACAGGATCACAGTATATATAAAATAATATGCAAAGTAGTTTGAGAGAAGCTTCAGAATGGCAAAGATGTTTTTATTACAAATTATGTGAGCAGACTGCAGTTCCTCTTAAACTTCAGCTTGTTCAATTAGGCTTTGACAATAAAACCTGGAAGTTTGGCTACCAGATTCTGTGTGCTCCAATTTTAGTAAATGCCCCCCTATATACTGAGATGGAGCCTGCAAAAGTAAGACAGCAGTGTGGTAAAATGCACCATAAATGTCCTACTCCTTTTTTTTTTTCAAAATATTTATTGACAATATTTTAAATAGACAATACAAAAGAACCGACATCAGCGGAAGACATAAAAAAAAAAAAAACATATATGAAACATAAGATACTGAAACCCACAATGTCAATTCCCAAACATTAAAGGTATCAACCCCCTAAGTAAAGGACAGATCCTTATCACCCAATACAACTAGCTGAGGGAGACACGCCCAATGAAGACTGCCCCGAAATCAGGGTGCTAAAGATGTGGGGTGCCAATATAAATATATTAGTAACCAAGCATACTTTAGAAAAAAGGTGTGAAAGAAGATAAAGAATGGAGGAAGAAAGAGCACAGAATAGAGAAGGGTGGTCTGAGCCAGGGTCAGGAAATATATTAGTCCAAAAATTCAGAGAGCGGTGCTAATTTAATGTACCAGGGAGATATGAATATTTGTGGCCCACGGCTCCCAGGTCCGTTGGAATTGTTCAACAGTGTCCTGCAAGAAGCTAACAACATTCTTAGTTTACATAATCCAGGTGAACCTTTTCTTAGCCTGTGCCAGGGACGCCGTAGATTGTTTCCAGAATTTGACAAGAGTCATTTTAGCTCCTAGCAACATTAAGAATATCAATAGTTGTAAGTATTTAGGTAGCCCAGGCACAGGGGTACTAAGGAGTGCTATATGTGGAGTCTGGGGAACCAATTGTCCCGCTACTCTACGAGTCAATGCGAAGATTCCGTTCTAGTAACTCCGGATTCTAGGGCATTCCCACCAGATATGGCACATTGTCCCCGGCATCTGACAGCCTCGGAAACACAAAGGCGAAACAGAAGAGTACATTTTGGCCAGCCGGGTTGGTACCAATGGATGAGTACCTTCAAATTTGCCTCTATCAAGGCGACATTCATGAAACCCCTGTAAGATCTCAGGTAACAAATGTGCCACAGCTCCGGGTCCCTTTCTTCTCCCAAATCGGTACCCCAGTCCTCCATATAGGGGAGTCTAGGGTGAGAACCCAGTAGCAGCCCATAGACCAGGGAAATACCCCCACACTGATCTGCATCTTGCGTGCACCACTTTTCATACAGAGTTACCTGATATTGGTCAGGCTTAGCCGGCCAGAGAGAGTGTAAAAAAGTAGAAATTAAAAAAAAAAAAAATGAAAACGCTCTGACAGAGGCATCTAAAGGACCTCCGTACAATGACGGAGCATAAAAGCCCCTTGACAGCCTTAATGTCCTGCGCTGGAGGGAAATCCGGATTATTAAACAAATGTGCTAGGGGGCAAAAAGAAGAAACCAAGGCAGTGTTCGAGCGGAGTCTATCCCACAATGCCACAGAGTGGGTGCTAGGATGGGAGACCAATCTTTAGGAGCGCTCCAGAAAAGATAGTCTAACGTATAGCCAGGGGTCGCCATCCTCTCCATATGAACCCAGTCTGTTTTAACATATCGAGAGGAAACTACGGAGAGTTGTGTGAGGTGAGCTGCCTGATAATATTTAAACAAGTCGGGTAACCCCAGTCCTCCCTGCGTCTTGGGATAAAATAAAATTCTCCTCGAGAACTTATGCCCTCTATTGCCCCATATATAACGCACTACCTTTGCCTGAAAATGAGTAAGTATTGCACGGGGGAACAGGTATAGGCAAGGACCTAAAAAGTAAAGGATTTTTTGGTAATAACGTCATTTTAACCATTTGGATTCTCCAAATTTCCTACTCTTAAAGGATACTCACCTTTTGTAACATGTTACACCCATATTATGGGTGTAACTTGTAACGCCTCCGATCCCCCATTGTGACAGCTAGTGGGGATCTTCTGCCCCTCCCCTCTCAGCTAGCTGTCACAATCTGCAAAATGGAGGGACGGCCAGACAAATACATAGTCTATAGGACTGTGGCATTACACCCACTATCTGCTGATTGTTGGTGCAATTCTTTACAGGTCCATTACAAAAGAATAATAAATGCATATTTTTACCTGAAAAAAAATGGGAATTTATTATTTTTTTTGTAAAGGTGAACTTATCCTTTAAGTTTTTAGCACTCCACCTTTGCCTAGTCCACAGCTGGATGCCTCAGACGTCTTTGTGCTGACATTGATCTTTTAATAATTGGTAGTTACATATGGCTAACCAGATTCCTCCATCTCCATTACTTCCACAAATGGGCCATTTAGACACCAAACACTGGATTGTTTTTTTTTTTTACAAGAAAACATTTTTTATTCAAGATTTAAACATTACAAGCGATGCATAGGCACATTTAAATATGATATCAGTATACATATAGTCACAAGATAGATGATTAATTTCCTCATATAGACAACATAAAGAAGTATGAAAGCAATACATAACATTGCAGCAAAGTATTGGTGTAGAGGTGACATATTAAAACAATCAATCAAGGAGGTACTGTGGGAGGGACTGGGGGAAGGGGGAGGGGGGGGGGGGGGGGGAGGGGGGGCAGATTAAGGATACCGAGAAGATGAGGGAGGGGGGGGAGGGCAGGAGGGGGAGGCAAGGAAGGAATCACAATACCTCAATATCTTAACTGAACATGTACACTAGGTGAAGTTTAAAGAGAACTCAATCATGTTGTATAATCAAATGGCTGGTATCTCTGCGTCAACCTGGACATCATTCACAACCTCAACACCCCATGCATCTATCCATCCCGACCATATCTTATCAAATTTCTTGGGGCAGTTACGATTAAGATACGTGAGTTTATATAGCGGGAGTATAGAATTCATTGCTAGGCGCCATGAAGATACTCTAGGGGGTAATGCATCCTTCCAATGGAGAAATATTTCTTTTCGGGCATAGAACGTAGCATAACTCAAAAATAATTTGGTATGTTTACCTCTAATATTTGGGCTGAAAATATTCAATAGCATTGCCTTGGGATGAGCTACCACATCTAAGGAGGTAACCTGGCTGAGAGTGTTAGCTATTTCTGTCCAATAGTCTCCGAGGCGAGGACAAGACCACACCATATGAAGAAAGGAGGCAGACTCCAGACCACACCTGGCGCAGGCCACTGGACTGTCAGGTGTCATAATTGTCAGACGTTTTGGGGTGTAATAGGCCCTGTGGAGAAACTTGACCTGCATAAATCTCTCTCTGGCCGATATCGTATTTATCACAAAGGAGGATACACATGATTCCCATTCCTCCTCTGATAAGTCAGGAATATCTGCCTTCCACTTGACCAGAGTTTTTTCAAGTTTCTTTGCAGGGGGTATGGACAAATGAAAGTACAGAGTAGATAGTGGTCTATCTATGATTTTAGATGTAAGTAATCCCTCCACAGGGTCTGATTCTAACTGGAGGAGAGATGGGAACTGCTTCCTGTAGGCATGTCGGAGTTGATAATATCTAAACAGCATCCAACCTGGTAATGAATAAGCGTTTTTGAGATCAGAGAAAGTTCTTAATTTACCCCCCAGCACAATGTGTTTTAGCTTAACAATTCCCTTTTTTGCCCAGACTTGAGGGTCTGGGACCGACTTCAAATGTGGCAATCTAGGGTTGCCCCACAAGGGAGTGTGCGGGGAGAACCTCTCTGGATTGTTAAAACTATGCCTGGCCCTATTCCAAACTATAATGGTGGTGTTCATCAGATCCGTAATGCCAGGGTGGGATTTTATCCCTCTGAACACCACATTGCTAAGAGATGAGTAGGACCCCATGATGGCGGCTTCCAGGGTCACTGCCGGGTTATCGCGTGGTTGAGAGAACCACCACCTGACCGTCACCAGGACGGCCGCCCAGAAGTATACTTGGAAGTCCGGTAAGGACAGACCCCCTTGAGTAATGGGCAGCTGGAGGGTAGACATGGCCAATCTGGGGGGCCTTCCGTTCCAAATAAAGGAAGACAGTATACTTTTCAATTTAACAAAAAATGAAGCTGGGGGAATCAGGGGAGAATTTCGAAAAAAGTATAAAAATTTAGGCAAGTATATCATTTTAATTAAATTTACCCTTCCCACTGGAGAGAGGGGGAGGGTTTTCCACGTTATACATTTTTGGGAAAGATTTTTTAGTAGTGGCTGAAGATTCAATTCAAAATATGTGGACAGTGGAGCTCTAACCCTTACCCCCAAGTATTTAAATTCAGGTGTCCAGTTTAGGGGGGTACCTGTCGGTGGGTTTTGATTGGATAGATTTAATGAGAAAATGATCGATTTTCCCCAATTTATCCTAATGCCCGAGAAAATGCCGAACTCATCAATTATTTGAAGTGCTGGTGAGAGGGAGGATATGTCTTTAAGAAAAAGTAAGGTATCATCAGCATAAAGGGATATTTTGTCTATCACTACTCCCACCTGAATGCCCTGTACCAAGGGGGAGGCTCTAACACGAGCAGCCATGGGTTCCATAGCCAATGCAAACAGTCCAGGAGAAAGCGGACAGCCCTGCCTGGTACCCCTAGATAAAGGAAAGGATGAGGACAGTGAGTTGTTTGTTCGTATGCGTGCTGAGGGATTATGGTATAGCATTTGCACCCAGCTAATGAAGCGAGGGCCAAATCCAAATTTGCGCAGGACAGCCCAGAGGTAGCGCCACTCCACCGAGTCAAAAGCCTTCTCGGCATCAAGAGAGGCCACCACCTCCGAGCCGTCCCCGTCCGCCCTAGAGAGATGTGTAAGAAGACGTCTGATATTTATGTCGGTCCCCCTGCCTGGCATAAATCCAGACTGGTCTGGATGGACCAGTGCCGTGATCACCGTGTTCAACCGTCTAGCCAGCACTTTTGCCAGTAGCTTGGCGTCAACGTTGAGGAGTGATATTGGCCGATATGAGGCGCACTGATCAGGGGGCTTGCCAGGCTTAAGAATGACCACAATGACCGCTTCAGCCATAGTCGGGGGTAATGAGCCCCTCTCCGTGGCTTTCTGGAGCATTAACCGAAATGATGGGAGAATTTCTTCAGCGTATGTTTTGTAGAATTCGGCTGGAATTCCGTCAGGACCTGGGGTCTTACCGTTTTGCAAGGAGGCTACTGCTCGTTGGATTTCTTCTAATTGGATCGGACCATCTAATGCCTCCCTAAACGTGGATGTCAGGCAAGGGAGCTCCACCCCATCGAGGTACCCATTCAGCTCCTCATCTGAACATTCCATCCGAGAACCGTAGAGGTCCCGATAGAATGAAGCAAATTTATTGTTAATATCCGTGGGATCAGTCAAGATCGTCCCGTCTGAATCGGAAATAGTTGAGATGGTCACCGGGGAGGAGCTTTCCCTCGCCAGCCATGCCAACACACTGCCTGTTTTTTCTCCATGTTCGAAAATTCGTTGTGACTGATGTAAGAATTTGGTTTTTGTGGCCTCCGTGCGTAGTAAAAGAACGTCTCTCAATGCTGCCTGAAAATCTGAATATGTCTCAGGGGATCCCGTTGTGGAATATGCCGCCTCCAATGCTGCTACCCTCCCCTCGGCTGTCTGTGTTTCTTTCCTCAGATCCTTCCGGATCTTTCGAATATGTGCTTGAAAGCTGCCCCTAGTGAAGGCCTTAAATGCGTCCCAGGATGTGGTCATAGTCACTGATTGGTCTAAGTCTCTCCAATAATGTATCGCCTCGGATCTATAGGGTTCAGATACTCTAGTGTCGTTCAACCAGAATCTGGACAATCTCCAAAGATTCTCCCCCGGGGCATTAGATACACAAAGTTTTAAAGCGAGCGGAGCGTGGTCGGATATGCCACGGGGGAGTATCCTGATGTCCCGGACCAAGGGCAAGACCGACCCCCCCACATAGGCAAGGTCTATCCGTGACAGGGTCTTGTAGGAAGCTGAGTGACAAGTGTAGGCGCGTCGAGAAGGATGGCGCCACCTCCACACATCAGTCAAGTTAGACGCCTCAGCCCATGAGGACAGCTCTGATGGCGAGCCCGTCCCCGATGTGAGCCTGTCCATTGTAGGGTCCGGGACCAGATTAAAATCGCCCAGTATTACCACATTATCCGTACCAAAGGCAGCTATTTTAGAGATAATTTGGTTAAGTACCCGTATAGAGGCCGGGGGGGGTAGGTATAGTCCCACCACCACCAACTCTAATCTGTCCACAATGGCATGTAAGATTACAAATCGACCATCAGGGTCAAGCTCCAGCGCCAGCAATCTAAACGGTGTGGACTTGTGCACTAAAATGCTAACCCCCCTGGAGTAGTTAGTATACGTGGAGTGGTATTGGTGTCCCACCCAGGGTCGTCTTAGACTCATCAGTTTACTTCCCATCAGATGGGTCTCTTGTAGTATGCATATTTGTGGGTGGTATGTTTTGAGGAATTGGAATACCAGTGATCTTTTAACAGAGGAATTCAAACCCCTGGTGTTCCATGAAATTAGGGTACAATCAGCCATCTACACTCGAGAACATATTTTCTATCCATATATCACCATAGAGAAATAGGTGCAAGGCCCGGGCCCCTGATAGGGTCAGGACCCGGCACCCGGCACATCCTGTGAAAGACATAAGTACATCGCTTGTAAAAAAACAGCAAATCAACAAAGTATAACAAAACTTTCCCAACCAAGCCCCCCACCCCCCACCCCGCCAGCCCCGTCCCAAACCTCGGGGAGGCTCAGGATCCCAACTCAGAACCAAGGCGAACACGCCTGTAATGGGGTATCGTGAGCGGAACAGCAACCACAGTGCAGCAGTCAGATGATGAAGAACATCCAGTCCTCTGCTGGAGATCGGATCATAATAAGTGGGTGCAGTCTCCCGGCAGCCGCCGGGGGTGTAAACTTAAACTTCAACGTTGCAGGAACAGATATCGTTTCTTGGCCATGACCGACATTATCGGGGAGAATGATAGAGGAGGAGGGGGGGAGGATGGATGCGCATAGAGACAATCATCTCCCATTCCTCCTGTTAACCATCTCAGGAAACCAATAGACATTTAGGAGGCCAGTGGACCCCCGGGCTCCCGTCTACCACAAGGCACATTAGTGTAAATCACAGAGGGAACCGACTGGGTCAAAAATGATGATCAGGCCATTAAACAAAAGAGGCACGTCTCTAGATCACCGGTCGGCCATGGCACATATAACTAGAAATAAACAGATTTTTCTTGTGTGGTGAAACTTATCTGCGAGGTAGCGTGTCGATCCACGTGGAGGCATCCTCAGGAGAATTGAAGAACCGCACCGATTCACCATCTTCCACTCGCAATCTTGCCGGAAACAGCATGCTGTATTTAATATGCTTGGCTCGAAGTCTGGCTCTCACTGCGTCGAAGGATTTCCGTTGTTTCTGCGTTTCCAGCGAATAATCTGGAAAGATCAGGAGTTTGGCATTTTCAAAACGGAGTTCTCCCTGTGCCCTCGCCTCCTTCATCACCAGGTCACGATCACGAAAGTGAAGTAATTTAAAGATGAAGGTGCGAGGTGGCGCACCTTGTGGGCCTTTGGCGAAGGGTATGCGATGCGCTCTTTCCACGGTGAAGAATGGCGAAAACCTTGCCGAGGGGAGTAATTGTTGCAAGAGACGTTCAGCAAACGCGGTGGGGTCCGTACCTTCTGCTCCTTCCGGAAGCCCCAAGATCCGCAAGTTGTTCCTTCGGTTGCGATTCTCGGCATCCTCTGCCCTCGCCTCCAGCACTTTAACTTTGGTTTTTAACATGTGTAAATCAGTCCCCTGGTCACGTACCGTGTCTTCATTTTGTGAAACCCTCTGCTCCACCTCGTGCATGCGGCCTCTCAGGGTATCAAAGTCCTTCCTAATAAATTCCACATGAGTCTGTATATGATCCACTTTTTCCGTTAGGGAGGTTATGGCCTGCATGACAGCTTTAAAGTCTGCCGCCGAGTCCGGGGGCCGCTCCGGTTCAGTTGATCCGCCGGCCTGGTTCTCCATGTGGGCAGGGAGTTTAGGCGAGACCCCGGCTTCGGCCTTGTCCACGGTTCTCTGCGGGGCGGCCTTTTTCCGAGCTTTTTGCTGGGAGTTCCTCCTATACATACCCCAGAAATGCCCCAGGGATGATGGGGGAACAGGATGGTCTTTTTCCCAGCGTTTTTACCCCAAAAAACGGCGTTTTTCCCGGTCCGCGCCGGCCTGGTTCTCTGTGTGGGCAGGAAATTCAGGCGAGGCCGCGGCTTCGGCCTAGTCCGTGGTTCTCGGCGGTGCGGCCTATTCCGGAGGTTTTTGGTGGGGAATTCCACTGAAATATACCCCAGAGGTGTCCCAGAGGTGAGAGGGGGCACAGGATGGTCTTTTGCCCGGCGTTTTTACCCAAAAAACGGCGTTTTTCCCGGTCCGCGGCGGCCTGGTTCTCTGTGTGGGCAGGAAATTCAGGCGAGGCCGCGGCTTCGGCCTAGTCCGTGGTTCTCGGCGGCACGGCCTGTTCTGGAGATTTTTGGTGGGGGATTCCGCAGAAATATACCCCAGAGGTGTCCCAGAGGTGAGAGGGGGCACAGGAGGGTCTTTTGTGCTGTATCTGCACCCCAAAATATCAGGAATATAGGCCGATCTGTGGGAGCTCAGGTCTCACACACCTGCTCCCTCTGCCATTCCGGACACGCCCCCCAAAACACTGGATTGTTAAAAGCTGCGAATGTCATGTGTTTCGCACACAACCATAGGTACTGGATTTTCTTATGTGGATGTAGCAATAGATTGTACTAACTAATTTCTCTTAGTTGCAACTCAGTACAGTGTAATTTTGGACATAACTTTTTTTTTGTTGCATTCTTATGTGTGCAACTGCAAGCTGTGCAGCACAAATTTTAACCAGGCTGTCTAAAAAAGTTGCTTTTAACCATTTTTAATTAGACAGTAGATTGCCTTAAAACCTGAACTTCTCTTTTAATGTGGTGTTGATATTTGGATACAGAGTGATCTACCTCAAATGCATTTTAAAAGAGAAGTCCACCTTTCTGACCCATATTTATGGTATAACATGAACCATGGCCAGTCCGCAGTACCCCCAAACTTCCCAGCCACTACTATCACAGAATCGGGGAGTTGTTCTCCCCATCAGCTCCTGTCATTATCTGAATTTGCCATGGCTGTGTTCCTGCACCCACACAGCCATGTCATTTATTCAAAGAGATCTGTGAAAGAAATACTACAGGTCATGTCTGCCATCTGTCTTGTAGTCCTTTGATACCCCCTTAGAACCTAAAAATGACGGACCATACTTTGGTAGGGACCTGTGGATGGAGGAATAGTCTGCATTTTCCAGAGCATTGTACCTGCGATCTACTGATCATGGTTGCAATGCTTTGCAGGCTCCAATGCAAAAAATGTTTATTAAACAAATGCACATTTTTTTAAATTAACCACTTAAGGACCAGGCCCATTTTACAAAGTTGTTATTTACACGTTCAAATCTGATTTTTTTTTTTTTGCTAGAAAATTACTTAGAACCCCCAAACATTATATATATTTTTTTCAGACACTGTAGAGAATAAAATGGCGGTCGTTGCAATACTTTATGTCACACCGTATTTGCACAGCAGTCTTACAAGCTCAATTATTTTGGAAAAAAATCACTTTTTCTTTTTTATTTAAAAAATAAGACAACTGTAAAGTTAGTCCAATTTTTTCTATATTGGTAAAGATAATGTTACGCCGAGTAAATTGATACCCAACATTTCACACTTTAAAATTGCATCTGCTTCTGGAATGCGGCAAACTTCGACCCTTAAAAATCTCTATAGGCGACGTTTAAAAATTTCTACAGGTTACCAGTTTTGAGTTACAGAGGAGGTCTTGGGCTATAATTATTGCTCTCGCTCTTATCGATCGCGGCGATACCTCACATGTGTGGTTTGAACACCGTATTCATATGCGGGAGGGACGGGGCAATTTAAATTTTTTTTTGGGGTCACTTTTGGGGTAAACATCCCTTGTAATAGAAAAAAAAGCAAGACAGGACTTATTTAATGTGAGATCTGGGATCAAAAAGACCTCAGATCTCACATTTACACTCGGATTCATGAAGAATCGCTCTTGCCAAACCAATCTACTAACCTTCTATGAGGAGGTGAGTTGCCATCTAGATAAAGGAAGGCCCGTAGACGTGGTGTATCTGGATTTTACAAAAGCATTTGACACAGTTCCCCATAAACGTTTACTGTACAAAATAAGGTCCGTTGGCATGCACCATAGGGTGAGTACATGGATTGAAAACTGGCTACAAGGGCAAGTTCAGAGGGTGGTGATAAATGGGGAGTACTCGGAATGGTCAGGGGTGGATAGTGGGGTTCCCCAGGGCTCTGTGCTGGGACCAATCCTATTTATTTGTTCATAAACGACCTGGAGGATGGGGTAAACAGTTCAATCTTTGTATAGGCAGACGATACTAAGCTAAGCAGGGCAATAACTTCTCCGCAGGATGTGGAAACCTTGCAAAAAGATCTGAACAGATTAATGGGGTGGGCAACTACATGGCAGATGAGGTTCAATGTAGAAAAATGCAAAATAATGCATTTGGGTGGCAAAAATATGAATGCAATCTATACACTGGGGGGAGAACCTCTGGGGGAATCTAGGATGGAAAAGGACCTGGGGGTCCTAGTAGATGATAGGCTCAGCAATGGCATGCAATGCTAATCTGCTGCTAACAAAGCAAACAGAATATTGGCATGCATTAAAAAGGGGATCAACTCCAGAGATAAAACGATACTTCTCCCACTCTACAAGACTCTGGTCCGGCCGCACCTAGAGTATGCTGTCCAGTTCTGGGCACCAGTCCTCAGGAAGGATGTACTGGAAATGGAGTGAGTACAAAGAAGGGCAACAAAGCTAATAAATGGTCTGGAGGATCTTAGTTATGAGGAAAGGTTGCGAGCACTGAACTTATTCTCTCTGGAGAAGAGACGCTTGAGAAGGGATATGATTTCAATTTACAAATACCGTACTGGTGACCCTACAATAGAAATAAAGCTTTTTCGCAGAAGAGAGTTTAACAAGACTCATGGCCACTTGTTAAAATTATAAGAAAAAAGGTTTAACCTTAAACTACGTAGAGGGTTCTTTACTGTAAGAGCCGCAAGGATGTGGAATTCCCTTCTACAGGCGGTGGTCTCAGCGGGGAGCATTGATAGTTTCAATAAACTATTAGATAAGCACCTAAATGAACGCAACATACAGGGATATACAATGTAATACTGACACATAATCGCACATAGGTTGGACTTGATGGACTTGTGTCTTTTTTCAACCTCGCCTACTATGTAACTATGTAACTGTGTAACTTAAAAGTAATTAAAAAAATATATATATATTTATTTTTTTCAATAAATTTTTTTTTTTCCCTCTTTAAGACCATTGGGCGGAAGTGATGTTTGATGTCGCTTCCGTCATCCAATGGTATGGAGCCGAGTGGGGGCCATCTTTCCCTCACTCGACTCCATG
Source organism: Lithobates clamitans (assembly GCA_037952925.1). Lineage (NCBI taxonomy): Eukaryota > Metazoa > Chordata > Amphibia > Anura > Ranidae > Lithobates > Lithobates clamitans. The sequence continues at coordinate 6,413,337 of JBBGZY010000093.1, forward strand.
CCTCAGAGGGGAAAGGACCCAATCGTCTCCGCTGCTACAGATGGCTCCGGTAAGCGTCGGGAGGTGGCGTCTCTCCCACCACTGATAAAAGTGATCTCGCGGCGAATCCGCCGCAGAGATAATTTTTATCTGCAAGTGGACTGCCCGCTGTTTAAAAAGATAGCGGGGTTATGGCAGCTATCTGTTGCCATGACTCCAGTATTTAACGTCAAACAGCCGCCGTATAATCACGGCAGCTGGTCCGTAAGTAGTTAACCAATATGAGTGCATTTATTTATTTACTTTAAAAAGGTGGACTTAGCCGTTAACTGCTTCCTGTCCACCCACAGCCTATAAACAGCAGCGTCTTTGTGGGTTAACATACCTGTGCATCAGCCTGCATCGGCAGGTCACAGAGTGCGTGAGAGCAGAGAGAACCGTCGCTGCAGTCTGTGAGTGTACAGCAGTCTGTCAGACTGCATGTACACTCACAGACTGCAGTGCCAGCCTGCCCCAGTGTCCCTGATCACTGCCCCCAGCATAATACAAATATCGAGTACAGCCAGCCATAGTCACCTGTCCCAGTGTCACCAGTGCTCAGTGTAACACCACCATACCAACATGCTAATCACCGCCCTACGCCATATCAGCGCCCTGATCATCACCATACCAGCATCCCGATCACCACCACATCATACCAGCGTCCTGATCATAGCCATAACCCATACCTGCATCCTGATCACCACCATATGCCATACCAGCATCCTGATCATAGCCATAACCAATACCGACATCCTGATCACAGCCATAACCCATACCAGCATCCTGATCACAGCCATATGCCATACCAGCGTCCTGATCACCACCATATGCCATACCAGTGTCCTGATCACAGCCATACGCCATGCCATAGTTTGTAGACTCTAGCTTTCCCACAGACTAAATAATATACACTGTTTTGGGTTATTTTTACTAAAAAAAAAGTAGCAGAATACATTTTGACCTAATTTATTGCATAAAGATTATTTATTTGCAAAATTTTGTAACAAAAACTAGGAAAAAAGTTTTTCAAAGTTTTTGGTATTTTTTTGTTTATATTGCAAAAAATTAAAAAGCCAGTGGTGATTAAATACCATAAAAAGAAGGGCCTGGCCTAGCGTGGCATGTGATGGGACTTGTTCCTGAGCTCCGATCTCTCCTACAATCCTGCTCCATATTGGGTCGGCCACTGTCAAAAAATTATTTTCCTTACCCTACCTCGCTGGAGATGGCTCCTACACCATAGTCAGTCATTTTGGTGGATGGGCAGGCGGAGAAAACAGCCTCCGGCCAAGATGAGCGTCGCCACCCCTCCTGCCAAGATGGCCACTGCACCATGCATCTCTCCTGCCTCTACCCCTGATTTCTTTGGGGACGTCCCGGATCCCTCTCTGACGCCTTCCCCAGGGATCCTGGACCCTCCAACCCTGACTTCACAAGCAGCCCCGAGTGAGGATGGTGCAGATGACGGGACAGGGCCCACACTGACGGATGTCCTGAACACCATTAGACCCCTTTCACACTGAGGAGTTTTTCAGGCGCTTTTGGGCTAAAAATAGCGCCTGAAAAACTGCTCCCCTGCACTGGCAGGATGTTAAAAAAACTCCTACAAGCAGGATCTTTGAAGCGGTGAAGGAGCGGTATATACACCGCTCCTAAAGAGCCCCTGTCCATTGAAATGAATGGGCAGCGCCGCTGCAGTGGTGTTTTGCGGGTTGTTTTAACCATTTTTCGTCCGCTAGCGGGGGTTAAAAGCTCCCCGCTAGCGGCCGGAAACCTCTGCAAAAGCGACGGTAAAGTGCCGCTAAAAATAGCGGCGTTTTACCGCTGAAGCCCCAGAGTGATAGCAGCCTAAAGGTAAACCACTCAGTCCTTATGGGGAAGGTGGATGAACTTAAACTTGATCTTGCGATCATGAGGTAGGACATGCAAAACATACGTGGCCGGGTTACTGAAACTGAGGGGCGCATCAGTGATAATAAGGACACTATTAACCCATTGCTGCCCAAACTTAACACATGTGGGGGAAAGATTTCAACCCTGAAGGATAAAATGGATAACCTGGAGAATCCCCACCGCAGAAACAATTTGTGGTTGGTTGGTCTCCCCGAGCCGGTGGAGGTGTTAGACCCTGTAGCCTTCCTGGTAAGCTGGCTCGAGCAAGAATTTGGCCGCAATCAACTCTCCTCTTACTCCGTGATCGAGAGGGCCCATGGGGTTCCTGGTCGACCTCTCCCTGAGGGACCTCTTACCCGCACCATGGTGATTCGCCTTCTGAACTACAGAGATTGTGGCTCCATCCTAGCGTGCTGCCTGCCAAAAGGGAAGTCTCTGGATCAAAAATGCTGTGGTGTCCTTGTTCCCTGATTATTCCATTTGGGTCCAAAATCTGAGAGTCAACTATCAGTGTGTCAGGCAGAAGCTGCGGTAGCATGACATCCAATACTCCATGCCTTTTTCTGCCACGCTCTGTGTTATTCATCAAGGGCGGGTTCATTTCTTCTAGTCTCCTCAAAATGCCATGTCTTGGTGGGAATTGTTGCCCCAACCTCCTTGAGCACCTGCCTGATGGAAGTCAACCCACCGGGGGGGAGGGGGGGTTTATTTCTACAATTTTTGCCTATTTCATGAGTTTTTCTTGAGCCTTTTTGGTCGACCACTACATCTCTCCTGCTGAAAAGTGTGTGACCCTCTTCTACTGAGTTGGCCTGAGTTGCCATGGGGTAAATTGCTCACCCCCCTACTTGTTGAACCTTGACAGTTCTCCTTTTTTCATTTTGTAGTTAATGGTTATGCGCCCCATGCATTGTTTGAGTTTAGCGTTTAAGCCCGCTTTTTTTCAGGAGTTGGGCAGGGGTGTTGATACGCTTTCTGGGTGATTTACATTTTCCTATATATAGTTTTGCTACAGTATGTATGTTGTGTGTATGGTTGGATGTCTGTGTGCCACTGTGTCCCCCCTTAGCACTGTAGCTGTGCTCAGATCTGAGGTTACCTCTCCTAGGCCATCATCCCCTATTTTTTCTCCTGCCCTATGGGTCTTAATGTTTTCATCATGTCTGCGGTAACTATTTGTTTATGGAATGTATGCGGACTAAACTTCAAATTTAAAAGAGCTTACGTTTTTGAACTACTCCAACAGCATAAGCCATATGTGCTATGCCTTCAGGAAACCCATCTAATGGTTTCCAAAATTCTAGCTTAAAAAAAAAATTGGGTTTCTCAGAATTATCACTTCATATATTCCAATTACGCTCGTGGGGTATCGGTGCTGATCTGTAAAGGGTTACCCTTTTCTTGTCAGCGAGTTATCTCTGACCCTAAGGGACAATATCTCATTCTACACGTTTTCTTACATGGGGTTTCTATCTTGCTGGTCACGGTTTACCTCCCCCCTCCGGTCACGGCTACCGTGTTTACTGAATTGAGTGTACATTTCTCCTCCTCTGCCACTATTTCCTGTGATTATTGTTGAGGATTTTCAGTGATGCAACCTTTAGACAGGCTGAGGCCTTTACTATCTGAATCAAAATAGATTCGTACATGGTGTGACATCTATGGATATGTGGATCTCTAGCGATGGAAATTTCCTACAGTAAGAAGCTTTTCTTGCCAGTCTAAATCTTATAGTGCTCGTTCCAGGCTGGACTATGCGCTGGCCACAAAAGATCTATTTCTTTGTGTTCAATCTATAGCCTATCTATCTTAAACAGTGTCTGATCATTCCATAGTTAAGGTAGTTCTGACTTTGGGCCATAGGCCCTCGTTTTGGAACTGGAGACTCAGTCCCCTCTGGATCTCCACACTGGAAATTCATGACTCTATCCCGACTGACATAGCCAATTACTGGTCCTCTAACTCTAACTCTGCTGCTACGGGATCAGTATGGGACACCTTGTAGCCTCCCCGGCGGTATTCCCGAGTGTGGCTCGGGGTTAAAATTCAGTTCCATTAGCGGTAACCCCAAGCCACACTCGGGATCGCATTGCAGGATCCTGGTGCAGCGTTACTTACCTTGTCCCCAGGATCCTGCGATGTCCCCCTCAGTGTCCGTGGGCTCTGTCTCCTCCGAAGCCTCTCCTTGCCAGGCTCCATTCCCTGCGAGCGTCGCGACGCATGGGGGCGGAGCCTGGCGGCAAATTCAAAAAAATGTACAAATCATAACACATGCAGTACTGTAATCTTACAGATTACAGTACTGTATGAAATTATTTCACATCCCTTTTGTCCCCAATGCTTTGTCCTATGCCCTGCATGCAGTTTTATATTATATATACTGTTCTTTCTGCCTGGAAAATGGAGATTGTCCATAGCAACCAAAAAGTGTCCCTTTATGTCAAAAGTGGTTTTAGACCAGCTAGAAAACAGCGATAGTAAATTAGAACACTTGCAGAATTGAGCGATAGTGAATCGTGGGGAAATTTATTTTATTAATATTATATATTTTTTTTTTAATTACTTATATTTATTTATTATATTATAATTTATGATTTTGTGTTTCAAACTTCATCATACCCGGGATATCTACTAGTCTCTTGTTTGGACAGATTTAAGTGTGTTATTGTTAAGAATTACAGGCCTACAATATAAAACGCCAAATTTCCATGCAAAATAATTGTACCGCTTTTAGCACCTAAAATCCAAAATAATCATACCGCCAGGGAGGTTAAGGCAGTGGTTAGGGGCTCCTATATATCCTATATTAAACACTATAGATCTGTTGGGTGGGCCACGAGGGGAGCACTAGCAAAAGCTTTGGAAAATGCTCGCACCCGCCACACAGAAAATCCGTCCTCTGAAACCCGAGGTATGCTGACGGATGCCCATAGGACGTTGCAACTGTATTTGGTGGATCTGACCAAAAAAGCAACAGCTATATCTATCTGCTCGCATTCATGAACGGGGGGTAAAAATGGGAGGCTTTTTGCGTTCTTTGCCCATACAGATTTTCAAGATCGATTTCTGAACTTCAACTCTCTGACGGGTCAATTACCTCATATCCATTGACTATTAACCAGACGTTTGCATCTTTTTATGGACAGTTATATGAAGATAAGGTGGTTTCTCCTGAAACTACCTTTACAGGGTTTATTCGCCTCACTAGATTTTCCCACGCTTAGTGACCCTCAGTGACTCCTCTTAGATATGCCTCTGACGTTTGAGGAGGTAATAGCTGCCATCCGCTCAATTTCATCGAGCAAAACTCCAGGTTTGGATGGCCTTCCCTCTGAGTGGTATCAGGTCTTTACAGAAGAATTAGCTCTTAGACTTCTCAAGACTTTCTTTAAGTCTCTAGAGCAAGGGATACTTCCCGACTCTATAAATTAAGCGCTTATCCTTGTTCTACCCAAACCTGGTAAGGACAAGCTATCATGTGGGTCCTATCGTTCCATATCTCTCTTAAATAATGATGCAAAAATACTGGCCACGATCCTTGCTCTCAGACTACAGAAAGTTATGCTATCGCTTATATCACCTGACCAATCAGGATTTATGCTTGGAGGGAGCACTTTTGGTAATATTCATATGTTATTTCCACGTATCCATAATGCAACTGTTACGAAACGTAGTGGCTTGGTACTTTCATTGGACGTGTTAAAAGCATTTGACACTGTACATTGGTCATTCTTATGGGAAACTATGTCGCAGATGGGCTTTGGTCCACATTATGTCCAATGGGTTTGCCTATTGTATGCTGATTGACGGGCCAGAGTCCACACTAATAAAGATGTTTCTTTGCCATTCTCCTTAAAGAGAGGTACCAGACAAGGATGCCCCCTCTCTCCACTTCTGTCTGCACTCTCTATTGAGCCTTTGGCTCTGGCGGTGCGCCAGACGTCAGAGTTTGAGGGCATCTGCTATGGTCCGGAGGAATAGATCTCTCTCTCTACGCGCACAATGCCCTTGTTTTTTTGGGTGGTAAGAAGAGCTGCTGCGGGGCTTGGAGGGGTTCAGGGGGGGGTTATCTCGTCTGCGGGCAGGGTGGAAAAATCCCAGGCCTTCCCTATAGGCCCTCCTGTACCTGCTGACTATGTACAGAGGTTGAAATTGCAAATAACACAATCTTTTAAATATTTGGGTATTCAAATCCACAATGAGCTCTCCAGGTAGGAAGCTCTAAATATTACTCCGATAGTCAAGCAAATGTTGGACAAACTTCATACTTGGACAACGTTGCCTCTCAACCGAATTGGTCGAATACATGTTTTTAAAATGATCTTCTTGCCAAAATTCCTATATTGTTTTAGAGCTGCTCTGGTTTTTCTCCCTAAAAAAGCTCTTTGCAAATATCGAATCTACCTGGTCTTCCTTCCTCTGGAATGGTAATCAACCTTGTACAGTATAGCCAGGTCCTCTCTGCAGGCAGCTTAATCCATTGGAGGCCTGGCCTATCCGAATCAACGTAATTTCTTTATTGCATCCCAACTTACTTATGTATATGAGTGGTTACACTCTGACCCCCAGACTCCTTCCACTGCTCTCCTGTCAGCCTTCTTTGGTCTCTCCACCTCTCTCAGGGACGGATTGCACAGATGGATAGGATCTAGATGTTCAAGATCTTCTCCTATAGATGTAGGTTTTTCGCCTGGAGGGAGGGGGGGAAAATACTTACACAGTCATCTTCAGGGAAGTCGCCACAAACTCCCTATGAAGGAACCCTAACCTTCCTGAGCTCATGGCTGTTGCTATTCCCCAAGCTTTCTGAGGAGGACTGCGAGGAAGCTACTGAGGTTTGCTTTCAAGATGTAATTAGCACTGCAGATCAGTTATTCCAATGAAAGTTTATTCACCATTTACATTATACTCCAGCCAAACTGGCTCGTATGGGATTAGGTATGGATATTGCTTGTTCTAGATGTGGACATAATGCTGTAAATCTTCTTCACATGTTTTGGAACTGTCCAGGAAGGATTCTTTGAGCATAAGATTAATCTTGCAATACCTCAGACCCCAGAAGTTGGACTTTGAGGTGTACTAAATAATTTTTTCCCCCGGACTCATGCGAGGACTCTGTTGCGTATATTGTTATTTTATGCTTGTAAACTAATTTTTTTTACATTGAAAGGATGCTGCCCCTCCTATGGTCCAAACTCTTTACCGTATTGTTCATGGTGATCTACCTAAATTTAAGTTACTCTATAAAAGTAGGGAGTACCCTAAGATTTTTACCAAAATATAGCAACCCTGGCTGGATATTTCAGATGCATTTTGGGGTGATGTTCTGTCATCACAACTTAATTAATTAGAATCTGCTCCCAGATAGTACATGGTGTGGAATGGAATGTGGGCTGTTTTGTTTTATTTTAATGTTAACAGTCACGATGGTTACTTTAGGAGACATGGCGCAGTTGTTTGGGGTATGTATGCGGTGCGGGTATGAATGTGTATGTATGGATGAATCTGGGGTTCTTGGCACTGTAAATTTTTTATAATGTAGCATTAAATGCTCTCACCTCCTACTAATCCTTATTTATTCCTTTGTCTGTGCGGGAGCCTGAAGGGCCGGTAATCCTTAGTAGTTGTGTTTACTCAAATGTGTTATATCCATGAGTATTGAACTTTTATCTTCATAGATCATTTCTTATATGTATATTGAGTGACAGGTTTTTTTTTATTCTTTTTGAGCTGTGTTTATGTAAAAGTTTTTTTTTTAAATAAACACTTAAAAAAAATACCATCAAAAGAATGCTCTATCTGTCTCAAAAAAATTATAAAAATTTTATTTGGGCACAGTGTTACATGCCTGAGTATTTGTCACTCAAACTGTGGGGGTGAAAAAGGGGGTGAAATATCCAGACTTAAAGTGGTTAGGGAACTGCCAGGACTTCAATTGATTGTGAATATAAAGACTGCAAGTTTGTTTTCTCTTGATCCATTAAAAAAATCACAGATCTGATTAAAAGTATTTGTAGGCCATTGAAAAAAAAAATGCTGTTTCTACTTTTGGGAAAATGTCAGGTAATAGTAACCAAACTGCTCTATCTTTACAAGGAAAGTAGCTAAAAGAGCAATTTAGTGGCTCCCCTTTAAAAACAAAATATTGTTTTTTAATTAGAGTAGAATGCTTCCTAATATTTCCTGTTTATTGCACAAAGGAACTTATGATTAATGCAGTACAGTTGATATTAAAGCTTCATACATATAAGTACTAGGTGCAAAGTTCATCTGATACTAATATTTTAAAATTTCCACTCGGTCTGGCTGTCAGTGCCCTGACACCATTTGAGAAATCGAGTGCTGCAGTGTTACAGAGAACTGATGGTGCAAGCAATATTACATTTACCCAAGCAAATAAGCACATGTGTTTTTTTGGCTGAAAATACTGTTTGGACCCTGGGTATCAGATAGCACTGAGTTTTCTTAGGAGTGCATGCCAGGTGCCCGATTTTAAAGATGCGTGTCTTCATTAAACTGACAATGCATCAATGTTTCTAGAAATCTTATACAGGTAGATGCACAAAAAATGACCAGGAGGTTATAAGGAAGAAAACAGCTGGATGCTATGCAAGGTTTCAGCAGATAGATTTTCATTAGATCAGTGAATTTTGCAGGTTCGTTTGCTTTTTTATTTTCGGAGCGTCCAGCGTTGGACGTTGCGCATTGGTCCCCTTGTAAGCGAAATAAGCCAGGCACGAGTGGAATAACCTTCAGGGGAGCCGCGCTGTCCTTCTGTCAGCCGCTGTCTTTGAAAATTGCCTACAGAGTTAGTGAGCAGGAACAGTTAAGATTTACAAACAATGATGAAGCTTGTCACGCATCTTTCACCATTCATCATTGGGGCCGCCGGAGCCGGGCGGTGAAGTGTTCTTCATAAAAACCAGCTCAGTGTGAAATACACCTCACTGCAATGTTTACTGCTCTGAAACTCGTCACAGCCCTTTATAGTAAATCCAGATTGCGATGTGACATTACAGTATATCATTGCAGAGCGCGGTGGGGTTTACACTAGAAATGAGTGCAGTTCACACCAGATGAGATGTCCAGATTGAGTTATGTAGGAATTTGGCTTTTAGATGGGGATAACTTATTTTTTCCCCTCTCGTGTTTTGTTTTATGTTTTTTTTTTTTCTTTATTTTTAAGCGAGGAAAGTTAACTTATTTTTCTACATTCCCCTTTTCCTTATGACTTGATCTTTTCATCAGAAATTTCCTTGTTTATTTTTCCTGTTAACCTTGGATTTGGAGATTGAAAATGTTAGTATGATTCACAAGCTCACTTTGTGCAGGGCAATATACTTTATATAGTGAGGCATATATCAGGTACACTCATTTCTTATGGAGGATAACGTATTACAAATTCTGCTTGCTTTGTGTCCCTGTCCAATGCTGCATGTAATGAAATTGCCATGTCTAGCCATTAAAATGCACTGCCTCTGGAGCTGAGAACGCAGAGGCTAACAGAACTGGCCTTGTCACTTTTAACCATAGAGGTATGGGCCACCTATCTGGGTTTACACACCAATATTGGCTAGACAATTAGATCCATACCATAAGCCACATACGTTTAGGTTTGTGTGTTTACTTGTAGAAACACCTATGCTGCTATACTTCATGTGTAGTTATTAGATCTGTACTTGAAAGCAATGCTTCAGTTATGCGGCTGTAACCAGGAAGCTGCGGTAACCTGAGAAAGCCCGTTCCTGATAAAAGGTAAGTTTTTAAGTGGACGTTTGTTACATTTGGCTAAGGTTCAGCTTGAACGGGTAAGAGAGCTCAGGTTCCATAGAGGATTTAGATCTGTTTTAAAACCATGCTGTATGGGTAAAATTACCTGCCGTTACTGTATAAATCACCATTAGTCCCTGCACACCAGCTGAAATTTCAAATTAGACAGATGGTGGAAGTGCCTATACTGGATTTGTAATGAGAGAAACTAGCTGTCTTTGTTCTGGTATTCTACAAATCATGCAAATATACACTCTTAAGGAGAGAAAATTGAAGGACATTAAGAAGGCCTCCACATTGATACATCTTGACTTCAGAGACAGGGTCATATACCCTGTTTCCCCGAAAATAAGACCTAGCGTGATTGTCGGTGATGGCTGCAATATAAGCCCTACCCCCCAAATAATCCCTAGTTAAAGTCCTTGTAGGTCTTATTTTCGGGGAAACAGGGTAGGGCTTATTTGGGGGGTAAGGCTTATATTGCATCCATCACTGACAATCACGCTAGGTCTTACTTTTGGGGAAACAGGGTATATATTAAATTGTTTGCTTTTAACAGAGATTTTCGAGGACAAATACTTATGTCTTGCTTGATAAACTATAATTTGACCAGTTTTGCTTGCGTCTTTTTTTTTTTACTGTCTGAAACTTCTCCCTAATGGGCCCACAGATATCTACATTTTTGATTACGTTCATTGCCCCTTTCATTTTCTGCCCTGGGTCAAGGGACAAGAAGTGAGAGAATGTCTCTCCAACATGTACAAAGACAGCCATAAAAACCCGACAGAGGTTCTAACGTTCCCATGCTATGCAAAACCTAAAGTAGAATTCCAGTAAAACTAAACAAAACATTAAAAGTTAAAATAAAAAGTACTTCTTTTCCACCACTTGATGACCTCAGTCTTCTAGGTTGAATGACAGATGGCATTACTTCCTCTGTGCCCAGGATGTCATGTACGTGTCCTCAGCCTATGACTAGACAGGGAGTACCAGCATAGTGGTGAATTCATCTTTGTGCCACTATGCTTTCTCCTCCCATCAGCATGCTTCGTTTTGTTCATCCCTTGACAGCAGAAAAGTTGATCCAAACAAAAAAAATTGAAGGTACAGTGTTAAAAAAAAAAAATGAAAGCGGTAGTAAACTTAAAGTGTTTGTAAACCTAAAAGCAAAACGATCCTGTTCCTTTAATATATGACAGTGCCTGTGCTGTGCAATTCTTCTCTTCCTAACTGGTAATAAACCTGGTTGATCCTGCCAGTTCCTGAGTTCCCTTGCCTCAGCTGACCACAATCATGGCTGCTGAGCCCTGACTACCGTGGTCAGTTTACATGCCTCCGTCATCCGCAGCCCTTGTCTCTCATCTTACAGTGTGTCCCCCCCCCCGCTCATTCCCCTTAGTGTCAGCATGAGAGCGTTTCCCTTCCCGCCCCTCCACCCTCTATTCCGCTGCATAATTTAATACAGCACATTTCAATGTATCTAATGCAGATATCCAGCCGTTACCAAAATTGTATGTGTTTGTTAGAAATAATAAAGGCTGAATACCATTTCTGACACCACAGCTGTGCGGTCACTTGATCCCCCTGTGCTGGCCGGCCCTGGTCTACGGAGAGAAGCAGGAGGGGCGTTCCACGGGCGTACACAAATTTAGAGCTCGACATGTTAGTTGTCTGTTTACTCAGCGTAACTTCATTGTTTTTGTTTTGGCAAAGAAATTGGGTATTATATTGTGTTTGTGTTCACTAAAACTCATTAAAGTGTATTTTTTCCTGAAAATTGTAGTTTGATAAACCGCATATATCGTGTGACATAAAGAATTGCAACAAGCACCATTTTATTCTCTGCTTATATATATAATTTTGGGGAGTTCTAAGTAATTTTTTAGCCACACAATGCTCATTTTTACATGCATGAGAGAAATTTCAGAATTGGCCCAGACTGGAACCAGTTAAAGGAATGGTAGTGGTGGTTGTTCTTGCATACCTGCTACTTCCTGAGCTCTCACTTACCTGTGTGCAGATTAAAATCTGTCCATTATTTTGTCAAAAAATGACTAGCAAGGTATCATTATCACATATCGTTGCACAGAATACATAGAATACAGAATACATAGGTAGGGGATTGTGCGCATTTTAATTGGAACTCCCGTCTCACAGTTTTCTAAATGAATCCATCAGGGATGCCCCTCTAAGAGCGGTTTTACAGAAGTCAATCAGTAGATCAACTTCTGTACAACCTCCCTGTTCATATATGGATCGAAATTCATCTGGACCCTGCTGAACTGGCCAAATTTTGATCCATGTGTGACCGGCCTAAGTGCTTTGCTGCAAGTAATTCTCCTCTGTTACCTCTGTGCTGTTTACAGTCTGCTACTGAGGATTTATTTCAGCCTGTTACCGCTGACTTACTTCCTGTTCAAATGACTGTTGTTTACCACCCCCACCAGTGTGAACCCAGCATAAAAGTAATAGCAAAGGTGCAGTGTTGTTAATTTAAAAAAAATGTCATACCTTCACTATGCAGTAGTTTTACCTCCTCTTCTGGGGTCCCTTGCCAACACTCCAGCTTCCACCTTCCTTCTAAATGCCCCCATAGCAAATCGCTTGCTATGGAGGCACTTGTGCTAGCTCGATCCCAATTCAGGTTGTGTACATCTATTGATACACATATATCATGGCTTGGTGCCACCTCCTTTCCCCTCCTCACAGGATTTGATTGACAGCAGCAGGAGCCAATGGCCCCTGCTGCTGCTCTAAGCCCTGTAAGGCGAGAGAGAGAGCAGGGCCACTGCTCTTGGGCACCATGCTGCATCAATATCAGGCTCAGGTAGGTATTCCTGGGGGCTGATCACAGAAGGTATTTTTACCTTAATGCAGAGAATGCATTAAAGTGGTTGTAAACCTCATTCATGAAATCTGAGCAAAGCACATATATCTGTAATGTTTTCTCGTGTCTCTCCAAAGCTCTGAGTGTGTTTCTCTCTGGTGTTTAGTTCTTTTGTTATGAGCATGAGTCACTTCTGAGAAGATTTCCTGACACATGAGATAAAACTTGTGTCAGGAAGGGAGCTCAGCACACAGCTTGTCTATTCAGAACACAGTTCTGCTGTGTTTGAGGGGGGTGTGTTCCTTTCCTCCAATCAGCTCTCACACTGTAACTGCAGCCTCTCCGCCCCCTCCTCTGTGATACTAACAGAAGAAGAAGGACTTTACCACTTTCTGCACTTTGGGGAATAGAAGACTGCAGATAAACAAGTAAAACCTATGTAGGTGGATTTGTTTCATCTCTGTGTATCATCTGAGTCTGGTATATGTGAGGGTCTACAACCACTTTAAAGTGGAGGTCCACACAAAAATGGAACTTCCGCTTTTCGGAACCCTCCCCCCCTGAAAGGTGCCAAATGTGACACCGGAGGGGTGCAGATACTTGTGGCTTCACTTCCTGATTCCCTTAACGAAGATGGCGGCGGCAGCATCCGAGGACCAAGGGACAGTTCGGCCTCAGGTGCCGACATAGCGGACACCCTGGACAGGTAAGTGTCCTTATTTTAAAAGTCAGCAGCTGCAGTATTTGTAGCTGCTGACATTAAAATAAAAATGGCTGACCTCCAGATTAAGGTAAAAAAAAAACTCTTGTCTTTACAACCACTAAAAAGGTTTATCTAAACTTTAGTTTTAAAGTTAAAATCATCCAGTACACAAATCCCCCCCCCCCCCCTCCTCTGATGCAGCTACTAGCACAATAAGCATTGGGACAAGTAGTCCCAGAAGAGCTAAGCAGAGCAGAGTGCACACTGCAATTCCCTACCTGACCAGAGGGTGGCTTGCAGTACATGTTGCATCATGGGACTATAACTTTTCAAACAAAAGTAAGGTATTTAGAGGGCAAATACATGGAGGACAATATAAGCATGCAATTTGAACCAGAGCCACAAAGGGAATCCAAAGGCTTTTCAAAAATTGCAAACTGGAGTTCCGTTTTAAGCAAGTGCAGGTGTTTAGCTTTCTGTGCTTCCATTATGCACTGTGTGAACACATTTCAATAATCCTTTTTAAATCTATGACTGTGAAATGATAACAGGTCTTTGTAGCAGCTTGATTGAGTTACCTTTCCTTTTACACATAAGGATGTGGAAGAACAGGCTCTCACTGTACTCCTGTCTGGCACTCATGTTGTTTTCACTTTAGAAGATACTACGTTTATCCGGAATGCAGCATGTTGCCAGATCAGTTTAAAAGACATGAACACTGCGCTGTTGAAGACATCTTTTTTGTCATGTAATAGAATTGTCTTGCTGGCAATAGATCATGTGCCTTTCTACCTAAAATGAGTTGCTAAGTACAGAATTAGTGCCAGATACTGACAAAGGGTGTTTTTTTTTTCTTTGCAAGCCAGCGAATTAGTACGGATTGAGGAACTGGTGCAAAAGAAATATAACAGACATATTTTGCATGCTTATTTGTGTGTCTCATTATACCAGGTAACAATCTAAATATGAAAATCTTATGCTTTTGTTCAATTCACAACTGTTTCAGTTGTTTGATTACATAGCTGAATTAAGGGCCTGTGTTGTTGGGCTTTTTTTTTTTTGTTGTGTGTCAGAACCATCTCTTTCCCCATACAAGTTAATGGTGATGCAAATGGTGATGCAACTCAAAGCAGGTTGATGGATTAGAAGGCAGTAAACTGCAGGTCAAGTTCACTTGTCAGTTACCTATAAATGATCTCAGAAGTCTCTCAAACTATTGTCAAATGCAAGCCTGCAGCTTTGGTGCTGATATGTCATCTCTATTCCCAAAGACCAGCGGACATGCTGGAATATGTAGTTCCATGGCTTTAACTTGCAAGATTCTACTGGTACCTTCCAGGCCATCTCCCTTTCTTTTAAATTGGGTTCATTTACACAGTATGACCTGAGCAGCAGCTATAGTTCCTAGTGCCAGGTCCCCCCCCCCCCCCCCCGTGACTTTGTGTTTCCAAAAATACTCCTAGTGCTCCCCAGTTGAAAAGTTTCCTAGTGTACCCCCAGTGCTTCCTAGGATCCCTGACTTTCCTAGAAGATTTTGAGTGGCCTCAAGACTCTATGGGGTTGATTTACTAAAGTCAAATAGACTGCTCACTTTGCAAGTACAGATGCACTCTCCAGAGCTTAGTAAATGGGGGGAAGCTAGAGTTGCCACCTCATCCCTTTAAGGCCCTTCCACACTGTAGGACCGTTCAGGTCCGCCTGTCAGTTTTATCAGCAGACCTAAACGGGCGCTCCATGCTAGCTTATGGAGCGACGGATGTCAGCGGTGACATGTCTGCTGACATCCGACCCGGTCCGTTCCAATAAAATCAGACGGATGGCCCTACGTTCAAATCCGTCCCTGGCGGATTGGGTGAGATCTGATGAAAACGGACATGCTGTCCGTTTTCCTCCGATTTCTCCATAGAAGCAGCGGCGCTCGACAGGCCCCTCCCCACTCAGTGAGCAGAGAGGGACCTGTCATCCGCCGGCTCAGCGGAGATCAACGGAGAGATATCCTGCTGAGCTGGCGGACAGAGGCGGACTCCGAAGGCAGCGGATCCACCCCGTGAGAATGATGCCTAAAACTGAACACATATTAATTACACAGGTTCTGTGGCTATTTAGGGTGGTGATTAAACTCACTTGGTGCCTTATCTGCATTCAATTAGCCACAGAACCTGTGTAATTCATATGTGTTCTGGTTTAAAGGGATGAGGTGGCAACCCTAGGGGAAGCTCTGTTGACTTCCATCATCCAATCGTGTGCAAACAAAAATGCTGTTTTCTATTTTTCCTGGCATTTGATTGAATATTCTTTGTAAAGTGAAGCTTTACCTAATTTACTAAGCTCTGGACCAAGTGCACTTGCAAAGTGCACAGTCTATTTCCCTTTTGTAAATCAACCCCCTAGAGTTCTTGACTTACTGAGAGACTCCTAGTGACCCCAAGCTTCCTAGTTGGACCCTTCTTGTTCCTAGTGTCTGTTTGCAAGTGTCTCCTAGTGCCAGTGTTATTCCTGTACCTTCATTGTCTTTCAACCTGTCCTTAGTGACTCTCAGTGTGTTTTGGCATGTAACCTGTACCCTTGCACCTGTTGTGTCCTTTGAGCATTGTAGTGTCCTTGTGCCTCTGTTTACCTTTAGCCCCTTTGTGTATGGCATTGAGTGTCTGCCTGCTATTCCTTGGTATCACCTGAGTCTGCAGTCTTCTTCAGTGCCTCCCTGTGTATTTCTAGTTTCCTTCTCTGTGTCTTCATACACTTCTACCTGATCCTAGTTATTCCCATTTGCCTGTTTGCATTGCTACTCACTCCTAGTTGTCTGGTGTGTCTCTCTGCACTACTACCTGTTTCCAATGTAAGTTTTTCTATGCACCCCTGACTGCTTGAGCTGAACTCCATACTGTGATCCCTGGGCCTCAGTAATGCATAGGATTCTGATGTGCTTATCAGCCCTTAACTCCCAATGTCTGCCTTCCTGGGCGAGTCCAAGAACCTCAACCTAGGAATCGCCTGCAATGCAACCCATCTCCACCTTCAGGAGCTCTGGAGAAGACCATGCGGTTCATTAGACTCTGCACCTAGGCCCTTCCAAGGACCCTCACCTATGCTGTACGGGTGGGCATGATGTGTTTCCCCAGACAGTACCAATAGTATCTTTTCTGTCCTACATTACTCGTGTACCCCAATTGTATTCTGTGTACTTGCATTCCCTGGGACCCCCGTGTTCCTCGTACATGTCATTACCCCTGTGTTCCTATAAGCTTAGCTTCTCACCTCTATAGGATACTCCATTAATGACATTTATCCTTGAGCCCAGCACCTCAGTGCTGTAAGCATATTTTACTACCCTGTTTTCCCGAAAATAAGACCTAGCGTGATTGTTGGTGATGGCTGCAATATAAGCCCTACCCCCCAAATAAGCCCTACTCTTTTTCCCCGAAAATAAGCCCTACCCTGAAAATAAGTATTACAAGGACTTTAACTAGGGCTTATTTGGGGGGTAGGGTTTATATTGCAGCCATCACCGACAATCACGATAGGTCTTATTTTCGGGGAAACAGGGTATTATGTCCTGCCTGTAAGATCAGCACCCCAGTAATACATAAAATTCCTGACATTTCTGTAAATTTTTATATTCTGTGCTTTCCAAGGTCCTTGTCTGTGTGCTGTTCTGTTCCAGGACAACTGTAGCCTTCATGAATGTACTCTCCAAGAACACCACCATACAGCATGCAGGCGGCACCGAGGGTTTCCAATCCCAATAATACATGACAGTCCTGTTCATGGCAAACGTAATGCTCTGAAAACAAGCTGCATTTGCCCATTGACACAAGCTCTAATGCCATTTGGGACCCTTGTGAAGGTACACTGATAAAAATGATTCTGTTGGCTATATAATGTATAATTTTCAACATAAAAATAAATGTTAATTAATTTACTTTGATATTTTAAGTACCTTTCTTAATTTTCATTATTTCTTAAAACACACCTTTTACATTTACAAAAATAATGTATAATATTGAGTAACCCAGACAAAACTTTTAAGGTATGTGCATTTCCATATTCTAATTGAGTTACATTTACTTAAAAAAATAATCTTTTCATTTGACTGAAATTGCGGGACGCATGTTTGCCAAACGTGCAACCGCACAAGTTTTGATGTTGTATATTTGAAAGAGTTTGCCGTCTTTTGGAACTTTGAAAGCCTGCACAAGTCAGTTCCCTTATGTTTGAGGCCCATCAGGGCAAAAGAGCGCCACCAGTTACAAAAATTTTTCTAAGTCACTACAAAGCCATGCAATGCCATTGAAAGTTAAGAGTGAACATTAAACAAATTATTGTTCACATGCTTTAAATGTTGCTTAACATACTATCTAAAATGTTTATTTTATTTGCCGATTAATATATTTATAATACATGAACATACGTCTGTTGTATACACCTAATGAGACAACTCACTTGTGCACATGCAAAGTTTGTGCTTACTGCATTCTGCAGAACGCAACCAAGATGCAGAGTGAGGGACCACCAGCTGTTAAGCTTAAAAACCATTTTGTTCCACAAAAATGAATGTTTCAGCCAGTTCGGTTTTTGAGCTATTGGAATTCAAATTCAGATTATGTAACACCAAGTCCCGCCCACTTTGCACCCAGTGTTATTAAAATTAAAAAAAAAAAATAGCATTAGTTTGCACTGCATCTGTGCCGATTTGTGTTGCAAAAACGAACGCATGTGCTGCTTTGGTTTCAAAGATATTGCGCATTATAGTTGATGAAACCTACTACTTTGCACCACATGTTTTTACTAAATGCAATTATACAATTTGTTTGTGCTGATTTGTACCACAAAAACAAACTTTCCGTTTGTTCGGTTTTTGAGATATTGGACATTCAACGTTAGATTATGTAACCTAAAGCCCCGCCCACTTTGTACTATGTTATTACATTTCAAAAACAAATATACCATATTTATGCTGCATTGGCAGGAAAAACAAGCATATTGGTATAGTGTATTTTTTTTTTCATATAGCACTCTCATTTTGTATCAGAAAGAATGATTATGGGAATCATTTATGCTTTTTAGCCTGAGCTACCCAGAAAACCTAAAATATACCTTTGAAGTTTTTCAGAAGATCTTTTTAGAGCTACATGTGGGGAATCTATCTTCCAACAGTTCACACTTTAACCGCTTGCTGACCAGCCACCATCATTATACTGTTGTAGGCTGGCTCTCCTGCGCAAACTGCCATAGGTGTACGTTGGTCTTTGCACAGGAGATAACGGAGATAGCGTGCTGCGGGAGCGGGTCCAGCGGACTTGATGTCCGACAGCGACCCACGTTCGCGGTAAACAAAACTATTCGACATTTCAGAGATCTTCTGTTCCCATTGATCGGGAACAGCTATCTCTGACATGTCCCTGGTAGCCGATCCCCCCTACTTAACCTCTTGATCGCCCCCTAGTGTTAACCCCTTCCCTGCCAGTGTCATTTATACATTGACCAGTGCATTTTTATAGCGCTGATCAATGTAATAATGTCACTGGTCCCCACAGTCACAGTCCTGCTAAAAATCACAGATTGCTGCCATTACCAGTAAAAACAAAACAAACCAATCAATATATGCCTATTGTGATTTTTTTTTTTTAACAAAAATATGTAGAAGAATTTATATTGGCCTAAACTGATAAATACATTTGTTTTTTATATATATTTTTTTGGATATGTATCGTAGTAGAAAGTAAAAAAAAAAATTTTTTTTTTTTAAATTGTTGGTATTTTTTTGTTTATAGCGCAAAAAATAAAACCCGCAGAGGTGATCAAATACAACCAAAAGAAAGCTCTATTTCTGGGGAGAAAAGGACGTCAATTTTGTTTGGGTACAGCGTCGCACAACCGTGCAATTGTCAGTTAAAGCGACGCCGTGCCGTATCGCAAAAAAATGCCCTGGTCATTAAGGGGACAAATCCTTCCGGGGCTGAAGTGGTTAAAGTGCAAAATACTTTCCTAAAAGGCTTAAAAAAAAAGTTAATACATTTTTTATTCTAGGTTCTTTACAGATATACTGTATATACATGTGTTTTAGTTTGATTTGTTAGCTTAAAAAGAGGCTTTTTTTTTTTTTTAATGTTTACTTTTACATTTGATGCTGCTTTAATAATATTACATTTGTAACACTTTATAAATAACACATGTTAATTTGTTTTGAAAGCCTGTTATATGAGACTATTCCTTTTTTAAGAACCATATTATTGTATTATTTTTATATAAAAACCTTCAAACATATATCAAATACATTTGGAAAATTAGGTTTACCAACTTAAAACAATTAAGTAAGTTACAAGTTAATATCACTTAAAACAAAGTCACTGAATAATAGGGCAGCACAGTGGTGTAGTGGTTAGCACTTTCGCCTCCTGCCAGGTTTCCTCCCACACTCCAAAGACATTGGCTCCTGTGTAAATTGCCCCTAGAATGTATATGTATGAATGTGAGTTAGGGATCTTAGATTGTAAGCTCCTTGAGGGCAGGGACTGATGTGAATGTACAATGTATATATAAAGCACTGTAAATTGATGGTGCTATATAAGTACTTGAAATAAATGTAAGTTAATGTATGTGTTCCTAACTTAAACTTTTCTAGAAACTGGAAAAATTTAGTTGGCTTTACTTAAACCTATGATCTATAAACTGGAAAAATTGAGTTGGCTTTAATTAAAAAATATAGTTCCAGACAAGTTAAGGTATGTATTCTTAACACCATGGTCTATAAACTGAAAGTTTGCTTTACTTAACCACTTAAGGACCAAGCCTCTTTTTGAGATTTGTTGTTTACAAGTTAAAAACTGTTTTTTTTTGCTAGAAAATTACTTAGAACCCCCAAATATTATAATTTTTTTTCCTAACACCCTAGAGAATAAAATGGTGGTCGTTGCAATACTTTCTGTCACATCGTATTTGCGCAGTGGTCTTACAAGTGCACTTTTTTAGGAAAAAATACACTTTTTTAAATTAAAAAATAAGACAATGGTAAAGTTAGCCCAATTTATTTTCATATTGTGAAAGATAATGTTACGCCGAGTAAATTGATACCCAACATGTCACGCTTTGAAATTGCGCCCGCTCATGGAATGGTGACAAACTTTTACCCTTAAAAATCTCCATAGGTGACATAAAAAAATTCTACAGGTTGCATGTTTTGAGTTACAGAGGAGGTCTAGGGCTAGAATTATTGCTCTCACTCTACTGATCGCGGTGATACCTCACATGTGTAGTTTGAACACCGGTTTCATATGCGGGCGCTACTCATGTATGCTTTCGCTTCTGCACGTGAGCTCAGTGGGACAAAATTTTTATTTTTTTCCTTATTTATTTTACCCTTTATTTTTTCTTTTTACACTGTTTAAAAAAAAAAAAAAAAAAATGTGTCACTTTTATTCCTTTTACAAGGAATGTAAACATCCCTTGAAATAGAAAATAAGCATGGTAGGACCTCTTAAATATGAGATCTGGGGTCGAAAAGACCTCAGATCTCATATTTACACTAAAATGCAATTAAAAAAAAAAATTGTAATTTAAAAAAATGTTAAAAAATGTCCCTTTAAGAGCTATGGGCGGAAGTGACGTTTTGACGTCACTTCTGCCCTACAATGGTATGGAGACGGGTGGGGGCCATCTTCCCCTCACTCGTCTCCTTACCCAGCAAGGAAGAGGATCGATCGCCTCCGCCGCTGCCGACGACTCCGGTAAGTGCCAGAGGCCACCGGAAGGGGGGCCTCTCCTGCTGCCAATAAAAGTGATCTCGCGGCGAATTCAGAAACCGTACCGACGGCTGAAGAAGAGCATACCGGGGTTATGGCAGCTAGCTGCTACCATAGCAACGATTTTCCTCTTCAAAGTTAGGACGTATATCGGCGAGAGGCGGTCCGGAAATGGTTAAAACAACAAAGTTGAAAACATGAAAAGTGAAAATGAGTCAGACAAAAATATGTTTAGTTGACAGTACTTAAAAAGCTGATGCAAATAGTTGCCTTAATATTTTTGGGTAGACCCAGCACAATATTTTTTTACAGTGTAATAGTTTTGGGCCCTGCTATGCTTGAGAGTAACAGCTCATTCACACATGCAGCTACACTGCTGCTCTTAGCAGGCAGTGAGCTTCTTCAACCCTCAAAATCCCAACCCACCACAGCACACTGTTACAGGGCGGCTGCGGTCTCAGCCACTTAAATCAATACCACCTGCCAAAAGTGACATGCCGCTTAATATTTTGCTGTTGTTGCATGCCCTAGTTTGGGGGGGGTGAGGTGTTAAAACCATGGCTCAACCATTTGCTTGTACCATCCCCCGTGTTAATGAACCCTTAGACCCTTGGAGGAACACTGTACTGTGTGTGCGAAAAAGAGAGACAGATAATACCACACCTTTTAGAGCTGTGTGGGAAAGTTCCATTGTTCTGCTGCTAGCCTCTTTCATGAGTTCTGGTATGCCAAAAGTGACATTACAAATCACATGAAAGAGCAATAGGACACCTGGGAATACCATCAGAAGGTAGGAATAACTTCGCAGAGCTGCTGGGCATGGTATATGATATGTCTCCTCGCTGACCACTCACCCTCCAGGAAGATGCTTACATTGCCTTGTTGCCTTGTCAGTAATCTGGCTCTGGTCCTTGTCCAGACCTCTGTTCTTTGCTGCATTGTATTCAAATCCTGCTTGCCAGCAAAATTCACCTTCCAAAGGGTTGATTGAAATCAGGGGTAAAACATCAGGGCTAAAACATAGTGCAGTTGCAAGTAAAAAGCACAGTGGTGTGAATGTACCCTGAGATTTTAACATCATGGCAAGAATGTCACATTTCTATTTACCTGATGGCTTAAATGATGCTTTATTTAACCCCTTGATACTGACGTAACACATATATGTGGCATCACAGAAGTGGGCTATTTATTGTGGGGCTGCATATATGTGTAACTCCCTTTGTGCTCAGCGCAAGAGCCTTGGGCCCTGTACTGACAATCGGGACCCTGGCACTCCCAATTCTGGGTCACCTGATCGCTGTGGTAGCCTCTGATTGGCTACCACAGTGATCAGTCACTGTGAAGCCTGCCCCTATTTTTCTCTCTATGTGAATGGAGGAGAGAGATACATTGTATTTATCTCTCTCCTTGCAGAGAGGGAAAAAAAAGTATGTGTAAAAATAAATAAATAAGAAAAAATATCTAGAACAAGGTTTGATCTAGGTCTATGCCAGGGTTAGTGGTTGGGTCATGTAAGGGTTTTTAATTAGTATCTGTATCAGTTAGTGTCAGTGTCAATGTGTTCTGTACCCAAATAAAATTGTCTTTTTATCCCCACAAATTAAGCTTTCTTTTGTTGGTATTTGATCACCTCTGCGGTTTTTATTTTTTGCACTATAAACAAAAAAAGACAGACAATTAAAATATGTCTTTTTACTTTCTGCTATAATACATATCCCCCCAAAAAGTGTAAAAAACTAATTTCTTCATCAGTTTAGGCCAAAATGTATTCTACTACATATTTTTGATAAAAAAATCCCTAATAAGAGTATATTGATTGGTTTGTGCAAAAGTTATAACGCCTACAAACTATGGATAGATTTGGGGATTTTTCTTTTTTCTTTTTTTACTGGTAATGGCGGCGATCTGTGATTTTTAGCAGGATTGCGGCGGACAAATCTGACCCTAAGTAACACATTTTGTGGACCAGTGACATTATTACAGTGATCAGTGCTAGAAAATGCACTGATCGATGTATAAATGACACTGGCAGGGAAGGAGTTAACACTAGGTGGTGATCAAGGGGTTAAATGTGTTCCCTGGGAGGTGTTTCTAACTGTGGGGGGAGTGGATTCACTAGAGGAAAAGAGAGATTGTGATTCAGCTTAGCTCAAACACATTCTCTCACTTTTCCTCCCTGACAGATCAGCGGTGTACCTTGTTTACATCGGCACACCACTGATCTGTCTCACCCGTGAACGATCGGTGGGTCACGAAGGCCATCGGACCCTCTGATTGGCTCCCGCTGTGTCCAATCACAGCGCGACCGGCGTGCCGGTGGTGTGCACACGCCCCATAAACCGCATGCATGAAATAATGTACATATACGTGATTTTGCACACCCGGGCCGCCCTGCCACAGTAAATGTACATGGGGCGGTCCGCAAGTGGTTAAGGTAGGACAAAAAAAAAGGCAAAATGTGCACTATTGTATCTGGGCTGTACAACGCGTACAAATAACATAAACATATGTGGTATCGTTGCAATAGCCAAGAGCAGGAGAATTTATTTTAGGTTGTTTTTAGGTGGTAGGTTATGGTAAGAACTTGAAATAAACAGCTAAAAAAAAAATATTATTTTGGGCCAGTTTTGCTTTGATTAAAAAAAAATCAAGAGATATCCATAACCATTTATCACAAAATGAAATCCCAATTTGTCCTGAAAAAAACGCGGTATAATCCACCTAGATGCATAAAGTAGTTGTGATATGTACTGTTTTACTAACACATGTCAAAGTTGCAAAACTGTGCTTAGGGAGATTTGTTTTACCCTTAGACGTGAAGGGGTTAAGATTAACAGGTCCACTTTAGCCTAAAAAAAATTGTATTAGTATCAAAAAAAATTTCAATTAATTTTACCTTTACAGACTAAAGCTTGGAAGCCATACAGCCCGCTAGGCAAGACTGCTCTAAAGGGGCAAGAGGTGAGATCCTTCTGACATGAGCAGTCTGAGCAGCAAGTGAACTGCCTCTAATGAACTCCCAGCATCCGGGGGTTGTCAATCTTTCCTATAATGCTAGCAGAAGTGAGAAGTCAATGCACAGTTGTTTTATTTGACACGACTCCTGGGTTAAGAGAGCGTAATGGCTGGAGGCGACAGATAAAGCAGATTGTATTTTCTGTCAGCTTGTCTGACTTCAAATACTGCACTAAATGTTGTGCTGATGAGCCATAGATTGGGTTAAATAGCAGGATAATTGCAGCAAGCATCTTCCTTGTAATTCCTTGTACTACATCTGTATCAGCTCTTGCCTCAGGCTATGACAGGTTTTTTTTTTCTGTTTTGTTTTTTTGCACATCCAGAGTTTCCTTCATCCATCTATGTTTTTTTCAGGCAACTATTGCAGAGCCAAATAGATTGTTATGAATGACTGTCTTATTTTGCAAAGGGGGAAAGGAGGTTAGTTTAGAAAAAAAGAGGTCGATTTTAACGTTTTCTAAAAATTACTTTCTGCCAAGCTTACCCGCAGCATTTTTCTGTGACAGAAGCCGTTTTGCGTTCTTGTATAAACCGTAAAACTAACAAGACATCCTTCTATTGAAAGAGGTGAACTGTTATACTTTTACTTAAACCCACCTGCAGAAAAGAAATATGAACAATAGAGCCTTTTCACACTTTAGCGATCACACTTTTGCCTTTTGTAATAACGTGGCAAATGTTTTGTAAACTTCATAGTAGCTTAGGGTTCACTGCACTTTAGGATGTTTGAAAATATTAATTTTACTTATTAACTGGGGTAGGACTGTTCACAATGTCTTATAACCAAAGTTTTGTAATAAGGACCAGCAAACAGCCTTCACAGTCCCAACTCACAAGTGTTAGATGTGTTAAAAGGAAGGATATATTGGTTTTGTACATATTTTTAGGATAAAAAAAATAACATAAAAAAAAAATAAGGGGGCACCCAGATCCCGGCCCCCCACCCTATGTGAATGAGTATGGTGTACATCGTGACAAGAGTGACAATAAAAAAACACACTAGACAGGTTTTTAAAGTAATTTATTAGGCAGCTCCGGGGCTCTTCTTCCAACTTCGGGGGTTTTCTTCCGACTTCTCCGCTCTCTCCGGCCTCTTCTCCCTCTCTCTGGTTCTTGATGCATGATGGGACTGTGACGTCATAAGGAGCGGGGTCTCGGGTGACATTAACCGGTGACCACGCCCCATGCCTATATAAGTCGTTGCGCACCTCGCACACGGCATTTCAGCGGGAGAGAGCGTCGTGTCAACATCGGAAGAAAAGAGGGAGCAAGACGACAGAGAAGACCAGGCCACCGCTAGCAAAAGAGCAAAAGATAGCGGAGGAGCCCGGCAGAAGAACCGGAGAGCGGGAGAAGAACCAGACACCGGGAGAGAGCGGAGAAGTCGGAAGAAGACCCCCGAAGTCGGAAGAGGACCCCTGGAGCTGCCTAATAAATGACTTTAAAAACCTGTCTAGTGTGTTTTTTTATTGACACTTTTTCCTCCAGGTGAATGGGTAAGGGGTACGATGCACCCCATACTCATTCACATAGGGTGGGGGGTGGGATCTGGGGGCCCCCTTAATAAAGGCGGCTCCCGGATTCCGATAAGCCCTCCACCCGCAGACCTCGACAATCAACAGCCAGGGTTGTCGGGAAGAGGCCCTTGTCCTCATCAACATGGGGACAGTGTGCTTTGGGGTTGGGGGGCCTGGTACGGTCGGGGGGGGCTCGCTCGTCCCCACCCCCTTTCCTGACCGGCTGGGCTGCGTGCTCGGATAAGGGTCTGGTATGGATTTTGAGGGGACCCCACACTGTTTTTTCGGCGTAGGGGGTTCCCCTTAAAATCCATACCAGACCTAAGGGCCTGGTATACCCCTGGAGGGGAACCCATGCCATTTTTTTATTTAAAATTTGGCACGGCATTCCCCCCATGATTCATACCAGACACCTGTCAGCAATGCTTGTCGCTCATCGGGAAAGGAAAAAACACAGTTTTCCTTTCCCAATGAGCGAGTTAGCTCGGCGCTGGCTCCTGCGACGGGGCTCGCAGGTGTCAAATCTCGCCGATAACAGCGGCGAGATTGACACAATATCGTGGTCACCTACTGTATGTATTTTGACAGACCTCAATAGCTCAAGTTGAAATTTACACACAGGTGATTGAGTCAAAGCAATGACTAGCCTTATAGGATGGCTTAGTCAGAGGTTTAGTTAGACAGAGCCAGCTAGATATAGATAGCTACTGCTTTACTGTCAGTGTGCTGGGAATCTTTTGTATGAAACATTTAAAAAACAAAAGTTGCATAAATATAGTATATATTTATATATATACATATATATATATATATATATATATATATATATATATATATATAAAGTTTTAGTTTTAAAACCTAGAAATAAAATTGACCAAAAACCATTTGTTTCCCTCTAAGACCTTGAGTTCTTTCTGTTGCTACAATAAGATATTAATAAGATATATTAGTACCCTGGTTCCTTCAAAGTGCTTTATAGGTTATACCCAGTGGCCCTGGGAGCCTGCAATATTGTTTCCACTTCTATGTGCAAAGTTGAAATTAGATGACATTTGTAATGACAAAAGATTCGCTAACACTGATGACTGATTATTTCCTCATCTCCAGAGTTAGAAGGTAAAGTTGCAATGTGTTACAAATCACACACCATATTTTGTTCCTGCTGAGGATTTGCCTAGGTAGCAATAAGTATTGTAAATAATAAGCAGCAACTTGTATTAAAAGAGAAGTATGGGATTTTTTTTTTTTTAATCATACTTATCTAGGTGGATGCAGCATTGATCCGATCAAAACTGAGTGATAAAACTCTGCTGATAGCTTGGTTCTCAGTGTTCCGTGAACAGAGAGCTAGTGACTTAGTCACCGACTCTCTGCTCTAGCCCCCGTGCTCACTGGAGTGCTGGGCTGCGGAGGGGGTGTAAGCGGCCGGCTCAGGCTCTCAGAGGCTCGCTGAGAAGCTGAGCCAGGTACCAGTCCAGGCAGGTGGGCGGATCCCGACCATATGGTCGTGATTTTTCCCAAGCCTGGACTGGCTCTGTGACATCAGCCGACAGTGGGCTTCAGCCCACTGTCTGCTGAAACAGGTCACAGGAGTGCAGTACAATCTGCACTGCTGTGATCCACAGGAGAAGTACAGCCAAATGAGCTTTGGCTGTACTCCTTTAATGCAACCAGTAAGGGTGAAGAAACAGCTTCCGTCTTCCCCACTATTAATCAGCATGCTCATTTTCGGTTAGAGAGCATGATGAGAAATGAATATCTTGACTCAGGTTGACAGTGAACAGTTATTTTCTTGTGAAAGATATTAGTACAAACTTGCACATTCATTTTAGAAAAACATGCAGGATCTGGGCTATGGAGGATAGAGCGAGAGTATTCTGTAGCACTTAGCCAATGCCAACCTTTTTTTTTATCCTACCCAGTCACTTTGCTCAGCCCAGGTATGCCAGGAAAGCCAAGGGACATCAAATCACTTGCTGATCTAACAATGACTGGCCACATTGAGTGAATGTTGTTATGTCTGTAGACACCTACACCTGAATCTGTACAGTATTTTGTCCACAATGGGCAAAGTAAAAGGTCTGTTGTATCATAGGCACCGTAAGCTGTCTGCATTTACTTTTTCCATGCAGCCCTTTTGCCCCACTGCCATAGATTACACATAACACCATGCCTGCCCGCAATTTAGTGCATTGTGTCAGGCTGTCACATTGTGGGGGGGTTGCAGGGAAGGCTTCTTATGGTACCATGAATAAGAAATGCCATTTTAAAGTCGTCTGTCTTATCAATTGGTTTAATTTTACTCAGTATATATTTTCCCCCCTCAGTCAGTTTTTGAAAATGAATGCATTAAATACATCCGATTGGGTAGATTTGGGTAAAATATCTATACATGGCTTTATGTTTCGCATTTACTTTTGAGCAGCAGAATTGAGCACTCTAGGAAAGTACACGATGGACTTGTCAAAATGTAGGCGTCCAAGATATTCCTAATTATTCCAATGTCGGCGACAGTGATGGTAACTTAGTAGAAAGGAAAAACAGATCTTTGACTCAAAAAGAGAAAGTGTATATTTAATTAGCACAGCTTGGGTGGATTGTTTTTCTTTTTCTTCTGCTTAAAATTGTATTACCTATGTTCAATGTTCATGTTTTTCTTCTTTTGCTGCCATTTACTTTTTCAAGCTACATGTTGTAGAGCAGTGGTCATCAACTCCTGTCCTCAGGGCCCACCAACAGGCCAGGTTTGCAAGATAACTGAAATACATCACAGGTGATATCATTTGATGCTCAGTGATTGCAGTATTCTAGTCTGCATTTCCCCAAGGTAATAAATAAAACTTGGCCTGTTAGTGGGCCCTGAGGACAGGGTTGATGACCACTGTTGTAGAGTCTTGTCACATGCAAACGGTAGGATTGAATTGAAAATGTTTACTTGACTGTGTTGAAATTTCCCTATTTCCTGTTCCTTTCTGTTAAACAACATACTGTTAATTCTGTCAGTGTCTCGTTATTCTAATGGTCCCTGGGCCCTGTATAAGCCTCAATGCAGTGAAAGAGGCTGCAAGGCAGCAGGACTTGCCACTTTTATACATTCTGGTTAGTTGAAATGTGAGGCTGTGAGAGCCTCAGTCCCTTAAGCTGGCTATAAATGGATAAAGATTTAGCCGGTTCAGCAGGGACTGTCCGGATTTTGATCCATCTATGGTCATTCCCCTTAGAGAGCAGTCAATCTAACGATCAGCTTCCTTAGAATGGGAATGTTGTAAAATTTTCATGCAATTCGAGGCGCTGGCTGCAGCGCTGATCAGTTTATTCAAACAGCAGAGTAGTTCCCACTGTCAGAATACAGTGGCACAGTGGGGAGGATTCCTCCATCCACCCCAATTGTGTGGATGGTGGAATCCATTTGTTTTGTTTTTTTGATCAGATTTAGCTGTAGATCACCCTAGCTGGAGTTGGACGTTAATCAGAGAGCACTTTGTAATCAGTTATTTGTGCTTCTTCTTATTCTTTTCTGTAGTTATTGCAGATTTAAAATATCCTAGAAAGAAAACTTTCTTTGCGACAGAAAGGTGTGGAAACATAAGACCCCTTTCACACTGGAGCGTTTTGCAGGCGCTATAGCGTTAAAAATAGCGCCTGCCAACCGCCCCAAAACAGCTGCTCCATTCACTCCAGTGTGAAAGCCCGAGGGCTTTCACACTGGAGCGGTGTGCTGGTAGGGCGTCAGAAAAAGTCCTGGCAGCAGCTTCTTTGGAGCGGTGAAGGAGCGATGAACTCACCGCTGCTCCCCATTGAAATCAATGGGGCAGCGCTGCGATACCGCCAGCAAAACGCCGCTCTGGCGGTGTTTCGCAGGCAGATTTAACCCCTAATATCGCTGCTAAAACAACGGTAAAGCACGGCTAAAAATAGTGCCACTTTACCGCCGACGCCGGTGGCGGCACAGTGTGAAAGGGGTCTAAAGGTTCATATTTGAATTTTTTCATATTATGTAACTCAAAATGTATTGTGCGCTAATTTTTTAGGGGATTTTTTCACTTGCAAATGGAAAACACCCTCACAGTAATTTTATTGGTATGTGTGTGAGGAGTTGTATATCTATAATGAGAAGCACTCTAGCAGTCTTGGACCAGTTTGAGCACCAGGGAGCTGATTGACATCTGTGGGCTTAGATGCTGAAGATATCAGGAAGCCTAAATTGTCACACCTCAATGATTTTGGGGTGGTCTTTAAGACATCACAGGTCTGTAACTAGCAGGAACAGTGAAAGTGTTCCTGTTGCACTAAGCTCAAACTACCAAATAAATGTAAGCAAGTAAAGGAGATCATCTTCAGTGCGGGTTTTAGCAAAATGCTGCGCATTCTAAACAAAAAGGGTTTAAGAGGCAAATTTGTGGGTATACTCAGTAATACGTAGGATGTTTCGTTTTTTTACGGGATGTATTTATTTATTTTTTTATACTGAATTAAATTTATTAAGCAGAGCTAATAAATCTGTTAAACATATCCCCTGGGAAAATCTAGTGACTGTAGTAGATGGTAAGGGCATTTGGTAATAGGAGAGGGTATCACATCACACTTCTGTAATATTGGCTGTGTAACTGCTTATTCTTTCCTATTAACACCATTGCCCACAAAACCTTTCGGCTAGCCATTGTATTTAGCTGTCAGGATGAAACAAATGTAGACTTTTTAATTCAAAAATCAATACTCTTTAAACACATCTTAATTTAGTAAAGCATTTTGAATGTAGTTAATCATTTCATGGAATAAATTGCACCTTGGAGAGCTCCGAGTTCTGTGGTGCTCTGTCCATTTTATTCATGCTTCACTTCATTACAGATGATTCCCCTTCAATGGAGATACACAACAGCTCCAGGAAAGAGGGTTATGTAGAATAAAGGGAAGGTCACAAGTGCTTCTCTTCTTATTGTTCTTCAGCTGACCCAAGAAATGTAGATAAATATCCTGTTATTATCCCATTGTAGTCTGTTTGTTTAAAGTGGACGTATCCCTGGCTCAATGTTTCTTGTGCAAGCACCTAAATGATGCATTTTCCACGTATTAAACCTAGCAACATCATGACTGTTTTAATGTTCAACTTGTAATTCCTAGAACCTTTTTGAGTTTACTTGGAAGCAATGGCTGTTAAAGTCTGTAATATAAACTCATAACTTGGTTTTATTATTAAAAAAAAAAACGATTTGATTTTGTATAGTGTTATGAAACCAAACAATTATGGCGTGATCGGTAATATTAATTAGTGAATTAGGCATGGTGCAAGTTTATCTATACTGCATCTGCAAGGATCATAGCAAACTGTGTTACAGAAATTCCAATCTTTGGAACAGTAGCAACCTCATATATACTACACTACACTCTGAAATTATTAAAATTGTTGCATCTTCAATCAATTTCTTTACAATATGAATCATATAAGAAAGTTATTGCTGCCCAACTGCCCTCATCAATACAGTTTCAACTAAGCACGCAGAAATAATTGTGCATTGCATAAATGTCCTCTTGTAGGACACACTGATGCCTTACCAACTCCACTCCCTGAGAGTCTTAAAAGCAAACAAAGGTATTTACTATTAAGATTACATGTAGAAACTGCTCTACAGCTTCTTAAGAATGTTCTGGTTATGTCTCATCAACCTGCACTAGAAACATTTTCAAGCTTGACTCTTCCAAGCAAGCAATAGTTTTCCCCATGCCTTAAACGGAAACCTGAATCCTGGCTACCTAAAATTATCATAAGAGAGCCAGAGGTATAATAAAACATGAGAAATGCCAAAATGTGTTTTCAAGTATATACAATCAGGCATACAATATCATACTTGCACATGAAGCTTATTTATTGTGAAATGTTTTATATGCTGTCTATTGTTTTTATCTTGGTGTATTATTGGCCAGATTTTGGCAACCCTATTTAGATCAAAAGAAAGATATGCAAACGTGACACTTCAGTGCTCAGAAATGATGGAGGCTACTATCATGTTGATTATAAGTCACAAAACAATATGACAACCAAGACTAGAATGATGTAGTGGTGCAGCCCTTCTCGGATTGGGGAAATCCAACACTACATAAAACACAAAGATGGCGCAAACGCCTAGTGCATTATCTTTAGCACTTTATTAAAGGGTATAGGGAAACATGGTCCGAACTCCAACTGTTAAATGGATAACAATGCCAGCTGATTTTATTAATAAAATATAGCTGCTTTTTTATGTAGCAGGGTACTCTAGTATAGGAGGCTGTGTATAGTGGAGAACATATGCAGTTAAGTGATGTGAGGTCCACCAGCTTATTTCTAAACTTTATTTGTTTTATAGTTTAGGCTAGTAGTGGTTGTCTGCCTCTTCCAATGACTTCATTGCACTTACAGGCCAGGGAGGTTGGGAGAAAAGGAGAAGGAGGAACTCCCTAATAATCCCTGGGGGGGTGAGGGTACTGGTTCTGACACATTCTTGTAGAAGTGACTAGCCCTCGATGACAGCACTACTATACTGGAGGTGGAAGCTGTCCAATGAAGAAAAAGCATCCAAGAGGCACTGGGATTTTGATGTGAGCTCATACAAATTAGTGAGAGTACAAACATTTTTGAAGAGCTCACTGACTCAGGTTAGACTGCTCACAACAGACAAGGCTACCCTCCAGTGGGTACCCCAGAAGGTTACTGGAAAAAACATGCACCAGTGGAAGGAGCGCCAGACCAAGGTATGAAGGTATTTGCCAAAATTCTGGCACAATGATTTATTAAAATAAATATAACAAACTACACCTGAGATTAGAGTTGTGCTGTATATGTGCATGTATATTTTACATAACTTTAGGTTGCTTTTGTTATACGGTAGGGGATGTGATATTACACATTGGCCATAATACTAGCAAGTATTGTGTCTAAGTGGATAGAGGTGCTCTTGTTCAGTGACTAGTGTCTCCTGTTTCATATCCATGAGCTTAGGTAAACTGTAAAAATGACTGTAATCAAACATAATAAGTGTTGACAGGGAACATGTCAGAGCAAGGCACGGCCTGCTGTGATTTAGACCCGTACTGGGCTACCAATGCGTTTAACATAATTACGCCATAGATTTCTCCATTGATGAACACAGGTTGAATTAACACATGAGCACTAATGTACCTTCCCACCATTATTGTTGTACAAGGAGCAGTGGCAGATGCAGGCAGTTAGTTACACAAACATTAGTATTAACGATTGGCCATTTGGAATTGGTGACAAACTGCAGCCTGGCGAAATCTTGAGGCTGAAACCAATCAGCAAGTTAATGAGGAGAGAAATTGCCACTGCAGCTTCCCCTTAATTACATTCAGGCTTGGAAGGAGCTAGGAGGCAGAGGACTGTGGGTATAATGAAAAACCAGAGGTCGCAGGACCTGCCTTCATAAGTTCCTTTTGCTTCACATTCCCAATTGCTCATGTCATTATAATGCTTTATTTACTTTATTGTTGACTATCACATAAGGATTGTTTTTTACCATGCATTTTAATAAGGGCTTGCAATTTTGGTATTTTTACAAATTCAACCAATTCCAACAACTCTGATAAGGCGATCATAGATGTAAATGTACTGTTATTTATTTTATTTTTTTCTCATTTAATGATAACCTTTAAAATGTATGAAATCCGTGACACTTCTATTTTCACTCCTGGAGAAATATATCCACCAAAATTCACAGTTCCATTTAACTAATGCCTCTTTAATAAAGCCAGATGATCATATCACTCTCCCCAAATAGATTATTTGAAATGTAGAAAAAAGCACAAGAAGGCAGTCCGGCTTTATTATGGCCTTGTGGGAGGAAGTAAGGAAATGAAATGTCACCGCTTAGGTCCCTAACCTAAGTCTAATGGGAAAACCAGTGGACTCTCTCTTCCATTTAATAAGAAGGTCCTTACTGAAAGCTTGGAGTGAGTAATGAGATTTGGTGTTTTGGCATGTATAACAGTAGAAAAATAGCAGGGACGGTACATTTAGAAAAGTAAATGTCTTACTTAGCAAAGGGAATGGTCATTGAACTTAGTAAATAAGGTGAAGCTGTGCTCACTTTAAGGCTGGGTTCACAATGCGGCTCACAGCAGGGGGTCCGGTGCTTGTCTGTTCACCGTTTCAGGTCCAAATTTTGCCTGAATTCGCACCTGAAACAGACCAGAAGACGCACAGGACCCTTCTGCAATGCGGACTGTGGCCACCCCAGGCCTGTGTGAGCTGGTCACACTCCTGTCATGCGATTTGGATGCGGAAAATTCGCATCAGTGTGAACCCAGCCTAAATATCCAACCACGAGGAGTAAAAATGAAACATAATTGAAGTGAACACAGTTTTATCATATTTATAAAGAATATGTTACAACATTTCATATTCCTGATATGTGCCTACTGTACCATGTACTGGTATGAAAAAGTATGCTTTTCTCTTTGCATTGCTTCCTTTGTGTGAAATCCCTGGGGTTCCTGCCGGTTCTATTAAAAACTGAGCACACTAGTATGAGAGCACGGCATGGTCAGTTTTCTTGCTGTGCTGGGAACTCAGCCTGCTCTCTTCCAATGATTAGACTTGTGCTGACACTGCTCCCCCCCCCACACAGCCATTCACTGGGAAGACCAGTGTCCTGCTGTTTGTCCTCCTCTAGCTCTCTGAGCTCCATATGCAGCTGAGAACAAGGGGTATGTGATCACTTATAAAAGAGGGAAAATAAGTATTTATTTTATTTGTATACATAAATGCATTTCGATTTTAAACTGAATGTATTTTTTTAAAAGGTGAGGGTTTACATATACGTTATGTTCAGTAAACATTAACATTGCTAGGTGGACATTCACTTTCCAAACTGAACTCTGTCTATACTTTCTTAGGAGGTAAATCCTATTGTCTTGCATAGTGCTGTGTTTGCCAAGAAGTCATTTACAGTGCATCTGGAAAGTATTCACAACGCTTTACTTTTTCCACGTTTTGTTTTGGAACACCTCTGCTGCATTACAAACAGATAAGCAGAAGATGTCTTGAGATCACCATATTACCAACCAAGGTAATGAGTGGTGGTGCAAGGCCTGAATGAAAAACTACAGTGCATCCGGAAAGTATTCACAGTGCTTCACTTTTTCCACATTTTGTTATGTTACAGCCTTATTCCAAAATTGATTAAATTCATTATTTTACTCGAAATTCTTCAAACAATACCCCATAATGACAACGTGTAAGAAGTTTGTTTGAAATCTTTGCAAATGTATTAAAAACAAAAAAAATCACATGAGCCTTTGCTCAATTTCTTGAAGCACCTTTGGCACCAATTACAGCCTCAAGTCTTTTTAAGTATGATGCCCCATGCTCGGCACACCTATTTTTGGGCAGTTTCTCCCATACTTCTTTGCAGAACCTCTCAAGCTGCATCAGGTTGGATGGGAGCGTCAATACACAGCCATTTTCAGATCTCCCCAGAGATGTTCAATCGGGTTCAAGTCTAGGCTCTGGCTGAGCCACTCAAGGACATTCATAGAGTTGTCCCGTAACCACTCCTGTGTTATCTTGGCTGTGTGCTTAGGGTCATTGCCCTGTTGGAAGATAAACCTTTAACCCAGACTAAGGTCAAGAGCGCTCTGAAGCAAGTTTTCATCAAGGATGTCTCTGTACATTGCTGCGTTCATCTTTCCCTCGATCCTAATCCTGTCTCCCAGCTCCTATTGCTGAAAAACATCCTCACAGCATGATGCTGCCACTACCATACTTCACTGTAGGGATGGTATTGGCCAGGTGATGAGCGGTGCCTGGTTTCCTCCAGACACGACGCTTGCCATTCAGGCCAAAGAGTTCAATGTTTGTTTCATCAGACCAGAGAATTTTGTTTCTCATGGTCTGAGAGTCCTTCAGGTGCCTTTTGGCAAACTCCAGGTGGGCTGTCATGTGCCTTTTACTGAGGCGTGACTTCCATCTGGCCACTCTACCATACAGGCCTGATTAGTGGAGTGCTGCAGAGATGGCTGTTTTTTTGGAAGGCTCTCCTTTCTTCACAGAGAAACACTGGAGCTCTGTCAGAGTGACCATCGGTTTCTTTCTCACCTCCCTGACTAAGGCCCCTCTCCCCCAAGCACTCAGTTTGGCGGCCCGCTCTAGGAAGAGTCCTGGTAGTTCCAAACCTCTTCCATTTACGGATGATGGAGGCCACTGTGCTCATTGGAACTTCAAAGCTGCAGAAATTTTTCTGGACCCTTCCCCAGATCTGTGCCTTGATACAATCCTGTCTCTGAGGCCTACAGACAATTCCTTGGACTGCATGGCTTGGTTTGGTTTGTTCTCCGTTATACACTATTAACTGTAGGATCTTATATAGACAAGTGTGTGCCTTTCCAAATCCTGTCCAGTTAACTGAATTTACTACAGATGGACTCCAATCAAGTTGTAGAAACATCTCAAGGATGATCAGTGGAAACAGGAGGCACCTGAGCTCAATTTTGAGTGTCATGGCAAAGGCTGTGAATACTTATGTACATGGGATTTTTATTTTTTTTTTCAATACATTTGCAATGATTTCAAACAGACTTCTTTCACGCTATCTTTATGGGGTATTGTTTGTAGAATTTTGAGGAAAATAATTAATTTAATCCATTTTGGAATAGGGCTGTAACATAACAAAATGTGGAAAAAGTGAAGCACTGTGAATACTTTCTGGATGCACTGTAGTTTTTCATTCAGGCCTTGCACCACGACTCCAGTTACCTTGGTTGGTAATATGGTGATCTCAAGACATCTTCTGCTTATCTGTTTGTAATGCAGCAGAGGTGTTCCCAAACATAATCACTGCAAGGATCCTTGCTGACTCTCCTATCCTAAAGTCAATCAAAATCTGCAGTAAAGCTGCTTCCTCATAGCCACCAATTCAGAAAAGGGTGCATGGATTTATATGGCATTTATACCCATCCCATATGTGAGGCATTTAAAGGAGTGCATAACTAAAACCCAGATTTAGAGAAACTGGATAGTATTCTGACTTTAAGGCTAGGTTCACACTGCTGCAGTGCAAATTTAGCACGATTTTGATCCAATTGCGTTGCAAATTTGCATTGCAAATTTTTTATGTGTTCTTGCGATTCTACTGCAAATTTTGCAATCTATGGGGCTGAATTCGCATCGCACATGGATCAAACTCGGACAGGACCCTTTTTTTACGCAGCTTAAAGTTGCAACGCATTGATGTGAACTGCACTCATGGAAAACGATGTTATTAACCACTTAGCAACCGGCCCATAGCCGAATGACGGCTGCAGGGCGGTTGCTTAACTCTGGGATCACGTCATATGACGTCTTCCCAGAGTTCCCCTCTCCTGCGCACCTGAACATATCCAAAAGCTGAAAATTGGTCTGGTTAGGAAGGGGGTTTAAGTGCCCAGTGGTCAAGTGGTTAAAATGACTTGCGAATTTGAGCGATCGCAACGGCTCAAATTCGCAATAAAATTCGCAGCAGTGTGAACCTAGCCTAATACTGTTAAGATGGCTACACATTATACAATTTCCTTGTATAACTTTCCTTTAGATTTACCAAAACCATATAATCTGAGGTCAGGCCTATACACTTTCAGATTGTATGCATTTAGGCAGGCCCTTGCACTAAGGTAAATTCAAAGGAAATTGAACAATTGTATAATGTGTAGCCAGCCTTACAAAGTTGCCTGGATAGCATTAGCTTTTTCGTTGACTGATTTTACTTGCTGAGATTTTTCTTGTACAGTTTTCATGTAATATTCCTAATTTTAATAATTCAAGTTTACATACAATGAAATGCTAACGATCCTCCTAACGCTTTGAATGATTAAACCCTGCAAAGTCTCCCAGAAGCGTAGGACTAATTGTAGATTTCTGTTCTGTGCAGTATATGATTATGGTGTACATAAACATAAAAAATATTTCCTATCTAGCTGTGAAAAAAATGGGGTTGATTTACTATTCCTTTAGTAAATCAACCCAATAATTAACTGGTGTTATTCATATTCCTGCCACAGAGTAATGTAGTAGCATATTAAAAGAAAGGTATGGCCAAAGCTCTTTTTGGCCATACTTCTCTTTCGGGTCACAGGAGTGCACTTGCTTTTGCTCTCCTGTGAACCACAATCAGCCAACAGTGGGCTAAAGACAGCTGTCAGCTGATGTCATAGAGCCAGTCCAGGCTCTAGAAGGATCCCAACCATATTGTCGGGATCCACCTGGATGCCCGATCGGCAGCTGTGTCAGCCTGTCAGTGTGCCCCTGAGTGCTGGAGCCAGCCTTCCTGGAGCTCCAGTGGGTGCTGGAGGGGGAGAGCAGAGAAAGGTGACTGACACTCGCCGCATGCGCTCCCAAAAGACTAATTTTGCCAAATTTTGCAAACTATAACTCCTGCAGTTCATCTGCCAGGATCTCGTTGCCTGAAGATGTTGGGAGATGCCATTGATGTCAGTGATAAAGTAAAAAAAAAACTGCATCTACACATGCTTATTAGGTCTTCAATTTTCTAACCTGCTATTCAGATAATGTCACAGCCACTAAGGCCTATGAAGATTAAAGTGAACCTATTATTTTATTTATATACTGTATATTTACAGTAAATAAAGTAGCCCTGATACCATATGATCATGTCTAAAAATAGCACTACCTCTAAAAGAGGAAGTAACATACTATACTTTCTGCTTCCCAACCACTGGAAGTATTCAACCAGACAGATGTGTCAAATACCCCTCCCCCTCCAACCCTACTGTAGCTGTGCTTCCTTCTGCTGACTTATATATCCTTGAGCCCAGGTACACACTGAGCTGCAGGAATGAAGCCGTGCGAGTTCAGCTGAACTCGCATGGTTTCATTCCCACATGTCAGTCACAATTTTGGCCACGATTTCAGAGACATCTGTGCAGGTTTCTGCACAGATGTCAATGTAAATAGCAGCCCGAAATCGCAAAAAGTAGTACAGAAACTACTTTTTAAAATCTGTGCAGCGCTGCAGATGTGGCATTGCACTGATTAGGACGGTGCCATTGACGGCAATTGCCGCCGTTTTGACGTGCGATTTGACATGTCAAATTCCATGTCAAAATGCTCCAGTGTGAACCAGGGCTTAGTGACGGACGAGCCTACGGGAGGAACCACAAGAACTAGTGTTCTACAGGCTTGCAAGTAAGTAAATGTGACAGTAGAGTTGATATACTAAAACTGAAGAGTGCAATATCTGGTGCAGCTGTGCATGGTAGCCAATCAGCTTCTAACTTCAGCTTGTTCATTAAGGCTGGGTTCACACTGGTACGACATACGTTCCGACATTGGGAGTACATGGCGTGTATAAATCAATGGTTTCCTATGAGAGCCATCTTAACTGTTCCGACACAAGTCGGTCTGACTTTGAAAAAGGTTCCTGTACTACTTTGGTCCTACTTCAGCCCATTGAATATCATTGAGGTTGGATCATCATCTTAACTGATCCGACTTTGCCATGCATCTTGTGCTTTGAGAATCGTAAAGGAGAAAGCCCACGCCAAAAAAAAAAAAAAGACATCCGTCTGGTATGCATTTTAAGGGGAACCCCCGTGCCAAAAAACGGCATGAGCCCCCCCCAAATCCATACCAATCCCTTATCCGAGCACGCAGCTCAGCAGGTCAGAATGGGGGGGGGGGGGCATGCGAGCACCTCCCCTCCTGCACCATACCAGGCTACATGCCCTTAACTGACCTGCCGGAGTGCGTGCTCGGATAAGGGTCTGGTACGGTCTTGGGGGGGTCCCTATGCCGTTTTTTTTGAATATATATATATTTTGACATGAGGTTCCTCCCCAAGATTCATACCAAACTGAAAGGGCCTGCTATTGTCGGGATCCAAGTTGGATCCCGTTCATTGAAGTCGGACGGGAGTCAGACACGAAGTCGCAGGGCAAAGTTGAATCCACAGTTGTACAATTGTCGTGTCGTACCAGTGTGAACCCGGCCTTAAGCTTGGACAATAAAACCTGGAAGCTGATTGGTTTCTATGCAGAGCTGCACCAGATTTTGCACTGTGCAGTTTTAGTAAATCAATACCCCCCATGAAAGGATCAATTTAATATGACACAAGACCGCATTACCAAATTAGTGTTGTGGCATGAATAATGCTGTTGCTTTCTAGTGCACGCTAGTCAAGTCTAGTCAAAGAGCATATCGTTTGGCTACCTGAAACAGTGTCTGTGTTTCACATCATTAGAGACTGCAGAAGGTACAAATTTTTTATCAATATATGTCTAGTAGATTTTTTTTTTCATTATTAGGTGAGACAAGTAACGAATTGTATTTTGTCTTTATCTTCTGTGTGTGCACAGTGTTTACACCACCCAGCAGCCAGGATTCTGGATTGGTTTCTTTGTCCAGCAGCTCTCCAGTCAGCAATGAAAGCACCAAAGGAGTAGCAGAGTGTGAAGCTCCCACTGATGCCTCCACCTACACAGTAACAAGCATGGCCGATGACTCCAAGATCTGATGTAATCACATGCTGAAACCATCATTACAGTAACGGTCTATCCATACAAGTTAGGTCTACTATAGGGTTATATATAAAGACTAAGCAGGGCAGTACACCCCTTTATGATTCACCCCTTTACAAAATTAAGACAATTTTATGATCTGCATGGCATATGCCACTTTATCTTAGAATCACAGGTTTTCCCAGTGTTGACACATTTTACATTATTAAGGTTGGCAAAACAGGAACCTTTGGTTAAGAGTCCATTAACTCATCACTAACATTTTCATAATGATTTGACAGTTTGAGCAGTACCCCAACAACTGAACATTACTCAATCTCCCTGCCCTGATTATGGTGTGTTATATCTTTGATAAAAAAAAGAAATGAATGCTTAGCAAATAAGAATTTCAACTTGTGGTTTCATGCATTTTAAAGCCCTAATTGATGGGTTAATAAGGAAGCAATTTACCCAAGTGCGTGTTCATTTCACATATTCGGCTTCCCTGGAAATCCCAAGTGGTTTAAAGTGAAACGCCAAGCAACCTGTTAATACACAGTTGCAATACATATTTGCTAATTGTTTTACCTGCCAAAGGATTTGAAATTCTGGTGAAACATTCATGTGACTCAGATACCTTAGCC
Organism: Lithobates clamitans; assembly: GCA_037952925.1. Classification (NCBI taxonomy): domain Eukaryota; kingdom Metazoa; phylum Chordata; class Amphibia; order Anura; family Ranidae; genus Lithobates; species Lithobates clamitans. Next base: position 6,453,950 of record JBBGZY010000093.1, read on the forward strand.
ACACTGTAAAGCAAGAAAGTTCACTTAAGTTTTCCCTAGTTCAGGAAAACAAAACCAAGATAATGCCGTTCCAGGTGAGTAATTGTCTCCTTTGTGTTGTGAGGGTGCCGCTGTCTTGCGAGACCAAGTGAAAATGTAAAAGAGGAATTTTTCTGCACTCCTCGATTTCTTTATTAAAGTATTAAAATTCCATCCCATGTATGGCAGGAACACAAAAAGGAAACAATTTTTGTGCTAAATACAATGCTTATATGAAGTAACTTTAATGCTTTAATAAAGATATCGTGGAGTGCAGCAAAATTCCGGACTTTTGCATTTTCACTTTCCCTAGTTCAGCTTTACAGTTTCTCAGGTCAGTTCCTTGCTCGTATAACAAAGCTGCTGATACAGACTATACAGTGTCCAATGAACAGGGCAGAGGAGTTACTAGGAAGCCGCATTACTGAGCCAGAAAATTGATACATCACCTGTGTGACAGTGCAGTTTGATAGATGTGTGTAAATCACAAGAGTGATCACAATTCTAAATCCTTTTGAAGGTACATACACTTCAGATGTACTTTGCTGTTTGCTGGGAGATCTACCTAAACACCAAGGAAGCTAATTAGGTATTGGACATAAGCACAGGCGAGTGTTGAAGATACTCTTTTATTAAATTAACCCAGTAGAGGTTACTAACCCAGATATAAGCAACTTCACTAAGTGTGAAGCTATAACAAAATATGTGCAAATCTGCGCTAGGTCGTGGGTAAAATGAAAATAAGCAGCTGGCTAAAAAAAAAAAAAAACTGTAATACCAGTTCCTAATATAAACAAAAAAGCAGTGCTAAAAAGTATGCGTGCATATGATCCCAACAAATAACTGTAAATAAAGCGCAATCAATTAAAAAATTACGTCATCATTATTATTATAATTATTATTCAAAATATACAGTGCAAAGCAATAATTCTTTAAAATAAAAAGTGAATCAGCAAAATTTAAATATTCCTCTTTCTTGCACATATGACATCCCTTGGACGATTACACACTTTGGATGTTCTGTGATGGAACTTTGTTTAATCATTAATGGACTATATACACATATTTTTGAATGATAATTTTTGATATATGGACTTATTTATGCACTTTTAGTTGCACCTTTGCACTTGATATTTTGATTATTAGTTTCTCTGCACTTTATATTTTGAAAATGTTTTGATTTGCACTGTATATTTTGATGAGGTAATTTTTTAAATGATTGCAATTTTGCACCTTATTGCTCCTTTTTTACAGTTATTTGTTGAGATCATATGCATAATTTTGTTTATTTAACTTTACTAAGTGCCTAAAGTGTTACATGTGTTAGAAAGACAAATGAGTTGGAAATAAAATGTAATGAATGTTTCATATTATGCGTTGACATGTTTTAATACTGTATGAATATTTTTGCTGCATGTGGTTATCAGCAACTTTGTTCTTGTTCTCCACATACTAAGACAATGAAAACCAAGCTAGTTTATTGCAGAGTACTTTACAAGGTTGATCTCTGATTAGAAATAAAAGTGGACGTCTGCTAGGATACATTCCACAGCATGGAGGAACCATTGCTTCCTTCATACCCTCTGTCCTGTATGAAAAGATGTAATCGTAGACAGTGAAAAAACTCTCCACTTGTTCCTCTGCTGCTCACAACACTCAGTGACCAGATGTATGACTAGTGCTCCAGAGCAGCCCTGAGGTTCCACCAATAGCTGCCAGCTAGTCTAGCAGCTCAGTATTACCTGCCTTACAAAATCCATTGTTTTTTAACAGGGTTGCAAGACTGACTGGAGTTGATTTTCTAAAACTGGAGAGTGCACAATCTGGTGCAGCTCTGCATAGAAACCAACCAGCTCCCAGATTTTTTTTTAATCAAAGCTTAATTGAACATTCTGAATTTAGAGGCTGATTAGCTACCATGCAGAGCTGCACCAGATTTTGAATCCTCCAGTTTTAGTAAATCAACCCTATTGTGTTTTGTAGCCTGGATCAGGAAATGCATTGGTTTGCAGAAGAAGTCCAAGCTGTAGTTATCTCATAGATGCTGGTAACAGCGGTTGACCAGGTCAATCAAAGCCCCTCTTTTGAAATTTAGCACTTACAAACACTTACAGTTCTGTTTTTGCTATTTTACTTATTCCCTTATGGTTTTAATATATTGTATAACAATTTGTTAGACTTGTTTATGTATTACAATACATGTGACAACTTGTTTAATCACTTGTCCCTCTAAGGGTGCAAATGATTAGTTGTCCCTCAGTCCTTCTAGTTGTTATGGACACTGAATAAGCAGATTCAGGGTATAGAAGCTACATCTCTACATGGTTTCCCAATGTCTGTCATTGCAGGAAAACCATGATTTTCCTAAATTGCCTATAATTGCTGAGGATGGAGCTTAAAGTGCGCATTGAAGGGCAGCATTCAGCTGGCTGACACAAGGGAGGAGAATGCCCTAGGCACTATGTGTAAAGTGCCAGACCACATTGACCATAGACATTGGAGAAGGTGAGCATGTATCTGTCTATCTTGCATGGTCTTTTGAGACCATTTGCTCCCCTAAACACGAGTGTTATATTTACCGAAGTGTTCTTTTTAGGGATGAACTGCATGCAGACAATTTCATCCCTTGTGATTGTGGAAAGTTTTCTAGGCTGTCTATTTGTGTTGCCCCCCAAAGAACACTCATTTGGGGCTGTTGTACACAGGACCATCTCTCAATCTGACTGAGAGATCTGATCGAGAGATTGTCAACTAATGTCTATGGCCACCTTTAGTCCACCAAACAAATGAAATTAGAGTAGATGTGTGAGGTGCAAACACTTGTGCTTACTGCTTGCTGTGGTTAGTGTCCACTTTTATTTGTATAGGTAGAAAGCTCCATTAAATATGAACTGTAGAAGAGAGGGTTAGAAGCAGTTATCATTTGTTTTAAATAAAAAGTGGATTTTGTTTTATAAGAATGTAGTACATAAATTGCATTACAGTAGCAGTCTGATGTGCATTGTGAGTTTTAAGGTTTTGTTCGGATATTAACACTAGACATGTATTAGCTACATCCTAATACAAATGGTTTCATAATTAACCTTAATACACACTGTTTTAATGCTAAGCCTAGGCTGAACGGTTACACTGAGTTGTATTCTTTATTCGAGTCTCATAAGCATTGTTCTATGTCATTGCAGCCACACTGGAAATAAAAAAATAAAAAAAATGTTATTGATGACTAAATTTACCTGTGTGTGTATACTTGGCGAGCTGTATTAAAATAGAAAAAAAAAAGAAATTACTTGTATTTTCTTCGCCTTGTGCTTTTGAAAACATCTATTTCATCTCACCCCCATCTGTTGTAATCAATAACCTGACCATCTTGTTTTTTTATTAAATGTACTTACTCTTAATTTCATCCACCAGTGGTTTTAGAGAGAATAATGTGGAGTTACCTATATGGCTTTGACATTATAAATCACTTCTTGAGGCTGCATCGTATAGCGGTATCGATTGATCCTGATATATCACAGAAATTTACTGTCACTTCTGTTTTCAATTAAAGATACAATCAGTCAGATAATGACTTAATTGGATTTTACAGAAGATTGAGTTTTATTGCCTAGTGCTTTATGAGTTTAGTTAAGGCAGATCATTTTATCACACTTGTCAGCCAGTTACTGCAGTCTCTGTGCCCTTCGAGTGCCACTATTGTGACAAAGCCACACACTATAGGGCAGGGAGGGGAATGTATACACTTCTGACTGTAGAGCTATATACAGTTTTCATTGAAAAAGCCCATACAAAGGAGGTTGGGCTGTTCTGCTCCTAGCTTTGCTATTAATGTCATGTATATGATCTGTCAGCATAGTATAACTATGTAGACAAAAGGATCTTCTATTAATTCTGTTACAGGAGTTGTCAACTCAGCACATCAGTGAATGGGGCTTTCAGGTTAAGTTCACATCAATAAAATGCAAATCAAAACTGATAAGGTCACAGCCTTTCCTTCTAATTTAATGCCCTCTTAAAGTTAAGTGTGGGTTAAGTTAACTCTTGCAGTGCTGCCTCTCTATGTTAGCTAGCATACTCCACTATTAACCTTCTTCTTGACAATCCGGATATTGCAAAAAGTATGAGAAAGTGTTATCTTTATAAATATGAAAGAGCTTTTTTTATGCTCAGCTATGCACACCATTCACATTCTTTTTCATATTTTTGTACAAAATCCTAATTAGGACAGGATGCAAATTGAATTATTTTGGTTACTTCAATGCAGTATAAAATGCTAATGCTTCTAAAAGCTACTAAAATGCTACTATTACCAGCATTTTTCATCCAGTGTTTTTTTTTTTTCTAGCAGTTTTTGAGCTTATGAAAAATGCTAGTGTGCATGGCGCCTGAGGGTGCAACATGTTACGAACGGACTGCCCGGCCGCGTCACTGATTAACAGGGCTCTGTGCATGGAAAACTACAAGGTCTGGCAGCCTTTTCGGCTGTCAGCTTGTAGTTTTCAAAGAACTACCACAGTGCTATGGAACACAATGGTAGTTCATTCATGCTTCCTGTCAGATTGTATCTGCTTACCCTTATGGGATGTACGGGCAGGCAGATACACTGCCTGCACGGCTTTAGCAATCTGCTGATCGCTGGTGCAAAGCTTTACAAGAGCAAAAGAAAAATTATAAATGCACAGTTTTTTACCTGCAAAAAAAAGTGCATTTATTATTTTTTTCCAAAAAGGGAACTTATCCTTTAATATTTAAAGCATACTCACCCGTCCATGTCCCTATGCTTTTTTTTTTGCTGAGAAATCACTTTTGAAAAACAACCCCCTAGCATTTCTGGCCGTGGCCATCTTGAGTAAGGGCAAATGATTCATTTAGCATTTACTTCCTGAGAATCCATCTGCCCGTAGCTCAGGCATGCATGCAGGAGGATGTGCTTAGCTGAGAAAACCTCTCCTCCCCTCCTGAAGACTTCTGGGATGTATGACATCATTTCCTAGGCCTAGAAACCAGGAAGTACCTGAAGAAATGTAAAAAACAAAAGTTTAAAACCAGGAAATCTCATAGATAGGAAAGTACCGTATTTATCGGCATATAACACACACTTTTTTCCCCTTAAAATCGCGGGTGCGTGTTATACGCCGATTCCCCACTGACTGTGAGCAGAGCAAGCGCCGGCCGCCGATATACATAGATAGCCGAGTGTACTCGGCTAGGTTCGGCTAGCTCCGCTCACAGTCACACCCAGTCCCGCGCTATGATGGACACAGGGACTGGGCGTGACTGTGAGCGGAGCTAGCCGAGTACATTCGGCTATCTATGTATATGGGCGGCGCTCGGCTCCGCTCACAGTCGGGGATCGGGCGGGACTATGAGAGGAGCCGAAAGCGGCCGAGAGCCGCCGAGATTCACAGGACCGGCTCTGTGTATCTCGGCGCGCCATTTTCAAACTGCAGTGACACTGACAAGTCACTGCAGTTTAACTGCAGCCTGGGCAAGGCTGCAAATGGACACTGACAAAGCTGTAGATGGGCACTGACAAGGCTGCAAATGGAAACTGATAAGGCTGCAAATGACACAAAGGCTGCTAATGACACCAAGGCTGCAAATGACACTGGACAAGCATGCAGATGGACGCTGTGCAAGGCTTCAGATGGACACTGATAAGGCTGCATTGATGGGCATTTAAATGTAAGTTTTTTTTATTTAAAACATTTTTTTCCTTAAAATTCCCTCCTAAACTTGGGGTGTGTGTTATACTGATAAATACGGTATATTTACTAATGCTAGAAACATGAGGATTAGAAATGGTCAACGTTGATTGGGAGAGTGAAGTTCCTCTTGAAGTCCCAATGTGTCGTAAAAAATATAAATACAAAAAGCCCAATTTTTCTATATTACATTTAGCACGTTGGTTTAAGCAAACCAACGTGTCATAAAAAATATAAAGACAAAAAGCCCAATTTTTCTCTATCAAAGATGTGTTCAATGAAACATCTAAAGACATGTGTTCTAGTTTTTTGTCACGTATAAAGTCTGTTCTGTGCCTGGTAAGGAAACTGTTATGTAGAGTATCCACAACACAAGGCAATGGTTACATTGTTTACATTATCAATGAAATGAAAACTACAAGTGATGCTTTTATGTGTGCAGTCTGGTTATAAACCAAAACATGTTACCTCTCCTATATGTTCACCATTATAAACAAGCACTAGACTTCTCTTGTACTTCCCTATTTTCACAGTCATTGGCACACACTTCTGGCTAGATCTGATCATATAAGACATTTAAAATAATAAAATAAATAGGTTTCTTGACACTTGGCTGCCTTATGTCCTCTATTGATAAATGTATATATTTTAGATTTTTTCTAGATTCGATTTTTCCTCTGCACAGCTTTCCAAACTCTACAGGTAGCTGCAACACATGCTAATTGAATTACACACTGGCAATAAATATGGAATTGGTTTAAGAATAGTATATGCTAGCTTATCTTCTATATATGGAGGTTTGCTGATGGGAAAATGTAGCTTTCTTCAAGTTCTAAGTAAAATTTTCAGTTGCTAAGCATTATTAATTACAGCAATGTAATTAAATATTTTCTAGTGAAATATTTGATATATTTTGAGATATATATATATATATATATATATATATATATATATATATATATATATATATATATATATATATATATATATATCAATAGGTGATCTTTGCACATGTTGGATAAATAAAGTCCTAATTGCACATTGTAAGGGATATGCAATAAGTAAACATGATGATCTGTACACTTACATGTATTTGAGATAAAAATAAATCCACAGCTTTATTCACCAATGTTTGGTTGAACAGAGCCCTCTTTATTTTATATACAGTATCTCACAAAAGTGAGTACACCCCTCACATTTTTGTAAATATTTTATTATATATATTCATGTGACAACATTGAAGAAATGACACTTTGCTACAATGTAAAGTAGAGAGTGTACAGCTTGTATAACAGTGTAAATTTGCTTTCCCTTCAAAATAACTCAACACACAGCCATTAATGTCTAAACCGCTGGCAACAAAAGTGGGTACACCCCTAAGTTAAAATGTCCAAATTGGGCCCAATTAGCCATTTTCCCTCCCCGGTGTCATGTGACTCGCTAGTGTTACAAGGTCTCAGGTGTGAATGGGGAGCAGGTGTGTTAAATTTAGTGTTATTGCTCTCACTCTCTCATACTGGTCACTAGAAGTTCAACATGGCACCTCATAGCAAAGAACTCTCTGAGGATATGAAAAAAAGAATGGTTGCTCTACATAAAGATGGCCTAGGCTATAAGAAGATTGCCAAGACCCTAAAACCGAGCTGCAGCACGGTGGCCTAGACCATACAGCAGTTTAACAGGACAAATTCCAATTAGGACAGGCCCCGCCATGGTCAACCAAAGAAGTTGAATGCACATGCTCAGCATCATATCCAGAGGTTGTCTTTGGGAAATAGACGTATGAGTGCTGCCAGCTTTGCTGCAGAAGTTGAAGGGGTGGGGGGTCGGCCTGTCAGTGCTCAGACCATAAGCCGCACACTGCATTAAACTGGTCTGCATAGCTATCGTCCAAGAAGGAAGCCTCTTCTAAAGATGATGCACAAGAAAGACCGCAAACAGTTTGCTGAAGACAAGCAGACTAAGGACATGAATTACTGGAACCATGCCCTGTGGTCTGATGAGACCAAGATAAACTTATTTGGTTCAGATGCTGTCAAGCGTGTGTGGCGGCAACCAGGTGAGGAGTACAAAGACAAGTGTGTCTTGCCTACAGTCAAGCATGGCGGTGGGAGTGTCATGGTCTGGGGCTGCATGAGTGCTGCCGGCACTGGGGAGCTACAGTTCATTGAGGAAACCATGAATGCCAACATGTACTGTGACATACTGAAGCAGAGCATGTTCCCCTCCCTTCGGAGACTGGGCTGCAGGGAAGTTTTTCAAAATGATAACCACCCCAAACACACCTCCAAGACGACCACTGCCTTGCTAAAGAAGCTGAGGGTAAAGGTGATGGACTGGCCAAGCATGTCTCCAGACCTCTGTGGGGCATCTTCAAATGGAATGTGGAGGAGTGCAAGGTCTCTAACATCCACCAGCTCTGTGATGTCGTCGTGGAAGAGGACTCCAGTGGCAACCTGTGAAGCTCTGGTGAACTCCATGCCCAAGAGGGTTAAGGCAGTGCTGGAAAATAATGGTGGCCACACAAAATATTGACACTTTGGGCCCAATTTGGACATTTTTACTTAGGGGTGTACTCACTTTTGTTGCCAGCAGTTTAGACATTAATGGCTGTGTGTTGAGTTATTTTGAGGGGACAGAAAATTTACACTGTTATACAAGCTGTACACTCACTACTTTACATTGTAGCAAAGTGTCATTTCTTCAGTGTTGTCACATGAAAAGAATAAAATATTTACAAAAATGTGAGGGGTGTACTCACTTTTGTGAGATACTGGGGGTTATTTACGAAAAGGCAAATCCACTTTGCACTCTAAGTGGAAAGTGCACTTGAAATTGCACTATAAGTGCACTTGGAAGTGCAGTCGCTGTAAATCTGAGGGGAAGATCTGAAATGAGGGGAAGCTCTGCTGATTTTATTCAATCATATGCAAGCTAAAATGCTGTTTTTTATTATCCTTGCATGTCCCCCTCAGATCTACAGCGACTGGACTTGTAGTGCAAAGTGGATTTGCCTTTAGTAAATAACCCCCACTGTGTATATATATATATATATATATAGAAAGGTATTGCTGTCTAACATACATTATACCAGAAAGAAGAGTGACTAGTAAGGTAACTGATCACTTAATATTACACAGCCTTTTTCTCTGTAATCCTGCTCATTACTCCTTGTTGAGGTGCTCAGGCTTGTCCTAGTGAATGTTGCTGGTGCTAATCATCAGCTGTAAGGAATAATTTGAATTTGGAAATGCGGAAGATTCCTGGCTGTGCCGGGGCAGTGTGGGTATTATGACATATCGGAATGACAGGTGGGACAAAGTTCCGCATAACTGCCATCTAATGAATACCGTGTGATGTGTTTTCTTTTTGTAACATGCACAGAGCACATCCCAAGCTGCCCCACATCATTAAACTGAGCCTTAGGTCACACAGGGTACTCCTCATCTCCAATCAGCAGCTAGCTTCTGGATGGCAGGCACGCGGTCATTCGCTATTAGCTAGCTTTTATTTGAGTAATTCACAGCTCTAGTCTGTAGAGTGACCTGTTGCTGGGAGGTTGTTGCCTGTAAATGTTTTACAAAATGACTTTATTTACAGGAAATTTTACCAATGAAGCACATCATTCAGGGAATAACAAATATCATCTGGCAGGAGCAATGGTGTGCCTCCAATAAGAATTTTAGTTTCCATCACAGCAACTGGAACTAAGAATTAGACTACATTCACATGGCTGGAAAAAAAACACATTTATAAGCATTTTTTATTCATGGATCTAAACACAGCTGTGTTGTTTGCAATGGAGACATTCACACAAGTGTGTAAACATGTGCTGCATAACAAAAAATCCAAAACCTGTGTCTAAGGACATGTGTATACATTCTGGTATTGAAAAAAAAAAAAACAACAGGACAACTTTACACATATAAAAAAAGGATTTAAAAACAAGTATAATTTAGGCAGGCCATAGATTATGCGATTTTCTTCCCATCAACTTAGCCAGTGTTAATAAGGGAATCCCTGCTGTGAAGTTATTGTGTTCTCTTGAAGGGGGGAGCCGCTGACAATAATCACATGTAAAAACCTGACATACTGGTTGTACCCAAGTCGATCGATAGATTGAGTTGGGTACAATCAATCAAGCCTCCCCATCCATGGTTCGAATCTCAGCCGGTTCCTGCTGAACAGGCCAAGATTCGAACCATCTATGTCTGGCTTTACGCAGGAACTAGGAACTTTTGTATCAGTAAAATTTTTAAGCTGTGTGAATGTAGCCCAAAACTTTCTGAATTTGATTACACAGCGTTTTAAGTGTAAAAAAGACAAAGCCCATTAAAGAGGAGCTCCAGCCATGTTTATTAAAAGTCAGTAGCTACAAAAACTGTACCTGCTGACTTTTAATAAACAGCCACTCACCTGTCCGAGGATCCAGCGATGTGCTCACTTGAACCGTCCCTTTCCTCCATCTTCTGTCTCCAGTGCCGGCATCTCAACTGTGGGCACCCAGCTGTGACAGTTTGCAGCTTCATAGCCGGGTGCCCACTGCGCATCCATGGACCATGCTGTGCATTGTGAATGGCCCTGCAGTCTTCTGGGACCAGGCTGTGATGTGTTCCAGATGACTGCGGGGAGGGAGGGGGAGAGGAGAACTTCCTAGGCGCTCCAATAGAAAGTGAGAGCAGGTACCTGTCAAAACTGGGTACCCCTCCTCGCCCCCCCCCCCCAAAAAAAAGTGCCATTTGGGGAAGAGGAGGCTACAGGCAGCCGAGCTCCAGACAGATGTAAAAAGACATAGGTTAATGAAATGCTGTAATCATTAATTAATTGTAATAAAAAAAGTACCATAACTTGAATTGGTATCAGCCCTTTGCGGTCCTTGCACAGCAGACTTTCGAGAGAAGGTGAAGCAGCACGAGGAGACAAGTTTGTTGTGTTGCAGTGCAAAGAGCTAGCTGATAGGAGGAGAGAGCAGAGCTCATCAGTGTGCTGCTTCTTCTTTCACTTTCCACTCACATGGTGGTTGTGGGGAGGAGACCAGTGGATGGGACTGCAGCATAAAAAAAGTCAGGTCTTCTGCCTGTCAGATAGTGTTTTGTTTTATCACAGAACTATGTAAATCTCAAGACTGAGTGGAGAGTTACAAATCCTTTGGCAGGTAAAACAGTTCCCTTGCATTTATTTCATCTGTGTTTTTAGCTCATTACACAGAGTTCAGCTTTAAAATATAAAGTACCAAAAACTTTAGTTGATGCTGAGGAAGACAAAATGGTGATTATAAAAAGTTGGCCTTGATTGTTAAAGCAAATCCATTCTCCCACTAATGGCAACCAGATGAATCACTGGATCTACATTGTACTAATTACTTTTATAGCTGTAGGTAACACTTTCTGTATTTTGTGGTGATCATAAAGTGAACTTCTTCCCACCTTGTAACCGGTAACCCTGAGCCACACTTGAGATTGCATCGCAGAATCCTGGTACAACGTACTTACCTCGTCACCAGGATCCTGCGATGTCCCCCCGCTGTGTCTTCCACCGAATTATCCGCCCGATGTTCTGTGTGCCGGGCTCTGTTCCCTGCGAGCGTCGCGACGCATGGAGGCGAAGCCCGGTTGCAAATTCAAAAAGTACACAAAACATAACACATACAGTACACTGTAATCTTACAGATTACATTACTGTATGGAATCATTTCCCCTCCCTTTTGTCCCCAGTGCTTTGTCCAATGCCCTGCATGCAGTTTTATATTATATATACTGTTATTTTGCCTGGAAACTTGAGATTGTCCATAGCAACCAAAAAGTGTCCCTTTACGTCAAAAGTGGTTTTAGACCAGCTAGAAAACAGCGATAGTAAATTAGAACACTTGCAGAATTGAGCAATCGTGGGGAAATTAAATTTATTATTATTATATTTTTTTTTATAATTATTTATAGTTATTAATTATAATTTAATTTATGATTTCGTGTTTGAAACTTTATCATACCCGGGATATCTACTAGACTCTGGTTTGGACAGATTTAAGTGTGTTATTGCTAAGAATTACAGGCCTACAATATAAAACGCCAAATTTCTATGCAAAACAATTGTACCGCTTTGAGATTAAAAAATCTGCCATAATCATACCGCCGGAGAGGCTACTTGGCCTTTCTCATAGTTAAATACATTTAGCTCCGTTAGTCTCCTCTCCTAAATCAGATTACTCCGTTTTCTCTGGGTTGCCCTATTTTTCAAAATTATGGAGAAAAAAAAAATAGTTAAAAGAGATCTATGGTCACGGCATACAATTTAACTTCCTAGCGCCGGAGCCTCCTGGCCCTTTAGGAGGTTTATTAGGCCGGAAGGCAGGGCAGGGTTTTAGGACCACGTGTCCGCCGCGATTGGCTGTCACGGCGGTCACTTGATCTGAAAACTCCTGATTGAAAGGAGCGATCTGGAGCTTTGGGCAAAGGGTAACTGTGCCGGGAGCATGCAGTGCGCATGCTCTCAGCACAGGTGTATGGGCAACAATTCCAACAAATATGCGACCCCTCGGTGCTAAGGACCAGGCACCGAGAGGTCGGCGCCAAGGGGTTAAAATGTTACTAAACCCCTTACCCTGCATTCACTATATATTCACTATATCTGGTATCTCACAGTACATAGAACATGGAAATGTAATTACTGTAGTAAATATAAACTGCTAAATACCTTCAGCAGTATATAGCAGTCTTGTGACCTCTATCAGTGTCTGGTTAAAGGTTGTAGGAGGAGTTTTCATTCTCCTCTGACTGTCCTATGAGGCTGCAGGACCCCTGGCCCTCAGTCTGGACAGTCATTGACCCTGTGCTAATCACATGCACTCTTCCAAGAAAGAAAAAAAAAATCTAGCAATACAAACTGAGCATGTGCAGAGTGCCCCCAAGGCTCTGTCTTATCAGGAGAGGATTGGGGACAGTGAAAGAAGGGAAAGATCACAGAAGACAGGATCAAACAGCCTTTTTTACACAATGCACAAGATTAACCCCTTAGGTTCCACAGTGAGTATAACAAGCATGTATAAACATCAGCATTGTCATAATAAAAATAATAGTTATATTTAATAAAATCTTCCTTAATGTTTTGAGTTTTACTGTGCAAAAAGCATACCTAAACCTCAACTTTAGGCTTGGTTCACACTAGTGCGACTCTAAAGTCTCGAGATTTCCAGTGTGACTTGCATGCAACTTATTACACTCTATGGCATTCAAGTCGCAAGAAAGTCCCTTCAAGGTGGTGCAGATACCCTTTTAAAGACACTGCAGCTTTAGTTGCAGGGATTGGAATGGGTGCCATTGAAATAAATGGGTTTCGACTTGTCATGTCGCAAGTCGCATGACAAGTTGCACTAGTGAGAACAGAGCCTTAACCATAAAAATGGAGAAACAATATATTTCCTTTAAAACAACTCTCAGAGCAACCGAGGAGAAGGAACTGGGTTGAGACCAAAGTGGTAATAGTCACTACAAGCTTGTCATATGTGCTGGCATGATCTGACCACCCACTGGCACTTCTGTTGCCCAGTTCTCACATAAGCACCAACAATAGACTATGCATACATGTTTATTAATATAGAGGAAGGACAAGGGCAGGCAGATCTTGCTGGACCTTGGAAGGAAACAGTAGGATGAAAATAGTTTATGGTAGGTATATCCCTAACTCCATATACCAGCCAAAAAGGGGTGACCGGGTGTCTACTGTCCCATTTCTAAGGGCAACTTAATGAATTGGTGACCTAGTCGTGCCTACTAGCTCTTGTCAGAAAGGTTGTGGCATAAGGAATAATACCCCTCACTTCACACCTCCATCTTTATAACTGTATTGTTAAGTATTGCACAGTGAGCAGCCTAGCAAAGGACAACCTATTAGTCACAGAGGCCATTTACTCTGTCCACAGGTATTTAGGGGCCTTGATCTCTGCTTGTCTGCTCCCTTGTACAGCCTCAGGCTTTATTCAATAATCCCAGCATGTGACATGTTGTAAACAGCACAAGAACATGCTCCAACATAGACAGCTCATTTACTAACAGTGAAAATAAGCACCGCTGGTAGATCGATATTAGGTTGCTTTCACAATGATGCATTTTATACCTTGCTAAAAATGCAGCAAAAACTTAAATCCTATGGGACTCTTCACACCACTGAACTGCAGGTGCAGTGCGCTTTGAAAAGTCCTGAATGCTGCATCTTTGGCTCAGTTTTCAAAACCGCACCAAAAATGCAGCTTTTTTCCATCCATTAAAATGAATGAAAAACGTAGCAAAAACGCACCACAGTTGTATTTTTGGTACGTTTTCTTGAGTTACATGTCCATATTTCCCAGGTGCGTGCTGGGATTTAGGCACCCAGAAAATGCACCAGAAACGCATCAAAAATGTGGCAAAACCGCATATGCATTTTTATTGCGTTTTTGCTACAGAATTTATATGACCAGGCAAACTATTAAGAGTTAAGCAGGGTATACACAGACCGTTTTTTTTTTTTCATTGGTCCAGTGGGTTGAACCAAAAAACCTGACATATCTGCGCAATCACACAACCAAAGTGGATGCAGGGATCTTCCTCCCTGTGCTATTGTATTTTGACATTAGGGGGCTAAACCCTGTCAGAATACACAGATCAGGGCTGCAGCTATTGGTCGCAAGCGCTCATTAAATGCTGGTTTTCCAGCAGGACCAAAAGTCAGAAGCCGATCTAATGACTAGCTTCTTCTGTTCAGACGGGGGTACACACAGGTCAGAATTTGTCCGGTTCCTGCTGAGGAAAGCATTCTTGTACAATCACTACATAAAGAGGTTTATTTTTCAAGGACAAAAATCTAGATAGAGCCATGGGAAGCATTACTTTATTTTCACTTCTGCCTCCAATACTGCTTGTTTGTAGCACTGATACAGCTGAAATGTTGCATACATTTGCAAAGACATGAAGCCAAAATGCCGCATCAAGGCACCTCTGCAACATGGGTTCATTAAAGGGCCTTGTGATGTAATTAAACTCATTCATCAAAGCACTTAATTGTAAAGAAGAGACAAAACAATTACCTCTCCTTCCGCTCATGCAGCTTAAAACGACTCTGCTGCAGAGCACAGGTTCTACCGGAAAATTCTCTGTGATCCCCCACAGCACTCCCACTTTCTTTCCTCTGACCTCAGAATGATGTAGGATGCAGTAGTGACCTATTCTATCTATGGAGGAGCAGCCTTGCCCCCAGGACAGGATGTGTGTTAGGACTATAGAACACCTTCCCCTCTCATCTACGTAACATAGGGGGGGTGATCTGTAGTCAACAGAGGTAAAATGGGTAGGGCTGACAAAAGTACTTGAGATTTCAGTGCAGCAAAGAGAATTTAGGCATTGAGTGCTACAAGCACTTGCTCCCTTGGGGGATTTACCTATGATTTTTCAAAGGTGATGATACTTCCTTAACCACTTACAGACTGGAAGATTTCCCCCCTTAAAGACCAGGCCATTTTTTGCAATACGGCACTGCGTCGCTTTAACTGACAACTGCGCGGTTGCGCGACGTTGTACCCAAACAAAATTGATGTCCTTTTTTCCCAAAAATAGAGCTTTCCTTTGGTGGTATTTGATCACCTTTGCGGTTTTTATTTTTTGTACTATAAACAAAAAAAGAGCAACAATTTTGAAAAAAAAAACCCCAATATTTTATACTTTTTGCTATAATAAATATCCAAAAAAAAATGTAAAAAAAAAGAAATTTCTTCATCAGTTTAGGCTGATATATATTCTTCTACATATTTTTGGTAAAAAAAAATCGCAATAAGCGTATATTGATTGGTTTGCGCAAAAGTTATAGTCTCTACAAAATAGAGAATATATTTATGAAGTTTTTATTTTTTTATTTATTTATTTTTTACTAGTAACGGACACTTTTTTGAAACCATTGACACTTATACAGCAATCAGTGCTATAAAAATTCACTGATTACTGTGGAAATGTCACTGGTAGGGAAGGGGTTAACACTAGGTTGCGATCAAAGGGTTAATTGTGTTCCCTAGGTGTGTTTCTAACTGTGGGGGGATGGGACTGACTGGGGGAGGAGACAATCACTGTTCCTGATTAGTAGGAACAGCAGATCTGTCTCTCCTCTCCTGTCAGAACGGGGATCTGTGTGTTTACATATACAAATCCCTGTTCTGGCTCTCGTGCCCATGGTTGCTGGTGGCCAGCGGACATCGCTGCCGGCAGCCACACGCATCAGGTCCCCTGCCGTGCATTGGGTGTGCGCGCACCTGCTGTCGCCCTTAAAGGTGCTCATGTACACCTACTGTGATTTGCGGGATCATGCCGACCTGCTGCAGTATAATAACGGAGGCTGATTAGGCAAGTGGTTAAACACTATTGTTGGATAACACAGCTTTTGGTGAACTGGTATCAGCCCGGCCAGTGTCTTGCTAAACTATTCAACCCCTTCCACTCTCACATCTCTACAACTTAAAGTGGTTCTAAACCCTAAATATGTTTTACCACAATGCATTCCTTGCTTACGTTTAGGCATCCCACCCCCCTTTTTTACCTACCTGAGCACTCATTCGATCCAGCACTGTGCCCTTCTGCAGCTCTTCTCTCTCCTCACTACCTGGCTTTGCTGGGGCAGAGGGAGCTATCGGCTCCCACTGCTGTCAATCAAAGCCAGTGACAGCAGCCATTTACATCTAACTCCTGGTAAACTGCTGCATTTTAGACTAGATGATACTTTGTTCCTGTGTTTAGATATATACTTTAAAATGAATCTTTTTCAAAAGCTTACAAGTGAAATTGGTTGGTAATTGGTAATGAAATATATACTATGAAAGCATCGCTGCTGGTTGCTGTAGAAATGACAGTTTTATTCAGGCCGAATATTACACACAGCACCTTTTTTCCAGCACTGTGACTGATAGTTCCAGCTATAGTTCTGTGCAGGGATTCTGTCATTCACTCTCCCCTTCCTGTTTTCTCATCCATTCACAAAAAGCCTTGTATTCTGGGCAAGGGGAGAGTAGGGGTGGGTAAATAACAGGATCTCCCCTTGTCCATTTGGCATCAATGAAAGTGTCAAATTATAGAGATCCTGGAGATGGCATACACCACATGACAGTTTTAGATAAAATAGGGAATGCTTAAAACTCCTGTTAGGTTTTTATTGCTATGATAACCCTTTTTTGTTTGTCCTGCTGATTATTGTCATGATGATAGAAGATTATGGAAAATACAACATTTTACAGATGCCAGTGGAACTGGAGTTGAGGGCAAACTTTCAAATTGAGACATCAGTTCCAGTGAAAATTAGGCAGGGACCTAATTGCCTACACCAGGGGTCTCCAAGCTACAGCCTGTTATGGCTTCTGTACAAGGTATCCCGCCTGCAGCAACTGTCTGAAAATACCGCAGCTGGCTAGCAGTGGATGCACCAATCTATGTATCGTAATATGGAGTGGTGCATCCACTCCCAGCCAGATAGCCATACAGTCCCTTTACTCCGCCATGATTTATTGTTAGGGCCTCCAACGTCCTAGCAAACACTGATGTGTTTGACCCCATCATTTTCTCCATCTAGACCTGCTCTGCCTCCCAGCTACCACCCTGCTGCTCTGCCACCTAAAAGGTAAGTGGGGACTCTGCTGGGCACAAATGAATGTAAAGGGGGACTGTGTTGGGCACCATGGATGTAAAAGGGGACTGTGGTGGGCACCATGGATATAAGATGGGACTGTGTTGGGCACCCTGGATATAAGAGGGGACTGTTGGGCACCATGGATGTAAGAGAGGACTGTGTTGGGCACCATGGATGTAAGATGGGACTGTGTTGGGCACAAATAAATGTAAAGGGGGACTGTGTTGAGCACCATGGATATAAGAAGGGACTGTGTTAGGCACCATGGATATAAGAGGGGACTGTGTTGGACACCATGGATGTAAGAGGGGACTGTTGGGCACCATGGATGTAAGAGAGGACTGTGTTGGACACCATGGATGTAAGGTGGGACTGTGTTGGGCACCATTGATGTAAGAGGGGACTGTGCTGGGCACCATTGATGTAAGAGGGGACTGTGCTGGGCACCATTGATGTAAGAGGGGACTGTGCTGGGCACCATTGATGTAAGAGGGGACTGTTGGGCACTCCTGGAGATAAGAGAGGACTCTGATGGACGCTCCCGAATGTAACAGGGGGCCTATTTGTAGAACTAATTTTTTTCAGCCTGTGAATATTTGTAAAACACACAATGTGGCCTTCGTACTGAAAAGTTTGTGGAGACCCCTGGCCTACACTATTCAAGCTAAAAAACTGAAACAAAATGATCTACAAAACACTATATAGAAATAAGCAACTGAGCCTTTATTTACGAATAAAATCAGCTGTTATTGTGAAGTGAATTTTGTATACAGAGCTACTGTAAAGAGGCAGGGCTTCTTATGGTGGAGAGGGCCCCATTGACTGGCAGTCACCCATGTGGTGTCTATGTGTCTGGTCACTGGTTTCCCAGAGTCACTGCAATCAGACACTGTTGTGTGCCTCTGCCCATATGCTGAGGACACTTATTCTCTTTCAGCCTATTCTGTGAGGCGCTAACTACTAACGCTTTATAGTCACCTTGAAATTTCCTCTGCTATTTTCCAATTAACAGCTTAATAGCCCTGGAAACCGAGTTCATGTGGTGAAGTTTACCATGGCCCCTTTCTATGAAAAGCTTTCTGCTGGGATCCCATTATGTGCTTGAATAAACCCTTTCTCAACAAACTAAGAGGACTGGAGGTTGTCAGGTGTTGGGTTACAATAGACTTTCAGGCAAGAGACATTGTGCCAACATAAATACAAACTTGGCCCTATAGGGGTATGTTGTCAAATAGTAGGATATGTAAAACATTCCCATCAAATTAAGTATGAGAAAAGGATTAGGGCCCTCTATCAATGGAGTATTTACATGTGCACTGAGGTGAGACAGGGGGCCTCTCCACTCACACAAATACCAATGAAAAGAAAGATGATAGAAACCAGCCACTGAGATATAGATGTGTGTGTATGCTGGGTGACAGGACCCTACAAAATAATAATAAGGTCATTGAATGACTTTATGGGCGCTGCTTCATGCAAATGTTTCATAATGTCATTAATAAAATTCACTTGCTGCTGTCCAAGGTACACAAATGGGGCCAAACCTCAATTCCAAGGGTTTATTCTCTCAGATGTATCTAATATATACAAAGATAGATAGATAGATAGATAGATAGATAGATAGATAGATAGATAGATAGATAGATAGATAGATAGATAGATAGATAGATAGATAGATAGATAGATAGATAGATAGATAGATAGATAGATAGATAGATAGTACAAGTGAAAACTGATATAAGAGAGATAGATAAAAGTACAAGTGAAAACGATAGATAGATAGATAGATAGATAGATAGATAGATAGATAGATAGATAGATAGATAGATAGATAGATAGATAGATAGATAGATAGATAGATAGATAGATGGATGGATGGATGGATGGATGGATGGATGGATGGATGGATGGATGGATAGATAGATAGATAGATAGATAGATAGATAGATAGATAGATAGATAGATAGATAGATAGATAGATGATAGATAGATAGATAGATAGATAGATAGATAGATAGATAGATAGATAGATAGATACGGAGTACACGTGAAAACTGATATTAGATAGACATGAGGAGCAAGTGGAAACTGATATAAGATAGATGGATAGAAAAACAGATAGACAGATATATATATATATATATATATATATATATATATATATATATATATATATATAAAGTAACAATATAACAATATTAATAAAGTATAATATTAATAAAGTAAAAAATATATATAAAATTAATATTTAAAAAGTAAAACAAATTCATAGATATGAAAATGATATAGACGTTTACATAAGAATACTGGAGAATAGATGCCTGGCAAATTCCAGAATATATTGGATAGACAATGAATGGAAGGATAGATAGAAGATTTTGTTTCCAGGTGTAGACAATTGATTGGATATATAAAACAAATATTTAAATATTTATATTTATATAAACAGATCCAAGGCTTGGTGAATGAGCAGATAGGCAGATAGACAGGGGTATTAAAAATATATATATTGATAGACCATGTAAAATGCTAGATAAATGAACTGATAAATACATTTGTAGATAATTTAGAGGATATTTATAAAAAAAAATATATATAAATATAGACAGCCCTATTATGTAAAAACATTTAAAAAACTAGATGAAGGAACAGATAAAAGATAGATGCAGTTTATAAATGTATAGAGAACAGTGTCATAGTCAGATGCACCCATCCATCCATCCATCCTTTGGCCCATTACACACAGATATTGTCGGGATGTAGAATATTCTTTGCTGTACAATCCTAGGCAGCTCTTTGAGAAGTAACCCTGTGAATTTACTGGGTGCCTTTTGTCGGGAACAATACATGAAATCCGATTCTAAATTCTAAATCTGCAGCTGTAGGATGTGAAATACTCTTGTATAAGAGCAGGTAGAAAAGCGTGCTTAAATCACACAAGGGAACATTAGAGAGGACAATTCAATACTTTTTTTTTTCTTATGTGGCACAGAAAAAGAAAAGCGTTAGATATTTAAGAGGTGTGTAAAGAAGTGACAAGGACATTACTTAGTAGGATGCATTGGGTTGTAGATGAATGTTGTGCAGGAGGCAGAGTAATAAGTATTCCCCTGTATGTAGAGTATATATGTAGAGTATATAGGCTGTGCAGGGGACATCAGCAGCTCTCTGTGGTCCAGGAAGGGTTAGATCAATTCCCCTGGAAGGTGATATGAATTGATGGTTATAGAGCAGTCCCCAGTATCCCCCACAAGGACATGTGCTCTTTAATGAACTTCCCATCCATTGCTATAATAAAGCTCAATGAATGCTGCGAAGTAAGAGCTGGGAGTCTGTAACAAAATCTAACTGCATGTGCTGCACTTCATCTTGGTGACAGTCTATTAAAACCACTTTACCTTTTACACAAGTAACTTCATAAAAAGGCCTTTTTACAGCGCCATATGATTGTGCAATTCTTCAGTTTCATAGTTTCCTCCCTAAGTCTAGGAATAAATATTTATCAAATATATTTCTGTAAAACAAAGGCGGCCGTATTTTGTGGGGACTTTACAATCTCTGATTACAAGCTGGCCTGGGTGTTCTTTCTCTTCTTCATTTATTGGGGGAATAATCCGGGTGACATTTATATTCTGTAATAAATGAGAGGGGAGCCGCATACAATGCGATCCATAGAACCAGCCTTGGTTTACACAGGGGGGGCAGTGGGGTGACATTTCTCATTAATGCCCCCGACATTTTATGATGGCATCATCTGTAAATGTACACAGCCCACCACTGCATGTTTTTACTTTATAAACTATAATTACACAAGATCTATGCATACATTTCTCTGAACAGGTACACACTATTATTCCACTCGCCCCAGGACTATACTCATTACGTTATTTGTTCACTAACGAATTAACACATCCCTTTGTATAAAATAGAAACCAAACCGTGTATACAAAGGGACAAAAATAATGAAGGGGGTGTTGTTTGCTGCAGCCAATCAGACTCCATATTTCATTATTCTAGTGCAGGGTCAAAGATAAGTGTAACATTCTGATTGGTTACTAAGCAATAGAGATCTTGTGCTCTGCTGAATTTTTCTCGAGTAGATTATTAGCTGATTATTTGTGTATGAAGGGTAATTTACTAACTTGACAGTGGAGGAGATTTACTAAAACTGGAGAGTGCAAAATAGCAGCTCTGCATAGAAACCAATGAGCTTCCAGGTTTTATTGTCAGAGCTGAATAGAACAAGCTGAAGTTAGAACTTGATTGGCTACCATACACAGCTGCCCCAGATTTTGCACTCTCCAGTTTTGGTGAATCAACCCCAATGTTCACTTACCGAATCAGGTTTAGGGAAATTAAATATTTAGGAATTTCCTCAAAACCTGACTGGGTATTTGCATTTATTTATTTATTTGAAATTAACAAGGGCTAAATAAAAAAAAATCCAAAAAAAAAAACAATACGGAAAATTCTATAATTTATAAAAAATATTTAAAATGGAAGTAAAAGTTCTACCGTATATAATACACGCACTATAAAAAGTATAAAGTATAAACTGTATAAAGTATAACAAGTCACTATGTGTTTTTTTAAATATGAACACCACCTATGCAACTTTTTTTTCAAGAATATCACCTGACAGGAAAGCGTACCTGCAAGGGTTAACCATAGAGATTTCTTATAAACCTAAACTGGTATGTTCTGAGCCCTCTACTGCAGAATAAGCCAGTCCTAAATCATACCTGGCAGGATTGGTACTGGCCCAAGGGGCTGATTTTTGTGGCAGTATATATGATAATCTGGTCATCCTCCCTGATTAATCCAATAAATTGTTATGCTCCAGTCCTTACTCATCCTTCACTGAACCCTCATTTCTGTCTAGATGATAGAAAATGACCAACCTTATTTACCAAAGAGTTTTTCATTTGTAATTACCGTAACCCATAGCAACCGATCATAATCTTGTGCTGAACTGATCAGATTTTTTTTTTTAGATGCTATGGGTTACATTACAAAACTCAACTTTCATGGTGGATCGTACATTTTGCTATATCTTTAAGTTATTGTTGCATTGCATTGTCTAATTGTTGCATTGGCCCTATAGGAATTATAATCTATCAGTACATGATCTAAAAATGAAAGAGCTGAATCTGGCAGATATATATTATAAGATAGATAGATAGATAGATAGATAGATAGATAGATAGATAGATAGATAGATAGATAGATAGATAGATAGATAGATAGATAGATAGATAGATAGATAGATAGATAGAAATAACAACTGGAAACAGATGATGATAGATAGTAGACATATAAAAAATGGTATATATGGAGAGTGAAAAAATTGGGTGAAGCTCTCCATACAAACCAATCAGCCTCCATTTTTTTTGACAAAATGTAACTGAATAAACCGAAATTAGAAGCTGATTGGCTACCAAGCATATAGTTGCACCAGATTTTGCATTCTTTTAGTAAATCAACCTATAATGTATCTTTATATTGAAAAACATAGCACTCTAGTCCAAGGAAACAATCAAAAATGATTTGACATTTTTGTAACAAAGAATGCTTGCAGGTAGGTAGGTATAGGTAGGTAGACAAGGTTAGTGCATGCATGCCTTATATTGGGGCTATGAAGGGGGATATAAAGGTCAGTAATGCATATGTATGGGGTGGAATATGAATGAAATGAAAATCTAAGAGAGGCGGGGATGGGTTAGAGAAGGGAGGGAGCTGCTACCTAAAGCCCTCACATCTCCTGCACACATGGACAGAGCATGGGAAGCATCGCCCACAGCACTGTGTCCTCAAGTCCTGTATCCTGATCAAGAGGCACATTCCATGGGGCTACCTGTCTCCACCCTGTGAGGACATCATCTGAAGGACATACCACCCCCAGATTGCACTGATTTGTAATCCATGCCAAGGATTAGTGATTCTAAAGAGGTGACCTGCTCAGTGGGATCAGATCAGGCTACAGAAAACAACCCCATAACAAGAATGCAGAGAAGAGGGAGTGTTGTGTAGCCCCCTTCCCATCTCCTGGTGTAGACCCCAGGGCTCAGTGCTGTGAAAGCCATGAACGGGTACGGCTCTCCCTACCTGTATATGGGGGGACCGGTGTCCCAGCCTCGTGCCCCTCTACAGAGGACCCCCAAATGTGCCCGCTGCAGGAACCACGGGGTGCTCTCTTGGCTGAAAGGGCACAAGCGCTACTGCCGCTTCAAGGACTGCTCCTGCGAGAAATGTATCCTCATCATTGAGAGGCAGAGGGTCATGGCCGCCCAGGTGGCACTCAGGAGGCAGCAAGCCAACGAGAGCCTGGAGAGCCTTATACCAGATACCCTAAGGTCTATGCCAGGCCTGCCAACTACTCTGCCAGCCGACACCAGTCAGCCAACCTCCAGACCAGGCGAGATGGCCATCCGATGGGCACAGGAGCCTTCCTCTACTATGCAGGTGCCAGTGAAAGCAGGTGAGTACAGGGGGCACTGGTATTGGCTGCATGGATGCACAGGGGCAATCACCAGACACAATTTCTAAACCCCACTCTTCATATATTTTTTCTCATCCATCCATTCATCCATGGGTCCATATTTTCATTCATCCACCCATATATTCGTTAATTCTTCCATCGGTCTATATATGTATTAGTCCATCCAGCCATCCATTCGTTCTTCGTTAATTTATTAATTCAGTCTTTTATTCATCTATCCATCCATATATTCATTTATTGCCTCAGTCATTCATTCATTCATTCATCCATCCATCAATCCATATATTCATTTAATGCCTCAGTCATTCATTCATCCATCCATCAATCCATATATTAATTTATTGCCTCAGTCATTCATTCATTCATCCATCCATACATACATATATTCATTCATTTATTCCCTCAGTCATTCATTAATTCATTCATCCGTATATTATTTTATTCATTAATTTATTCGTTCATTCATTCATTCATTCATCCACCCATATATTTGTTTATTCATTCATTTATTCGTTCATTCATCCATCTACATATTCGTTTATTCATTCATTTGTTCAGTAATTCATCCCTCCATCCATATATTCGTGTATTTATTCATCCATTCATATATTTGTTAATTCATTATTCCGTTCATTTATTTATTCGTCTTCTTTATATAAAAAGGTTGGGCTGGGAACACAGCTATGGCCTGCAATAATTAGCCCACACATTATTTAATATTTTATTGTCTGATGCACAATTATTTAACAATAGTAATAATAATAATAATACAACAGTACATTTGATTTTACTACGAACAGAACATCCATTCTACAGATTAGACCACGTCTAAAAAAGGCAATTTATATGGTAATTTAAAAAAAGTAATTTAATACCAGTATGGGTTAGGTAAGACCAAAAATGACATTATATTAAAGCAGGGAAGCCACAGAAAGTCTACTCATGACATAAGTAGAACGATTTTGGCCTGCAAAAATCTTCTACTTGCAATCTAAATCCTATCCGTAGTACTTTAATAAATATCTACATTATTCTTTCCTTGATGTATATTAGATGAGAACACGGATAATCTCTTTTAGATCTATTATCAGTTTTGTAGTGTCTGATTTGATACAAATTGAATTGTTTCGTTTTGTCCCTGTATTAAATTGCTTTTGTAAATCCAAAGGCGATTGTACAATCAGATTGTATAATGTATGTCCGGTTTAAAGGCTACGATCCTTCATAGCCGTTAATGGTCTGTGTTTTGGGGTCACAATATGTAATGGTCATAATTATAACGATGCTCTGGAGTATGACTGATGTGCTTTATCTCATTATGAGGGATTGAACGTCTCCAGACCCCCTTTTCAGGAGGAGACAAGAAGTGAAGCGTGTCAAATTGCTCAAAAAGCAAATCAAGTGTAGTCTCGGCTTGTGCCAAAACATGTCATGAGGAGTGGGGGGATCGGGTTACTGGAGCCTCTGTGCTTACTCTTATGTACTTACCATACACACCAGCCCCATGATGACAGACACCCTGCCGGCTAGCACACAGCGATCACACTGGCTTCAATTAGCAACTTCCCATGGGGGATACATAAATGATACAACAGTTAGCATGCCAATATATTAACCCCCAAATCATAGTTCCCAACAGTTCCACATCGTTTTCTGCTGGGTTACTCCTTGGATGGAATATGAAGAACGATGTGTTGTTGATGGATCATGATATATCTAGATGGGAACTAGCTATGGTACCTACTATTACTACTTCGTCTGATCGAAGAAAAGAAAAGGAAAGAAAAAAAAAGAAAGAAAACGAAGTATGGGAGCAGTATGGGGGTAATGTTAGATTAAAACTTGTAAACGAAATTTTGCACACATGGAAAAAAGTATAACAATGTAATTATGGAGAAGGAAAGGAATAAACAGAAAAGAATGAAGGAATGGAAAAAAAAACAAACAAATAGAAACAATTCGATACAAAAAATGTCCTAATAAATGTATATAAGCTAAGCAAGAAAGAAAGAAGTAATAAACGGCTTTGCATGCTGAAAATATAAATATATTTATCTACTTATATTGGGGCTTATTCTTTCTTTCTTTCTTTCTTTCTTTCTTTCTTTCTTTCTTTCTTTCTTTCTTTCTTTCTTTCTTTCTTTCTTTCTTTCTTTCTTTCTTTCTTTCTTTCTTTCTTTCTTTCTTTCTTTCTCTTCTTCTTCTTCTTCTTCTTCTTCTTCTTCTTCTTCTTCTTCTTCTTCTTCTTCTTCTTCTTCTTCTTCTTCTTCTTCTTCCTCTCTCTCTCCCCCCCCCTCCTCCCTCTGTTTCTTTCTTTCTCTCTCTCTTCTCTCTTTCTCTTTCTTTGTCTTTCTTTCTTTCTTTCTTGTTTTTTTCTTTCTTGTTTTTTTTTCTCTCTCTCATTTCTCCCTCTTTCTCTTCCTCCCTCTCTCCCCCTTTCTTTCTTTCTTTCTTTCTTTCTTTCTTTCTTTCTTTCTTTCTTTCTTTCTTTCTTCTTCTTCTTCTTCCTCTTCCTCTTCCTCTTCCTCTTCCTCTCTCTCTCTCTCTCTCTCTCTCTCTCTCTCTCTCTCTCTCTCTCTCTCTCTCTCTCTCTCTCTCTCTCTCTCTCTCTCTCTCTCCTTTATGGCTTGCAGGTGCATTAATATATGTAACATAGTTATAAAGGTATTCACCCATTCCTTATCTGTCAATAGTTTAGGAATAGTCGTTCCAAAGCTATAAGTGGAGCAGAATAGATTGCAGTTTGTACGTGGAAATATGTCTCCAGTGTCTCCACATTTGACCAAGTATATGACCACAATGATCCCAGGGGGAGACCAGCCGTCTCTTTTAGGGTCAATTGAAGAGCTTCAGGAGCTTGGTGAGCTAATTTATTTATATTACTTGGATATTCCATGGGGGGACCACTGGCATTGGCCTGGAGGTCCCCAGGATTAGATCTTCAGAGGGACACAAATGGTTATTGCACAGACCATACACTGATAGTGGCAGTATAGGACGATCTATTCAGCATGGATAATGGCTCTGCTCCATGTCCCAGTCTGGCACAGCAATAAGGAGTGTCCCCAGTGTCTGCTTCTATAGGAATGTGGCTCAGCTGATGTACAGCTGCCTTCACTCCACATATTTATTGTACTGCTCCTGGCCACCACCATCCCCTGATGATCTATGCATTTCATAAAAGATTACAGTCATTTCAGCTAGACAGTGTAATAACAAGCATTTCAGGAGAAGGTCAGGATCCAATGAAAAGTTACCAGCTTGTTTGTAGAACACAATGGCTGGCCACTGATGGGGCATCCCTCACTATGCCACCTATCCAACATTTCCAACATTTCCACATCTTCCTAGAGCCCAGACTAGTTCCATTACTTCTTACATCTGTTCTAGAGTGCTGGAAAGGCTTATATATAGTACATTTACCATTTCCTAGCGAATCTTTCTTTCTTCTTCTTCCTAATTACTTTTTACACTTTATGAAACTTTTATTACCACGTGTGCAATATTTTATGTACAAGTCTTTATCTATATTATCCCCATATTAATTCAATTGATGGCAGCTGTAGCAGAAAATAAAATAAATAAAACAGACAATCGACAGTATAACCAGAGCAGATCTGAACTGAATTCCCGCAGTTTAGGTAAAAGCAACGAAAACAAACAGATGGAAAAAAGAAACAAAGCCGCTTCGTTTTGGATTGGATAAATATGTTCTTCAAAGTGTTGCAGTGGCGTGAAACACACGAATAATAACAATAATAAAAGCAATCATAATAATTTTAGATTTAAATAAATAATGCCCTGACCTAGTTTTATTAAGAAAACACTATACATATATTATAAACAAAAATACTAATACTACTACTACTAATAATAGTAATAATTTATATATAGCTTAGTTTTATTTAGTTTAAGGCTCCATGCACACTAGGAGCAGAAAAAACGTCAAAAAACACTTTAGACGGAAAATTATAATTGTAAAATATTACTACAATTAATCATGTCCAGTAAAATTCTTGTGTATTCTTGTGTATAGTTTTATTTAAAAAAAATACTGTGCACATTACATGCTTATAATAATAATAATTGTTATCATTTTTGTTGTTGTTATTGTTATTATTATTATTATTATTATCATAATAATAATAATAATAATAATAATAATAATAATAATAATAATAATAATAATAATAATAATAATAATAATAATAATAATATTAATACAAATTTTAGATTGACCCATGGCATTTTCTAGTTTTATTTAAAAAACGCTATATGCATAACATTAGATGGTTATTTCTATGTTTTATTCATAGTTTTATTTTGAAAATAATATGCTTGTAAAATAATATTAATAAAGTTAAAAACGTTGACGTTTTTTCTGCTCCTAGTGTGCATGGAGCCTAACAGTAATAATAATAATCACACCAGCAACAATTACAATAATAATATATTATTATTATTATTATTACTATTGACCTACAGCCTTTTCGAGATTTATTATTTTTTTAAATGCTTAATGCATAGTAATCTACATGCAAAATTAAAGTAAACTTATAAATAAAAATAGTAATTTGACCTACGATATGACCTATTTCAATTTTGATTAACACAACACTTTTCACATAATGTTATAAGGATAAAATAATAATAATATCAGTAATAATAATAGTGAATTGTAGTTAAACATCCAATGTCCTATTCTAGTTTAAAACGCAGTCCGCATTGTACAGTCGCTGCTTTATCCTACTAGCTATGTACTAAGCATAGAGCAGAGACTGGCCAGGACATTCTGCGCTCTCCATCACCTGCACTGCACACCGGACCCCGTAGAGTGACTGCTAGCGATGTACTATGTAGTGGTCAGATATATGGGGTGATCTGATATATGGAGCGATCTATGAACCATCTCTGTGAGTATTTCTATACAGGCAGCCTGCACTGATTGCTGCTGGATCCTCCTTTTCTAAATGATGGGAATAAATGAATCATCTTGGCTCAGGAGACACACTTCGGCAAATGTTTACATTGTTGCTGCCAGATTTTGCTGTATAAATATTTACTCATGGGAGACACAGTTATTGCTCATAAGACATTCCAATTTATGATTAGCATGCTTCATGTTATTGCTGCACACAGCCACTGTCAGCAGCCTTCCTGATGGCAACTCTACAAGACAAGATCCATGACATGTATGCTACAATCAGCTTGAGGATCCAAGAATGATGGACATGTTTAAAATTAGCACCATGAGATCAGACTGATATATATATATATATATATATATATATATATATATATATATATATATATATATATATATATATATATATATATATATATATATATATATATATATATATATATATATATATATATATATATTCATTTCTTGCACTTCACTCCATGTGTATTTCGACTGTATATATACAACTATTCTTCTATAATGAGAATCAACCACACTAGCACTTTGATTTGTGATATATGTATATACATATATATATATATATATATATATATATATATATATATATATATATATATATATATATATATATATATATATATATATATATATATATATATATATATATATATATATATATATATATATTTATACACATATACAATATAATACAATTTCCTACTATTGATGCTATTAGTGTAGGAAAGTAAAGTTATATTTGCTGCTCACAATTGCTCTGCCACATATTGACAAGGTGAAATATCGCGAGAAGAGCCCAACTATAATAATATATTGGTAGTTACCTCAGTGTTGATGATTTTTCCATTGTGCCAGAAATGTATTGTATGTATATCCAAAAGAGTGAAATGCTAGTAGTAATATCTGTTATCTTAAAAATAGAAATGTCTGAAAAGCTGCAGCACTTTCAATGAGACTCCCTTTACAATTGCTATACATAATATAACAATACAATCTACCCAAAGTGCCACAGAAAACAAAACAAAAAACAAAAAAACAAAACAAAATAAAACAAACAGTGAGCTCAGGGTTTAGAGGCAGGAAACAAATCCTACTGGTTTGCATTTTTGATTGGTGCTTTCTGGCAGAAAACACACATGTACACTGGCTTAAAAATTGCTGCTTCGACAAGAGCTCAATGGTATGCTATGTGTCCATGCACAATAGAACAAATACAGGCATCTTTTGAGCTCAACCTTAGAGGCAGGAAAAAAAACCCTTCTGATTGGAGCTTTCTGGCAGAAAAAAACACTAAACTGTCCCAAACTCATCTAAACTATGTACAAAAATGCTCTATGTGAGCGTTTTCTTTTTTTCTGCCAAGGGAAATGGCGTTTTTAAAAGCACAGTGTGCATGGAGCCAAAGGGGTAGATTTACTAAAACTGGTGCACTAAGAATCTGGCGCAGCTGTGCATGGTAGCCAATCAGCTTCTAATTTCAGTTTGTTCAATTAAGCTTTGACAATAAAATCTGAATGCTGATTGGTTTCTATGCAGAGCTGCACCAGAGTTTGCACTCTCCGTTTTTAGTAAATAACTCTTTACCAATTACATATTACTGTGAAACAGTGGCGTCTCCAGCTTTCAAATTTAGGGGGGGCACATGGGGGGACAGGGACAAAAGTAGGGGGGCAACTATAAAATGCATATATATATATATATATATATATATATATATATATATATATATATATATATCCTGGGGCCCTTTACTACAACCCCACAACGGGTCCTTTCACATGTTCTGCAGTGAGCTCCCTTCCTACTGTATTGGGGCCCCCATGGTGGCAGAAAACAAGAGATATATGTCACCAGCATATCAAGAAAATATAAGGATCCAAAGCAGTGGGAGAACTATCAGGGTTGCAAAGGTTGTCTTGCCTCCGGGCCCTGGTGTTCTGCCACTGAGAGGTCCCCCAGCCTCCTCTTGCTGTCCTGCCCCTGCTATTGACAGCGCTGGTCTGGCATCTCTTGGAATTTACAGGCTGGTCCTCCTGTCCTAAGGACAGGAGAAAGCAGTCTGTTTTTTTAGTAACTGAGAGTCCTGGTGGAGTCCTTCCTGCAACTCGCTCTTCTCCCTGCCAATGAGGATGCAGGTGAAGGAGCAGATCGGGTGGCCGTGGTTGTGTGAACGCTCGCATTATGCAGTGTCAGCGAGCAGGGGAGGGGGGAGGAATCACCCACAGGAGCTGACTGGGGACTCTCTCCCTCTTAGACATTGATTTTTTGTAAAAAAAAAAAAAAAATTTTTTTTTTTTGGGGGGGCACATGGTGGGGCACAGCATAATGTTGGGGGGGTCAGGGCCCCCTCTGGCCCCCCCCTAGGGTCGCCATTGCTGTGAAATATCCTAAAAATTTAAAAATAGTGGTGTAATCTTGGACTGAGCTAGTAAAATGGCAACAGATTCACATTTGCATGGCTGCAATGTGTTTCACACTTCAGATATCCTGTGCGAGTGACGAGGGACCCTAACATTCTTCATGCTCTATAGTCTATTAATGTTGTCTTTTTTTGGTTTGACAGATGTGTCTGAAGAGAGGCTAGGTGACAGCAGTGGTACAGACAATGGCGAAAGCTACAGTGACAAGGACACAGATCAGAGGTCCCCTCCTGATGTGAAGCCCTGCTGTACCCCAGAGAGTCCAGAGGTGGTGTCAGTGGATGAAGCAGGCTATCCAGTGCGGAAAAATTGCAGCAGTGCAGAGAGTACCTCAGAGAGCCCCAAGTACCAGGCTGAACACAACCATCTTCTGATTGAGGGCTCATCTGCTGCAGTGTCTCTACCTTTCAACCTGAAATCCAACAGACCCCCTCTTGAGGTCCTGAAAAAGATATTTCCAAGCCAGAAGCCCACTGTGCTAGAACTGATCTTGAAGGGGTGTGGAGGGGACCTTGTCGGGGCCGTGGAAGTTCTTCTGTCAAGCCGATCCTCTGTGACTGGTGAGAGAACTACAACAGAATCTGAAAGCATTGTGTTACCACCTAATGGGCATTTATTTGAGCACACCCTTAGCTCCTACCCCCTATCATCCTCCAAGTGGTCAGTAGGGTCAGCCTTCAGAGTACCTGACACCCTCCGATTTTCTGCAGATTCCAGCAATGTGGTAACAAATCCCTTAGCTGTGCCCCTACAGCACCCTTTCCCACAACCCCCAAGGTACCCTCTTCTTCTGAGAAACACTTTGGCAAGAAACCAGTCTAGTCCCTTCCTGCCCAACGATGTTACCTTGTGGAACACTATGACCCTACAACAGCAGTACCAGCTTAGATCACAGTATGTTAGTCCCTTTTCTGGCAACTCCACCACAGTCTTCAGGAGTTCACCTGTCCTTCCTCCTAGAGCTCCTGAGGACCCAAGGATCTCTGTTCCAGAGGACAACTGCCCCATTGTAGTGAAACAACCTATTTACACAGAGGAGGACTATGAGGAAAGATCAGACTCAGCAGACTCCAGAATCCTCAACACTTCTTCCTAACCAACAAGGTGACAGGACAATTGTATATATGACTCTCATTCAAGAGAACTGCCTTATTTATCCCATATTCATTGCACTTAACTAAGCAATAAAACGTGAACACACATGAACTCATTTCCAGTTAGGAACTATGCACATTGTCCACATCATCTACTCAAGTGCAGGTATATCCGAGTGATGACCCTAAAAACAAAGAAAAACTTCTCTTCATGGGTTTATTCTATGACCTATTTAATATGATTGGTATATTGTTGCTTTTCCATGTATTATGTAATATGACAAATGGTGTTAAGTATATATCACAGTCAAAGGAAGAAAACAGAATATGTGACCTTTGCAGATATCACCCTATCTATTTGTTCTGAAAGAACTGAGCATATGTAATATTACAAACAGTATGTGAACTGCATGAATTGCATTGTTAAATGAGCCCAAGATTAAACATTGTCAGGTTAATGTAGCATGCTAAGGACTCTAGATGAAATAAAAATGATGATGAGCATGTCATTTATACTTGTAGTTTGTCAAATTAAATTAGCGTACACCTATGAACAACCTCCAGGCAGCGAGGCATTCAATTACTAGAAAACATTCCACAAGGAAAACAGAGCAGGTATGTGCATACTTGCTGCTCCAGCTGTTTTTTTTAAATTTCATTAGTTAACTTTTTACATCATTAATTTATCTTCTGTATTAAGCTGGTATTTTTTTTTTAGGTTTTATTCTCCCTATACAACATCACAATATACTATCACATTTTTAGTACAAATGACTTTTTAGCTGTCGTCTCCAAAAACTAAATAAAAATAAAGGATTTGGGGCCGATTTAAAAGTATAAATTCAAAGTAAAAGTATTTTTTGTCATATCATCATTCCTGAGTCTCTTCCATTAATACTAGGAATTAACTCTGTGATGTGTTATAGTTAAACATCATGTTGCTCTAGTCATGAATGAGAACATCTTTAGGTACAAGCTTCGACCCTTGTGTCATATGATTATTTTAGTAAAAAACAATGCTTGTATATGCTATTGAAGGCAGCATGCAATCTAGGTTCCATGCACACAGAAGGTTTTTTTTCCTGCCTCTGACGCTGAGCTTAAAATATGCCTGTAATCGCCCTAATGTGCATGGACGTATAGGATAACATTGAGCTGCTTCTACAGGCGAAACACAAAGCTCCTCTAGAAGCAGCGATTTTTATGCAAGTGTGCATGGAGCCTGACATTAACGACTACCTTAGATAGCAGTAAGCTATGGGTGGCCATATATTGTTTGAATTTTGGATGATTCCTAGTTATTTGGCTGAAAGTTGAGCTGTGGGTGGTCCTGTTGACACCCATCTTTCGATTAACTTTTTGTCGAAGGAGCTGGTTGGAACTCTTTGGCCCAAATAGTGCCTACATCAAATCAGAATACAATGTTCAGGAGCAGGAATTCCTCTATCCATATGCCGTTTAGCATGGATGGTGACCTCTACATGTGTTTGGCCAGTTTTATTGGATTAAATTTAGTTTGATCAAACACTACAGGCTCAATTTACTAACTTTAAACACAAGGATAAGAATCTTTATTTTTAGTCAAGTGACTGTAATTATAAATCTCATTTAACTCTGACAATTTCTGTCACTTCTTAAAAGAAAGTAGAACCCTTATTCTTGTGCCAGAGCTTTGTGAATTAAGCTAATGTATCGTAAACATTTTTTTTTTTTTCATAAAATACAGTTTTGTTTTTTTAACCCTTTTTCATTCTTTTTGTATCTCTTTGCTGCTGACCTTACCCTCTTTTTAGGCTGCATGCACTTCATCCAATGTCAACTGCACACCATTGCTGTGGACCGGATTCCTGATAGTGACAATGGTGGACCATGTCTGCGCAACGTGTATCAGCATGACCCCTTTAGTCTCAATCACTGCCAAATCTGATAGGGTGATGATTCAGGAAGAGCAATTGGGTGCCAGTTATTGCCATATAATATGAAGGATCTGACAAGGGCCTTTATGGCAAGATAACCAGCTATTATTTTGTTTAAGGCTTTATATTTAAAAATATTGAAAACCACTTTTGTTAACATCATGCTAAATAATATGCGAGTTTATGTGAGATTTTATTGATTGAATCTACTTTAATATTACAAACAAAGAAGGAGATTGTGGTTAAATGTTTCTTGAATTATAATGAGTCTCCTGACTTCCCTCAACATTGCCTTTCCCCCACAGTTCACCTGCAGTAATTTAACCACAAACATTTAGGGGTGGCCAGAAGACTAGAACACAATAGGAAAATAATTTTCCCAGTTTGTATGTTTCGAATGTACGTGCTGCCTCTTCCACTCTGCTGTCCTAGGCACTAGCCCATGAGAACCATTATGGTAAATGTTGACCTGTGAAGTGTAGCCCCCATCCTTCTTCTATAGTCGTTTGTTTTAACCATAGAGGGATATTTATAAAAAGTTGGATGGTTATAGGAACAACTTTTTTTTGCTTCTTTATGGCTTGTTTTTTGTTCAACCTATTATAAAAAGCATGTTCAACGTCCTTTGTTCCACCAGGGTAATTTATTAGTTCATCTGTATTTCGGTTTGCCATGTACCAACTATTTTTCTACCCATTTTAGCTGTTTTGCTGTTGTTTAATAAAATACTCCACATTTAAAATGTTACATAGCAGAAAAGACCATTCAAAAGAGTCATTTGCAGAGTTTGTATGGCACCATGGCAGTGGTAGCCTAACATGATTACTTGTGTGATAAAGCCTGTTTTTCTGTGTTTATGCAACAGTGTTTTAATTAGAGTAGTGGTATTTTTTTTCCTCGAAAAATACATTAATTTTGACAACAGTTAGCAAAGACTGTTTAGCAAACGTGATCCTTTTTAGTTGTAAAGGTGAATTGTTGGCATACAGCATCCCAGGTGCTTCAGAACGAAATGGAGTACTAATTTTAGTGTACCAAATCCTTATAAATAAGCTTGTTGGGCAGAGAAGGGTTTCAGGATTTCAGGTAGGGGTAGTGGAAATACCTGGTCAGATCAAACCCTGGCATCATTGTTAGTAAATGTTTAAAGGGGAAAAAAGGCCTTTTAACCTAAAAAATAAAATCGCTAGCAATATCCAGCAGCTGTAAACATCTAAAACTGTACCTACAATTTTGTTGTTGCACTCCACCAGGTTTTGGCTAACCATATTTTTTATATTGATCTGGCTAATAGCAAGATCAAAAGCAAAAAGTAACCACTTGAGTTGCCACTGTGCGCAAAGCTTTAAAAAAAATTATATATACTGTATACATCCCTCTCTCTCTCTCTCTCTCTCTCTCTCTCTCTCTATATATATATATATATATATACACATTATCAAGGTGTGCACAGCCTATTGCATTAGGGTGTGCACCCCAAAGCTCAATCACATTTGCGTGTGTGTGTATGTGTATATATATATATATATATATATATATATATATATATATATATATATATATGTATAATGAGGGAGTCGGTAGGGCAGTGGACGGTGTCAGTAGTTTTTATTTTTATTGTTTAATTTTTTATTATTTTTATCTTTTTTCTCAATTGTTTTTAGGAGCCCCATTAAGGGGTTGTGGTGAAATAACAGGGGTCTAAACAGGGGGGAATCTGTGCCACACTGGGTGATTAGGGTGTGCCCAGGCACACCTGGCACACCCTGTAAGCACACCTATGCACATTATGTATATAACATTTTATTTGTAGGCAAACATTATTGTTTAATCAGAAGAAGATTTTATTGTGTCTCCAAAACAGAGGTACAAAAAATAAATGATACCAAAAGCCAATACAATCAGTAAATACAGTAAAGAAAGGGGTATAATACACACACAAAAAAGAAAGATGGTACATATAGGAAACAGTTTTGTAATAACCGTAAATATGGGTGAAGGGTTTTCCTGACGTACCATTGCCTAAGGTTATAGTAGTATGTACTTAAAGAGAGTGTACATCTAATTGAATGACAAAACAACCTTTTTTTTATAGTCAAAAAGATAATGTTAATGAACTAACAGCCTTCCAACGGAAAGGTGAACCACTCAGTAAAATACTGTTAGGGTCTACAAAGTTTTCTTTGGTAACCAACCAGTGAAAAATAACCAGAAACTAGTCCTGAACCACTGGTTAGGCCAAAAGCCAATAACTGCAGTCAATGAAAACATTTAGTTATTGCCTTATCAAGAGCATGAAGAATCATACCTGCAGGAATCTGTACAGGACTAATTGGACGGGGCTAGGCCCGGAGTGTCTAGCCATTGTTGCCATATTTTATAAAATTTTTAGCAGCATTTCTATGCCAATATGTTAGTTTTTCTTTAATAAGGATGACATTTACTTATTCAATCCACTGTTTTGTCGTTGGGATGCACGTTGATAACCATAGACGAGCAATTTACTTGTGAGCGATGTACAATAGTCCTGCCAAATTACAGGATTTAATGGAACAGTGGTTTGATAGACTGATGAAATTATATCAGTCACAGCTTTCAGTATCGGAAAAGTTTTGGACATCGCCACAACAAATGGATAAGATCTCCATCAGCTCCATTATACTTGGGGCATAATGGCGACTCTCTGCTTCCCCATCTGTGAAGTAGTACCGGGGTACGGTAAGTTCTATGCAAAATGAACAACTGTGAAAGTCGGTAGGATCGAGAGACTGAAACATTTGACATAGACTGCAGGCAAAGATCCCATTCTTCACCCTCAATCTCACCCAAATCTTGTTCCCACCTATGTCTACACGGTAACCCAGCCACATCCTGTGTCCTTGTAGAGAGGGTATTATAAATCTGTGAGATCATTCCCTTTTTATCCTGTACAGCTAGAATATTGTTTATTAAGGGGTGTTCTATGAGCTCCAATCTAGAGTGCCATGCCCGAGTCTGCAGGGCATGTTGAAGCCGGGGAAATCTGTAGAAGTACTGTATTTCTTTCCTTTTATCTCCATTGCCTTTCTGTTCTGTAGCCTCATAGTGTATCTGTAGGGATGAGCTTCATGTTCGAGTCGAACCTATGTTCGACTCGAACATCAGCTGTTCAGTCGTTCGCCGAATTCCGAAAGTTAAGGGCCGTTCGCGCCAAATTCGTGTGGCGCGTCACAGCCCATAATTCACTGCGGCATCGCAGTGCATTGCTGGCTGATGATTGGCCAAGCATGCACTATGACCCGCATGTTTGGCCCATCACAGCGTAGTCGGTAGAGAGAGCTGTAATTGGCCAAAGCCAGGGTGTCTTTGGCCAATTATGGCACAAGGTTTTTTTTTGCGAGCTCTGCACAGTGTTCATCTAAAGCTACAAGTTAGTGTAGTGCGTCCTGCTCACGGTGTTCAGCTAAAACTACAAGTTAGTGTAGTGAGACCTCTGCACAGTGTTCATCTAAAACTACAAGTTAGTGTAGTGCGTCCTGCTCAAAGTGCAGCTAAAACTACAAGTTAGTGTAGTGAGACCTCTGCACAGTGTTCATCTAAAGCTACAAGTTAGTGTAGTGCGTCCTGCTCACAGTGTTCAGCTAAAACTACAAGTTAGTGTGGTACGTCCTCCTCACAGTGTTCAACTAAACCTACAAGTTATTTTTTTGCGAGCTCTGCACAGTGTTCATCTAAAGCTACAAGTTAGTGTAGTGCGTCCTGCTCACAGTGTTCAGCTAAAACTACAAGTTAGTGTAGTGAGACCTCTGCACAGTGTTCATCTAAAGCTACAAGTTAGTGTAGTGCATTCTGCTCACAGTGTTCAGCTAAAACTACAAGTTAGTGTGGTACGTCCTCCTCACAGTGTTCAACTAAACCTACAAGTTATTTTTTTGCGAGCTCTGCACAGTGTTCATCTAAAGCTACAAGTTAGTGTAGTGCGTCCTGCTCACAGTGTTCAGCTAAAACTACAAGTTAGTGTAGTGAGACCTCTGCACAGTGTTCATCTAAAGCTACAAGTTAGTGTAGTGCGTTCTGCTCACAGTGTTCAGCTAAAACTACAAGTTAGTGTGGTGCGTCCTCCTCACAGTGTTCAGCTAAACCTACAAGTTATTTTTTTGCAAGCTCTGCACAGTGTTTATCTAAACCTACAAGTAAGTGTAGTGTGTCCTGCTCACAGTGTTCAGCTAAAACTACAAGTTAGTGTAGCGAGACCTCTGCACAGTGTTCATCTAAAACTACAAGTTAGTGTAGTGCGTCCTGCTCAAAGTGCAGCTAAAACTACAAGTTAGTGTAGTGAGACCTCTGCACAGTGTTCATCTAAAGCTACAAGTTAGTGTAGTGCGTCCTGCTCACAGTGTTCAGCTAAAACTACAAGTTAGTGTGGTACGTCCTCCTCACAGTGTTCAACTAAACCTACAAGTTATTTTTTTGCGAGCTCTGCACAGTGTTCATCTAAAGCTACAAGTTAGTGTAGTGCGTCCTGCTCACAGTGTTCAGCTAAAACTACAAGTTAGTGTAGTGAGACCTCTGCACAGTGTTCATCTAAAGCTACAAGTTAGTGTAGTGCATTCTGCTCACAGTGTTCAGCTAAAACTACAAGTTAGTGTGGTACGTCCTCCTCACAGTGTTCAACTAAACCTACAAGTTATTTTTTTGCGAGCTCTGCACAGTGTTCATCTAAAGCTACAAGTTAGTGTAGTGCGTCCTGCTCACAGTGTTCAGCTAAAACTACAAGTTAGTGTAGTGAGACCTCTGCACAGTGTTCATCTAAAGCTACAAGTTAGTGTAGTGCATTCTGCTCACAGTGTTCAGCTAAAACTACAAGTTAGTGTGGTACGTCCTCCTCACAGTGTTCAACTAAACCTACAAGTTATTTTTTTGCGAGCTCTGCACAGTGTTCATCTAAAGCTACAAGTTAGTGTAGTGCGTCCTGCTCACAGTGTTCAGCTAAAACTACAAGTTAGTGTAGTGAGACCTCTGCACAGTGTTCATCTAAAGCTACAAGTTAGTGTAGTGCGTTCTGCTCACAGTGTTCAGCTAAAACTACAAGTTAGTGTGGTGCGTCCTCCTCACAGTGTTCAGCTAAACCTACAAGTTATTTTTTTGCAAGCTCTGCACAGTGTTTATCTAAACCTACAAGTAAGTGTAGTGTGTCCTGCTCACAGTGTTCAGCTAAAACTACAAGTTAGTGTAGCGAGACCTCTGCACAGTGTTCATCTAAAACTACAAGTTAGTGTAGTGCGTCCTGCTCAAAGTGCAGCTAAAACTACAAGTTAGTGTAGTGAGACCTCTGCACAGTGTTCATCTAAAGCTACAAGTTAGTGTAGTGCGTCCTGCTCACAGTGTTCAGCTAAAACTACAAGTTAGTGTGGTACGTCCTCCTCACAGTGTTCAACTAAACCTACAAGTTATTTTTTTGCGAGCTCTGCACAGTGTTCATCTAAAGCTACAAGTTAGTGTAGTGCGTCCTGCTCACAGTGTTCAGCTAAAACTACAAGTTAGTGTAGTGAGACCTCTGCACAGTGTTCATCTAAAGCTACAAGTTAGTGTAGTGCATTCTGCTCACAGTGTTCAGCTAAAACTACAAGTTAGTGTGGTACGTCCTCCTCACAGTGTTCAACTAAACCTACAAGTTATTTTTTTGCGAGCTCTGCACAGTGTTCATCTAAAGCTACAAGTTAGTGTAGTGCGTCCTGCTCACAGTGTTCAGCTAAAACTACAAGTTAGTGTAGTGAGACCTCTGCACAGTGTTCATCTAAAGCTACAAGTTAGTGTAGTGCGTTCTGCTCACAGTGTTCAGCTAAAACTACAAGTTAGTGTGGTGCGTCCTCCTCACAGTGTTCAGCTAAACCTACAAGTTATTTTTTTGCAAGCTCTGCACAGTGTTTATCTAAACCTACAAGTAAGTGTAGTGTGTCCTGCTCACAGTGTTCAGCTAAAACTACAAGTTAGTGTAGCGAGACCTCTGCACAGTGT
The DNA here is from genome assembly GCA_037952925.1 of Lithobates clamitans. NCBI lineage: Eukaryota > Metazoa > Chordata > Amphibia > Anura > Ranidae > Lithobates > Lithobates clamitans. The sequence continues at coordinate 6,494,178 of JBBGZY010000093.1, forward strand.
TCATCTAAAACTACAAGTTAGTGTAGTGCGTCCTGCTCAGTGTTTAGCTAAAACTACAAATTAGTGTAGTGAGACCTCTGCACAGTGTTCATCTAATGCTACAAGTTAGTGTAGTGCGTCCTGCTCACAGTGTTCAGCTAAAACTACAAGTTAGTGTGGTGCGTCCTCCTCACAGTGTTCAGCTAAACCTACAAGTTATTTTTTTGCGAGCTCTGCACAGTGTTCAGCTAAAGCTACCTGTAGAAGGTTGGTGGTGTTCACATACTACAGGCAGGCAGTTGATTTTGCTAGCTGCAGTATCAGTACATATATATATATATATATATATATATATATATATATATATATATATATATATATATATATATCCCAGCTTAGTGCAGCTACAGGCCATTAGTATGTCTGGAAGGCCAAGAAGGAGAGGCAGACAGTCACAAGCCAATAAAAGAGGGCAAGCAGGCTCTGTGTCTAGTGCTGGTCGTGGAGACAGTGCATCCTCATCAGCACGTGGCCATGGGACACGCTTGGCCTTTTTTTCGGCAGCTCGAGCCGCAACATGCGGAAGACTTGGTCGAGTGGATGACCAAGCCGTCCTCATCCTCCTCATCCTCTCTCACCCATGCTCAGGGTACTTTGTCTGGCAAAGCAGCGGCCTCTTCCCTCGGCTCAATGTCATCAGTGACTCCTTCCCTAGCCCCACCATGTCCTCCTGAGGAGTCCCTCGAACTGTTTGACCACAGTTGTGGGTACATGCTCCAGGAGGATGCCCAGCGTTTGAAAGGCTCTGATGATGATACTGAGCTCGATGAAGGCAGTAACGTGAGCACGGACAGAGGGGGTGCCCAAGAAGGACAGCAATCTGGCAGTCATGCTCCCCCTGCTGCAGCATACATACTACTGGAGGGGATGATGAGGTCACTGACTCAACGTGGGTGCCTGATAGGAGAGGGGAGGAGGAGGAGGCAGCACATCACCAACGAGGCAGGATGCCCTCCAGGGGCCAGCCTAAGGGCAGCACACTGACTGCATCACACCCCAAAGCTCCACATGTGCAGGGCACTGCAGTCTCTGCGCGTTATTCAAAAAGTTCTTTGGTGTGGGCCTTTTTTGAGATGAGTGCTTCAGATCGCACAGCTGCTATTTGCAACATATGTCTCAAGCGTATCTCGTGTGGCCAAAACATCTCCCGCTTGGGTACCACATGCTTGACCAGACATATGTTGACCTGCCATGCAGTTCGTTGGCAAGCGTATCTAAAAGACCCACACCAAAGAACAAAGAGGACCTCTCCTTGCTCCTCATCAGCTGAGATCTCCAACCCCACTATACCTTCAGTCCTCTCTGAGACCTGCACTGAGAGGAATGAAGGTGTAGAATTAGGTGTGTCACAGCCAAGTACTTGTGGGCAATCTGCTTTCAGTACACCGACGTCAGATTGTACCAGGCAAATTTCCCTGCCCCAGCTGCTGCACCGCCAAAAGAAGTTTGCTCCCAGCCATTCACATGCCCAGCGGTTGAATGCTAGCTTGGCAAAATTGCTAGCAGTTCAACTGCTGCCTTTTCAGTTGGTAGACTCTGCCCCCTTCCGTGAGTTTGTGGAATGTGCGGTTCTTCAGTGGCAGGTACCCAAACGCCACTTTTTCTCACGGAAGGCGATTCCGGCTCTCTACCGGCATGTGGAAGGCAATGTCCATGCCTCGCTGGACAGGCGGTCAGCGATAAGGTGCATATTACTGCTGACTCATGGTCCAGCAGGCATGGACAGGGATGTTACCTAAGTTTCACGGCGCATTGGCTGACTCTGCTGGCAGCTGGGAAGGATGCAGGACAAGGTGCAGTAGTGTTGGAGGTTGTTCCACCACCACGCCTCCAAAATGCCACTACTAATGATTGTGACACACCTCTCTGCTCCACCCCCTCCTCTTCTTCTTCCTCCATGGCCTCTTCCTGTGCTTTGTCCTCGGAACCAACGATGCTCTGTAGGCATTCAAGGGGCTACGCAAGTACGCAGGCCAAAAGATGCCATGCGGTGCTTGAGCTGCTGTGCTTGGGGGACAGGAGCCACACTGGGGCAGAGGTTCTGTCAGCTCTGCAGGGGCAGGTTCAGAGGTGGTTGACGCCAACTTAACGCAGGAATGGTGGTTTGCGAAAATGGCAGCAACCTCCTCTCTGCCCTCCGACAGGGACAAATGACCCATGTGCCCTGTTTGGCTCACGTCCTTAACTTGGTGGTGCAGCGGTTCTTGGGCAGGTACCCGGGCTTACATGATGTCCTGAGGCAGGCCAGGAAAGTCTGTGTGCATTTCCGCCGGTCATATAATGCCAGTGCTCGGCTGGCAGGAACAGTATCTAGTTAAATGGAAAGGGTACCCCCCGGAGGACAATTCTTGGGAGCCCGCTAGCAATATTCACGCCCCTCGTCTAGTGCGAGAGTTTCACAGAAGACATCCTGGGATCCGAGCTAGGTTGGGCACCCGGAAGTTGCCCCTTGGGGGGGGCACTGTCAGGGAAATGCCAGAATCAGGGCCTGTCAATATAGGCATTTCCCCATGCGCCTGCGTGGTAGAATTGCACATCGGCACGTACCGTTTCACAGTCGGCGGGTACGAGCGCGTGTTCCGAACGGATCCGCTCACGTGGCTGCACGACGCAGCGCATCGTTACGAACGCGTGCACGCACATCGGGACGTTCCCCTGGCGGGCCTATATAAAGACGGCTATGGCCTGTGTTTTGTTGCTGGTTTGTCTTTTCAGCTCCTGTAACCTGCTCCTGAATCTGTGTTCCTGTGCCTACCCGTTGTGACCCGGACCAACCCCGACTCTACTTGAACCTCTCTTGTGCTTGACCCTCGGCTGCCTTCTGGACTTCGCTACCTGCCTGACTACCTGTGTTTGACCCTCGGCCTGCTCCTGGACTTGCTTCTGCCTTACCCTACTGTGGATTATCTGCCTGCCTGATTACCTGTGTTTGACCCTCGGCCTGCTCCTGGACTTGCTTCTGCCTTACCCTACTGTGGATTATCTACCTGCCTGATTACCTGTGTTTGACTCTCGGCCTGCTCCTGCACTTGCTTCTGCCTCACCCTACTGTTGGATTACCTGCCTGCCTGGCCACCTGTGTTTGACCCCCGGCCTGTTCTTGGACTTTGTCTCAACCTTACCCAGTGTTGGACTTTTGCCTACTTGCATACCGGTGTTTGACCCTCGGCCTACTTCCAGACGTCTGCCTTGTGATTGACCCTCAGTACCCGGCTCAGCTACCCAGCACGGATCTCTTCCCTGCCTGAAGAATCGCCCAGCTCCTCTACTACCTGCTGGCGACCCGTGCTTCTTCGTGCCCAATACCCGCTGTGCCACTTCCAGAGGGTATCGTGCGCCCAGCTGCAAGGGGAGCCTCTCTCAGCAATTCGGCCTTGGTGAGTACCTGACAGAGCGGTGGAGAAGGTGGCCGTCTGACCGATGCGTTCAGACAATTTTTTGGTCCGCAGCCCCAAGGTATGTTCGGTTCCAGCAACCATCGCCAGCGTCTGTTTTACATGGTGCAGGAATACCTAGGGGCAAGATCTGACTTGGACACCTTTCCCACCTAAAATCCTTTGGGTTACTGGGTCTTGAGGATGGATCACTGGCCAGAGCTTGCACAGTATGCAATTGAGCTACTGGCCTGTCCTGCATCCAGCGTTCTTTCGGAACGCACATTCAGTGCAGCTGGAGGCTTTGTAACCGATCACAGGGTGCGTCTGTCCACCGACTCGGTCGATCGACTGACCTTCATAAAAATGAATCAGTCTTGGATCACCACCAGCTACCAAGCACCTGATGCTGATGTAACCGAATAATTTTTTTAAAAATCTCAGATCCCTTCAAAGACTACCTATGCTGATGCTGAGTGACTATACTGAGTAATTATCCTCTTCCTCCTCAATGATCACGCTGATAGCTTGTAAGAACATTTTTGGTTCTGGGCGCCACCACCAGTGCCTAAGGCCTAATTTTTCAGCCCCTGTTTAACAGGGGCATGTAATTACAATTTTTGATGCAATACTTTGCAGCAGGGCTCGTTCCTGCGTTCCAACTAGAGTATCTGTGAGGGGTTGCAGTGTTGTGGCACCAGCATCAGTGCCTAAGGCCTAATTTTTCAGCCCCTGTTCAACAGGGGCATGTAATTACAATTCTTGATCTAATATTGCACAGCAAGGCCCATTTCTGCGCCCACCAAGAGCGAGTGAGGACTTACAGTGTTGTGGCACCAGCACCACCACCACCACCAAAGGCCCAATTTTTCTGCCCTTGTTCAACAGGGGCATGTAATTACAATTCTTGATCTAATATTTCACAGCAGGGCCCGTTTCTGCACCCACCAAGAGCGAGTGAGGACTTACAGTGTTGTGGCACCAGCACCACCACCGCCAAAGGCCCAATTTTTCTGCCCTTGTCCAACACGGGCATGTAATTACAATTCTTGATCTAATATTTCACAGCAGGGCCCGTTTCTGTGCCCACCAAGAGCGAGTGAGGACTTACAGTGTTGTGGCACCAGCACCACCACCACCACCAAAGGCCCAATTTTTCTGCCCTTGTTCAACAGGGGCATGCAATTACAATTCTTGATCTAATATTTCACAGCAGGGCCCGTTTCTGCACCCACCAAGAGCGAGTGAGGACTTACAGTGTTGTGGCACCAGCACCACCACCACCACCAAAGGCCCACTTTTTCTGCCCTTGTCCAACAGGGGCATGTAATTACAATTCTTGATCTAATATTTCACAGCAGGGCCCGTTTCTGCACCCACCAAGAGCGAGTGAGGACTTACAGTGTTGTGGCACCACCACCACCGCCAAAGGCCCAATTTTTCTGCCCTTGTTCAACAGGGGCATGTAATTACAATTCTTGATCTAATATTTCACAGCAGGGCCCTGTGAGGGCTTACAGTGTTGTGGCCACAACAACACCTAAGGCCCAAATTTCTGCTGAGTATATAGGGCACAAACAACTCCTACTTGCAAACGGAAGGAGACAACAGGAAGTGAGATGAAATCTACCCCTAGGAAGGGAAATTCTCTCCTGTAAGAGTTAATATGGGAAAAACATTTCTCCTTTTCACTGATGCTTTCCAATCCTTGTTCCACAAAAAACCCCAAATTTTTAAAAAACATTTGTCATTGGGACAAAAAGTGAGGTGAAATCTTCTGAAGAGGAGGACAGACAGCAAAACAAATGTCACAGGGGTGTTAACCCTTCCCTATGTTTTCCAAAAAGCTTAAAAAAGATTTTTTGGCTGGAGCTAAACACGTTAAAAGTGTACCCGTTCAAAATTACAAACAGATTCTACTTAACAACAAACCTACAGTCCCTGTCTTGTTTGCACCGCCTGTATACTGCTGTTCAGAGTACAGAGCCTGTATATTGCTGTTTCCTTTTTTGGGTGCGGGGTTCCCCTTAATATCCATACAAGACCCAAAGGGCCTGGTAATGGACTGGGGGGTACCCATGCCGTTTGTCTCACTGATTTTCATCCATATTGCCAGGACCCGACATTACATTAAAGCTGCAAGCAGTTTTAAATGACTTTTTTTCCTTTAAAAATGACATTTTGTGCAGGGACTGTTCTAAGCACGGGAAACACGCGCCACTTTACAGGCATACTATAGACACCCCCCAGGTACGATATTTAAAGGAATATTTCACTTTTTTTTTTTTTTACTTTAAACATCATTAAAATCACTGCTCCCGAAAAAACTGACGTTTTTAAAAGTTTTTTTTGCATTGATACATGTCCCCTGGGGCAGGACCCGGGTCCCCAAACGCTTTTTAGGACAATAACATGCAAATTAGCCTTTAAAATTAGCACTTTTGATTTCAAACGTTCGAGTTCCATAGACGTCAATGGGGTTCTAACGTTCGTGCAAATTTTCGGTCCGTTCGCAGGTTCTGGTGCGAACCGAACCGGGGGGTGTTCGGCTCATCCCTATGTATCTGTAGTGTGGGAATATCTTAAGGCCTGTACAAACAGAAGATTGTATGAAAGATACAGATTTGAAGCAAATGTACGATAATCTGATCATTAGTACACAGGTTTCAAGAGCCAACCAGGACAGGTCTTGTGAAATTATCTGAAGGGACAAGCACAAAAATGTTTCTCATACTATAACAGATAGTACATTTTTAATTTAATCAGTACAGTTTGCATCAGAAAATACAATACACATGCAATACATTACATTACATCACATCCGTATTTTTAATTTGTTGAACGAGAATTTTTGTAACTTTAGTAACCTCTTCATTTTCGATATGAGACTAGCATGCAAAAAAAAACAGACGTTCATTTGTCTGATAATCTCATTGTGTGTACCAGATTTAATGCATTGCTGCCTCTGATTGCTAGTTTTAGATTTGTATTGTGATTTGATGATGGCACCACCGTGTTGCTCACTGTTCTCTTTGCCAGAAGTATGCCATTTAGAGATCACCCAGAATCCCTGCAGGCTTGTTTACAAAAAAAAACTCCCACAGTTTACAGCTAAATCTATGGTCAATCATGCGGTCCAGTGATGTAGAGTGTCTGGACTGGTTAACACCAGGGCCGTCTTTAAGGCAGGGCAAAAGAGGCAGCTGCCCTGGGCCCCATGATTGTTGTGGGGCCCAAAGCAGCTGCCTCATACTTAGCAGCTATCCCAGTTTAAATTCCCTTATCCCTTGCAGTTTTTTAGTCCCATGCTGTGTCCTGATATCTCAGTGTGAAGTTCTGTTATTAACCACTTCAGCCCCGGAAGGATTTACCCCCTTCCTGACTAGAGCACTTTTTACAATTTGGCACTGCATCGCTGGTTTGCGCAAAAGTTATAGCGTCTACAAACTAGGGTACATTTTCTACAATTTACACAGCTTTTAGTTTATGACTGCCTATCTCATTTCTTGAGGTACTAAAATGGCAGGGCAGTACAAACCCCCCCAAATGACCCCATTTTGGAAAGTAGACACCCCAAGGAAATTGCTGAGAGGCATGTTAAGCCCATTGAATATTACATTTTTTTGTCCCAAGTGATTGAATAATGATAAAAAAATAAAAATAAAAATTTTTTTACAAAAAGTTGTCACTAAATGAAATATTGCTTACACATGCCATGGTTATATGTGGAATTGCGCCCCAAAATACATTTAGCTGCTTCTCCTGAGTATGGGGATACCACATGTGTGGGACTTTTTGGGAGCCTAACCGCGTACGGGGCCCTGAAAACCAAGCACCGCCTTCAGGATTTCGAAAGGCGTAAATTTTTGATTTCACTCCTCACTACCTATCACAGTTTTGAACGTCATAAAATGCCAAGATGGCACAAAACTCCCCCAAATGACCCCATTTTTGAAAGTAGACAACCCAAGCTATTTGCTGAGAGGCATGTTGAGTCCATGGAATATTTTATATTTTGACATAAGTTGCGGGAAAATGACAAACTTTTTTTTTTTGCACAAAGTTGTCACTAAATGATATATTGCTCAAACATGCCATGGGCATATGTGGAATTACACACCAAAATACATTCTGCTGCTTCTCCTGAGTATGGGGATACCACATGTGTGGGACTTTTTAGGGGCCTAGCCGCGTACGGGGCCCCGAAAACCAAGCACCGCCTTCAGGATTTCGAAAGGCGTGCATTTTTGATTTCACTCCTCACAACCTATCACAGTTTTGAAGGCCATAAAATGCCAAGATGGCACAAACCCCCCCCCAAATGACCACATTTTTGAAAGTAGACAACCCAAGCTATTTGCTGAGAGGCATGTTGAGTCCATGGAATATTTTATATTTTGACATAAGTTGCGGGAAAATGACAAACTTTTTTTTTTTTTTTGCACAAAGTTTTCACTAAATGATATATTGCTTAAACATGCCATGGGCATATGTGGAATTACACCCCAAAATACATTCTGCTGCTTCTCCTGAGTACGGGGATACCACATGTGTGGGACTTTTTGGGAGCCTAGCCGCGTACGGGGCCCCGAAAACCAAGCACAGCCTTCAGGATTTCTAAGGGCGTAAATTTTTGATTTCACTCCTCACTACCTATCACAGTTTTGAAGGCCATAAAATGCCAAGATGGCACAAAACCCCCCAAATTACCCCATTTTTGAAAGTAGACAGCCCAAGCTATTTGTTGAGAGGCATGTTGAGTCCATGGAATATTTTATATTTTGCCACAAATTGCGGGAAAGTGACAAACTTTTTTTTTTTTTTTGCACAAAGTTGTCACTAAATGATATATTTCTCAAACATGCCATGGGCATATGTGGAATTACACTCCAAAATACATTCTGCTGCTTCTCCTGAGTATGGGGATACCACATGTGTGGGACTTTTTGGGGGCCTAGCTGCATACGGGGCCCCGAAAACCAATCACTGCCTTCAGGATTTCTAAGGGCATAAATTTTTGATTTCACTCCTCACTACCTATCACAGTTTCGTAGGCCAAAAAAGGCCAAGATAGCACAAAACCCCCCATATGACCCCATTTTGGAAAGTAGACACCCCAAGCTATTTGCTGAGAGGCATGGTGAGTATTTTGCAGCTCTCATTTGTTTTCGAAAAGGAAGAAAGACAAGAAAAATTTTTTTTTTCTTTTTTCAATTTTCAAAACTTTGTGACAAAAAGTGAGGTCTGCAAAATACTCGCCATACCTCTCAGCAAATAGCTTGGGTTTTGTGCCATCTGGGCATTCCATGGCCTCCGAAACTGTGATAGGCAGTGAAGAGTGAAATCAAAAATGTACACCCTTAGAAAGCCTGAAGGTGGTGCTTGGTTTTCGGGGTCCCGTACGCAGCTAGGCTTTCCAAAAAGTCTCACACATGTGGTATCCCCGAACTCAGGAGAAGCAACAGAATGTATTTTGGGGTGTAATTTCACATATTCCCATGGCATGTTTGAGCAATGTATCATTTAGTGACAACTTTGTGCAAAAAAAAATAAATTTATTTTTCCCGCAACTTGTGTCACAATATAAATATTCCATGGACTTGACATGCCTCTCAGCAAATAGCTTGGGGTGTCTACTTTCCAAAATGGGGTCATTTTGGGGGTTTTGAACTGTCCTGGCATTTTATGCACAACATTTAGAAGCTTATGTCACACATCACCCACTCTTCTAACCACTTGAAGACAAAGCCCTTTCTGACACTTTTTGTTTACATGAAAAAATTATTTTTTTTTGCAAGAAAATTACTTTGAACCCCCAAACATTATATATTTTTTTAAAGCAAAGGCCCTACAGAGTAAAATGGTGGGTGTTTAATTAGTTTTTTTCAGATAGTATTTGCGCAGCGATTTTTCAAACACATTTTTTTGGGAAAAAACACACTTTTTTAAATTTTAATGCACTAAAACACACTATATTTCCCAAATGTTTGATGAAATAAAAAAGATGATCTTAGGCCGAGTACATGGATACCAAACACGACATGCTTTTAAATTGCGCACAAATGTGCAGTGGCGACAAACTAAATACATTTTAAATGCCTTTACAGGTTACCACTTTATATTTACAGAGGAGGTCTACTGCTAAAATTACTGCCCTCAATCTGACCTTCGTGGTGATACCTCACATGCATGGTGCAATTGCTGTTTACATTTGACGCCAGACCTACGCTTGTGTACGCCTTTGCGCGAGAGCGGGGGGGGGGGACAGGGGTGCTTTTTTTTTTTTTTCTTTCTTATTTTTTTTCTTGCTTTTTTATCTTATTTTTAAACTGTTCCTTTCATTTTATTTTTTTTTAGCATTTTTATTGTTATCTCAGGGAATGTAAATATCCCCTATGGTAGCAATAGGTAGTGACAGGTACTCTTTTTTGAAAAAATTGGGGTCTATTAGACCCTAGATCTCTCCTCTGCCCTCAAAGCATCTGACCACACCAAGATTGGTGTGATAAAATGCTTTCCCAATTTCCCAATGGCGCTGTTTACATCCGGCAAAATCTAAGTCATAAAATGCTCGTAGCTTCAGGTTTCTTAGGCCATAGAGATGATTGGAGCCATTCTGGTCTCTGATCAGCTCTATGGTCAGCTGGCCGAACCAACGGCTGCATTTTCAGGTTCCCTGTTGGGACAGGAGAACCAGAGAAAAACATGGAAGATGGTGGGGGGGGGGGCATTTCCTCCCACTGCTTGTAAAAGCAGTCTAGAGGCTAATTAGCTGCTAGGATTGCTTTTATATGAAAGCCGACCGCTGGCTGAAAAGAATGATACCAAGATGATACCTAACCCTGCAGGCATCATTCTGGTATAACCACTTAAAGTCCAGCAACATACCAGTACCTTGCTGGTCCTTGTTGGGCATATATTGTAAACTTTTTTTTCATGCAGCCTGTGGGCTGAACGAAAAAAAGAGATTGATCGGTGGGTATGCCCACCATTAGAATACCTCCCTTCATCCACCCACTTCTAATGATGGGCATATATGCACCATTTATATATGCCGGAGCATGGGAGCATCCTCCCGCAAAAGGTAGGAGCAAATTGCTCCTCCGCCCACTGCTGCCCCCCATGCTTCGGCATATATGCTGAAGTATGTAACTGTGGTGGTGAAATCACTTTATGTTTTGTGGGAGCAAATGCTGTTGCTGTCAAGATAAATAAATTTGCGCTGCAACTGAATGGCGTACCTGCTAAGCAAATGATGGTTAACAATAAAACAAAGTAATATTACAGTATAACAGTAAGACTTACCATACCTGGAAAGCAAATACAAAAAAAACATAGTAAAAAATAAAACATTTAATACAACCTGTGCCTAAAATATATATATGCCGAAGCATGGGGGCATCCTCCCGCAAAAGGTAGGCACAAATCCCTCCGCCACCCACTGCTGCCCCCACGCTTCCACATATATGCTGAAGTATGTAACTGTGGTGGTGAAATCACCTCCGACAGCGCTGGAGTCACGGCTTTATGTATCGTGGGAGCAAACGCTGTTCCTTTCAAGATAGATAAATACGTGCTGCAGCTGAATGGCGTACCTGAAAACAAAAAAATGGTTAACAATAAAACACAGTAAACTATAAAAAAATTACATACCTGAAAAGCAAACATAACAACAATAAAACATTGCAGAATAGAATACAGTAAAAAATAGCAGAACAATAGAGAGAGAATATAGAGAGAGAGAACAATAAAACGACAACTATTTTTTTTTTTTATTTTATATTTTTTTTGTGTATTTTTTTTTTTTTTTACTTTTTTTTTTTTATAATTGTAACTTTTATAACTGTAACTGGTTCCAGGTTTGGGTCTCTCAAAATGCAATGGCATCTTGGGAGACCCTGTGAAAGTGTGTCCTAGTCTGTGCAATGCTGTACCCTACGCTAAAACATTCAGCAATGCATAGACCAGGATTGTCAGGACAGGAGGGACAATAATACCGGGTGTCATGCCTATATCCGCGCTTTCTGCAGACACAACATTTTCTTTGGGAGGCTCGTTGGGTAGGGGTACTCGGGAGGACATAAGGAAAATGCCTCTCATGCAGCCGGCTTACTGCATTTGGTTGGGGAAGGTGAGGTGGAGCACCGTCTGGATACAGAAGGGCTCTGACGATCTCTTCCTGGAATTTAAGGAAGGATCCAGTCTGTCCTGAAGCTATGTATAGCACATGAGCGTTCAGCAAAGCCAATTAAAATAAGTATACAGACACTTTTTTGTACCAGCGTCTGGCCTTACGGGCAACTAGGTACGGCGCCAACAACTGGTCGTTGAGGTCCACCCCTCCCAAATTTTGGTTATATTCGTGGACACAGAGGGGTTTCTCCACAACACCAGTCGCCGTAGTCATTTGGACCGTCGTGTCTGCATGAAGGGAGGTAAGAACGAAAACATTCTTATTGTCCCTCCACTTCATAGCGAGCAAATTTTTACACCGCAAGCTGGCTCTCTCCCCCAGCCTAAGACGGGAATCTACAAGCCACTGGGGAAAGCCCCGGCGATTAGATCGCACGGTGCCACATGCTCCAATTTGATGATCAAAAAGGTGACTAAAACGTGGCACGCTCGTGTAATAATTGTCCACATATAAATGGTACCCCTTTCCGAATAAGGGTGACTCCAAGTCCCACACAATCTTGCAAGCGCTTCCTATGTAGTCAGGGCAGTTTGTCGACTCTACGTGACTATCTTTTCCCTCGTAAACCATAAATCTACATGTATAGCCTGTGGCCCTGTCACAGAGCTTATACATCTTGACCCCGTATCTGGCACGCTTGCTGGGAAGGTACTGTTTGAATGACAAGCGGCCAGAAAATTTAATCAGGGACTCATCAACGCAGACAACTTGATGGGGAGTAAACAAGTCTGCAAAACGTTGGTTGAAAAGGTTTTAGGAGGGGCCGAATTTGGTAGAGCCGAGCGTACTCAGGGTCTCCACGAGGACGACAGAGTTCATTGTTGTTGAAGTGCATGAACCGCAAGATCTGCTCGTATCGTGCCCTGGTCATGGAGGCAGAGAACAAGGGCATGTGGTGAATTGGGTCAGTGGACCAATATGACCGCAACTGACTCTTTTTAGTTATGCCCATGTTAAGGGAAAGGCCCAGAAAGAGCTTAAATTCGAAAACCTTAATTGGTCTCCAATCTCTGGCAAGGGAGGACTAGGGAATAGTGGCGATGTGTTGACCAGCGTACAAATTGCTTTGGTCCACAATAGATCTATAGAGATCTTCGGTGAAAAACAGTGAATAAAAATCAAATGGCGTAAAATAAACTGTTTCCACCTGAATTCCGGGATGGCCAGTGAATGGGGGAAATACGGGTGCTGCAGAAGTGGTGGGCTCCCAATTAGGATTGGCGAATGCAGCAGGAAGGGCACTATGGGCACGATGGGCCTGTGTTCGTCTTCTTGGTGGCAGCGGGACACTACTTGTGCTTGCCACCTCGCCAGCTTGAACTGCACTTATGGGACTCGCCACATCACCACGTGATACTGCAGTGCTGGATGTACGACCAGGGTGTACTAGGCCGCTGGTGCTTGCCAGTTCACCAGAAGGAATAGCGGCGCTAGTACTGCTTTGCTCCATATGAGAGCCCTGCGGTTCTTGCACATCAAGGACAGAAGAAGAAGTTTGGGGTCTGGTACGCCTGACCTTGGCAGGGACCACAACTCCGTCGTCAGAGCTATCTGTCATGGAGCCGCTGTCCTCTACAGGATCGTATTCTGAGCCTGAATCTGACAGATGAGTGACTTCCTCTTCACTATCTGTCATGCTCAGAAACGTGTAGGCCTCTTCACTAGTGTACCTTCGATTTGCCATTTTGGGCTCTAAATTTAGTGGTACACTAGTGAGACTCACAGGCAAAAAAGCTCCTGACTGTCAACGACTGTATCAAAACGCTACCAAAAAACTGTTAGCGATCGCAGGGATCAAGCCTGACTCTGTGAACGCTGCAGTTATGTGTACTTAGTGTTTTGTAAGTGATCGATCTATACTGCACTTGGGTGGGCTGGGCTGGGCTGGGCCGAGGGGCAAAACACAGGTGCTAGCAGGTATCTGGGCTGATCCCGCTAACACTGCATTTTTGGGGACCCTAAACTGCTGGGGACGCTAGTATAGATCTGATCGGATCAGATATTGATCCGTTCAAATACTATAGCACTAAGGGAGGTGTATGCTGCGTGCGTGGGTGTTAGTGGTACTGGCACTAACCTGACACTGCCTGGGGCGACGCAGACCTTATCTGACCCTAAAAACTTAACTTATATCACCGCCGTGCAATTAGGGGGTTAAACCTTTATAAGGTAATAAACGGCGGGTGCCCTAAAACTATAATAAACAAACTAACTAACCAGCGTCACCCATAACAGTTATACGGTGATCACTGGTGAAAGGGTTAACCAGGGGGCAATCAGGGGGTTAAAACCTTTATTAGGTAGTGTATGGGGGTCCCTATCGCTATAAAACACTGACTGTGAAACTATATACTTACCTCCCTAACTAGCGTCACCAGTGACACTAATACAGCGATCAGAAAAACGATCGCTTAGTGACACTGGCGACGGGTGGTGATCACGGGGTTAAAACTTTATTAGGGGGGGTTAGGGGGGTACCCTAGACCTAAAGGGGGCTAACCCTAACTGCCCTAACACTTATAACTGTCACAAATGACACCAATGCAATAATCAGAAGAAAAAAAACTGCTTTTGGTGTCACTGTGACAGGGGGTACAGGGGGGTGACTGGGGGGTGATGGGGGTGTGAAAAGTGTGCCTGCATGTTCTACTGGAAGTGTATTGTTGTGCAAACTTACTTGGATGTCTTCTCTCCTCAGCGCCGGAACGAAAAGACCGGCTTGAGGAGAGATGACATCACTTCCTCCTCTTCTGTTTACATTACAGAAGCCGAGGAAGCATTTCATTCACCAGGAGCGATCGCGAGCGGGGAGCCACGAATGAGTGGCCTCCCCCTCACCTTTGATCGCCCCTGACGAGAATCCGACCGCCGCAGGCACCGGGGGGGTCCGAATGGACCCCCCGCCCGCGGGCAGGCAAGGACGTACAGGTAAGTCCTTATGCCTGCCCGTGCCATTCTGCCGACGTACATCGTCGTGCGGCGGACGGCTACTGGTTAATGCTGCCCAGCTCTGCCCTATTGCCATGTACAGATGTAAATGTAAAAAACCTGCATTAATATGTAAATAGAGGCGGCATTAATATGTAAATAGCCGCAGACCGGCGGCATTGATATATAAATAGAGGCAGCATTCATATGTATATCATGCCCCCCTGAGGTCATATCCACCATCACCTCTGCTAAATGCTGCCCACTGAGGAGGTAAAGGGGCATGCTTGAAAGTCCTGCCTACAACTGTGGTCATTAAACCTAACATCAGCCTGTTCTGCAAAGGTAAGCAAATTGGAGGTGGGACCCTTTTTCAAAATAACATGGTGCTACAGCACCATGAATTGTGGTGCATGTGATGTGGTGCATCTCAGCAGATGTGTGAGGGTGTCATTAACAATTAATGGCACTGCTGTGTGTCTGCTAAAGGGCAGGATGTTTCTGTGGTTTCAGGAAAGTGATTTTGCATGCGTTCCCGACACACAAATGTGAACGCAGGCTAAATGTTTCAGTTACATTGGTGGTCAGTGTAAATCTTCTCATTACATTGGGGCTTGGTGTACAATCCTTTCATTTACACTAGTGACCAGTGTGAAGGTCCCCATTACATTAGTGGTCAGTGTAAATCCCTCCTTACAGTGGTGGCAAGTGTAGAAAGTCTTCTTTATATTGGTAATTGGTGAAAAAAATCCTCCCTTACATTGGAGGTCCATGTAGAAGCCCCCTTTAAATTGGTGGTTAGTGTAAATCCTCCTTACATTGGTGGCCAGTGTAGAAATTCCCCTTTATTGGTTGTTAATGTAAAATCCCCCATTACATTGGTTGTCTGTGTAAATTCTTCATTGCATTGGTGATCAGTGTACATTTCCGTTTACATGGATGGTAAGTGCAGAATTACCCTTACATTGGTGGTCAGTGTAAATCCCCCTTTACATTGGTGGTCCATGTAAATCCCCCCTAACATTGGTGGTCAGTATAGACGTGTCACCTTATGTTGGTGGTCAGTACAAATCTCCTCGACTATAGTTGTCAGTGTAATTTCCCCTTTACATGGAGGTCATTGTATATTCCCCCTTACACTGGTGGTTGGTGAAAATGCTCCTATTACATTGGTGTTAGTGTAGAAATCCCTCTTTCAATTGGTAAGTGGCGTAAAATCCCCCATTACACGGTGGTCAGTGCAAATTCCCCCTCACATTGGTGGACAGTGGAAATCTCCCCTCGTGTTGGTGGTCATTGCAAGTTCCCCATTACATTGGTGGTCATTGTAAAATCCACCACGATATACTTGCCAAAGATTTCAAGCTTTGTTCTACATGATTCAGAATTTGACACAGTGTAGTGTCTCCTAGCTAATCCCATCCCCCCACCACTGCCACTGATCCCATCAACCCCCCAGCATTGCCACTAATCACAACCCTCTCCTTCCCCAGCATTTCCTAGGAGTTTTATGTCTATTAACTGGTCTCCTCACCTCCGCAGTCCAGTTAGTAAGCAGTAATGATGTGCACTAACCTCTTGCAACCAATCATTGAGCGGTAAGGATATGCAGTAACCTCTAGCAACCAATCAGTGAACAGTATTGATGTACAGTAATCTCTAGCAACCAATCAACAGGCAGAAGTCATGTTCTGTAACCTCTAGCAAATAATCAGTGAGCCATGTGTGCTGTAACCTCTAGCAGCCAGTCAGTGAGTGGTAATGGTACACTGTAACCTCTGGCAACCAATCATAATCGCTGCCTGATCTGATTCAGTAAACAGTAAACTGCTATATTTTGTATGTCTCAGAGCAGGTGGAGAATGAAACTGCATAGAAAGGGGGGGGGGGCAAGAAAATGTTTGCCCAGAGTCCAATCAATATTAAAGATGGCCATGGTTCTCACCAGATGCAGTCCACTGCATTTTCATTCTGCATCAAAAACGCATGGACAGTGTTTACTATGGATTCCAATGGCCCTAGTTCACACCAGTGCAGTGCATGCCAGTGCAATTTTTCTATATGGAACGCACCTAAAACACGGCACAAATGCACTGGAACACACATGTGCTCAACTGAGATGAAAAAAAGGGAGAAAACACATATCGGAATGCATCAAATACGCATCAAAAACAGTTGGGACTTTGTGCTATTTCACTAAAGGGGAGAAAAAAGAGGAGAACTCCTAGTTCATAAAGAAATTTGCCACTGATTTATAGAGACTCCTATTATTCTGGAGGGAGTACAGTCATCAGGATCTTCATCTCTTTTGGACATAGGGAAGGAAGTTTGTCCTCATCTGTTGTTCTTCAAGTCAAGCTGGGCATCCCCTAATCCCTATACCCTATCCAAGTTGTTTCCCCCAATAAAACAACAAAAACAAGCCCATGGACTGATTTCATGTGTCTGGATGCAAGTTGGAATTGTGTGTTGCCTGGCTGTGCAGGAATAGGGGGAACCAGTAACCAGTGTCTCCTGCGGGGGTAGCGCTACATAAATATCAAGCCATTTTTTTTTGGTCTTGAAGGATTAGATCCCCTGTCTGATTACTGTGGCTATGTAGAGCTTCATTAGAGAGATTTGCTCACTTCCTGCTGACAACAGTTTCACCAGATGTGAGGGAAAATCTGTAAAGGGAGCATGGGAAGAAATAGGGCTTCTAATCTTGCTTTACTTTACTGAATACAGTAAAGCATGGTATTTCTGTCTTTGTTGCTGTTGGAGCATCCCCTCACTTTCTCTCTAGGAAAATGTTGTCAGTAACATAGGAAGTGAGGGAAAATCTCTCTATAGGAGCCTTGGATAGCAGTAAAAACCAGAGATGGATTCCAATTCTTCCCTACTCCTACCAAATCTAAGAAAAAAAAGTTTTGGTTGGACATACATTTTAAGATCAATTACACTATTATCCCAATTGATACTGCAAGGTGCCACACGGAGGAGTCACTTTGCCATGGGGCCCCATGAACCACAGTTACAAGGTACCATGATAGTGGTACAACTCCCAGGTATAATTCCACACATACACAAATTGGACCACCATGTTTAACATAATATTAGTAGTGAAACCTAGGGTGGCAGATGGGCAGATATTTCACTAAGAATGACATGTAGGGAGTCTTTGCATAACATGTAGGGAGATATCTGAATGACATGAATGGGGTAAATTGACCCTATAGTGACATTGGTGTATGCACTGTATTTTTTTATTGTTCTACGTAGAAGAGTGTGGGGTTGGGCTAGCTCACAGAATGATATTTCAGCATGCTGAAATATCTCCCTATGTAATAACAAGGCTTACAGGTACTAAATTTCCCTCAGTTGCTCAAAAAAAAGTTTTGTTTATTGTAACTGATATTTGTAATATATTGTAGATTACTATTTACTATTAATAAGCTTCCTATGGCAAATTCTACACGGGCTCATATAATCTCTCACCAAGCCTCACTTGTTCTGCCTTTACTCAGTAAAGGTCAAATGGAAAATAACACTCCTAACTTCCTGATTTTATGGTTGATTGGACCCTAGGAACATAATTGTGGCACAGGCGGAATTTCAACTGCCGCTTGTATAGACCTGTGCAAGGGTAATTTCTAGGTCAGCACAGTAAAAACAGTCCTTAGGTGTAATCTGGATTTCAGTCAAGTGGTCATTTCTTCCCTTTCTGTAGATCTCTACATGTGTCTGCACTGTTCAATAACAATGAGCTAATATTAGTAGGCAGATCGCCTGACGTAGTACAGCAATTTTGAGTATATTGCTTCTGTTAGTAGCTGTGACTTCACTTCCTGCTTGATCCCCTTCTTTTTGGACTTCCTCCAAAAATCTAGAACTGACAGTTTTGAAGATCAAAAATGTTTTCTTTTTTTTATTCATCCAGATCTAAAACTGTAGCAGAAATTCTGCAGAATGTAATAAACGAGGAATAAAGCATATTGAATATCCGTTAGTAGGATATACAATTCCACAGAGTTCCACAGGCCACCAAATTTAACCTACCCAAACAATACAGAGACCGTTAGTCACTTGTCCATTCTTCCCGGCTCCAATAAACAGCCTACATGTTAGTCTTTTTGTAATGTATTGCTTGCAGATGGGATACTCCAAAATAGTTAGCAGGCAACAGCTAGTGGACAATCCTCTCCCAAAGTAAATTTGAACATTGAACAGTCTCCTTACAGTTTCCTTACAGTTGAAGTCCATGGGAGTAAATCACACTGGCATCTGGTTACCTTTTTCCAATGTTTAATGGCTGGTACCCAGTACAATCTTCAGAATACTACACAGTCACAGGGATCACTTTTAGAGTATTTACCCCCAAGTCCCCACAACAGCTGCCTCCTTCCAGCTTCCTCCAGATGCCACACAATCCTTCTCCAGACTAGATCCCTTGAAGAAAGCTTACAGTCAGATCCAGGCTGCTTCTAGGTCCCAGTACTGCAGCTCCTGGAACCTTTAAGCGCAGCAACCCAATCCTTAAGCTGCTTCAGGGGCAACAGGCCACCTGAGGCTGTGAACTTTCTATCCTGGGGAAATACAATCTATCCAGTGCTTCAGACTATTTATCAGCTGCCCAAACACCATCTGGGTGCAACACCTCCCCAGTGATTGACCAGATCCTGATCAATATTCAAGCTGGTCATTTAAATTCTCCCTTCCCAAACTGTAGAAGTTTCTTCTAGAGGCATACAAAACTATGCATATATATGCACAAAGGACACCCCCTCAGGTACTTTAGGGCAGCTCAAAAATGAGAGTAAGTAGAGTTTAAAAAGGACATAGGTCCATAGAAGATAGAAAGATAACATACAGTGATACAAAATATACAGTATATAGTACCCTGAACCTTAAGATACAACCCACAAATGCTGCCTGCATTTAGTAAGCTAGCTTGGGGGTTCTCAAAGTACGTTCCGATATGTTTTGGAATGAAATCCTTATTCAGGGGATTTGGGGTACAGAGAAATCTACATAATATAATAAGTAAGAGTTAACATATAGAAAAATCAGCCAACTGTGATAAATAGGGCAATGTGATCAGTATGTATAAACAGTTTTATAAACAATATGTATAAACAGTTTTTTGGTTTCAGTTAACCTATTGTTGCAGTGATTTTACTAGAACTTTTTGTGTGCCGTGGTAGACTCAGACCCTTGTATGAATGTGCCAGGACCCCATGTGTACCCCTTTGATTAACTTCAGATCAGGCTTAATGTGGTTAATAACTTTTACTGAAATGAAGCATAAACATAACATGTCAGAACATCCTTCCCCTATCTAATGCTAATAGTGGCTGCCCCAGGGTATCTGAAAAGGCAAAGTCCTTGTGGGTGAAGTCCATAGCTGGCATGACTCAATGGAAGAAGTTTATGTCTTGGGTGTATTCCGGAGAGGGACTTCATCTCTCAGAATGTCCTGTCAGTGTCATGTATCAGGTGTGACCAGAACTGTGTGGACAGCAACAGAGGAAACCAAACGCATGTAAGGTGAAAATATTATGATTTATTTAAAATAAGTGAAATTTATAAAAACAACCACCTCCAATATCACACAGTGCACAATAAACCAATACCCAACAGAGACCCACAAATAATAACAGTCGGACAAGTATATACAATAAATAGGGGAATGGCCAGGGTCATCAACGAAAGATCAGCAGACGGGGCAGGAAGCAAACAGTACAGGGAGAGGATGGCTGGATAAGGCTGCAAGACAAGGGTAAAGGTAACAGGGTCACAGGATGGACAGGTTCAGGTACAGTACAAAACAGATTACAACGCACACATACAAAAACACCTGAACATATTGAAAAATACGGGTGTTTGGTCACACTATATGGTTATATAGTGCTAAGCCCACTTAAGGTTCAGGTACAGGGCACAGGATTCAGGTACAGAGACAGGATCAGGATCAGAATCAGGATCAGAGCTCACAGGTTCAGGTCAGGGAGCAAGGAAGATACCAAGGCAACTATGTGTGTGTGTTGCCGGGTATTTTTGCACATCTCCTGCAAGCAGGCTCAGGTGACGCCTGATCACAGGAGATGATGTTGGCTCCACACTGCCGGGAATCACCCGCTGGTGGATGCCAGTACTGTGGCCCAAGTATCAGACAGCGCCACCAGCAGGTGAAAGCTCTCCTGACAGTTCCAGGCTGCAAGGAGACACCTCCTGGCAGTGATAAGTACTGCAAGCCAAATATCCGATAGCGTCACCAGCAGGTGGAACCTTTCCTGACAGTCAAATTCCCATTCTTTATCCCACTTACCCCTGCACCCCTGAGACCCAAACCTCAGATTCTTTATATCTCACAGAACAGGAGGCTGGACTCCAAAAGTCTACGAATGTGAGCAGGAAAGCAATGAGCTAACCTCTTCTCCCCCTAATCTAGGCAGCAAACTGGTCTGACTAACACTGTAGGCAACCTCCCTCCAAGTGGTTAAAGAGTAACTCCACTTTTGTTGGGAAAAAAAACAATCTCATCTGGGTGATCTATGTACATTGCATGATTTTAAAAAGTTTGTTGCAGACACCTACTTTTTGTTGCTCTGAAGAAACAGCTGTTTGGTTATGTCAATGTGCAAAAATAATTTGAATGGGAGAGAATTTTTCATTTTGAATCGAGTGATTCACTTGCCGGGCTCCAATGAGGAAAATGTAGGGTCTGAATGCTTTTAAAATTAATTGGGAGTATCTCACCAAAAATAAAATTTTTGTTGCAGAGGATGCCTAAAATTTGACTTGTATCTTAGTGCAGGCTTAAGGGAAAACCAGTCAGCCAATCACACAAACAAGAAATTACATTTCTAGGTGTGTTTATGCACCAACTGTGTACAGAGGGCCTCCAAGTTGCCATATTGCATTGAATTTATAGAAAATGACAGCGCTGCAGATTGAAAATAAGAGGCCATTTTTAAAAACATTAAATTACAATTTATACAATTATAATTTTATTTGCTATTTTTTTCCATGAAAGTGGAGTTACCAAAAACACCAATACTATATTAATGCAGATTTCGAGGCACATAAAGAAACACCAATTCATGTAGATTTGTAATCAGACAATGTGTGAGGGGTGTGCTCTGAATGGTAATCGGAAGTGGCGTTGGGCTTCTCAGCTCCCCGCTCTTTCTGTCTGATTCTCACTGGTGGCTTTGAATCTCTAGATCTCCCCTCCTTTAGACCTTGTTTGTGGACTGCTGATTTGTGTGAGAGGGTTGCTCCTTTCCTGGCCTGCTCCAGGGAATGAGTTAGAGAAGGTGTCATGGACTAGTCATTTACACCAGGAAGTCAAGTTGTTTGCATATAAAATGATCTATAACCATTTACAGCTGATGAGATCAATCTTCATGCTGATCCTAAAATTCTGGTCAAAGGCAGAGTCAGTGAAAATTTCCACCAGCAGCAAGCATTTGTCAGGTACCAGTTTGTTTCCAGTGTGCTCGTTAATAAACACTATGAGAAACATTGCTCTAGTGATGGTTACTGTGAAACATGCAATGATTGCATATTAACACTACAATATTGGCATGTGCACTTTTGAGAACAGATCCTTATTCCCATTATTATTGAACCTATTGGCAGCAATCAGATGTTCAGACATAAACGGTTTTAAACAAGGTATCATAGAAAAAAGTGCTATGTGCGGATGATGTTCTTTAATTTTTAGGCGATACGAGCCATTCTTTAAAAATGTTATGACTATAATTTCTATCTTTGCTTGATTTGCTTCATAGTTAATTGAAGTAAGCCAATGTTACCAATGGATAAACTGAAATCCCCTTTACCCAGCTCTGCCATATCTACTAAGATGGTTACTTCTGTTAAATATTTACGTGTGACACTTTCTATAAATCAAGATGTAAACTTTAATAAATATGGATCTACTTATTGTCAAGTTTCGGGCATAGTGTAATTCAAGGTGTAAACGTCTTTTGTCTATAAATTTATAGATCCAACCTTATGCCCGAATGCCTCAGTTGTTATATGTACTTTGTAATTTACAAATTTACCTTTTAAATAATTAATAGTATCTTTAGAGATCCTAGCTGGAGCAAAAGAAAAAAAAACAGATTAAAGTGGTAGAGCTACCCCTAATCCATGGATATATTATATAGTCATACAGGTACAACATTTTGCAAACTGGGGCAAGTGGATCCACCCCCTATATCAGTTGAGTGTAGTGCATGCATGTTGAGTGAAGTGAATGCGTGGGAGAACTAGATATGTTTAGGGCTGGAGAAGGGGATTTTTTTTTCTATTTCATGAGTAAAAAACCTCCTCAGTCCAGTGCCCCCTTTTTTTCAAGTGGAAGTAGCAGCAACAAAAACACATCTAAAAGCTATAGGAATGTTTACTGTTACAAAAATAAGGTTGAGCGTTCAACTTTGAACTTTGTACCAATTGGCCAGTGCCAGAACAGTTTCATTGTATAACTTTTTTGCAGTTTATTTAAATGTCAAAACATAGTGCACAAAAATACCTCAAAACTACAACACTATATTCCAGAGACAAGGCAGTTTTTATCTTGAAACAAAAATTACAGTGTATTATTTCAGAGACAATGGCCACATATATAGTACAGTGGCTGGAGTGTAAGTAAGCGGTTGCAATATAAAAGGAAACGTTTAGGAAGTTTTTATAATGAAATAAAGCTTAGTAATTTTTCATCCAGAAAAATTTGAACAATCGATACAATATGTTAGCAGCTTTATTAGGTTGCAATGTAGGAAAAGAGAGGAGAGGCAGGTTTTATCATGAAATAAAAGTTACAGTATTTTATTTCAGAGACAAAAGCCAGAAATATTGTACAAACTCACTGAACCTTATGTAAGCAGTTTTAATTGACCACAATTTAAGAGGGAAAGACAGACAGGTTTTATTTTGCAATAAAAATTGGACTGTAATATTTTAGAGATAATAGGCAGAAATATTGTACAGACTTGATGCACAATTTGTAAGTAGCTTTAGTGCACTACATTTTAAGAGGGAGAGACCAGGCAGATTTTATTGTAAAATAAATAATGAGTGTAGAATTTCAGAGACATCATTCAGAAATATTGTACAGATGCAATGCAAACTATGAAACTATGTAAGCAGCTTTAGTACACCACAATTTAAAATGGAGAGACCAGGCAGGTTTTATTGTGCAAAAAATGTATAGTGTATTATGTGTAGTCAACAGCCATACATATTGTGTAGACTCAATGCACTCTATGTAAACAGCATTAGTAGACTACAACTTAAAGGTAAGAGAGACTGGGTAGGTTTTAATTAAGAAATTAAAATTAGTCTAATATTTCAAAGAAAATTGCAAGAATTATTGTACAGTCAATGCACTGCATGTAAACAGCTTTATAAGGCACAATTTTACCGAAATAAAAATTAGTGTATATTATTAGCTAAAAATAATGAACAGTTGATGTACTATATGAAAGCTACTTTATTAGGCCATAGTTCAGAGAGAAAGATGAGGGAGATAAAATTAAGAATGAAAAATTTGAGTTTATTATTTAACAGAAGATAGCAAGAAACATTGTACCATTGATGCACAGTAGTAAACAGTTGTACTTAACTTCTGTTTTTGAGGGAGACACATGGCATGCAAGTCAGGCTTTAATCAAGAAATAAAAATTAGAGCGTAATATTTCAGAGACAATAACCAGAAATATTGTACATTAGCTGGAGAATATTAAGTAGCCTGATTATGCTGCGATGTAAGAGTTGTATATAAGAGTTGATTGCTTGAGCACTGGAGAAAATGCATAGCAGTGGAAAAAATATGTGTGGCACCTCTACAGTGCCCGGTCACTGGCATAGGCCACCCACAATCTTTAGGGTACAAGCAGGATTTTCTCTGCAGAAAAGTTATGTGTGACACCTTTACAGTGCCAGGGCACCAGAACTGGGCTGGAGAAGCTGTAGAAGCTTGTAATGGTGGCAGGTCAGCATTGGTAACAGGAACGGGTAACAAAGGTAGGGCAGCAGAGGTTGCAGGAGCTGGTAATGGTGGCACACCTGCAGAGGTAACAGGAACTGGTAACAAAGGCAGGCCAGAAGAGGTGGAAAAAGCTGGTTAATGATGGCAGACCAGCCAAGGTGGCAGGAGCTAGTAATGCATTAACAGGAGCAGTTAATGGTAGCAGTGGCAGACCAGAAAAGTTTGCAGAAGCTGATAAACGCAGCAGGCTAGCAGGGTTGGCAGAAGCTGGTAATCGTAGCAGGCCAGGAGAGGTGGCAGAAGTTGGTGATGTTGGCAGGTCAGCAGAGGTGGCAGGAGCTGGTAATGGAGGCAGGCCATCACAGTAGACAGTAGCTGGCAATGTACTCAAAGGAGCTGGTATTGGTAACCACAACAGACCAGGAGAGATTGCAGAAGCTCATAATGGTGGCAGGTAGAGGTTGTAGAAGCTGGTAATGTTGACAACTGCAGGCCAGTAGAGCTGGCAGGAGCTGGTAATAGTGGCATGCCAACAGAGATGACAGTAGCTGGTAATGGTGGCAGGTTAGAAAATATGTCATAAGCTGGTAGTGGTGGCAGGACAGCGGAGGTGGCAGCAGCAGCTGGTAATAGTGACAAGTCAGCAATTTTTTTGGCAGGCACTGGTAATTGTGTAAGGTATACATTTTTTTTAGGCCAGATTACAAGGGAAAATTTAGTTGGTAGCATCATCTGCAGCAGAATTGCAATTAATGATGATCCAGGACTGGCTCATTTTATTAAAAGTGAGCTAGTTAACAGGATCAGGAGACAGGCGTCTAATAGGACAATAGTCCAAGGGGACCTTCTTTTTTAAGCTAACCAGCATGTGATTGGTTGCTAGGATGCAGGGTGGTCCTAGCAACCAATCACAAGCTGGTTAACAGAAAAAGTTGTGCAGCTCCGGCCCTTTATTCAGACATATCCTGCCTCCTAATATCAGCTGTAGACCTGCTGTGCCTCCCATCCTTCTCCCTGTGTAAGATAGGACAGATAAGAGGGATATGTCACTGCTGTGAAGAATGGTGGGGGAAGAGCCAGGAATGACGTAAAGGGGGCCAAGGATAGCAATCGGAATGAGGATGGGTGATATAAAAGGGGGAGTTGAGAAAAGTAATATGAGGGGGGGTTGAGGACAGAAATGTGAAGGAGGAAGGGGGTATATATTAAGGGAAGTGAGGACATGAATAAGAAGGAGAACTGAGGACAGGAATGTGAGAGGGGGGGGTGATATGAAGGTGGGGTGAGAACAAAAATGTGAAGGAGGGGAGGGAGTGATATGAAGGTGGGGGTAATGTGAAGGGGGGTTGAGGACAGTACTGTGAGGGTCAGATGTGAAAGGGGGCTGAGAACACAATTGTGAATAGGGGACTGTGATATGAAGGGGTGGGAACTGTGATGTGAAGAGGGCTGTGGTGCAATAACAGGATTGTAATGTCAAGGATCTGAGGCTGGGTTTATATTGACATTGAGCACTTTATTATACATGTTGTTATATGACACATATTTGATGCGTGCATATGTACATTAATGGTTCATAGAGGCAGCGCTGAGTATAAATTCATTTTTGTCGCAGAAAAATAAGTCACTGGCCCAATTTTTAAATTGAGCTGCACCGAACCATGCAGTTTGATACACGTGAAAATGCACCGCATTTGTCAATGTGCAGAGGTGCAATTAAACATCAAAATGCTATTCGGACCTCGGCATTTTACTGATTGGACCTCCGTGAATTTTAATTCAATACGCCTGGTGTATAGCATAGTATTCTTCTGTATTTAGCACTTTATAGCAAACCATAGCAGCAACCTTTTCTCCCTTAAAACACTGTTGGCTTTCCCTGTCTGCTCCAAGTCTCCACACACACTGACAAAAGGCTGCCGGGTGAATACCCATGCAATCTGATTCTGGTGCGAACCAAAAAAAGGGTCCTGTGCAAATTTGGTTCAAATGCAATGCAAATTCAGCCATACTAGCTGTGTGGCTGAAAACCCAGTGCAAAGACATCACATGTGATTTGCACAGCAGTATGGTGTGAATCGCATTTGATCTCGCACAGTGCACTAATGTGAACCAGCACCCAATGTATTAGGTATGGATAGGCCACAGGAGATTTCATACATCTTGGTTCGAGATTTCCTAAGTTGGTGAGATATTGGACAGATGATATTCAGCACATAATGCTATTTTTAATAGTAGACTTGTTTCGGAACAGTTAATAAAAAAGTGGATGAGCATTGCAGCCAAGCAATTATATTTTTAGGAGAAAAGGTTAGCAATGGTTGTGTCCCTGACTATAGTGTGGGTGAGATATACTAAAATTTGTGCACACAGAATCCGGCGCAGCTGTGCATATAACCATTTAACCTCTAGGTTTTATTGTCAAAGCTTAAGACCCCATACACACTATTTGATTTTTTGCATATTTTTGTCTTCAGATTTACCAAAACCATATATGAGGTCAAACCTTAATACCCCGTACACACGGTCGGATTTTCAGATGGAAAATATGTGATAGGACCTTGTTGTCGGAAATTCCGACCGTGTGTAGGCTCCATCAGACATTTTCCATCTGATTTTCCGACACACAAAGTTCATATGTACTTTACGTGTCTTACATGCTTATATAGCATTTTATATAATTGGTTCCTTTTTTCTACATTTTGCCGTTGCTTACACATATACACCCTGCACTCACAGGGATTTTCACCCCTATGCTGATCAACCACTGACCAATGTTCACACCCTTCACAATCAGATCTCAGCTGTTCTGCATTTTAGATTTACCACTTGGTCACATGATTCATGATAAATGGTATATATGTGGTTTCATTTTTATTATTGTTAGCTATGAGTAAGCGCTCGGCAGAGGGTGAAACACGTTAGCTGATTATCTGTACATTCTATCCATGGTGCTTTGTACATGATTTGTTCCTGATTTTACAATAAAGAAATTTCGTTGGATTATATTCTCCTGGTGTGCGGCTGTCCGGACTTTTTTCTTCCCTCACAACAAAGTTTGAGAGCAGGCTATAAGATTTTCCGACAACAAAATCCGTTGTCGGAATTTACGATCGTGTGTACAAAAATCCGATGCATAAAGTGCCACGCATGCTCAGAATAAATAAAGAGATGAAAGCTATTGGCTACTGCCCCGTTTATAGTCCCGACGTACACGTTTTACGTCACCACGTTCAGAATGATCGGATTTTCCGACAACTTTGTGTGACCGTGTGTATGCAAGACAAGTTTGAGCCAACATCCGTCTGAAAAAATCCATGGATTTTGTTGTCGGAATGTCCGATCAATGTCCGACCGTGTGTACGGGGCATTAGAGTTTCAATTTGTATGCAATCAGGCAGGCCCTTGCACTACATGGTTTTGGTAAATCTGAAGACAAAAATCTGCAGAAAATCTAATAGTGTGTATAGGGGCTTGAAGATACTTTCACACCGAGACGGTTTTCCGGCGTTTTAGCGCTAGAAATAGCCTCTGAAAAGTGCCTGAAAAGTGACTCCCATTCATTGCAATGGGTTGTTTCACACTCGGGCGGTGCGCTTACGCGACGCTACAAGATTCTTCCCCATGTGTTTGTTAATCTTCAACTAGACCATCTGCATTTTGTTTTGAGCCAAATATTATTCTGAGGTGTCATCAGTGTGAATAGCCCTAGACAGCAAAAAAAAAAAAAAAAACAACAAGGGTTGTAATTCTTCCACCTCCAAAAAATGCTTTGGCTGGACTTACATTTTATTATTTTACAGTTCACCTTAGCAAATTTTAATAAATTGTTCCTTTTTTTATCAGACACTGTAAGGATAGTGCACAACTTATATGTTGTTATAGTTGGAAAAAATATAATCACTATATAAAGCTATTTTCTGTGAAAGGATTTTTCTACCTATACTAGCATACATTCAAGGAAATGTGTATTGTGAGACATATGTAGGGTGTCACTACAGAACTCCAGAAAAATAGCAACAAGCTGAAGTGTATCTTAACCACTTACAGACCAGAAGATTTTCCCCCTTAATGACCAGGCCATTTTTTGCGATATGGTACTGCTACGTTTTAACTGACAATTGCGCGGCCGTGTGACGCTGTACCCAAACAAAATTGACGTACTTTTTTTCACACAAATAGAGCTTTCTTTTAGTGGTATTTGATCACCTCTGCGGTTTTTATTTTTTGCGCTATAAACAAAAAAAAAACGACAATTTTGAAATAAAAACAATAATCTTTACTTTTTGCTATAATAAATATCCAAAAAAAATGTAGAAAAACAAATTTCTAAATCAGTTTAGGCCAATATGTATTCTTCTACATATTTTTGGTACAAAAAATCATAATAAGCGTGTATTGATTGGTTTGCGCAAAATTATAGCGTCTACAAAATAGGGAATAGATTTATGGCATTTTTATTATTATTTTTTTTTTACTAGTAATGGCGGCGATCTGCAATTTTTAATGTGACTGTGACATTGGGACACTTTTTTGGGACCATTGACATTTATACTGCGATTAGTGCTATAAAAATGCACTGATTACTGTGTAAATGTCACTGGCAGGGAAGAGGTTAACACTAGGGGCGATCAAGGGGTAAATGGGTTCCCTGGGAGGTGTTTCTAACTGTGGGGGGAGGGGACTGACTGGAGGAGAAGAGTGATCGCTGTTCCTAATCACTAGGAACTTCAGATCTCTCTCTCCTCCCCTGTCAGAATGGGGATCTGTCTGTTTACATTGACAGATCCCCATTCTGGCTCTCGGCAAAGCGCATCAGGTTCCCCCCCTGTACAGCGAGCGCATGCGCAGCTGCTATGGCTCTTAAAGGAGCTGACGTACAGATATGGCGATTTGCGGGAAAGAGCCAACCTGTCGCAGTATAATGACGGCAGCTGGTTGGCAAGTGGTTAAAGCATACCTATGGTCAAAATGTAAAATCATTTATTCATTTCCACATTATTTCAATTTTTTCTAACCTACTCCTTTTAAGCTAAGTTCACACTGGCATTAAAAGCAGGTGTTTGAGAAGCGTTAAACATGCCCCTCAAACTCCTATGCAAATGATACAATGGACAGCACATAGTACTGTTCACATTATTAAAACATGAAGCGTTCGTGTCGTTCGTGTTCATGACGCCTCCCATTAAAGTCTATGGTAACACGGTTGCGGGGCGTTAGGATTAGTTTATTTCCTGTAATGTAATAAAGTGGTACTCCCGCACTATCACTTAAAATAGTATGATAACTAACTGTCAATATCAATAAGTGATAGTGCGGGAGTACCACTTTATCACATTACAAGAAATAAACGAATCTTAACGCCCTGCTGCGCTGCTAGGTGCCAATATGTGATATATAAAGTAAAGAGATAAAGATTAAGTGTACAATGGTATTTTTTTTTGAAAAAATATATGAATAAAAATCTTGTGCAAATAAAACATCACCAAGCAAAACAAAAAATTGTAAATATAAATACACACGGTGGGTGGTAACCAGTATACCAATCAATGGCTAAATAAGGGGTGGCCATAACTATACTAAAAGTGCCAATAGCATTCATATAGAAAATATGGTGACAGGTGTATATAAAACATACAAATGAATAACCAAAATATATAAGTCCTGGGATTTAGCGACAGGCATGCCGGAAGTGATGCAGGAGTACGAGCTTACTCTTGGAGTATATGTTTGAAATAATGTTGTAAAAGGTGAGTAAAATTAGACATTTTTAATAATAAATTTGGAAAAACGATATCACACTATTGGGTATTTCTTCCTTACACACTACCACCACAAAGGATATCAGGCCCCAGGACCACCATAGAGGAGGCACTACCCACCATAGAGTTCCACAAGCCAGGCCAACCATAGAAGGACCCCTAGAGGCAGGTGTACATATACGGACCCTCAGAGAGAGCTATCTACTCAATGCTGTTACCTTACAGAAGTAAGGGGAGAGGCTTGTGAGCACTTAGGTGTCACATTGACAGAAAAGACACCAGTCACTTATCCATCGTTTTGAATGGTGATGGGACATATCACTCATTTGAAAACATCACATCAGACCACTATTGTCTGTATATGGACTTATATATTTTCGTTATTTGTTTGTATGTTTTATATACACCAGTCACCATATTTTCTATATGAATTTATTGGCACTTATAGTTGTGGCCACCCCTTATATAGCCATTGATTGGTATACTGGTTACCACTGACCATGTGTATTTATATTTACAATGTTTTGTTTTGTTTGGTGATGTTCTATTTGCACAAGATTTTTAGACATATATATTTTCAAAAGAAAATACCATTGTACACTTATTCTTTACCACTTTACTTTGTTTTCTGTAATAGAATAGGTGTTTGTGGAGCAGTTTTAACGTGTGTTAACGTTCATCAAATGCCTCAAAACTGCCCATAGGGCAGAAAAGGTCAGACGGAATCATTCCATCGGATATTCCGATCGTGTGTGGTCTTCATCTGACTTTCTCTTTCGAAAATTCTGACGGACCTAGAAATAGAACATGTTTTAAATCTTTCCGACGGAATTAATTCCTATCGGGAAAACCGTTCATCTGTATGCTATTTCCTACGGACCAAAAACAACGCAAGGGCAGCTATTGGCTACTGGCTATTGAACTTCCTTTTTCTAGTCCCGTTGTACGTCATCGCGTTCTAAACGATCAGACTTTGGTGTTATCGTGTGTAGGCAAGTCTGTTTCAGCGGAACTCAGTCGGAACTCTGTCGAAAAAAACGTCAGAGTTCATTCCGACGGAAAAAACGGTCGTGTGTACGCGGCATTAGAAACTTAGTCAAGTGTGAACAAGCCCTTAATCTGAAGGATCTTGAAGTATGTACATTTTGGGAAGATCCCCACACATTTACTTTTTTGAAACAGACTATTGGCATGCATTAAAAAAGGGATTAACTCCAGGGATAAAGCGATAATTCTCCCACTCTACAAGACTCTGGTCAAGCCGCACCTAGAGTATGCTGTCCAGTTCTGGGCACCAGTCCTAAGGAAGGATGTACTGGAAATGGAGCGAGTACAAAGAAGGGCAACAAAGCTAATAAAGGGTCTGGAGGATATTAGTTATGAGGAAAGGTTTCAAGCACTGAACGTATTCTCTCTGGAGAAGAGACACTTGAGAGGGGATATGATTTCAATTTACAAATACCATACTGGTGACCCCACAATAGAGATAAAACTTTTCCGCGAAAGGGAGTTTAATAACACGCGGCCATTCACTAAAATGTGAAGAAATGAGATTTAACCTTAAACTACGTAGAGGGCTCTTTACTGTAAGAGCGGCAAGGATGTGGAATTCCCTTCCACAGGTGGTGGTTTCATCGGGGGGCATCGATAGTTTCAAAAAACTATTTGATAAGCACCTGAATGACCGCAACATACAGGGATATACAATGTAATACTGACATATAATCACACACATAGGTTGGGCTTGATGGACTTGTGTCTTTTTTCAACCTCACCTACTATGTAACACTGTAACTATATTCACCATGCCCTAGTGATAGACACTGCTGTGTCACACATTTCACAGAGCCTGCCTTCTGAGCTACAGAGGTGCTGAGAGGAGGAGTCAGTACAGAAATCACTGATTGCAGGCAGCAAGGTACCATTGGATATGTAGTCCTTAGAAACTGAACGTAAACAGCACAGGAGAAGCTGCAAAGCATGCAGGGAATACAGGAAGTTGTGGAAAGAGACGACCAGCAGACAGGCAGCACTCACAACATAAATGGAGATTTTCCAAGTAAGAATGTACTGGAAATAAAAAAATACCCGATGCTTGTATTGTTATTACAATGCTGATGTTATAAAATGAAAGTGTATGTTGTGAGATTTCCTTTAAGCCAAACTTTTTATTTTAGTTTTAGATAAAGAGGAGAAATGGTTAGAAACCCTATCAGGTTTTTGTTGCTGCTAGTGGAAATTCACTCTATTAGTTCTGGTGACCAGTGTCACTGGGACTGGGAATGATGGAAAATCACAACTTTGAATTGAGACTAGAACAGGAATAGAGAGGAATGCTTTTAGTGGATTACATGCTGGGGATACTTGTTCTGGTGACAACTGTCTAAAAGGGGATTTCCCTCACTTTGGACAGCAGTTTTACTCAACCCATACTTTAACCAAAGCAAAACAAAAAAGATTTGGACTATAGATGTACTTCATCATTCATTATTCACATACTTGTTATAGGTATGTGAGTTAGATACAACTGAAGACATTGGTTTAGCAAAACCACTTAGCATTTTCAGGTAAGCAACAGCAACCTGCATCTTTTATTCAAATCTTTAATTTATTTTTAATATAGTTTCTACATTTCAGGTGGTATACAATAAAAAAACATAAAGAAAAGTCAGAATGCAAATCACAAGTGCAATAAAGTAACCCAGATCTTCTATACAACTCTACACAGCAAGTAATATAGACAAGTTTAGCTGTGCAATCCAAGTTCTTTTGACATAAATATACCTCAGACATCTGCCTGAGGGTAACCTCAGCCTTTTTCTCAGCTAAACATGTTTTCAGAAAGGCCAAAAAAAAGACTTTCAGCTCCACCCAGTGGTCATTTACCAAAATGCAATCCAGTTTGAAAAAATGAAGGGGCATACGTACAAAAAAAAAAAAAGTGGAAATCAGGTACATTCATCCCAGCTATTCTGGGGAGAATATATTTAATTAAATTATTGATCTCAGAAATGCCTTAAAAAGGGAACATAGCATTGTATACATATCTAGTATATCATTCCTAATAAAATATATATTCAAATAAAAAATACATTTTTATTTCAGAAGTTTAGAAAACAAGCTAAAACCTGAAGGACCCCCTGTGCCTTGTCTTATTATACCCCATCAATATACGCTCCCTGGCCACTTTATTAGGCACAGTATAACAAATAATTCTGCGCTGCCCAAAAAGGAGAGCAGCTAACACAGCAAATAGGATATATGCACTAAAATTGGAAAACAAAAAGTGTAGCGCTAATATACAAAATCATGAAAAAAGAAAATGTGATAAACAATATAAAATTATATATATAGTGTGAAAACCATAAGTTCAGTGACTAATAGTACACCATCAAAACAAAGTCCAAGTAAAAAGTAAATATGTGATATGAGTCCCATATGTATGAAAACCTTCTTATGAACATCGTGACGGTGAACAGATGAAATCCAGAAGTGAAGAGACATCACCACCAACAATGAGGAGGCTTACCAGAACGTTTGAACCCAAAGGAACATACGTTCGATAGGTCAAACAGGCTTGTGTTGTAAACCAACCAATGGGAATGCGGAGTCCTATGGAAGTTGCAACTGGAACCTACGGACGTTCATGGACTGATGTGTCTCAGCCTCGAGGATCGCGTAGTCCGGGTTGCTGTGTATACGACAGCCGGAGCGGGACGTACTGAGGAAACCGCGTTGGAGCTTCCTAGCCGCAGCCCAGCCTGTGCCGTGTGTCACACGGCATAGGCTGGGCTGCGGCTGGGAAGCTCTGACGCATTTTCCTTGGTATGTCCCTCTCCGGCCGCCGTATACACAGCAACCCGGACTACGCAATCCTCGTTACGTCCCGCTCTGGCCGCCGTATACACAGCAACCTGGACTACGCGATCCTTGAGGCTGAGACACATCAGTCCATGGATGTCCCTAGGTTCCAGTTGCAACTTCCATAGGACTCCGCATTCCCATTGGTTGGTTTACAACACAAGCCTGTTTGACCCATCGAACGTATGTTCCTTTGGGTTCAAACATTCTGGTAAGCCTCCTCATTGTTGGTGGTGATGTTTCTTCACTTCTGCATTTCATCTGTTCACCGTCACAATTTTCATACGAAGGTTTTTATACATATGGGACTCATATCACATATTTACTTTTTACTTGGACTTTGTTTTGATGGTGTACTATTAGTCACTGAACTTATGGTTTTAACACTATATATATAATTTTATATTGTTTATCACATTTCTTTTTTCATGATTTTGTATATTAGCGCTACACTTTTTTTTTCCACTTTATTAGGCATACCTGTTCAATTGCTTAGTAACATAAATTGCTAATCAGCCAATCACTTGGCTCAATGCATTTAGGCATCTAGACGTGGTGAAGACGACTTGCTGAAGTTCAAACCGAGCATCAGAATAATGAAGAAAGGGGGTTTAAGGAACTTTGAATGTGGCCTGATTGTTGGTGCCAGACGGGCTGGTCTAAATATTTCAAAAACTGATAATCTACTGGAATTTTCATGCACAACCATCTTTAGGGTTTACAGAGAATGGTCCGAAAAGCAGAAGGTCAGAGGTCAGATGTTGATGTCAGAGGTCAGAGATAGTATCAATTAAGCATTGTTTACATGCCACAGCCTACCTGAGTATTGTTGATGACCATGTCCATCCCTTTATGACTACAGTGTACCCATCTTATGATGGCTACTTCCAGCAGAATAATGCACCATGTCACAAAGCTCAGATCATCTCAAGTTGATTTCTTGAATATGACAATGAGTTCACTGTACTTTAACGGTCTCCACAGTCACCAGATTTGAATCCAATAGAGCATCTTTGGCATGTGGTGGAATGGGAGATTCGCATCATGGATGTGCAGCCGACAAATCTGCAACAACTGCGTGATGCTATCATGTCAATATGGACCAAAATCTCTGAGGAATGTTTCCAATACCTTGTTGAATCTATGCCACAAAGAATTAATGCAGTTCTGAAGGCAAAAGGGGGTTCAACCTGGTACTAGCAAGGTGTACCTAATAAAGTGTCCGGTGAGTGTATAATATTTCAATGTCCCATGGATATAAATTATTACCATAAGATAGATCTCACATGCATTGTCAGTACAACCTAATATAAAAAAGTTGCAATCCAGTGTCCAATGATGTTATGGACAAAATCCAAAACAGAGGAAATCAATGACATACAATGAAATAATTTTCCCATGTTTCCCCTATAGAGGGCAGGGATCCTTATCCACCTGCCATCCGCGCTATGGCCGAATGACGGCCACAGCGCGGACCTAAATTCCCGGGAGGCCGTCATATGACGGCCTCCCCTGTGCACGATCCCTGCGTGCGCCCTGCAGGGCGCGTGTCGGGGCGCGCTGTGATCACAGAGTCACTGAGACTCGGCTGATCACCGATCCGAGTCCCGGACCCTTACCATGTGATCAGCTGTCAGCCAATGACAGCTGATCACATGATGTAAACAAAAGATCGGTAATCGTTTTTTTTCTTTACTCACGCTGAAAGCGTGAGTAGAAAAAAAAGCCGATCACCGGCTCGGATGTAAGGGACATCTGTCCCCAAGTGGAAGAGGCACATCTGCCTCATCAGTGCCACCATAATAGTGCTACCTAACAGTGCCCACAGTGCTACCTAACAGTGCCCACAGTGCCACCTAACAGTGCCAACAAGTGCCACCTATCAATGTCCACAAGTGCCACCTATCAATGCCCACCTGTAGTGCCAATCAGTGCCACATGGCAGTGCTGCCTATCACTGCCACCCATCAGTGCCCATCACTGCCACCCATCAGTGCCCATCACTGCCGCCTATCAGTGCCCATCACTGCCGCCTCATCAGCATACATCAATGAAGGAGAAAAATGAACCGTTTTAAATTTTTTATAACAAAATATAAAAAAATAAAAATTTATTTTAATTAAAAAAATAGTTTTTTAAATTTTTTTAACAAAAAGTAAAAACTGCAGAGGTGATCAAATACCACCAAAAGAAAGCTCTATTTGTGGTGAAAAAATGATAAAAATGTCATTTGTAGGATCGCGCAATTGTCATTCAAAGTGCGTCAGCGCTGAAAGCTGAAAATTGGTCTGGATAGGAGGGGGGTTTAAGTGCCCTGTAAGCAAGTGGTTAAATATGGATGTCCATTAATTTGGTGAGACTTGTTGGTCACAAAACACAAAAGGTCACACTATCCAAATGTGGCCATACTTGAAAAGTGTTAATCAGAACTATATTTTACTACATATCTTTCGTTCAAAAGTTTTTATCTGAATGATCATCATAAAATAACAATTATAATATATTTGATAAGATTTTCAAAACAATTTCTTATGTTACAGAGAAAATACAGGTTAATACATTAATATGATATTATCACATTTTAAAGAAAGGATCCGTTTTTGTTGAGATCTGTTTCAGTCGAAGAGTTTAAACAATCCTTTGTCATGTTAATAGTATATTAAAATGTCATATAAAATTTATTTTAAATCAAGTGTAAAGTTAATAATCCTTTTATATTTGAGGTGTCATAGTTACAAACCATAGAATTAAGTATATCTATCTACAATATTAATGATATTAATGATATCTGTGTTTTTTCAAAATCACCTCTTAATAGAGAATATTATGTGTAAGAGAATTAAGTAGAAAACCTTAAAAGAAGAAGAAAGAAGAAAATAAGAGGAAGTAAGGGTATAAGGGAAAGGGGGGTATCAAGGTTCCGGAGGCAAAATTACTTGTAGAAGGCAATGTTATAACCACATGTGAAAGTGTCTGTTACCATGACAAGAGCACTTGATTGTCAAAGTTGTTAGGTAGGCAATGTGTGATCCATGGCCTCCATAAATAATCAAACTTCTTTAAATTATCATTTTCCAAAGCATCCATCTTTGCATGTATTAACAATTGATTTATTCTGTTCTTGGTCTCTGCTATGTTTAATACAGGCATGTTCCATGCTTTAGCTATGGTCTGTTTCACAGCTGTCAAAAGTTGAAGGAACAGTTTGAATTGTTTACGTGTTAGAAAGTCTGACCTTAAATTTAAAAGAGCCATTGTTGGATCTGTTGTAATAGAACTTTCAGACATTTCTGAGGCAAGTAGAAAAACATTTTTCCAAAATTTGTGTACAATTGGACAATTCCACCATATATGTATGTATGTGCCCTGTTCAGGACAGCCATGAAAACAGAGGCCTGAGTGTTCAGGTGCAAATTTTGGGATCCTAGCAAGGACCAAGAAACCCCTTGCATGCACCTTATATGACGTTTCAACAGCCATTATGTTTGGTGAAGAAGATTTGGTATTAGATCATATTGTACATATTGTAGACCATTCTATAATATCAATAGTGCGATCAAGATCTTTTTCCCATTTAGCAACATATGATGGCACATTTATATCTGATTTAAAAAGCAATTGAGAGTAAATTGTTGAAATGCGACCTTTAGCGTGTGGGTCTTTCATACATATTTGTTCAAATTTGGAGAGATTGTTTATGGTATCATTACTGCTTAAAAGATGCGTATAAAAATGATTTGGTGGTAACAAAATATTTTGGATTGGGGGAGCCCAAAGTAATCACATAATTCTGGGAAAGGATGGATTGATGTTGCTGAAGCTTCATTAGC
Organism: Lithobates clamitans; assembly: GCA_037952925.1. NCBI lineage: Eukaryota > Metazoa > Chordata > Amphibia > Anura > Ranidae > Lithobates > Lithobates clamitans. The sequence continues at coordinate 6,532,145 of JBBGZY010000093.1, forward strand.
ATGAAGTACCAGCCTTATGCTGGCCATACACTATACGAAAAATCGGCCGAACGCATTTTCGAAAAACGAACGTTCGACCTTGACCGCAAACGATCGTGCCATCATGTAATGGCCAATAAATCGTTCAGTGGACATAAATAAATATTTTTTTGTTCGTTTTTTTACATATACCTAGTGCAGACAGTTCAGACGGGAAACACATTAACCTTGCAATTTATCGTACCTTCGGCAGAAATTTTCCAAACTTGCCGTTCGTTTTTTTCCACAAAAACGTCACAAACGATTATCGATTTGTGCCCATTAACTTGCCGAAAACCGAACGAAGTGTCCATATGAACGATTTTTTGGCCGATTTTTCGTATAGTGTATGGCCAGCATTAGACCAGGCCCGAAAAGTTCGGGGAGATATCCATCCTGGATAAAGGGCCGGATTTTTGTGAAAAGAAAGGAGCGGGTTATATGTAGATTGTAGACCGTGTGAGATTTTACGTCTATCCCAAATAGATAGAGAATGCTTAGTGATTGGGTTCTTTAAAATCTTACGATCCACTGGTCGTAACCATAGGATATTGTTTATGGAGAGAGGGTGCCAATCCATGGCTTCAATTATTACCCACAGAGGAATCTCTATAGTAATATAGTAAGTGATATTTCTATAATCGTGCCAACTGAGCAGCCCTATAATATAGTGGGAAGTTTGGAAATCCCAAGCCCCCCAGTAACTTAGGGAGGTACAAAGTTTTCCTAGGCAGTCTTGGTTTGATTTTCCCCCAAGTATATTGTATAACTTTTTGTTGTATAATTCTTAAAAAGTAGGCAGGAACATGTATTAGGAGGACTCTAAATTTAGGGAGTATAGCCAGTTTTATTATCTTGACTTTCCCAAGCCAGGAGGTTGGCATGGATGACCACTTTAACAGAAAACTTGTGGCTAGTTTCAACAAAGCTGGGTAATTCACAGTAAATAGATCTGAGGAGCTGGCAGTGAGCTGGATACCCAAATACGGAAGGCTATGTTCAGCCCATTTAAAAGGCAACAAATCTTGTACAGCTAGTTTCTCATTCTTAGTTAATGAGATGTTCAATGCCGTAGATTTCTGAACGTAAATTTTAAGGCCCGAAATGATTGAATATTCTTTTAGTATAACCATGAGGTTTGGGGTAGATACTTGTGGCGAAGACAAGAATAGGAGGATGTCGTCTGCAAATAAGCATAGTTTGTGATGACATCCACCTAATTCAATACCTGTAATGGTAGGTTCCAGCCTTATTCTTTGTGCCAGAGGTTCAATAAGCAATGAAAACAAAAGTGAAGAGCGTAGGCATCCTTGTCGTGTGCCCCTCTCTATATTAAACTTTTCCGATTTATAACCTGCATATTTAATGTAAGCTCTAGGCTCATGGTATAATGCAGAGATCCATTGTAAAAAATGTGGGCCAAAGCCCCATTTATGAAGGGTAAAGTGCGTATAGGACCACGATACAGTATCAAATACTTTTTTAATGTCAAGAGAGAGAAAGCAAGTTGGGATATGACGTAATTTAGCAGCAAGTGATAAGAGGGTTGCATGTCTAATGTTATCGCTAGCTTGTCGAATAGGGCTAAAAACTACTTGGTCTCGATGAATAAGATTGCCTATAATTATGTTGAGTCTATTGGCGAGAACTTTTGCTAAAATTGTAATATCTAAATTTAAAAAGGAAATAGGGCGATAATTCGACCAAATAGTATCATCTGTATGGGGTTTGGAAAGCATACTTATAATTGCTGTTAGGGTTTCCTTTCTGAAAGAGTGCCCTTTTAGAAGAGAGTTGAAGGCACCAGCTAGAACTGGTGATAGGGTTTCTTCAAATGTTCCGTAATAAAGAGCAGAAAATCCATTGGGACGAAGTCTTTTATTTGGTTTCAGATCTTTGATAACATTGACACATTGGCAAGACACTCATCAACGGATACAGATTCTTCCATCATTTCCAACTGTGTGTTAGATAACGAAGGAAGAGAAATGTGGAAAAAGAAATCGTTCGCCTTAGAGGCATCCAGCTCACTGTCAGATGAATATAAATTGGTTAAATGTGACTTACATTTTTGAAGTATTTTCATAGGATTATTGGAATATACATCTCTAGAGATTTTAAGATGTATAGGTTTGGAGGGAATGTGGCAAGATTTAAGTGTACGGGCTAGTAGAGTATCTGGTTTATTTGCTTTTATGTAAAAATGATGGCATGGTTGTTTAATAGCTTTGTCTGCTGACTCTGTGAGAAACAAATTCAAGTTTGGCTTTATCTAAGTTCAATTTCAGTGATGGAGAAGGATTATTTTGAAATGTCATATAGCATGTATTACAACTTGTTTCTAACTTACAGCAAAGGGATTAACATTCTCGATTAAACAGCAGCTTGTCTCAAACACATGCCATGAAGAACTGGCTTGTGTGCCTCCCATAGGGTGATCTGGGAAATGTCAGGGGTAGAATTATATGCTAAGTATTCTTTAAGCGCGAGTTCAATATTTAGTCTATGTGCTGGATTTTTGAGTAAAGAATCTCTAACAAGCCATGTGGGATCACATGTTTTTGGAATTGTAGAGGCTATAAAAGTTACATAGTTACAAAGTAGGCGAGGTTGAAAAAAGACACAAGTCCATCAAGTCCAACCTATGTGTGATTATGTGTCAGTATTACATTGTATATCCATGTATGTTGCGTTCATTTAGGTGCTTATCTAATAGTTTCTTCCCCGCTGAGACCACCGCCCGTGGAAAGGAATTCCACATCCTTGCAGCTCTTACAGTAAAGAACCCTCTACATAGTTTATGGTTAAACCTTTTTTCTTCTAATTTTAATGAGTGGCCACGAGTCTAGTTAAACTCTCTTCTGCGAAAAAGCTTTATTTCTATTGTAGGGTCACCAGTACGGTATTTGTATATTGAAATCATATCCCCTGTCAAGCGTCTCTTCTCCAGAGATAATAAGTTCAGTGCTCGCAACCTTTCCTCATAACTAAGATTCTCTAGACCTTTTATTAGCTTTGTTGCCCTTCTTTGTACTCGCTCCATTTCCAGTACATCCTTCCTGAGGACTGGTGCCCAGAACTGGACAGCATACTCTAGGTGCGGCCGGACCAGAGTCTTGTAGAGTGGGAGAATTATCGTTTTATCTCTGGAGTTAATCCCCTTTTTAATGCATGCCAATATTCTGTTTGCTTTGTTAGCAGCAGATTGGCATTGCATGCCATTGCTGAGCCTATCATCTACTAGGACCCCCAGGTCCTTTTCCATCCTAGATTCCCCCAGAGGTTCTCCCCCCAGTGTATAGATTGCATTCATATTTTTGCCACTCAAATGCATTATTTTGCATTTTTCTACATTGAACCTCATCTGCCATGTAGTTGCCCACCCCATTAATTTGTTCAGATCTTTTTGCAAGGTTTCCACATCCTGCGGAGAAGTTATTGCCCTGCTTAGCTTAGTATCGTCTGCTAATACAGAGATTGAACTGTTTATCCCATCCTCCAGGTCGTTTATGAACAAATTAAATAGGATTGGTCCCAGCAGAGAACCCTGGGGAACCCCACTACCCACCCCTGACCATTCCGAGTACTCCCCATTTATCACCACCCTCTGAACTCGCCCTTGTAGCCAGTTTTCAATCCATGTACTCACCCTATGGTCCATGCAAACGGACCTTATTTTGTACAGTAAACGTTTATGGGGAACTGTGTCAAATGCTTTTGCAAAATCCAGATACACCATGTCTACAGGCCTTCCTTTATCTAAATGGCAACTCACCTCCTCATAGAAGGTTAGTAGATTGGTTTGGCAAGAACGATTCTTTATGAATCCATGCTGATTACTGCTAATGATACCGTTCTCATTACTAAAATCTTGTATATAGTCCCTTATCATCCCCTCCAAGAGTTTACATACTATTGATGTTAGGCTAACTGGTCTGTAATTCCCAGGGATGTATTTTGGGCCCTTTTTAAATATTGGTGCTACATTGGCTTTTTTCCAATCAGCTGGTACCATTCCAGTCAGTAGACTGTCTGTAAAAATTAGGAACAACGGTCTGGCAATCACTTGACTGAGTTCCCTAAGTACCCTCGGATGCAAGCCATCAGGTCCCGGTGATTTATTATTGTTAAGTTTCTCAAGTCTAATTTTAATTCTGTCCTCTGTTAACCATGGAGGTGCTTCCTGTGTTGTGTCATGAGGATAAATACTGCAGTTTTGGTTACTGAAGCCCCCCGATTCACTCATGAAGACTGGGGAGAAGAATAAATTCAATACCTTCGCCATCTCCCCATCCTTTGTAACCAGATGTCCTTCCTCGTTCTTTATGGGGCCAATATGGTCAGTCCTACCTTTTTTACTGTTTACATACTTAAAGAATTCCTTGGGATTTTATTTGCTTTCCTCCGCTATGTGTCTTTCATGTTCTATCTTAGCCGTCCTAATTGCACCCTTACATTTCTTGTTGCATTCTTTATAAAGTCTGAATGCTGAGGATGATCCCCCAACCTTGTATTTTTTGAAGGCCTTCTCCTTTGCTTTTATATGCATTTTTACATTGGAGTTAAGCCATTCAGGACTTTTGTTCGCCCTTTTAAATTTATTACCCAATGGGATACATTGGCTAATGCCCTTATTGAATATATTCTTAAAGCAAACCCATCTCTCCTCCATATTCTTTGTTCCTAATATTTTATCCCTAATTATGCCTTTTAGCAAGGTTTGTAGTTTAGGGAAGTTGGCTCTTTTGAAATTCAGTGTCTTTGTATTCCCTTTATGTTTCCTATTTGTGTGATTTATACTGAAACTAATTGACCTGTGATCGCTGTTACCTAAATTGCCCCGTATTTCCACATCCGCGATCAGGTCTGTATTGTTGGTAATCAGTAGTTCCAATAAATATGTGGTTAATCCTAGATACAACCCAGCCTAAACTAGGTTAACCCCCACCGCGCCTTGGATTATGCACCTAGATGCTAATCAACATCCAGTACAATACCATCTACCTATAGCTGCCACTTGACAAATAGGACAATTCTAAAATGGAATTTAAATCTGTACTAAGTGATGAATAGTGATCACCTCCCGTGACAAAATTAAATTGTGGCGCTAATCACAATACATCTAATTCACCCCTTATGGTGAGAAATAGATTGTACATTCAAAAAAATAAAACTAATAACAAATGAAAACCTAACCACCTTTTTACTGGTGTGTATCTACCTGTGGTATAATCCACCCTACACCCAAATAATTAATGTGAGAATATCTGCGAACACTCCCTTAGTAATATCCCCACATATTAATCAACATACGTATTGAATTATATACACCTTAATACATGACGTGACTCAGTGTTAAATGGCTCAAAATTTGCTCATCAAAAATAGCTCTTATTTCCCTTATGGAAATAATAAAGATAAATACAAATATACAGTCTACAAATAAGAGTGCAAAAAATAGTGTCCGTGATGGTGATCAAAAAACAGCATATAAAGTGCCACAGCAAGTCCTTTTGTTGAAGAAATGTGAGGTCTTTTAATATACTCTTCCACCACACCTTAGTGTTCAGTGATCACTCTCCCTATGGGCAGCCACTCACCAGCTCCTCATGCCTCCACTCTCGTGCGAGGCTGACAGGCATAGATTGGCTGTTGTAACCGGCAAGGGTTAAAGCATGTGAATCCAGGAGACTCGTTCCATATAAAATAGAAAAACACTCCCAATAGTGTAATAACGTCAAACACTTTAATGGAACACACTGCAAATAACACTTCAACTATTTCACTCACATTGTGTAAAAAAATCTTATAGCACAGTAAAATCCACAGCAATCCGTCCAATAACACACAGCATCTGAAATCAACCTCATAGGGGGTATGCGGTCACGGCGGACCCTCTAATGCAGAGCGTATACAGTGTCTCTCACCCTCTCACCGCCTGCTAAACGAATGGGTAACGCTGTCCCCCCTCTCTCGGTTCACCGTTCAGTTCGCTTCTTTTGTCACTAGTACGTGGTGTTATCCTTCTTACGGCCACGCCCCCAACATTTTTCGATATGCTTGTACCTTATTCATGGGATCCCATAAATAAGGTACAAGCGTATCGAAACATGTTGGGGGCGTGGCCGTAAGAAGGATAACACCACGTACTAGTGACAAAAGAAGCGAACTGAACGGTGAACCGAGAGAGGGGGGACAGCGTTACCCATTCGTTTAGCAGGCGGTGAGAGGGTGAGAGACACTGTATACGCTCTGCATTAGAGGGTCCGCCGTGACCGCATACCCCCTATGAGGTTGATTTCAGATGCTGTGTGTTATTGGACGGATTGCTGTGGATTTTACTGTGCTATAAGATTTTTTTACACAATGTGAGTGAAATAGTTGAAGTGTTATTTGCAGTGTGTTTCATTAAAGTGTTTGACGTTATTACACTATTGGGAGTGTTTTTCTATTTTATATGGAACGAGTCTCCTGGATTCACATGCTTTAACCCTTGCCGGTTACAACAGCCAATCTATGCCTGTCAGCCTCGCACGAGAGTGGAGGCATGAGGAGCTGGTGAGTGGCTGCCCATAGGGAGAGTGATCACTGAACACTAAGGTGTGGTGGAAGAGTATATTAAAAGACCTCACATTTCTTCAACAAAAGGACTTGCTGTGGCACTTTATATGCTGTTTTTTGATCACCATCACGGACACTATTTTTTGCACTCTTATTTGTAGACTGTATATTTGTATTTATCTTTATTATTTCCATAAGGGAAATAAGAGCTATTTTTGATGAGCAAATTTTGAGCCATTTAACACTGAGTCACGTCATGTATTAAGGTGTATATAATTCAATACGTATGTTGATTAGGGATGAGCTTCGTGTTCGAGTCGAACCCATGTTCGACTCGAACATCGGCTGTTCGGTCGTTTGCCGAATTGCGAACGATATGGGCCGTTCGCGCCAAATTCGTGTGGCGCGTCACGGCCCATAATTCACTGCGGCATCGCAGTGCATTGCTGGCTGATGATTGGCCAAGCATGCACTATGACCCGCATGCTTGGCCAATCACAGCGCCGTCAGTAGAGAGAGCTGTAATTGGCCAAAGCCAGGGTGGCTTTGGCCAATTATGGCTCAGGGGATTTAGTACACACCCCACACTATATAAGGCCGCCTGCACGGCGGCCCTGTGTAGTGTGTGTTCCGGTGTGTTGAGAGATAGAGAGAGAGAGAGACAGTGTCATTTGATTTGAGTTAGATAGATTAGGCAGAACAGTCAGTCAGTTAGCTGCACTTACAGTGTATTGTGTATATATATGCATCCCAGGTGTTGCATATATATATATACACTGTATTCAGTTTAGCTAGATCCGTTCCTGTTATCTTCTATCTAGACTATTTACATTTAGTGCAGTGCGTCCTGCTCACAGTGTTCAGCTAGATCCGTTCCTGCTATTTACATTTAGTGCAGTGCGTCCTGCTCACAGTGTTCAGCTAGATCCGTTCCTGCTATTTACATTTAGTGCAGTGCGTCCAGCTCACAGTGTTCAGCTAGATCCGTTCCTGCTATTTACATTTAGTGCAGTGCGTCCTGCTCACAGTGTTCAGCTAGATCCGTTCCTGTTATCTTCTAGACTATTTACATTTAGTGCAGTGCGTCCTGCTCACAGTGTTCAGCGAGATCCGTTCCTGCTATTTACATTTAGTGCAGTGCGTCCTGCTCACAGTGTTCAGCTAGATCCGTTCCTGCTATTTACATTTAGTGCAGTGCGTCCTGCTCACAGTGTTCAGCTAGATCCGCTCCTGCTATTTACATTTAGTGCAGTGCGTCCTGCTCACAGTGTTCAGCTAGATCCGTTCCTGTTATCTTCTAGACTATTTACATTAGTGCAATGCGTCCTGCTCACAGTGTTCAGCTAGATCCGTTCCTGTTATTTACATTTAGTGCAGTGCGTCCTGCTCACAGTGTTCAGCTAGATCCGTTCCTGCTATTTACATTTAGTGCAGTGCGTCCTGCTCACAGTGTTCAGCTAGATCCGTTCCTGCTATTTACATTTAGTGCAGTACGTCCTGCTCACAGTGTTCAGCTAGATCCGTTCCTGTTATCTTCTAGACTATTTACATTTAGTGCAGTGCGTCCTGCTCACAGTGTTCAGCTAGATCCGTTCCTGTTATTTACATTTAGTGCAGTGCGTCCTGCTCACAGTGTTCAGCTAGATCCGTTCCTGCTATTTACATTTAGTGCAGTGCGTCCTGCTCACAGTGTTCAGCTAGATCCGTTCCTGTTATCTTCTAGACTATTTACATTTAGTGCAGTGCGTCCTGCTCACAGTGTTCAGCTAGATCCGTTCCTGTTATCTTCTAGACTATTTACATTTAGTGCAGTGCGTCCTGCTCACAGTGTTCAGCTAGATCCGTTCCTGTTATCTTCTAGACTATTTACATTTAGTGCAGTGCGTCCTGCTCACAAGTGTTCAGCTAGATCCGTTCCTGTTATCTTCCTACTGACAGGCAGGCTTGTCTGGTTACAGTATATAAAGCTACCTGAAGAAAATTACAGGTGTTCTATTTGATCCTATTAGTACCACGGTCAGGCAGCTAGACTATTTACATTTAGTACAGTGCGTCCTGCTCACAGTGTACAGCTAGATCCGTTCCTGTTATCTTCCTACTGACAGGCAGGCTTGTCTGGTTACAGTATATAAAGCTACCTGAAGAAAATTACAGGTGTTCTATTTGATCCTATTAGTACCACGGTCAGGCGGCTAGACTATTTACATTTAGTACAGTGCGTCCTGCTCACAGTGTTCAGCTAGATCCGTTCCTGTTATCTTCCTACTGACAGGCAGGCTTGTCTGGTTACAGTATATAAAGCTACCTGAAGAAAATTACAGGTGTTCTATTTGATCCTATTAGTACCACGGTCAGGCAGCTAGACTATTTACATTTAGTACAGTGCGTCCTGCTCACAGTGTTCAGCTAGATCCGTTCCTGTTATCTTCCTACTGACAGGCAGGCTTGTCTGGTTACAGTATATAAAGCTACCTGAAGAAAATTACAGGTGTTCTATTTGATCCTATTAGTACCACGGTCAGTCAGCTAGACTATTTACATTTAGTACAGTGCGTCCTGCTCACAGTGTTCAGCTAGATCCGTTCCTGTTATCTTCCTACTGACAGGCAGGCTTGTCTGGTTACAGTATATAAAGCTACCTGAAGAAAATTACAGGTGTTCTATTTGATCCTATTAGTACCACGGTCAGGCAGCTAGACTATTTACATTTAGTACAGTGCGTCCTGCTCACAGTGTTCAGCTAGATCCGTTCCTGTTATCTTCCTACTGACAGGCAGGCTTGTCTGGTTACAGTATATAAAGCTACCTGAAGAAAATTACAGGTGTTCTATTTGATCCTATTAGTACCACGGTCAGGCAGCTAGACTATTTACATTTAGTACAGTGCGTCCTGCTCACAGTGTACAGCTAGATCCGTTCCTGTTATCTTCCTACTGACAGGCAGGCTTGTCTGGTTACAGTATATAAAGCTACCTGAAGAAAATTACAGGTGTTCTATTTGATCCTATTAGTACCACGGTCAGGCAGCTAGACTATTTACATTTAGTACAGTGCGTCCTGCTCACAGTGTTCAGCTAGATCCGTTCCTGTTATCTTCCTACTGACAGGCAGGCTTGTCTGGTTACAGTATATAAAGCTACCTGAAGAAAATTACAGGTGTTCTATCCCAGCTTAGTGCAGCTACAGGCCATTAGTATGTCTGGAAGGCCAAGAAGGAGAGGCAGACAGTCACAAGCCAATAAGAGAGGGCAAGCAGGCTCTGTGTCTAGTGCTGGTCGTGGAGACGGTGCATCCTCATCAGCACGTGGCCATGGGACACGCTTGGCCTTTTTTTCGGCAGCTGGCCGTGTTGAGCCGCAACATGCGGAAGACTTGGTCGAGTGGATGACCAAGCCGTCCTCATCCTCCTCATCCTCTCTCACCCATGCCCAGGGTGCTTTGTCTGGCAAAGCAGCGGCCTCTTCCCTCAGCTCAATGTCATCAGTGACTCCTTCCCTAGCTCCACCATGTCCTCATGAGGATTCCCTCGAACTGATTGACCACAGTGTTGGGTACATGCTCCAGGAGGATGCCCAGCGTTTGGAAGGCTCTGATGATGATACTGAGCTCGATGAAGGCAGTAACATGAGCACGGACAGAGGGGGTGCCCAAGAAGGACAGCAATCTGGCAGTCATGCTCCCCCTGCTGCAGCATACTGCCAGGTTTGCTCCAGTGATGAGGAGGGAGGGGATGATGAGGTCACTGACTCAACGTGGGTGCCTGATAGGAGAGAGGAGGAGGAGGAGGAGGAGGAGGAGGCGGCACATCACCAACGAGGCAGGATGCCCTCCAGGGGCCAGCCTAAGGGCAGCACATTGACTGCATCACACCCCAAAGCTCCACATGTGCAGGGCGCTGCAGTCTCTGCGAGTTATTCAAAAAGTTCTTTGGTGTGGGCCTTTTTTGAGACGAGTGCATCAGATCGCACCGCTGCTATTTGCAACATATGTCTCAAGCGTATCTCGCGTGGCCAAAACATCTCCCGCTTGGGTACCACATGCTTGACCAGACATATGTTGACCTGCCATGCAGTTCGTTGGCAAGCGTATCTAAAAGACCCACACCAAAGAACAAAGAGGATCTCTCCTTGCTCCTCATCAGCTGAGATTTCCAACCCCACTAGACCTTCAGTCCTCTCTGAGACCTGCAGTGAGAGGAATGAAGGTGTAGAATTAGGTGTGTCACAGCCAAGTACTTGTGAGCAATCTGCTTTTGGTACACCGACGTCAGATTGTACCAGGCAAATTTCCCTGCCCCAGCTGCTGCACCGCGGAAAGAAGTTTGCTCCCAGCCATCCACATGCCCAGCGGTTGAATGCTAGCTTGGCAAAATTGCTAGCACTTCAACTGCTACCTTTTCAGTTGGTAGACTCTGCCCCCTTCCGTGAGTTTGTGGAATGTGCGGTTCCTCAGTGGCAGGTACCCAAACGCCACTTTTTCTCACGGAAGGCGATTCCGGCTCTCTACCGGCATGTGGAAGGCAATGTCCATGCCTCGCTGGACAGGGCGGTCAGCGGTAAGGTGCATATTACCGCTGACTCATGGTCCAGCAGGCATGGACAGGGACGTTACCTAAGTTTCACGGCGCATTGGGTGACTCTGCTGGCAGCTGGAAAGGATGCAGGACAAGGTGCAGTAGTGTTGGAGGTTGTTCCGCCACCACGCCTCCAAAATGCTGATTGTGACACACCTCTCTCCTCCACCCCCTCCTCTTCTTCTTCCTCCATGGCCTCTTCCTCGGAACCAGCGGTGCTCCGTAGGCGTTCAAGGGGCTACGCAAGTACGCAGGCCAAAAGATGCCATGCGGTGCTTGAGCTGGTGTGCTTGGGGGACAGGAGCCACACTGGGGCAGAGGTTCTGTCAGCTCTGCAGGGGCAGGTTCAGAGGTGGTTGACGCCACGCCAACTTAAGGCAGGAATGGTGGTTTGCGACAATGGCACCAACCTCCTCTCTGCCCTCCGACAGGGACAAATGACCCATGTGCCCTGTTTGGCTCACGTCCTTAACTTGGTGGTGCAGCGGTTCTTGGGCAGGTACCCGGGCTTACAGGATGTCCTGAGGCAGGCCAGGAAAGTCTGTGTGCATTTCCGCCGGTCATATAATGCCAGTGCTCGGCTGACGGACCTCCAAAAGGAGTTTAACCTGCCCAAGAACCGCCTAATCTGTGACATGCCCACCAGGTGGAACTCAACGTTGGCCATGCTGCAGCGGCTGCACACGCAGCAGAGGGCCATCAATGAGTACCTGTGCGACTATGGCACCAGGACAGGGTCAGGGGAGCTTGGTTTTTTTTCCCCACGCCAGTGGGCCATGATCAGGGATGCATGCACTGTCCTGTCACCATTCGAGGAGGCCACGAGGATGGTGAGCACTGACAGTGCATGCATCAGTGACACTGTCCCCCTTGTCCACCTGTTGGAGCACACGCTGTGTGGAATAATGGACAGGGCACTTGAGGCAGAACAGAGGCAGGAAGAGGAGGACTTCCTTAGCTCTCAAGGCCCCCTTTATCCAGACAGTGTTCCTGCGTGCCCGCCGATCACACAGGAAGAGGACGAGGAGGAGGAGGAGGAGGAGGAAGATTGTGTCAGTATGGAGGTGGAGCCTGGCACTCAGCATCAGCAGCAGTCTTTAAGGGATCAGTCCCAAGGAACACATGGACTTGTACGTGGCTGGGAGGAGGTGGCTGCGGACGTTGTTGTCCTTAGTGACCCAGAGGACTCCGAACCGAATGCCTCAGCAAACCTACGCTGCATGGCCTCCCTGATCCTGCAAAGCCTGCGTAAGGATCCTCGTATTCGTGGTATCAAGGAGAAGGACCAATACTGGCTGGCAACCCTCCTTGATCCACGTTACAAGGGTAAGGTTGCGGACCTTATCTTGCCATCGCAGAGGGAGCAGAGGATGAAACATCTTCGGGAGGCCTTGCAGAAAGGTCTGTGCAACGCGTTCCTAGAGACTGGGAGGTTACAAACTCCTGTTTCTGGACAACGTGTTGCTGAGGCTTCGGTCAGTCAAAGAAGGAGCGGTGGAGAAGGTGGCCGTCTGACCGATGCGTTCAGACAATTTTTTGGTCCGCAGCCCCAAGGTATGATCGGTTCCAGCAACCATCGCCAGCGTCTGTTTTACATGGTGCAGGAATACCTAGGGGCAAGATCAGACTTGGACACCTTTCCCACCGAAAATCCTCTGGGTTACTGGGTCTTGAGGATGGATCACTGGCCAGAGCTTGCACAGTATGCAATTGAGCTACTGGCCTGTCCTGCATCCAGCGTTCTTTCGGAACGCACATTCAGTGCTGCTGGAGGCGTGGTAACCGATCACAGGGTGCGTCTGTCCACCGACTCGGTCGATCGGCTGACCTTCATAAAAATGAATCAGTTTTGGATCACCACCAGCTACCAAGCACCTGATGCAGATGTAACCGAATAATTTTTTTTGAAATCTCAGATCCCTTCAAAGACTGCCTATGCTGATGCTGAGTGACTATCCCTGAGTAATTATCCTCTTCCTCCTCAATCATCACGCTGATAGCTTGTAAGAACATTTTTGGTTCTGGGCGCCACCACCAGTGCCTAAGGCACAATTTTTCAGCCCCTGTTTAACAGGGGCGTGTAATTACAATTTTTGATGTAATACTTTGCAGCAGGGCTCGTTCCTGCATTCCAACTAGAGTGTCTGTGAGGGGTTGCAGTGTTGTGGCACCAGCACCAGTGCCTAAGGCCCAATTTTTCTGCCCCTGTCTAACAGGGGCGTGTAATTACAATTTTTAAAAGAAATACTTTGCAGCAGGGCTCGTTCCTGCGTTCCAACTAGAGTGTCTGTGAGGGGTTGCAGTGTTGTGGCACCAGCACCAGTGCCTAAGGCCCAATTTTTCTGCCCCTGTCTAACAGGGGCGTGTAATTACAATTTTTGATGCAATACTTTGCAGCAGGGCTCGTTCCTGCGTTCCAACTAGAGTGTCTGTGAGGGGTTGCAGTGTTGTGGCACCAGTGCCTAAGGCCCAATTTTTCTGCCCCTATCTAACAGGGGCGTGTAATTACAATTTTTGATGCAATACTTTGCAGCAGGGCTCGTTCCTGCGTTCCAACTAGAGTGTCTGTGAGGGGTTGTAGTGTTGTGGCACCAGCACCAGTGCCTAAGGCCTAATTTTTCTGCCCCTGTCTAACAGGGGCGTGTAATTACAATTTTTGAAGCAATACTTTGCAGCAGGGCTCGTTCCTGCGTTCCAACTAGAGTGTCTGTGAGGGGTTGCAGTGTTGTGGCACCAGCACCAGTGCCTAAGGCCTAATTTTTCAGCTCCTGTTCAACAGGGGCATGTAATTACAATTCTTGATCTAATATTTCACAGCAGGGCCCTGTGAGGGCTTACAGTGTTGTGGCCACAGCAACACCTAAGGCCCAAGTTTCTGCTGAGTATATAGGGCAGGATCAATATACAGGGAGATCAACCAGCGCAAACCAAAACCTAGCTGAAAAGCGGCTGTGACACTGAGGGTTAAATTTACCAAATCCCATATAAACATAAAAGAAAAAAGCAGTACAGCGCTAAAAATAAACTGAATGAAAAGTCCAACATAAACTGATATCAAGCAAATGTCCAGTGATTCATCCGGTGATTCAGGTGACAAGGATAAACGAGAAGTGACTAAAGTGACAAGTAAGGACCTCCACCTTCAGTGACACCAGCCGCTCACCTCAATGGATGGACCCCTGAGTATATCAGTCAGGTCAGAAACAGCTGTTCCCTCACAGGGAAATAACACAGACAGATAGCGACAGCAGCAGCAGCAGCCTGGGGATGTCAGCTCTCAGCGGTCAGCATACAGGTGGATGGTCACATGTAAAGATTCAAGAAAGGATCTAGTGCTCTCCGTATAATAATAAACCATTTATTAAAACTATAAAAGAGACACTCACATTATAAAGCACTGTACCCCAGTGCGAAGGAGAAAAGCATGAACGGAGCGGATGTCCCAATGCAGGATGAGCGAGCGGAGAGCGCGGGTGACGTCACGATCAAAGCACGTGGATGCCGTACGCGTTACGTCCCTCAAAGTGGGCGGGACTTCATCAGCGGCAACGGCTAAGCGCAGGGACGCCACTTAAATGCAAATCCGCTCTTCCTGATCAACCAATGGGCACGACTGTGTACTCATCTCCATGGCAACCCAATCCGACTGCTCATAACCAGGAACAGGAAGTGGTTTAATGAGCTCCTCCCATACTACCAATAAGCCTGAGTGCGCCCGTCACCATAGTAACCCGGGTCAGACAAACAAACCAGGAAGTATCTATTTTTTGGAGTAGTCATGGGTGTGAGTACATTAATGTTAGAAGACAATGATACATTGCCACAGAAACATAACTAAATGACTAAAATAATACAAAATATATAAATTATATGCAAATATACAATTATAAAATTATATGCAAATATATAATTATAAAGGCAATCAATGTAACCCCATGCCTCCGCTCAACATCCTGGGTAGTCCACTCCATTAATGCAAATAACATGAATTAAGCGAAAAATAAAGACCAGAAATTGCATAAAAAACTTTACATAAAAACATATATAAAAATCTTTTTAAACAAAGAGATTACTAACGATCGGAAATAAAGCAGTTGACATCAAATTCGACGTTCAACCCCCCTGGAACTAGAACCTTAGTCTCGTGAATCCAGTGAGATTCTCTGCGACTTATTTGGCGCAGAAAGTTGCCTCCCCTCCAGTGTTTGTCAACTCTCTCTATACCCCAGAAGCTTAAACCCCTGGGGTTTTGGTTGTGTACCAATTTAAAATGCTTTGAGACGTTGTGTGTCTTTATCCCTTTTTTAATATTGTTGACATGTTCCCCTAGGCGGACATGTAAAGGGCGGGATGTCCTACCAATATACTGTAAGCCACACTCACACTGTAACATATAGACAACCCCAACCGTGGTACATGTTATGAGTTGATCTATTTTGTATTCTTTACCAGTGGAGGTGGCCTTAAAGCTTTTTCGTTTTTTGTTGTTACACTTGGAATGCCTGCAGGCTGTGCACCGTCCACAGGCATAAAATCCTGACAGAAAAGAGAAAAGTCTACTTTCGGAATGTACTGGAGGATCCACTACACCAGGAGCTAAGCGGTCGCGTAGAGATGGAGCCTTTTTGTAAATGAACGACGGATGTGGTGGCAGCAGGGGACCCAGCACTCGGTCCTGTTTAAGAATTGACCAATTCTTTGATACAAGTTTTTCAAATTGCTTGTGCTGGATGTTAAAATTCAGAACCATTTTAAAATTCGAGACTTCTGAACCAGTATTCTTGATCTTATTGGATATCAGAGTGGTCCTATCCATGGCCATAACCCTATTAACCTCATCACTTAATAAGTTTTTATCATATCCTTTGTCTACAAACCTTGATGAGAGTAAGGCAGACTGAGTAAGAAAATCGCTATCTCGTGTGCAGTTCCATCTAAGTCTAACAAATTGTCCCCTGGGGATGTTGCAAAGCCACGATTTGTGGTGACAACTCCCCAGGGGAATGTAGGAGTTGCGGTCTGTGGGTTTGAGATAGTTACACAATCTAAACCCTTCATCATCTTTCCAGATTTCAAGGTCGAGAAATACTATTTTTTCTTTGCTAAAGTTCCATGACAGCTGGATATTCTTGGTGTTGTTATCAAGTTTATGGATGAAAGAATCCAAACCTGATTGATCCCCATCCCAGATCATGATAAGGTCGTCTATGTAACGTTTGTAGCACACTAGCTCAGGGGGGCGTTCCTTGAACACTACGTCTTCCTCCCAGTGGGCCATGAACAGATTGGCCACACTGGGAGCAAAGCGAGCGCCCATGGGCGATGGGCGCTCGCTTTGCTCCCAGTGTGGCCAATCTGTTCATGGCCCACTGGGAGGAAGACGTAGTGTTCAAGGAACGCCCCCCTGAGCTAGTGTGCTACAAACGTTACATAGACGACCTTATCATGATCTGGGATGGGGATCAATCAGGTTTGGATTCTTTCATCCATAAACTTGATAACAACACCAAGAATATCCAGCTGTCATGGAACTTTAGCAAAGAAAAAATAGTATTTCTCGACCTTGAAATCTGGAAAGATGATGAAGGGTTTAGATTGTGTAACTATCTCAAACCCACAGACCGCAACTCCTACATTCCCCTGGGGAGTTGTCACCACAAATCGTGGCTTTGCAACATCCCCAGGGGACAATTTGTTAGACTTAGACGGAACTGCACACGAGATAGCGATTTTCTTACTCAGTCTGCCTTACTCTCATCAAGGTTTGTAGACAAAGGATATGATAAAAACTTATTAAGTGATGAGGTTAATAGGGTTATGGCCATGGATAGGACCACTCTGATATCCAATAAGATCAAGAATACTGGTTCAGAAGTCTCGAATTTTAAAATGGTTCTGAATTTTAACATCCAGCACAAGCAATTTGAAAAACTTGTATCAAAGAATTGGTCAATTCTTAAACAGGACCGAGTGCTGGGTCCCCTGCTGCCACCACATCCGTCGTTCATTTACAAAAAGGCTCCATCTCTACGCGACCGCTTAGCTCCTGGTGTAGTGGATCCTCCAGTACATTCCGAAAGTAGACTTTTCTCTTTTCTGTCAGGATTTTATGCCTGTGGACGGTGCACAGCCTGCAGGCATTCCAAGTGTAACAACAAAAAACGAAAAAGCTTTAAGGCCACCTCCACTGGTAAAGAATACAAAATAGATCAACTCATAACATGTACCACGGTTGGGGTTGTCTATATGTTACAGTGTGAGTGTGGCTTACAGTATATTGGTAGGACATCCCGCCCTTTACATGTCCGCCTAGGGGAACATGTCAACAATATTAAAAAAGGGATAAAGACACACAACGTCTCAAAGCATTTTAAATTGGTACACAACCAAAACCCCAGGGGTTTAAGCTTCTGGGGTATAGAGAGAGTTGACAAACACTGGAGGGGAGGCAACTTTCTGCGCCAAATAAGTCGCAGAGAATCTCACTGGATTCACGAGACTAAGGTTCTAGTTCCAGGGGGGTTGAACGTCGAATTTGATGTCAACTGCTTTATTTCCGATCGTTAGTAATCTCTTTGTTTAAAAAGATTTTTATATATGTTTTTATGTAAAGTTTTTTATGCAATTTCTGGTCTTTATTTTTCGCTTAATTCATGTTATTTGCATTAATGGAGTGGACTACCCAGGATGTTGAGCGGAGGCATGGGGTTACATTGATTGCCTTTATAATTATAATTTATATATTTTGTATTATTTTAGTCATTTAGTTATGTTTCTGTGGCAATGTATCATTGTCTTCTAACATTAATGTACTCACACCCATGACTACTCCAAAAAATAGATACTTCCTGGTTTGTTTGTCTGACCCGGGTTACTATGGTGACGGGCGCACTCAGGCTTATTGGTAGTATGGGAGGAGCTCATTAAACCACTTCCTGTTCCTGGTTATGAGCAGTCGGATTGGGTTGCCATGGAGATGAGTACACAGTCGTGCCCATTGGTTGATCAGGAAGAGCGGATTTGCATTTAAGTGGCGTCCCTGCGCTTAGCCGTTGCCGCTGATGAAGTCCCGCCCACTTTGAGGGACGTAACGCGTACGGCATCCACGTGCTTTGATCGTGACGTCACCCGCGCTCTCCGCTCGCTCATCCTGCATTGGGACATCCGCTCCGTTCATGCTTTTCTCCTTCGCACTGGGGTACAGTGCTTTATAATGTGAGTCTCTTTTATAGTTTTAATAAATGGTTTATTATTATACGGAGAGCACTAGATCCTTTCTTGAATCTTTACATGTGACCATCCACCTGTATGCTGACCGCTGAGAGCTGACATCCCCAGGCTGCTGCTGCTGCTGTCGCTATCTGTCTGTGTTATTTCCCTGTGAGGGAACAGCTGTTTCTGACCTGACTGATATACTCAGGGGTCCATCCATTGAGGTGAGCGGCTGGTGTCACTGAAGGTGGAGGTCCTTACTTGTCACTTTAGTCACTTCTCGTTTATCCTTGTCACCTGAATCACCGGATGAATCACTGGACATTTGCTTGATATCAGTTTATGTTGGACTTTTCATTCAGTTTATTTTTAGCGCTGTACTGCTTTTTTCTTTTATATAGGGCAGGACCCTACTTTCAAACATCTAACTTACAAATGACTCCTACTTGCAAACGGAAGGAGACAACAGGAAGTGAAATGAAATCTACCCCTAGGAAGGGAAATTCTCTCCTGTAAGAGTTAATATGGGAAAACAATTTCTCCTTTCCACTGATGCTTTCCAATTCTTGTTCCACAAAAAAACCCAAATTTTCAAAAAACATTTTTCATTGGGACAAAAAAGTGAGGTGAAATCTTCTGAAGAGGAGGAAAGACAGCAAAACAAATGTCACAGGGGTGATAACCCTTCCCTATGTTTTCCAAAAAGCTTAAAAAAGATTTTTTGGCTGGAGCTAAACACGTTAAAAATGTACCCGTTCAAAATTACAAACAGATTCTACTTAACAACAAACCTACAGTCCCTGTCTTGTTTGCACCGCCTGTATACTGCTGTTCAGAGTATATAGGGCCTGGTGGCCCCACACCTTTCCTTATTTTAATTTGGGTGCGGGGTTCCCCTTAATATCCATACAAGACCCAAAGGGCCTGGTAATGGACTGGGGGGTACCCATGCCGTTTGTCTCACTGATTTTCATCCATATTGCCATGACCCGACATGACATTAAACCCGCAAGCAGTTTTAAATGAGATTTTTTCCTTTAAAAATGACATTTGGTGCAGGGACTGTTCTAAACATGGGAAACACATGTCACTTTACAGGCATACTATAGACACCCCCCAGGTACGATATTTAAAGGAATATTTCACTTTTTTTTTTTTTACTTTAAGCATCATTAAAATCACTGCTCCCGAAAAAACGGCCGTTTTTAAAAGTTTTTTTTGCATTGATACATGTCCCCTGGGGTAGGACCCGGGTCCCCAAACCCTTTTTAGGACAATACCATGCAAATTAGCCTTTAAAATGAGCACTTTTGATTTCGAACGTTCGAGTCCCATAGACGTCAATGGGGTTCTAACGTTCGTGCGAACTTGCGGTCCGTTCGCGGGTTCTGGTGCGAACCGAACCGGGGGGTGTTCGGCTCATCCCTAATGTTGATTAATATGTGGGGATATTACTAAGGGAGTGTTCGCACATATTCTTACATTAATTATTTGGGTGTAGGGTGGATTATACCACAGGTAGATACACACCAGTAAAAAGGTGGTTAGGTTTTCATTTGTTATTAGTTTTATTTTTTTGAATGTACAATCTATTTCTCACCATAAGGGGTGAATTAGATGTATTGTGATTAGCGCCACAATTTAATTTTGTCACGGGAGGTGATCACTATTCATCACTTAGTACAGATTTAAATTCCATTTTAGAATCAGTAGATCCAGTAATGTTTTATTTCTAGTTGGTGTGTCTACCATCTGACCCATAAAATTGTCCTGTAAGACATTAAGGAACTGGCGAGCCTTAAATGAATGTGTGGTTCCCTCTGCCCAGTCTATGTCTGGGTAATTAAAATCCCCCATTATGCTAACACTTCCCATCCTTGCTGCTAATTCAAATTGTGATAGGAGATCCGTCTCCACTTCCTCCCTCAGGTTAGGGGGCCTATAGCATACTCCCAGTATTATTTTCCCCTTAGCTTCATCCCTTTGGAGCTCTACCCATAAGGATTCCACCTCCTCCCTAGCTCCCTCAGTGATGTCATCTCTCACATTTACTTGTACATTATTCTTGATATATAGGCATACCCCTCTCCCTTTTTTACCCTTTCTATCCTTGCGGTAAAGGGTATACCTTTGAATGTTTGCCAGCCAATCATGAGAGCTGTTGAACCAGGTCTCTGAAATTCCCACAAAATCCAAATCCTCCTCGTACAACAGTATCTCTAGTTCACCCATCTTGTCTGCCATGCTCCTGGCATTGGTGAACATGCCACATAGTTTAGTCCGGTCGCATATTGTCCTCGTATTGGGTGTTTTGAGATTGCAACTAGGACTTGCTACTATACTTACCTTGTGTTTTTGTGCTTTGGTCAACCTACCACTAATGCCCCCAATACTACCCTCTGGAATATCTTCCACGCTGACTATCTCTACCTCTGGACCCCCCCCATCGCCTAGTTTAAAAACCCCTCTAACTTTTTGGCCATCTTCATTCCCAGCAGATCTGCACCCTCCTCATTTAGGTGCAGTACGTCTCTTCTATAGTACCAGTTATCGACTGAGAAGTCGGCCCAGTCCTCCAGGAACCCAAACCCCTCCTTACTACACCAGCTCTTCAGCCACTTGTTTACTTCCCTAATCTCCCTCTGCCTTTCTGGTGTGGCTCGATGTACCGGTAGTATTCCTGAGAATACTACCTTGGAGGTCCTTTTCCTCAATTTAGCTCCTAAGTCCCTGAAATCGTTCTTTGGGACACTTCATCTGCCTCTGACTTTGTCATTGGTGCCAACGTGCACCATGATAGCTGGGTCTTCCCCAGCCCCTCCCAGTAATCTGTCCACAAGATCCGTGATGTGCCGAACCCGAGCGCCCGGTAGACAACATACTGTTTAGCGCTTCAGGTCTTGGTTACCGATTGCCCTCTCTGTCCTTCTAAGAATTGAGTCCCCTACCACCAGAATCTGTCTTTCCTTTCCCTTCGCTGCCCCCCCACTCTCACTGGAGGAGTTCTTCCCCCGGCAGCTAGGAGAGTCCCTCAGCTCCAGCAGTGCTGGTCCCTGACTGGTTTCACCAATGTCACTCAATGGAGCATACTTAATGGGATGCTCCAGTCCTGGATCGGCCTCCTTGGCACTTCTCCCTCTACCCTTCCTGACTGTCACCCATCTACTCTTTGCTAGCGCCTGCACCTCTTTGTCTCCACCCGCCTCTGTGCTGGCCCCTGCCATGTACGTTCCTGGCTCTCCTTTAGTATGGAGGGACTTCTCAGTGCTGACAGTTGCTTCCCCAGATTCAGAACCTGGGCTTCCAGGGAAACAATGTGCTTACTTTTGCACAGCAGTATTCGCCCTTGATCGGATGATCAAGGAAGGCATACATGCAGCAAGATGTACAAAAAGTTGCCTCTCGACACCCGCCGGGCATCGTACCTATTAAATTTAGTGAGGATTGGGGATTATACCCTGTCCAAATTACCTAACAGCTAGCTTCCTGGCACTAATACTTAAGACAATACACAGGTACACAACAAGACAATACACAGGTACTCGCAGACCTATGTGCACTCTTAGACCTACGTGCACTCGGAGGCCACTCGCAGACCTACGTGCACTCGCAGACCTACGTGCACTCGCAGGCCACTCGCAGACCTACGTGCACTCATAGACCTACATGCACTCACAGGCCACTCGCAGACCTACGTGCACTCGCAGACCTACGTGCACTCGCAGGCCACTCGCAGACCTACGTGCACTCATAGACCTACATGCACTCACAGGCCACTCGCAGACCTACGTGCACTCGCAGACCTACGTGCACTCGCAGGCCACTCGTAGACCTACGTCCACTCGCAGACCACTCGCAGACCTACGTGCACTCACAGTCCTACGTGCACTCGCAGGCCACTCGCAGACCTATGTGCACTCGCAGACCTACATGCACTCGCAGACCTTTAGATTGTAGTGTGAAAGTGTAGATTGCGCTATGATCAGACCATGGGACGGGTAAGATTTTGAATGCCAGAATTTCAGGCACCTTACCGATGGTCAAAAATATATGATCAATAAGCAAAAATGAACGATGAGGATATGAATAATGTGTATATTGTCTTTTAGTGGGATTCAACTCACGCCAGGAGTCTACTTGTATTTCGTAATAAGTTGCGAAAAGGAGTGTTTAATGGGGATGTTTGACTGAGGTATTGGTGATTTGTCTAAAAGGGGAAAGAGAGTCAGTCTGATTAGAATCACCGCATGTAACTACAGTACCTATTTTGTGTGAGTCCACCATTTGTAATAGATGTGAGAGAAAAGAAGTAGGTTGTTTATTAGGGTCATAGTATGACACAACTGTGCTAGCAGTATCTAATAAATGAACTAATGGCCTTCAGGGTCTTTAATCTCCCCTAATAATGTAAATGGGGTGCTACAATGAAATGCAATAAGTACGCCACGTTGTTTAGTCGAAGCAGATGCTGTATATACTTGAGAATATATCTTACTGAAGAATTTAGGGGTGGATAGTGTTGTAAAGTGGGTTTTTTTGAAGGCACAAGATGTGTGCTTTCCTGAAGGTAAAGAAGCGAAAGGCTTTAGTGCATTTTTGCAGGATGTTAAATCCCTGTACATTCAGGGATAATATGTTTAAGGCAGCCATGGTATTAAAGAGTTATAAAGTATGGTATCACATCAAAAACTGCATATGAAAGAATTTGCCTCTGGAAAGGGGGGGGGGATAAAGAAAGATAAAAAAAAATAGGGAAGAAGACCCAAAAGAAAAAGTAAATTTTAAATGTCATGAATATTAGATATAATATGTATAAACCCTCCAAGGGTACATTAGCTACTGTCAATTGCCCACTGATTCAATGAGCAACCAAGGGTAGCAAGAAGGGAGCACAGGGAACATTCCTGAAGGATATGGAAAGCCAACTATTAAAATTGGACCATAACAATTTATAAAACAAGAACAAAAAATGCCCAAGCATGAATTAAAATATGATTACTGGAAAGGGATCCAGGGTTCATATGAAGCTAACCATGTGAGTCTGGAACATATTGGTGTCTATAACACAAATGTGTTAAAATTACTGAGATAATTAAAGAGTAATTAGAGAGTAATTAAATCTTATTAAGGCAAAAAATGGTTAAAAAAAATAATGAAAAAATAGAACCTTATAACATCTTTAGCATTTATGAAATAGGAAAAATAGATCTTATAAGTATGAGCCTATAAAAATGAAAAAATATCCTATTAACATAGCCAGATGCTCATTGGTAAGAATAGAACCATATCAAGGTCACTTGTAAAATAAACAGTATGAACCAGTGGACTCGACTAGTTACAGGATAGAGAAACCTTATTAGGAAACAACCTTCAGTCCATGAAATCATCTGGAACCGGGTCTGGGGATCGAAAGCGGCTTCTTTTGTGCAAACTATGATGTTTGTTTCTTCTTGATGGGGTAGATGATTTGCTTGAGGAACATGATGCTGATCTTTGGCGTGTGTCGTCTGTGTCTTGGGTTGAGTTCAACAGATGCAAGTCTTGAAGAGCAGTTTGTAGGTCATTTGCAGTGCGACATGTATATTTGGAGAAAACAGAAAAACCGCGCTTAAACTTTTACATGTGGATACCACTGTGGTATAAGAAAAAATTATTTGACAGTCCTTAAGAGTGCATAAAAAGTCCAAAAGAAAGTGAATTCAAATCTTCAATAATAGATCAAAGTTCATAGATGCCCGGATGGATCAATTAAAACAGCAAATAGTAAGTAGAATGCTTACCAGATGGCAAGCCAAATCAAACAAGTGGCTTAAACCCAGCCTGGGCCTTTAAGGAACCAGTCCCGGTGCATTTAGGCAAAACTTCCACTCGTGAAGGATAAACGTGGATTCATGCGAATTCATCCCCAAAAAATTGAATAAAAAAACATAGAGTAATATTGTCAACAGATACGAAAAAAAAGAGGGGAAAGAAGAGCCCTTACAAAGTGATAATATAAGATCATAAAAAAACACCCAATACCCATAAACACACACAGGGTCTCTGTGCAAGTGACATAAATCATGCAAATAGTGAAAATAAACCCAGTGATGAGTATACACAAGAACCTTGCAGAGTTACTGCTTACCAGATATTAGTAAAATTAAGGTGAATAAACATCAACCACTGGATGGTTGGATGGTGAAGGGTATCAAAACGTGCCGCAAACCACACCAATTTCCTGCTTACCAGATGGAAGCCTTTGATAGACACACTGACTCACCTTGGGAAAACAGTCTCCTTTCACCGGGCAATGTACACCAATCACGTCCGTCTTAACCAAAGCTCCACGGTACCCATATAGTAAAGATATGGCAAGATAGTGTAATACCTTTTAAACTTCTTTATTATAAAAAGAGATACACTTACAAACAAAAAGAAGATAACAGCGATGCCGGCCGGCAAAACAAACGAACTCCCGTCCTCAATAGGGCGACGTGATGACGTCAGCACGTACCACCCAGACGCGTTTCGTCATAGGGTGACGTTTTCAATGGGGGAGCCTTGATAGGTAAAACGCACCGAGAAGGGAAATCCCCACTGATACGTTATTAGATTATGTTACAATATTTGAAGTTGGGGTTTCAAGGCCCTTTTTTGTTGATAGTTAGTTGGAACAAGTCTGCAATTAATTGATAATTATGTCGTAGAAAAATTTGAGATTCTCTATTTCTTGCTGCGGCTAATAGTTGTTCTTTTGTACAGTAGAAATGGAACTTAGCAATGATATCACGAGGTGGACCTTCAGGTTTTTTGGGTGTTAGGGCTCTATGAACCCTGTCCATCTCGAGATGCTTTACTGGGATATTTGGTTGCAATTCCTGAAAAAGTGCTATCATTGTGGCTTGTAAGTCAGTTACAGATTCAGGAATTCCTCTAATGCGTAAATTGGAGCACCTAGCACGATTTTCATAATCTTCTAATCTGGTCTGCAATGTTATATTTTCCTCTTTAAGGTTTTCAATCATTGTTGAATAATTTAGGGTATAGTTTTCCATGTCATCTACTCTAATTTCAAGATCAGACATGCGTTGGCCTAGATCCCGAATTTTTTTAGTGAGGCTAGTTGTAATATGGTCTGAGGTATGCTTTTTATTGATTTTTGGAACATTCTTTCTATTTGTTTAATGTGACTGGGGGAGCTAATTCATCTTGAGAGGTATCCTCAAGATTCTCAAGGTCAAAATCAGTTTTTTCTGAGAGGACTTGAGAATGTGTATTTGCCTTTAATTCTTTAGAAGCCCCGCGTGACGTTCCTGAAGGGGACGGCTTAAGCGCCATTTTATTTCCTGTGTTAGGCAGTGCAGTTTTGCCAGTTTTCGGCTTCATAGAGGGCTAATGGTCACCGGGGACGGAGCCCCAACGTGGCAAAGTGCTGTGTGCACAGACAGGGGTGGTATACTTGCGGGTGAGTACCGAATACCTGCCATTATTAGGCTTTTCCGTCCTTCAGGTAATAGAGCTTCAGGCGGGCATGTCCGCAGCGCTCAGCTCCACGCACTTGCCCCCTTTACTACATATCTCAAGGTGCACTTGTATCCAAACAGTTCATTCTGTATTTAACTATAAGTTTCAGGGGGCATTTGTATTGAAATAACTCATGCTGCTATAACATTAATAATATGCCCTTTGAGATATGGAATAATGCATTCAGTCAAGAAAAATCCACCAGGAACCCTTCCATCCAGCATCTTTAATAAGTACTAGGGATGAGCTTGTGTGTGTTAGGATGTTCTTCTGATCTCACATGGCTGAACCTGCCAGGAAGTTGTCACCTGTAATGGGCCAATCATGTAGGGGGGGGGGGCATTTCCCACACCCAAGCTACACCTACAAAGGGCATCTATATGTTTGAGCGGGGAAATTACACAGATGCAGAAGATTGGCTCTTTGCAGGTGACTTAAAATAGGTGGGTTTGGTAGAGCATCTGAACACATTTAAGCTCATCTCTAATAGGGACTCAACTATAGGGCATACAGTATAGAGTATTGCACAAGCTGAGAACAGGCTCAACCAAAAGCAGACATTTCCTCCGGTATAGCAACCCAGCAGAAGCCCAGACATCACCTTTGTGTAGCACTGCCCGAGTAGGGATTGCTGTGTGTAGACTTCCCACCTTTATGTAGCACTGCCCCAGTAGGGATTGCTGTGTGTAGACTTCCCTGGGCTTTTCCCCTTTTTATCTTGCTGCCAGTTACTAAAGGTTTTCACACAACCACCCACACGCTCGTTTCCAGTAATCAATCCAGGGGTTTGTTTGTTTTTTTAGTATTTATTGTTGGAACTTGGATAGGAGAAGGGAATAGTGGGATCTTCCAACTGGAACTAATAAAAAGGACAACTCTCACACGCGGCCTCACAGGTTAGATGTGGTAACAGACTTGCTATTATACCATACAACACTTGTAGGTGAAAAATAAGTCTTTTGCTTGCTCTGGCAGCAGACTTAATTAAACAGTTTATCTTCAGGACACTCACTAGCATCCCCTTAAACTGTCTCCCTCTGACTCTACAAGCTGAAGGGGTGGCCCTCACAGGACAGGCCCCATGACACTGATCTATACTCACTGCAGGGCGAAACAGATCCTTCCTGGCGTGTCTTCCTTCCAGTCAGCTCTCCAGGACATCTAGGTTCTAGGTTGCAGCTATAATCATATTCAGGCCCCAGGTCAGACACCTAAGGACCCATGGCAGCTTCTACAGAGGAGGGGCAGCCGCCTCCTCCTTCCAGGACCCTGCTCTCCAGCTAAAGATCTCAAGCACATGTGTCCTTGGCATATATACAGTTACCCAGCATGTACTGAGGCACTTTCCTCTGCCAATGACCAGGACTGTAACTATGGCTGTGCTCTCATTTGTCAGGTTTCCTCCCACTGTCCAATAGGCCCCCCTATTGGACCAGTGTGAAATATTCAGACAACATGAGCAACACCTGAGCACCACGAGCAGACCCTATCAATGGATCCCTGCTCCCTGGTAGGAAGAGAGCATCTAAATTTACCTGGCAGTCTTCCTGGTAAGCAGAATGACCCAAAAACTATACTCTCTTCTAGCACCTACCTAGAAGGGTGCTACATCTGAAAGGCAGCTTAAGACTTGCAGTGTCTGTACCAAATACAAGAAAAAAAACAATGACGGCTGCTCTGATTAGCTTGCAACTAACAAAAAGGAAAAGGGTACACATGGGCAGGGTAAGGTGCAGTTTTAAAGAAACACTATGTTGCCCCAGCTCCACTGCCAATATAAGACTCCATAAACTGTAATCCGGTGCTCTAGCTAGGACGTTCAGGCCCCACAGGTGCAATTCTTAAATTCGGAAGGCTGGCAACTCGCTTGCTCTTGAATAAAAGTACTTTATTTGTTACATGGATACACGGGTACAGGCTATATGCTGATGTGTTTCGGCTATGAAGCCTTCATCAAAGCATCAATGCTTTGGTGAAGGCTTCATAGCCGAAACGCGTCAGTAAATGCGTCACCTTGTGCAGCTCCCCCTCACCTTTTGCAGCATCCTCTCCCTCATCTTGTGCACCCTCTGACATCCCCTTTACCCTGTCCTTCTCTTCCCCCTCACCTTATGAAGCTTCACCCACCCCCCCCTCCAACCTTGTCCACCTTCTTTAGCTTACGCATCTTCCCTTCCCCTCCATTTCTGGTGCATCCCCCTTCCTCCCCTCATTTTGTGCACTCACCTGTGTATCCCCATCTTCTGCAGCTTTTCCACCCCCCCTGTCCTCCTCCTCACCTTATGCGGCTTTCCCTTCCCCCCAAACATGTGCACCCCCTTTTCCTTGTGCATCCATCACCTTATAGAGCTTACCCATGCCCCCCTTGTATCTCCCTCTCACCTTGTGCAGCTTCAACATGGCCCCAAGAAACTTGACTTTGTGGGCCGCTGTGGAGCCTTCCCTCCTCCAGACGCTGGCAGCACATGAAGGCTTTATACTGAACTCCAGCGCATGGTGAGAACAGGTGGAGGCTCAATCTCCGGGTCTCCTGGGAGGGCGGTATTTGGATAGCGGTTCCCAGGGCGGATGACAGCGGAGGCGGCAGGAATCACAGTGCATGACATCGCACTGCTCGCTCATGACGGTGGCCTTCTCACACAGATAGTCCCGGAAGCCAGCCGCCTTGCACTGCTGCTCGCACGCCATGATGCCGACCAGAACCCAGTGCAGCTACACCCATTCTTGGCGATGCCACAGAGCCCCTGCTCCTCAAGGACAATGGAGCAGTGACACTGCAGGAAGGTCAGCCACTGGTGGCAGGGAGGGGCCCCGGAGAATCTGAGAAGTGGTGGTTAGGTTGGTGCGGAGCAGGCATTGCTGGGAGAAGACCATCCAGAGTGTAGCTCAGAGCGTGCGGGAACCAAGACGCCCCACACACGCTGTGGTCATTCCGTGACTCAGCCGTTGGGACATGGATCAATTTCCGGGACGGTCCCGGGACGGTCCCGGTGAATAAGGGACAGTTGGGAGGTATGGGTATAAGTGCCCAGTAGACAAGTGGTTAAAGTTCACTTCACTCTCTTAATCAAAATGAACTATTTTAATCCTTATGCTGCTAGTTTTAGTAAATAGATAGGAGGGTATATTATATTTACTTGTTTTAAACTTTTTTTTTCAGTTGCTTCCTGTTTTTTTAGCTTCATCTGAAGGTGGGGGAGGATGTGCTAAGCACGCCTTCCTGACTTCATGCCTAAGCTAAGGGCACATGGATTCCATTAAGTAAATGCTACATGAATCATTTACCCTTACTTGAGATGGCCGCAGCTAGAAATGTAGTATTTTTCAAATGTGATTTCTCAACAAAATAAAGCATGGGGACATGGATAGATGGATGGGTTTGCTGTGAATATTAAAATTTAATTTGTTAGTATTCTTGGTTTGTGGTGCTCAGATACAATTTAACTCTGCTTTAATAATCATTGTCTATATTGGTTGGAATCTGCCCAAACTGTTGACAATAATCTTGTTTTTGAGGGAAACGTAACACCAGATTTGTAGGTTACAGCACCACTTTCCTCTGGAAAAATATAGACCCTATGCAAATAACAATTTGGCCAGAAGGTGGTGTTGTTTTTCCATAATAGTTTTAGTTCTAGCAGTTAGGTATACAACAGAACCTCTAATATGGTTTTAGGGAGTGTCTAAGTTGGGAAATATGGGAAAAACACACAGAAAACTTTACGTACACAGTAATAAACAGGTATATGTTTTGTGGAAGTTGATCGCATCATGCACACAATAATGACAAGTATAAGCTGGAACAATGCTCATACATTTGGGAAATGCTTTCATAATAAATAACCAGAATCGTATGGACCAAAAAAAAAAAATAATGTTAATTGTGTGAAATACAAAAGATAAACTAGGTAAATTAGATTCCCTAATGAGTACATATTAAGCACTTCAGCCCCGGAATATTTTCCCCCTTAATGACCAGGCCATTTTTTGCTATACGGCACTGCGTCACTTTAACTGACAATTGCGCGGTTGTGCGACGTTGTACCCAAACAAAATGTATGTCCTTTTTTTCCCCACAAATAGAGCTTTCTTTTGGTGGTATTTGATCACCTCTGCGTTTTTTTTTCCTTGCTCTATAAACAAAAATAGAGCGACAATTTTGAAAATAATAATAATAAATATCCCACAAAAAAACAAACAAATTTCTTCATCAGTTTAGGCCAATATATATTCTTCTACATATTTTTGCTACAGTGTCTTAAAGAGCCGACGTACAGCTACGACGGCTCACGCAGGAGAGCCAACGTGCCGCAGTATAACTGCGGCGGCTGGTCGGGAAGGGGTTAAGAAATTAATTTTAAAATATCACACGTGTGTCCGAGAGATAGTATTGGTATTCTGCTGGTGTTTGGTGCAATTTTGTAATGTCTGGCAAAGTATTTGTGTGTTTTAATTACTTGGCTGACACTCTATAATTTTGTGCTGCTGTGAATACTACTGTATCTATTGCATAGGTGTGCGCAGCCCATTGCATTAGGGCGTGCACCCAAAAGCTCAAACACATGTGTGTGTATGTATATGTGTATATAGTTTATATACTATGTATATACTATATATATATGAATTAGGGTTGTCCCAATACCGAGCATTTGTGCGAGTACTTGTACTCTTGTATTCGCACAAATGCTCCCGATGCCTAATCCGATACCTGGGAGAAGCGGAACAACCGGAAGTCAGCAGGTGGAACAATGGAAGTGACACTCTGTGTCGTCGTCAGCGGTTGAACATCTTGGTGCACCCTGTACTGGGCCGCAGTAAGCCAGCAGCGGACATCTTGTTACACCCAGCCCATATAGTTCAGGCTGGGTGTAACAAGATGTCCGCTGCGGCTTTTAAGCGGCCGAGTGCAGGGTGCACCAAGATGGGCATCGCAGGCAGCCTTTCCTCTCACGTCATATATTACTGGCTGTATTTTAGTGCTTGCCCATTAGTGCCCATAAATGCCACCTATTAGTGTCCAATGCCCATAAGTTCAGCCTAATAGTGCCAGCCACCTATCAGTGCCATCTATCAGTGCCAGCCACCTGCCAGTGCCACCTATCAGTGCCATCTATCAGTGCCAGCCATCAGTCAGTGCCCATCAGTCAGTACCATCTATCAGTGCCCATCAATCAGTGCCCAGCCATCAGTGCCCAGCCATCAATGCCAGCCATCAGTCAGTGCTCATCAGTGCTGCATATCAGTGCCCATCAGTGCCACCTAATCCTATCAGTGCTTATGAGTGCTGCCTAATCAGTGCCACCTATCAGTGCCATCTATCAGTGCCAGCCATCAGTGCCAGCCATCAGTTAGTGCTCATCAGTGGTGCATATTAGTGCCCATCAGTGCCACCTAATCCTATCAGTGCTCATCAGTGCTGCTTAATCAGTGCCACCTATCAGTGCTCATCAGTGCTGCTTAATCAGTGTCACCTATCAGTGCTCATCAGTGCTGCTTAATCAGTGTCACCTATCAGTGCTCATCAGTGCTGCATATCAGTGCCACCTAATCAGTATTGTGCTTTGAAAACTGTCACATGACATTAAAAAAAAGTATCAGTAATCGGTATTGGCGAGTAAGTGGAAAAAAGTATTAGTACTATACTACTTAATAAAGTGGTATCGGGACAACCCTAATATATTTTAAAAATACATACACGCACTCTTAGGGTCCTTTCACACAGGACGGATCCGTGATGATCCGCCCCATGAACATCCGCTTGCTCAGCGGGGAACGCTCCGTGGATCCCCGCTGAGCAGGCAGATCACAGGTCCATCGCTGCACACTGTGAAGCGACAGACCTGTCAGAGCACCGCTCTCCCCTATGGGGGATCGGATGACGACGGACCATAGAGTCCGTCGTCACCCGATCCGATAACTTATGGAAAAGTAGGTTTTTCCTCCGTTACACTTTTTCGGATCGGAGCGGGTCGGATGTCAGCGGACATGTCACCGCTGACACCCGACGCTCCATAGAGGTCTATGGAAGGTCCGTTCAGGTCCGCCTAAAAAACTGACAGGCGGACCTGAACGGATCGTTCATGTGAAAGAGGCCTTATAAATAAATGTAAACAAACATTTTAAAAATGCGTTAAAATTTTTTTAAACACTTATCAATGTTAAAAAAAATAAAATAAAACACTTTTTTTTTTTAGCTTATTAACCACTTGCCTACTAGGCATTTAAACCCCCCTCGTGACCAGACCAATTTTCAGCTTTCGGTGCTCTCACACTTTGAATGACAATTACTCAGTCATGTAATACTGTACCCAAATGATTTTTTTGTCCTTGTTTTCATACAAATAGAGCTTTCTTTTGGTGGTATTTGATCACCTCTGGGTTTTTTATTTTTTGTGCTATAAATGAAAAAAGACCTAAAATTTGGGAAAAAAACGCATTTGTATTTGTTTCTGTGATAAAATTTTGCAAATTATTAATTTTTCTTCATAAATTTTGGCCACAATTTATACTGCTACATATCTTTGGTAAAAACATCCCAAATTAGTGGATATTATTTGGTCTTTGTGAAAGTTATAGAGTCTACAAGCTATGGTGCAAATCATAAAAAATTGATCACATCTGATGTACTGACAGCCATTTCTTGCAACCCGAACAAGCCAGGAAAGTACAAATACCCCCCAAATGACCCCTTTTTTGAAAGCAGATATTCCAAGGTGTTTAGTAAGAGGCATGGTGAGCTTTTTGATACCACATGTGTGGGACTTTTCCACGGCCTAGTCACATAGAGAGACCCAACATGCAGGGAACACCATCATGTGTTCTAGGAGCATAAATTACACATCTAACTTGTTGACTACCTATTACACTTTTGAAGGCCCTGGAGCACCGGGACAATGACACGTGACGATGATGTGGCACTAATGACAGATGGCACTAATACATGACACTAATGACTCGTGACACTGATGACAGATGGCTCTAATATGTGGCACTGATGACACGTGGCACTGATGACAGATGGCACTGATACATGACACTGATGACAGATGGCACTAATACGTGGCACTGATGACAGATGGCATTAATACGTGGCACTGATGACACGTGACACTGATGACAAATGGCACTTATACGTGACACTGATGACAGACGGCACATGACACTGACAGGTGGCACTGATGACAGATGGCACTGATACGTGGCACTGATGAGATGTGACACTGATAACAGATGGCACGTGGCGCTGGGGACAGGTGGCACTGGGGGCAGGTGGCACTGGGGGGGCAGGTGGCACTGGAGACAGGTGGCACAGGGGACATATGGCACTGATATGTGGCACTGGGGACAGATGACACTGACAGGTGGCACTGGGGACAGATGGCACTGGGGACAGATGGCGCTGATGGATGGCACTGGGGACAGTTGGCACTGATTGGTGGCACTGGGGACCGATGGCACTGACAGGTGGCACTGGGGACAGATGGCACTAATAGGTGGCACTGGGAACAGATGGCACTGTGGGCACTGTGTTGTGTGATTTTTTTTATTCACACGTGGTCTCTGTGTGAGGAGGGAGAGCCGGCGATGAGAGATGATCTCGTATGTTTACATATGAGATCATCTCTCATTGGAAGCTCCGATAGAGCGCTAAATGGCCGCTGTGATTGGCCATTAAGCATGACCTGTTATTGGCTGTGTCCAAGGGACACGGCCAACACAGAATTTCCCCGATGCGCGCCCTTGGCGGTGTACAGAGGGGAAGTAAACAGGAGGACGTCCAGGGACGCCCTCCCGGCAATTGAGCGCCGCGCTGTAGCCATCTTTCGGCTATAGCGCAGGCGCGAAGTGGTTAAAACATTTAATTGTTTACACTAGTGGGCGAGGGGTGGTAAAACTCTGTGGTTGGGCCATTCTTTTACCACCCCTCAACCACTACCACCTTTTAGCTGTAGAGGCAGAGGCTGGGCATGTTCATATGCCGCAGCTGCAGTTGTACCCCTTTTTGCTTTCAGCAGGTGTAGCACCCACTGATTGTAACCCATTCAAGTGAATGGCAGCACTCTGCAAGCACCCAGCAACCGTGTGCAGTGTGGAGATCAAGGAGTTAAAGCAGGTGGCGTGGAGGCGTTACAAAGCCTCCTCACCGCCTATCAAATGCTCTATGAAGAGCGAACTGTTTGTGGATCGCTCTTCAAAAAACAAAGCATTTGTGAATGAACCCCTACATATGACACAGTATGCCCCTCACATCTGAGTCCTCCTTTACATCTGAGTCCACAGCATTCCCCCTTACACCAGAGTAAATAACGTTACATCTTATATCACAGTTCCCCCCCTTAAATCAGGGCTCCCAGAGAGCCTCCCTTACATCAGAATCCCCAGAGTTCGTCTTTACATTGGAAAATCTGATGTAAAGAATATCGTGGACTCTGGTGTAAAGGTGAACTTTGATATACTTTGGTCACCAGAGTCCCCCCTTACATCAGAGTTCCCAGCATTACCTCTTGTATCAGGGTTCCCAGAGTCCCCACTTACATCAAAGTCCCCCTTTATATACACTGTAAGGGGGGACTCTGACACAAAGGGGATCTCTGTATACTGTGATATAAGAGGGGCCTCTGATGTGAGGGGGTCTCTAGTTACCACAGAGATCCCACTTACATCAGAGTTCCCGTTTACCCCAGAGTCTGCAGAGTTCCCCTTTAAACCAGTGTACCACGCAATAAGTATTTCTAGAAGGGGATCTGGTCAGCCATAGCAGCCCCCTCACAGCACAGACTATTTTACTTTATATGACCAGCCCCTTCCCCGTCCCCAGTATATGTGACCATTGCCCTCCCCTCCATGGGACTACAAATCCCAGCATATCAGGCTGGGCTCCCATTTCTCAGCTGCTTCTCGGTGCCCCCCAAACAATGTGATTGAGAATGATTGCACTGCAGGAGATGACACCCCCTCTCCCTGGCTGCTGCAGTGCGGCACATACACTGCCACTGCTGGAGTCTGTGCCCCCAGTCTTTCCTAACCAGTGACATTTCCTGAGTCCCAAGTCCCGGTGGGTACCCCTCACCTCAGTTTGTTCCATTGTCGGCACTGCAAGGGGGAAACTGGGAGGCGGGAGGAGAAAGTTACATCCTCCTCCTCTGCCTGGGGCGATCTTAGCAACCAATTGTTTTCCTCTCAGTGGTGGACACAGGGCAGTGGTGGGCTGTGGAAGCCCCGCGGTGGCAGCAGGACTTGTTTAGATGTTAAAAACAATGGGGTTAATCCTGACCTGATGCTACCTCTAAAGTTCTGGTTACAGCATCCCTGACAGCAGGGAGGCTGTATGATATTCAGCTGTCAGGGATGCTACAGCTGGAACTATAGAAGTAGCCGCTTGCCTGCTTACTCCGTGGTCAGTGACTGCACTCACAAGAGTTACACAGCCAACTGAATAATTGTCCCACTCGCAGAGTCGCAGCACTGCCATTGTCCATTAGCAGAGGTGCCGAAATGGAGATCCTGCACATTCTGCCAGCAAAAAAACCCTGGGGTGTGCCCAGGCACACCCAGCACACCCCATGCCCTCGCCTATGATGTACTGTATGTAAGTGTGCATATACATGTGTGTGCGAATGTATCTAAATTTCTGTCTATCTCTGTGGTGACTTTATTATTTAGAGGTGCTTTATTTCAAGCTATGAAAAATCCATTATATTAACCTTTTCCAACTTTTAAGAAAATCCTCTTTAAGAACAGACACTCTGTGGTGCTTTGGTGTCTGCTATGTCCCTTGTAAAAATAAAACGCTCTTCTCCGCACTCCTCTACTCAAAGGGGGCCAATTGAGTAAGGCCTTTATTTCTCCAAATTTGAAACCAATGTCTTAAGGACTTAGGATAAGCCCTTCCTGGTGTTGTGTGTGCATGCGGACCACAATGTGTGTGTGATGACCTCACTCAGCGCTTATGCATGAAGCTGTGCTCAGTTTTCTCCAGATCCCTTTCCAGATAGACTTGAAACTGTCACCCAAGGTGACCCGAAAGATACACCTCCTTGCTACACACCAGGGGCTATGGCCGCAAGATTAATCTGGGCAGCGTAATCCTCCATAGACCAGACAAGAACATTATGTTGTCATCGTAAATGCCAAAGGAGAAAATGTAACACTGCCAGATCCCAGGTATTACTGGTGAATTCCATGAAGATGCATATGTTCTTTACCCTGTGGATTACAAATATGTGTTGTGTGATGTCAAGGACACTATGCTGCAAGCCACTTCACACTCACATACAAGTTGTTGCTAGTGGAGACCATTCTTGAAGGCTGTACTGCCAGGATTGTGCTGTGCTGAATGCTGCCAGCAGATAAAGGGAGTTCCCACCTGAGCCATGTTGGCTAGTGTTTGAAGTTGTCGGGGTGCTTCACCCTGAAAAGTGACCTGTGATCTTCCGCAGGTTGTTGTTCAATTGAGGAAGGAAATCTTCTCAGTCCCTGATTGTCATACAGACATAATGAGGATATTTTTGCAAGGGGACCTGTGTCCCAAAGTGCCGTCCCGTGCACCATGGCCTGGCTGCTTGCTATCTGAACGCAGCTGTATCTCTTTTTGCCCGGAGCTACTGGCTAAAGAAGAAGGGAAACTGCTGGGAAGTGTTGTTCACCCCAAGTGAAAGTCTGGTGGACTGTGACATGTGAAGAACACTGGGGGGGGGGGGGGGGGTAGTGTAGTTAGGTAGGATGAGCTGTGGCAAAGGGGCAAGTTCTTACCACTTGTGTGAATAATGGACTGACTCATGCATCCGGACTGTTCTCGTGATACAAAACATTAAGAAAAGTTTTTGATTCGTTAAAAAGGGGCTGGCATTCTCAGCTGAGAATGGGACCCGCTTTCATTATATACAGGATATAACTGCAAGATAGGGTGTACTTACACTGCTATACTGTTCTTGGCTGAGGACAATTCCAAACCACTTAATCACGTATGTACATATTGCACCAGGTTGTTATAAGATAGGATGCATTTGCATTGCTGTTTATTTCTCTTTCAGGTGTTGATGCATCGGTACATCTTCCTTGGACATGGAGAGACAGGGATCTAACCTGACGACAACACTAATGCCGCGTACACACGGTCGGATTTTCCGACAGGAAATGTTGGATGTGAGCTTGTTGTCAGAAAGTCAGACGGTGTGTATGCTCCATCGAACATTTGCTGTCGGACTTTCTGCCAACAAATGTTTCTTAGCAGGTTCTCAAATTTTCCGCCAACAAAATGTTGTTGTCGGAAAGTCCAATCGTGTGTACGCGGCATAAGCCTTCATATTTTCTTATCACTGTATATATTAGATAGATAGTTAGGAAGTAAGGTCATTGCTTATGTCTGCCTTTGAATATTTGAATGGTACATCACTTTTAAAACTGTACATAATTTTTGATATTTCTCTGTTATATATGACCTACCCTTTTCTCATGTGTCTGATATTTAAGTTTATTTCTTGTGGTATGCCATATGTACTGTTATTGTTATTCTTTCCTTGTTTCCCCACCCATCCCATCCCAGGACACTCGCTCTCAGGCTTGAGAGCTCAAATTATTATTTTTTCTGCAAACTCTGAGATGTAGTTTTGTAGGCAGGGGTAGAATGTAGCACCCTGATGTTTAGGCAGGGTTGCTCCTAAATTTACCTGCCAGGTGTAGTTACCTTGGCTCATTGTTAGGGATCAATTGAGTTCACAAGTCTGGAATTGCTGCACTTCTCTCTTCTGCCACTGGGTGGCCGGGTACCTGGTGACATTAGATAAGAGAAGTGCAAAGCAAGGACAGATTAGGAGTATATGGGGTGTCTGAGCCAATGGGCAGGGGTTTTCTTAAATCCCTTGGCCTGCTGGGAGAACCTATATATTTGGGTAGAGTCAGGTGATCAGTGTTCTGTCAGGGCTGGGCTCACCCCTTCCTTCTCTGAGCTGGCCGCTCAGCTGTCGGCTAATTGCCAGCTCCCTTCTCTCCACAGTGACTCAGCTGTTGATGATCTGCTCATCAGTCCTGGCTACTTAAAACCGTCCAGCTCACTTCATCTCTGCCTTCGCCTTTGGTCACATCTCAGAGACTTCTCCTGCGTTCTTGTTGAAGACTTGCTCGGTTGACGTTCCTTCTGGCTCCTGATCCTGCTTGCTGTACTACTACATTGATCTCTGGCTCTCCGACATTGGCATTGGCTGACTACCCGATCTGGTTACTGAACTCTGGCTATGTGTTGACTACGCTTACTCTGTTTACCTTTTTATTATTATTAAACAAGTGTGATTAACTGTACTTCTGTCTCAGTCTGATTCATGGTTTCTGACACTAGGCGAAGGCCAAGAATTCAGAAGATGCAGTCAGTCCACTTGTTGGTAATATTTTTTCCAGATTGGATGACCAGGATCACCGCATGGATCAGTTTGCCTTGGCGTTACAAATGTTCCTGAGTCGCACGGCTCACCTGGAATCTTCCACTATGTCTGCTCCGGTACAACCTGTGTTGCAGGCCATCCCTGCTGCTGCTCCAGTCTCTGTGCAGGCACCCGCCTCAAGTATTATCTCTATAAGAGGCATGTCTGGTTCCGCTCCACTTCCCCAGCGATTTGGGGGTGATCTAGTTCAATGCAAAGGGTTTCTCAACCAGATTGAGATATACTTTGAGATGCTGCACCAGGCATTTCCCATGGACAGAAGCAAAGTAGGTTTCGTGATATCTTTGCTTTCTAAGAGAGTCTTGGCCTGGGCAAACCCTCTATGGGAGACGCAAAAACCCGTGGTTTTTCCTCAGTTTAGGCCGATACTTATTCTTCTACATAATTATGGTAAAAAAATTGCAATAAGCGTACATTGATTGGTTTGCACAAAAGTTATAGCGTCTACAAAATAGGGGATAGATTTATAGCATTTTTATTATTGCGATTTTTATTGTGACTGCGATATTGTGGCTGACACATCGGACACTTTTGACTCATTTTTGGGACCATTCACATTTATACAGTGATCAGTGCTATAAAAATGCACTGATTACTGTATAAATGTGACTGGCAGGGAAGGGGTTAACACTAGGGGGTGATCGAGGGGTTAACTGTGTTCCTAGGGAATGTTTCCAACTGAAGGCGGAGGGGACCCACAAGGGGAGGAGACCGATCTGTGTTGCTCTGTACTGAGAACACAGATCAGTCTCCTCTCCTCTGTGACAGGACATGGATCTGTGTGTTTACACACACAGATCCACGTCCTGCCGTGTTGCCGTTCAGTCGCGTGTGCCCGGCGGACATCGCGGCTGCTGGGCACGCGCATCGGTTGCCCAGTGACACGGCGGGCGCGTGCGATTGCCGTCGGCGGCGCGTGTGCGCCCCCTGGTGGGTAGGGAAGGCGAGAGCGTCATATGACGCCCTCCCAGAACGAGAGCCGCGCCACCTCGCCGTCATATGACAGCTGGCGGGCGGCAAGCGGTTAAGGAGTGCTGGCGCAAGCCTCCTGTCTCCGAGCATTGCAGTCCCACCCTTGCCTCCCTCACCTCCATGCCTCCTTGTACCAAGTCGGTCTGTGAAGATGAACCCATGCACTTGGGCTTCACACGTCTCTCTGCGGATGAGAGAGCCCTTTGGAGGAGAGAGAGGTTGAACCTTTATTGTGGCCAGGCTGGTCACTTTTTGAAGTCTTGTCCTACCCGTCCAGGGAACGCCCGAACGCTCCTGCTACGGACAGACCTTAGGTGGCGTTGTTTTGTCTCCAGTTTCCCAGGAAGATAAGCCCCTCGTTTTGGTTACCCTGTCTTGAGCTGAGTCATCCGTCAAAATACAGGCTCTAATCGACTCTGGGGATGCAGGCCTGTTCATTGATGCTGCCTTTGTATCGAAGCACTCGATTCCGCTGCAGCTGCGTGACACTCCACTTGCCTTTGAGGCTCTTGACGGGAGACCTCTACAGCCTGCTCATGTGACTCATGAGACTGTTCCTTTGTCCATGGCCGTAGGGGCCCTTCACCATGAGATAATCCAATTCCAAGTTATTTCCTCACCTAAGTTTCCGCTGGTTATTGGTTATCCTTGGTTACAGAGGCAGAACCCTTCTTTTGATTGGCTCCGTGCTGAGGTTCTGTCCTGGTCACCACAGTGCAGTGAGAGATGCTTGCAGAAAGTAGCCAAGGTCCTGTGCACCTCTTCACTCTCCTCCCTTCCGGAGGAGTACCGCGATTTTAGCAATGTCTTTGACAAAGGTCAAGCCGGTACTTTGCCTCCACAACGGTCGTATGATTACGCAATTGACCTTCAACCTGGTGCCATACCCCCTCGTGGCCGGGTTTACCCTTTGTCGTTCTTGGAGGA
The DNA here is from genome assembly GCA_037952925.1 of Lithobates clamitans. Classification (NCBI taxonomy): domain Eukaryota; kingdom Metazoa; phylum Chordata; class Amphibia; order Anura; family Ranidae; genus Lithobates; species Lithobates clamitans. The sequence continues at coordinate 6,572,351 of JBBGZY010000093.1, forward strand.
TAAGGCCATGGAGGAGTATGTTGCAGATGCACTTTCTCGAGGTTTCATCCGCAAATCCTCGTCTCCTGCTGGTGCTGGTTTCTTTTTTGTGAAGAAAAAGAGTGGTGATCTGAGACCTTGTATCGATTATAGGGGTCTCAATCGTTTCACGATTAAGAATGCCTATCCCATTACATTGATTACAGAGTTATTTGACCGCCTCAAGGGAGCAACAGTTTTCACAAAGCTTGATTTGAGAGGGGCAAACAATCTTGTTAGGATTAAGGAGGGCGACGAGTGGAAAACTGCATTTAATACCACATCAGGTCATTATGAGTATCTTGTAATGCCTTTTGGCCTTTGTAACGTTCCGGCAGTTTTCCAGGAGTTCATTAACGATGTCCTCCGAGATTTGTTGCAGTTATGTGTGGTGGTTTATCTCGACGATATCCTCATATTTTCCAAGTCCCTGGAGAGCCACCATACAGATGTCTGTCGTGTGCTTCAGAGACTAAGAGAGAACAATCTAAACAATTGTAAATTGGAAAAGTGTGAATTCCATTGTGAACAGGTTAAATTCCTGGGCTATGTCATTTCCACTGCTGGTTTTTCGATGGACCCAGAGAAACTTTCAGCGGTCCTACAGTGGCCTCAACCCATGGGTTTACGTCCTCTGCAGTGTTTTCTTGGCTTTGCCAACTATTATCAGAAGTTTATTCGTAACTTCTCGTCTCTGGTCAAGCCCCGGACTGATATGACCATCAAAGACGGCAACCCACAGAGTTGGTCTCCGAAGTCCATTAAGGCCTTTGAGAGTCTCAAGGCTGCCTTTGTTCTGTTCCTGTGCTAGCACACCCTGATCCTACATTGCCTTTTTTCTAGAAGTTGATGCTTCTGAGACTGGAGTTGGGGCCCATCTGTCTCAACATCCTAACTCTGAGTGTGCTATGCATTTGTGTGGCTACTTTTCAAAGTAATTGTCACCGGCAGAGTGCAATTACGAAATTGGTGACAGAGAGCTGTTGGCGATCATTTTAGCACTGAAAGAATGGAGACATCTCCTTGAAGGTACCACTGTGCCGGTTCTCATTCTTACTGACCATAAGAATCTCACATTCTTGTCTGAGGCTAAACGCTTCTCTCCCAGAAGGGCACGATGGGCTCTTTTCTTGTCGAGTTTAATTACATTGTCTCATTCTTACCCGGTACTAAGAATGTAAGGGCTGACGCCTTGTCACGACAACTTTCCTCCACTTCCAAGATGGAGTCGGTTCCAGTTCCTGTGATTCCTCCTGATCGTATTCAGGCTACGGTTCACACCAGTCTTACTTCTCCTTTGGGTGACAAAATTCTTGCTGCTCAGGTCAATGCTCCTCCTGAGAAACCTTGTGACCGCTGCTTTGTTCCCAAGAGTCTCCGTACTGCTGTGCTTCAGACTTACCATTCTCCCAAGGCTACTGGCCACCCTGGGAAGAATCAACTTTTTTGGGCCATTTCCCAACAATTCTGGTGGCTTAGTCTATGTGCTGATGTAACTGCCTTTGTAGCTGCCTGTTCCGTGTGTGCTCAGAGTAAGACTCCATGACACCTTCCAGTGGGCCTTCTACAACCCATACCCAATGGAGAGAGGCCCTGGACCCACCTGTCTATGGATTTCATTATGGAGTTACCCAACTCCCAGGGCAACACAGTTATCCTTATGGTGGTTGACCGGTTCTCGATAATGTTGCATTGTATTCCACTCAAGAAGTTGCCTACTTCTAAGGAACTAGCTTCTATTTTTGCTTGGGAGATCTTCTGCTTACATGGGCTACCCAAGGTGATTGTCTCAGACAGGGGTAGTCAGTTTGTGTCCTGGTTCTGGCGAGCCTTTTGTACACATGTGGGTATTCATCTTGCTTTCTCCTCTGCGTATCACCCGCAGTCTAATGGGGCCGCAGAACGAGCCAACCAGTCCTTGGAGCAATTCCTACGTTGCTATATTTCTGACCATCATAACAACTGGTCAGACCTCATACCATGGACGGAGTTTGCTCACAATAGTGCCTTGAATTCAGCTATCCATGGCGAACTATGGTTTCCAACCTTCCATGTTGCCTGCCTCGTTTGTTCCGCAGAGTATTCCTGCGTTAGAGGAGCATCTCCGTGGTCTTCGTTCCACTTGGGCACAAGTCCAGGAGGCTTTGCAACATGCTAACGATAGGTACAGACTCCATATTCACTGCAGATGCTTGCCTGCGCCATCCTACCAGGTTGGGGACAGAGTCTGGCTGTCGTCTCACAACCTCCGACTTTGTGTTCCTTCTTTGAGGTTTGCACCTCAGTTTATTGGGCCTTTCCGTATCCTTTGCAGGATTAACCCAGTGGCTTACGCGTTGGACCTTCTTCCTAGTAAGAGCATCTCTAATGTGTTTCATGTCTCCTTATTGAAACCTTTGGTCTGTAACTGCTTTACCACCTCGGTGCCACGTCCTCACCCTATACAGGTTGAGAACCATGAGGAGCATGAAGCACAATCCATTGTTGACTCCCGTAGGTTCCGTGGGCGCATACAGTACCTGGTGCTTTGGAAGGGGTACGGTCCAGAGGAACGCTCTTGGGTCTCATCCTTGGACTTACATGCCCCTGTCCTACTCCATAATTCCCATAGACATTTTCCCCTCAAGCCCGGTGGTCCTCCGAGGGGGAGGGGTCATTGAGGAGGGGGTACTGTCGGGGCTGAGCTCAGCCCTTCCTTCTCCGAGCTGGCCGTTCAGCTGTCGGCTAATTGCCAGCTCCTTTCTCTCCACAGTGACTTAGCTGTTGATGATTTATTTTTTTATTTATTTATTTCAGTTACTTATATAGTGCCGTCAATTTTTGCAGCGCTTTACATTTACATTGTACATTCACATCAGTCCCTACCCTCAAGGAGCTTACAATCTAAGGTCCCTAACTCACATTCATACATACTAGGGACAATTTAGACAGGATCCAATTAACCTACCAGCATATCTTTGGAGTGTGGGAGGAAACCGGAGTACCCGGAGGAAACCCACGCAGGCACAGGGAGAACATGCAAACTGCAAGCAGGTAGTGTTGCTCGTCAGTCCTGGCTATTTAAAGCCGTCCAGCTCACTTCATCTCTGCCTTCATCTTTGGTCACATCTCAGAGACTTCTCCTGCGTTCCTGTTGAAGACTTGCTTGGCTGACATTCCTTCTGGCTCCTGATCCTGCTTGCTGTACTACTACGTTGATCTCTGGCTCTCTGACATTGGCATTGGCTGACTACCCAATCCTGTTACTGAACTCTGGCTATGTATTGACTACGCTTACTCTGTTTACCTTTTTATTATTATTAAACAAGTGTGATTAACTGTACTTCTGTCTCGGTCTGATTCATGGTTTCTGACATGTTCTGTGCCACCTGGATGGCTGTCTGGGTGGCCGGAGTTTGGGCCTATCCCGGCCACATCTGGCTGCTAGGCTGTCTGAGGGCCTATCCAGAAGCAAGAGAGCAGCATAGGGTTGGGATTGCGACTTGCAGTCCAACCAGAAGTGACGATTCTGCTGGCCGCAGCACCTGTCGTGGTCGGAGGTAGAGGGGAAGCTGTAGCCACTAAGGGACCAACCACCCTATTACCAGGGACCACAGTGAGTAGCTGAAGCAAGTACCAGAGCAGTATTCTCACCAACTGGGGACTGTGAAGAATTGGGAAACTTCAGCAGGGGTCAAGCCAGGGACCCAGCCAGTGGAGGTGACGCTTGCAGAGCAGCCTTGTATGTCAAGCCAGGGACTGAGCAGGCCAGTGGGGTGAAGCTTGAGAAGTATCTGGATTGCCAAGCTAGGGACCAAGCAGAGAAGCAGGGGTGACGCTTGAGAAGGATACTTAAGTGAAGAATGGAAGAGCTCAAGGGAATCGGTGGCAGTAAAATAAGCAAGTCTAGTGAGAGAGACTGGGAGCTCAGTGGGTTGAGAACCTACAAGAAGTGATTGTAGAGAGAGTGTAGGAGTTTGTTACTTACAACTTGTGTTAGGAACTGTTCTAAGACTGTTGCCATAGGAGATGGAATTCCTACACATGCAGGTGTGGTGTCTTGCTGGATGCCTTTCCCTGCATGGCTGTCTACCTGTAGAAGTCTCGGAGTCTGCTAATTAACATTACAACTACTTAAGGGTGTCCTGGCTCATCCCTCTCTCCCAAAGTTATGTTCAAGAGAAATAAAATATCTTTGCATTCAGGAAGTGTCTGGCGCCCATGAATCTACTTTGCACTACACCCACTATGCCTTACAACCCACTCTATATGGAACGATGTCAGCAGCCTCGGCTCTGGAGGTTCTCATTAGATCAAAGGAGGCCCAGGATTTTGCTACATAAATATCTAGTGTGGTGTATTTAGCCCCCTTTACTCTGATACCCCTAACTAAAAACTAATAGAACCAATTGCCTTCAGAAATCACCTAATTAGTAAATAGAGTCCATTTATTCTCAGTATAAATACAGCTGTTCTGTGAAGCCCTCAGGGGTTTGTTAGAGAACCTTAGTGAACAAAAAGCATCATGAAAGACAAAGAACCCACCAGACAGGTCAGGGATAAAGTTGTGGAGACGTTTAAAGCAGGGTTAAGTTATAAAAAAATATCCCAAGCTTTGAACATCTCATGGAGCACTGTTCAATCCATCATCCGGAAATGGAAAGAGTATGGCACAGCTGCAAACCTACCACCGTGGCTGTTCACCTAAACACAGAGAGCATTAAAGAGCATTAATCAGAGAAGCAGCCAAGAGGCCCATGGTAACCCCGGAGGAGCGGCAGAGATCTACAGCTCAGGTGGGAGAATCTGTCCACAGAACTATTAGTCATGTACTCCACAAATCTGACCTTTATGGAAGAGTGGCAAGAAGAAAGCCATTGTTGAAAGAAAGCCATAAGAAGTCCAGTTTGCAGTTTGCAAGAAGCCATGTGGAAGAAGGTGCTCTGGTCAAACTTTTTGGCGTAAAAGCAAAACGATATGTGTGGCGGAAAACTAACACTGCACATCACCCTGAACACACCATCCCCACCGTGAAACATGGTGGTGGCAGCATCATGTTGTGGGGATGCTTTACTTCAGCAGGGACAGGGAAGCTGGTGAGAGTTGATGTGCAGATGGATGGAGCCAAATACAGGGCAATCTTGGAAGAAAACCTGTTGGAGTCTGCAAAAGACTTGAAACTGGGGTGGATGTTCCCCTTCCAGCAGGACAACGACCCTAGACATACAGACAGACCTACAATAGAATAGTTTAGATCAAAGCATATTCATGTGTTAGAATGACCCAGTCAAAGTCCAGATCTAAATCCAATTGAGAATCTGTGGCAAGACTTGAAAATTTCTGTTCACAGACGCTATCCATACATTCTGACAGAGCTTGATCTATTTTGCAAAGAAGAATGGGCAACAATTTCACTCTTTAGATGTGCAAAGCTGGTAGAGACATACCCAAAATGTAATTGCAGGGAAAGGTGATTCTATAAAGTATTGATTCAGGGGGGCTGAATACAAATGCACGGCACACTTTTCACATTTTTATTTGTAAAACATTTTGAAAACCATTTATCATTTTCCTTCCACTTCACAATTATGTGCCACTTTGTGATGGTCTATCACAGTGGTTCTCAACTCCGGTCCTCAGGACCCACTAACAGGCCAGAATTTAAGTATTACCTTGGGGAGATGCAGACTAGAATACTGCAATCACTGAGCAGCAAATGATATCACCTGTGATGTATTTCAGTTATCCTGCAAACCTGGCCTGTTAGTGGGTCCTGAGGACAGGAGTTGAGAACCACCGGTCTATCACATAAAATCCCAACAAATTAACGGTTTTGGTTGTAACATGACATAATGTGGAAAATTTCAAGGTATATGAATACTTTTTCAAGGCACTGTATATATATATATATATATATATATATATATATATATATATATATATATATATATATATATATGTATATATATATATATATGTATATGTATATATATATATATATATATACATGTAGCCCCCTGTTCCTAAAAATGGGGCTATAGTGTAAATTTAGTTTTTGGCTGGGCTGTAAACAGCTCAGATTTGATTGTATAGTTTATTTGGTTCCATTTCTTACTATTGCCAGTAGGTGTCACTGGTACCACAGGCCAGAATGAGAATTACAACCTGGTTGAGCTATGTAATGAATATTCTTTCTCCAGAACAGCTCAGTAGGAGGTTCCTGGCCGGTGTGCATTCTGGGAAGAGGGTATTTATTGGACAAAGCCATGTGCTCTTGTATCATTCATTACCTGGGGGCCCTCCTGGCCTGAGGGTGTGTTGCTACAAGTTCTGCAAGTAGGCCCAGAAGCCTGTCTGGGGCCTATTAATCCTTTGGAGGTCCTTAGGCTGTCTTGCCTGTGTGGAAGAAGCCGAGCCAAGCTGAGGAGATCCAGGGGAGGACCCTTACTGGAGAGCGCCAGGATGATGTCTGGTCTCTCAGGAGGGCCTAGTGACTCATTTGGAGGATGCACCTATATCTAAACTATTCTTGTTGCCGGATGGCTTAAAGGTTCTGACATTGTGAAGCTGAATCCTATTCTACAATCTAAACGTGGTAACTAGCTTCTAGCCTGTGAGAGAGACTTGTCCAGGAGTTCTACTGGCTGCTAGGTCTGTATGAGAGGCCTATGCAGGTATTTAAGATCTGTTAAAAGAGAAAGCTATTTTACCTTTGGATTAAAGGAGTATGTAAGTGATCTGCAAATGGTATCTGAAACCTCCCCTAACCCTCTCTCTTACAACTTCTTCCAAGTTCCTTATTAAAGCTTTACCAATATACAGTCAGGTCCATAACATCGACACAATTCTAATCTTTTTGGCTCTATACACCATCAGAATGGATTTAAAAAGGATTTGAAATGAAACGAACAAGATGTGCTTTAACTGCAGACTTTCAGCTTTAATTTGAGGGTATTTACATCCAAATCAGGTAAACGGTGTAGGAATACAACAGTTTGTATATGTGCCTCCCACTTTTTAAGAGACCAAAAGTAATGGGACAATTGGCTGCTCAGCTGTTCCATGGCCAGGTGTGTGTTATTCCCTCATTATCTCATTTACAAGGAGCAGATAAAAGGTCCAGAGTTCATTTCAACTGTGCTATTTGCATTTGGAATCTGTTGCTGTCAACTCTCAATATGAGATCCAAAGAGCTGTCACTATCAGTGAAGCAAGCCATCATTAGGCTGAAAAAACAAAACAAACCCATCAGAGAGATAGCAAAAACATTAGGTGTGGCCAAATCAACTGTTTGGAACATCCTTAAAAAGAAAGAACGCACCGGTGAGCTCAGCAACATTAAAAGACCCGGAAGACCACGGAAAACAACTGTGGTGGATGACCGAAGAATTCTTTCCCTGGTGAAGAAAACACCCTTCACAACAGTTGGCCAGATCAAGAACACTCTCCAGTAGGTAGGTGTATGTGTGTCAAAGTCAACAATCCAGAGAAGACTTCACCAGAGTGAATACAGAGGGTTCACCACAAGATGTAAACCATTGGCCAGCCTCAAAAACAGGAAGGCCAGATTAGAGTTTGCGAAACAACATCTAAAAAAGCCTTCACAGTTCTGGAACAACATCCTATGGACAGATGAGACCAAGATCGACTTGTACCAGAGTGATGGGAAGAGAAGAGTATGGAGAAGTAAAGGAACTGCTCATGATCCAAAGCATATCACCTCATCAGTGAAGCATGGTGGTGGTAGTGTCATGGCGTGGGCATGTATGGCTGCCAATGGAACTGGTTCTCTTGTATTTATTGATGATGCAACTGCTGACAAAAGCAGCAGGATGAATTCTGAAGTGTTTCAGGCAATATTATCTGCTCATATTCAGCAAAATGCTTCAGAACTCATTGGACGGCGCTTCACAGTGCAGATGGACAATGACCCGAAGCATACTGCGAAAGCAACCAAAGAGTTTTTTAAGGGAAAGAAGTGGAATGTTATGCAATGGCCAAGTCAATCACCTGACCTGAATCCAATTGAGCATGCATTTCATTTGCTGATGACAAAACTGAAGGGAAAATGCTCCAAGAACAAGCAGGAACTGAAGACAGTTGCAATAGAGGCCTGGCAGAGCATCACCAGGGATGAAGCCCAGTGTCTGGTGATGTCTATGCGTTCCAGACTTCAGGCTGTAATTGACTGCAAAGGATTTGCAACCAAGTATTAAAAAGTGAAAGTTTGATGGATGATTGTTAATCTGTCCCATTACTTTTGGTCCCTTAAAAAGTGTGAGGAACATATACAAACTGTTGTAATTCCTACAACGTTCACCTGATTTAGATGTACATACCCTCAAATTAAAGCTGAAAGTCTGTAGTTAAAGCACATCTTGTTCGTTTCATCTCAAATCCATTGTGGTGGTGTATAGAGCCAAAAAGATTAGAATTGTGTCGATGTCCCAATATTTATGGACCTGACTGTATAAGGTTCTGGCACCCAAATTCTGTTCTAACTTCCCATTATAGCCATGGACTCAGCCATGGAGTGAATGTAAACTTGCCCCCTGCCTCTGGAGGTACCCTCCTTGCTCCCAGTGGACCCAGGGGAGGCGCTACATAGATATTGTACAGGACACCAAGAATGTGTCCTGGATGGCAGGTACATTTCCCTGATATTTGAGTTGTGGTCAGTTACACAGACATTATTGTGGTACTCATTGGCTACTACGGAAGAGGTTACAAAAATTTTCTCGGATGCCCACCTAACCAATTGTCCCTTGGATCCTGTTCCCTCAAAACTACTACGGTCACCCTCTTCTTCTATCCTATGCTCCCTCACCCACATCTTCAATCTCTCCCTTTCTAGTGGCATTTTCCCCTCCCCTCTAAAACATGCACAGATCACTCCCATTCTTAAAAAGCCCTCACTGGACCCCACCGACCTGAACAACTTAAGACCCATCTCATTACTCCCATTCACCTCTAAACTTCTAGAACGCTTAGTCTACAACCGTCTTAGCTCCTACCTCAATGAAAATAACCTTCTTGACCCCTTACAGTCTGGCTTTCGCTCGCAGCACTCCACGGAAACTACCTTACTAAAACTCACTAACGATTTAATAACTGCTAAAACCCACAGCCAGTACTCCATACTCCTACTACTTGACCTCTCTGCGGCCTTTGATACTGTTGACCACCCACTCCTTCTCAATAAACTACATTCCCTTGGCCTCCAAGATTCTGCTCTATCCTGGTTCTCTGGCTATTTATCACAGCGCTCCTTCAGTGTCACCTACAACTCTGTCTCCTCCTCTCCATTGCCCCTTTCTGTGGGGGTCCCCCAAGGCTCGGTTCTTGGACCCCTTCTCTTCTCTATCTACACCTCCTCCCTTGGTCACTTAATAACTGCCCACGGCTTCCAATACCACTTATACGCTGATGACACCCAAATCTATCTGTCTACTCCTCACCTTACTCCTTCAGTCTCCTCTCGCATTACTAACTTACTAACTGACATATCAGCATGGATGTCGCACCACTACCTTAAACTAAATCTCTCTAAAACTGAGCTATTAATATTCCCCCCTGCCCGTGCCCCTCTCCATGACTTTTCCATCAAAATCAACAATGCAACCATCAGTCCCTCCCCTCACGCCAGGGTACTAGGTGTAATCCTAGACTCTGACTTGTCATTTCAGCCTCAAATCCAATCGCTGTCAAAAGTTTGTAGAATTCACCTCCGTAACATCTCTAAAATTCGCCCTTTTTTAACAAATGAAACCACCAAGCTCCTCATTCACTCCCTTGTTATCTCTCGCCTTGACTATTGCAACTCCCTTCTCATTGGCCTACCGCTCCATAGGTTATCCCCTCTTCAGTCTATCATGAATGCTGCTGCCAGACTTATCCACCTTACCAACCGCTCAGTGTCTGCCAACCCTCTACTTCAATCCCTACACTGGCTCCCAATCACCCAGCGAATTAAATTCAAAATTCTAACAACAACATACAAAGCCATTCACAACTTTGCCCCAAGCTACATCACTAATATTGTCTCCAAATATCACCCAAATCGACCTCTCCGCTCTTCTCAAGACCTCCTGCTTTCAAGCTCTCTCATCTCCTCCTCCCATGCTCGTCTCCAGGATTTCTCCAGAGCCTCTCCCATCCTCTGGAACTCGCTACCTCCATCTATCCGGCTATCCCCTACTCTTGCTACCTTCAGGCAATCCCTGAAAACTCATCTCTTCAGGAAAGCCTATCACGTCTGCAACTAATCTCCTACCACTTCCACCAGCTCATTCCCCACAGTTACAACCTTTTGTACCACCTGCCCCACCCTATTAGATTGTAAGCTCTTCTGAGCAGGGCCCTCTTAAACCTATTGTATTGTATTGTATTATAACTGTATTGTCTCCCTTTTATATTGTAAAGCGCTGCGTAAACTGTTGGCGCTATATAAATCCTGAATAACAATAATAATAATAATAATACTCAGGGGTTCTCACCCATGCAGAGTGAGGTGTCCAGGGTTAAGTTTGGCTGGAGAGGACTGACTTCCAGTACTCTCTGGAATACTAAATTTGTAATTAGGGACCTAGGATTTCAGAGGTTCAAAGAGATTTGGGTGGGAAGAGCCTCCAAACCCTGACTAACAGGACTTTGGTCCCAAAGGGTTTAAGTCCCAGGTGAGGGAGGCTTGAAAGGCAGCAGAGGGAAATCAGCACCTGTGTCAGGGAAGTGAGTGGAAGAGAGACTCACAAGCCATGTAGCAAGTGGGAGCTCTCAGACAAGCTGAGACACAGGCTGCTAACCTCCCTGTGTGGCCTGCCTGGCACCCTTACTCTGGAGGAGTCTAACCCCTGTATGGGACCGAATTTAGCGGTAAGCCTGCTGTTTAGTTAATGATTAATGGATTTTGGGCTGTTTATTGAGTTTTGGCTAAAGTAAGCTGTTTTTTGTTTAAAGCATTAAAATAAATGAACTGTTTTGCTTTCACCAAACTGGCTGGTGGGATATTCCAGAGCTACCCCAGATTACATAATATACAGTTGTGCTCATAAGTTTACATACCCTGGCAGAATTTATGATTTCTTGGCCATTTTTATGAGAATATGAATGATAACACAAAAACTTTTCTTTCACTCAATGTGTTTACTCTTTTTAAATCATAATCACAACAGAAACTACCCAAGTGACCCTGATCAAAAGTTTACATACCCTGGTGATTTTGACCTGATAACATGCACACGAGTTGACACAAAGGGGTTTAAATAGTTATTAAAAGTAACCATCCTCACCTGTGATCTGTTTGATTGTAATTAATGCGTGTGTATAAAAGGTCAATGGGTTGCTGGACTCCTGACAGACCCTTGCATCTTTCATCCAGTGCTGAACTGACGTTTCTGTATTCTGAGTCATGGTGAAAGCAAAAGAATTGTCAAAGGATCTGCGGGAAAACATAGTTGAACTGTATAAAACAGGAAAGGGATATAAAAAGATATCCAAGGAATTGAGAATGACAATCAGCAGTGTTCAAACTCTAATCAAGAAGTAGAAAATGAGGGGTTCTGTTGAAACCAAACCACGGTCAGGTAGACGAACTAACATTTCAGCCACAACTGCCAGGATAATTGTTTGGGATGCAAAGAAAAACCCACAAATAACTTCAGGTGAAATACACGATTCTCTGAAAACATGTGGTGTGGCTGTTTCAAGATGCACAATAAGGCGGCACTTGAAGAAAGACAGGCTGCATAGTTGAGTCGCCAGAAGAAAGCCATTACTAAGCAAATGCCACAAAGTATCCTGCTTACAATACGCCAAACAGCACAGAGACAAGCCCCAAACCTTCTGGCACAAAGTCAATTGAAGTGAGAAGACCAAAATTTAGCTTTTTGGCCACAACCATAAACACTACATTTGGAGAGGAGTCAATGAGGCCTATGATGAAAGGTACACCATTCCTTCTGTGAAACATGGAGGTGGATTACTGATGTTTTGGGATGTGTGAGCTACAAAGGCACAGGAAATTTGGTCAGAATTGTTGGCAAAAAAATACTGGAGGAACATTTGCATTCCTCAGCCAGGAAGCTGGGCATGGGACGTACTTGGACATTCCAACATGACAATGATCCAAAACACAAGGCCAAACCGACCTGTCAATGGCTACAGCAGAATAAAGTGAAGGTTCTGGAGTGCCCATCTCAGTCTCCTGACCTCAATATCATTGAGCCAATCTGGGGAGATCTCGAACGTGCAGTTCATGCAAGACAGCCCAAGAATTTACAGGAACTGGAGGCTTTTTGTCAAGAGGAATGGGCACCTTTACCTTCTGAGAAGATAAAGAGCCTCATCCACAAATACTACAAAAGACTTCAAGCTGTCATTGATGTTAAAGGGGGCAATACACGGTATTAAGAAATGGGGTATGTAAACTTTTGATCAGGGTCATTTGGGTAGTTTCTGTTGTCAGTATGATTTAAAAAGAGTAAACACAGTTGATTGTTGGTTTGAATCCCAACCATGGTACTACCTGCCTAGATTTTGCAAGTTTTCCCTGTGCCTTCGTGAGTTTCCTTCCACACTCCAAAGTCTATGCTGGCAGGTTAATTGGCTCCTGTCTAAATTGGCTCTAGCATGTGTATGTATGAATGTGAGTTAGGGACCTTAGATTTTAAGCTCCTTAAAGTGGTTGTAAACCCTCATGTTTTTTCACCTTAATGCATCCTATGCAAAACTTCTGACAGTAACCAGCCCCCCAGCACCCCCCTGTTTTACTAATCTGATCCTGTTCTTTCCCTTGGCGAAGACGTGCTCACCTTCTCTGCCCGGGGTTCTCGGCTCTTGATTGGATAGATTGATAGCAGCGTAGCCATTGGCTCCTGCTGCTGTCAGCGAAATCCAGTGACGCTGGCACCGGGGGGCGGGGCCGAGTCCGGCATTCTGTGTTTATGAACTCTTCTCCCAGGGGGTTTACCGATGCGAAGAGGAGCCGCAAGCGCCACTGGGGGACCCCAGAAGATGAGGTTTGGGGCCATACTGTGCAAAACGAACTGTACAGTGGAGGTAAGTATGATATGTTTTGTTATTTTAAAACAAAAAAAAAACATGAAGGTTTACAATTACTTTAAGGGCAGGGACCAATTTGAATGTATACTATATGTAAAGCACTGTGTAAGTTGACGGTGCTAAGTACCTAAAGTAAATGTATATATATATTGCAAGTGCAAAGACTAGAGCAAAGATGATGTTGTCCTCTCTTCCACTGCAGCAATAAATCACTGTAACATAGAACATATAAAAAGTTTCAAATGGATGACAAGTTTGCGTTAACTTAAATTCCAAAGTGTGACTTGCCTTGTCTTACAGTTACACAGAATACGCCTGTTAAGGAGAAGTTATTTGACTCTCTCTTATAATTAGCAATGCACTCCTGCTGGTTCTAACATCCGGTGGAAATGAAAGTGTATCAGTTTGCTAAGTGATACCCCTTTCAGTAAATATCCTCTCTGATGCTGTTATCTGTAACTAATGGAGTGCTAAATTTTTAGGAATGGTTTAAATCTTACCGAGTACACGTGTTACCAATCCATCATGTTCTTGTTTCTAATTAACATAGCAGGGATGGTAGAAAGCTCACTAGATCTCAAATGCGTGCCTGCCTTCTGTTACTTTCTAAAGCAAACTCACAGGGACAGAATGTTAGATAGTAAAGTCAGTGGGATGAAAGATCATACAGAGCTGGCTGATGAATATTACGTTCATATTCTATCAACTGTACCAATGTCGCAATAACATTTATCGCAGCAGGAGAGACCAATGAAGTCATCAATTTCCCATATATAGGAAGTGAAATGCTTGAGGAGTATTTGGCTGCCCACATAGGAATCAATACACATTTTCGCCAGCACACCATGGATCTTTAAATGTCATCCAAAACTTTTATTGCAGAACGGTCACATCACAAAGGATCGGGTACAATGTTTCCGAGCCGTGTAGGACCCCTTCATCAAGGTTCACATGCCTTACGAAAGGATCCTGCATAGCTCTGAAACTTTGCACCTGATCCTTTGTGATGTGACCTTTCTGCAATAAAAGCTTTGGATGGTATTTAATGATCCATGGTGTGCTGGTGAATATATGCATTGATTTGGCATGAGTCCAGATCCTAGCTGGTAGTTGCTGCATCACCTGCTACTGCTGAGCCAAATTAGTGCCATGGGAATATTGACAATACTTTGCCCATAGAGGAAAGAAAGTTACTGATTTCCTGCACATGTGAATTGCACGAGAAGAGACCCCCAGTAGACATGGCTTGTTTTCCAGAATCCATGCCAACAAAGAGAACTGCACTGTAATAATGTTATAGGGACCTAAACCACACTGCATAACCATGCCTATTAAACAGGTTCTTCTGCCTTACCATAAAAATAAAACCAAGACACCTTTAGAAATGTTTAGCAATTCATCTCTAATTACTTCCTGGACTTATGTAGGAGGATTTTTTCATCTCTGTGTATCACCTGAGGCCAATTACTTCATTGGGTATATGTTAAGATTTACAAGCACTTTAATGTAAGAGGATTTTATATCAGCATGAGAGGTGCATGTGATGGAATTTTTAGGGGAAGGGAGGAAAGGTCCACTTTAATCAATTCCCTTGTTTATTAAAGTATGTGCACTTTTTTGTCATGGTGTGTTGTGCCTATCACCTTACTGCCTTCAGTTTGTTTTTTTATGAGTTAAAAGGTAGCAACCTTACCTTAACCCCCATGCCCAGTGCACACAGCTGATACCCTAGTGTCCACGATGCACTCCACTAAGCAGCTCAGTTCCCAGTGTCCATTTTACCAGGGAGATCCGTAATCAATGGCACATAAGTCACTACTCAGGTTGCACAGCTGACTTATCATTATTTATGTGGGCAGTGAGACCTGCATATTAGCACACACACTGCACTCTTCAATATCCATGCCAACATTTTGATCTGCATCTTAGCACAAAAACCTCACCCTTCAATATCCATACCAACAGTATGAATTGCAATCCAGTACATACAGCTTACTCCTCAGTATCCATACTATCAGGGGGGTCTCCACTATAACACACACAACTCACTCCTAAGCATCTATACCAGTAATGGAATCTGCCCCTAGCACACAGTGTGTTGCCCAGCATCTAAGCCAGTAGTGACATCTATACAATCCAGCACACAAAGATGTTCTTCCAGTGAGATCTGACTCCCAGTACACACAGTTTACTTCTCATTAGGGGTCTGTGGAGTGAATAATAGAAACTGATTTCACCTCTTAAATGTTTGTTGAAATTAACCCCTCATCTTTCTATGTGAATCGCCGAGGAGAAAAAATGATCTGCCTTTAAAATGTTGCTTCGCAAGCCCTGTGATGCCCCCCAAACATCCAATCAGTGAATGGCTTGCTCTGATAAAGGCTTTAATAGCAGCATGTGTACTGCCCTGCTTTCTCAATAAATCCATCTATTGAGAAAGCCCAATCAGAGCTCGATACGCGTGTAGATGGGAGGAGCCGAGCCCGTGATGTCACACAGCCACAGTGGTGAGCAGGCGGATGTGTTTGTATTTGTACAGAGACGGTTTTAATTGAATATCTTGTAAGTGTATTTTATTTGGGGCATTTTAATACATTTTGCAAACGGAGAGCACTATGTATCCTCTATTTATTGTTGCATGAATGTGGAGCCATATCCTATAAGGAATACCGAGCAATAACGCTGGTGTGGAGGAAGGAAAGAAGCAGTGGGGCAGTATATAAGAGAGATCTTTTTCCCGATCCACCTGGGAGGCTACTGATTTGGAAGTGGATACAGAGTAACAGGTTGGATGTGGAAGAGATGAGACCATAGCTGAAAGAAAGAAAGGAATTGTTTCTGAGTCTACCTGACTCATGTATGAGTTGAGCAGGTATAAAGGCTGGTGATGGTGTGCACATAATATCATTATCTGGGGAAGACACAATGAACACAGTGGTGGATGACATATGAATTGAGAAGTCACAATAATTGAGGAGTCACAATAATTCAACGCAGAAATTTTTTTTTCATATATATGAACTTTAATAGAACACATTATTAAATACCATAAATAGATTTATTTATTTTATATATTTTGATATTTTTTCACATGATTGAATAATAGCACTGAACTTTATATTTTATTAATTCATACGTTGTTGGTGAGGTGAATTCACTGGAAGTGTACAGCAACTGTGTTGTTTATTTATTAATTATTAGTCCTTATAGTTTGCAGTTTTTTAGTTTATAGTACATAGCACTTTAGGAAGGTGGCGCTAATTGTCTTTTATACACGGCACTCCCCTGATCCGTTTCTCCTTCAGATATTCCATTGTGCTGATCTCACTTCTTCCTGTTCCAATCATAGTCTCAATAATATTTCCTGAAGTTCTTATCAATGTTCCTTAAATGTGGCAGTCTATAAACTTTTTATGCATTCATTGCCTTCTGCATCTACTTTTGGGCCAATCTTTTTTTCCACTATACCATTTACGTGCTGTACAACTTCCTAAATTAAAACCAACTACCATGCACTGCATGTATTTCTCTTCTTCATCCCTCAGTATTTAATGCCTTCAAAAGTGCTATGTATGCCCTCCCAAACTCTGTCCTTACATGTCTGTAACTCATATTTGTAGGGTAAAATTGCATAGTTCAGAAATTTACACCAAACAAAACAAACAAGAAATCAAGTTTTGTTGTTCAGGAAAAACTTAAAAGCAGTTTGTCACAATGGTTGCTATTAGCACCTGCACATAATTGTTCTTTGCAGTTGGGGTTAAGAGGTTAAATGCCGCGTACACACGATCGGACATTCCGACAACAAAATCCATGGATTTTTTGCCACGAATGTTTGCTCAAACTTGTCTTGCATACACGCGGTCACACAAATCTTGTCGGAAATTCCGAATGTCCAGAACGCGGTGACGTTCAACACGTACGACGGCACTATAAAGAGAAAGTTCAATAGCCATTGCGCCACCCTTTGGGCTCCTTCTGCTAAACTCGTGTTAGTAGAAGTTTGGTGGGAGACGATTCGCGCTTTTCAGCCTTGTGCTTTTCAGATAGTTACTGCTCTTCAGTTTGTGCTTGTGGGTTCGTATCTGGTTTTGAGTGCGTGTAGTTAATTCGCATTTCTTTTTCAGTGCGTACTTTATAGTACATATTTGATTTTGCAGTGCGTTCTTGTGCACTCGTTTCTGATTTTCAGCTCGCTCTTCTCAGGCCTTTCTGTCTTTCAGTGCGTTCTGTTAGTTCATTTTGACCAGCTGACCGTTTTGAAGCCATGTTGCGGGTACGTACTCGTCGTAGAGTTCGTGCTGTGCAAGGGCTTTTTGTTTGGGTTCTTAGTACTTTGACCCAAGCCCAGTCCATGAACAGGGCGGGGAGGAGTTCATGGACCAAGAATTGGTTGCTCCAGCGTGACCAATTCTCGCACATGCCTTTGTTAAGGGAGATCCAGGAGAATAGTCCTGATGATTTCAGGAATTATCTCTGGATGATGGACCCCATTTTTCACCGTCTGTTGGCTTTGCTATCCCCTTATATTACCAAGCAGGACACATGCATGTGGCAAGCCATCACTCCCGAACAGAGGCTAGTCGCCACGTTGGTGGTACTTTGCGACAGGGAGAAGTGTGCAGGACATCAAGTTCTCGACAGGCATCTCCCCCCAGGCTCTGGGGATCATTATTCCAGAGACCTGCTCTGCCATCATTCAGGTCCTGCAGAAGGACTATATTAAGGTAAGATTTCTCCTTTAACATCACATTTTATTTATTTAATGTTTGCTAATGTATTGTATTTCTTTCATCATTCCCTAATTACCATGATTGTAATATGCTGTGAATGTCCCCTTTGTCCCCGTGCATGCTGGAATTTTTTAAACTTCCTTTTTTGTCCTTCATGCATATTTGCCTTCACGAACCTCCCCAGCATGCTATCCTGGGCCATACACACCTAGCCTAGTCACTTAACAATGTATTTTGTCAGCTCCATTGTAGTCCTTTACCCTAAACACCCCCTAAAATGTGTCCAGATGTTATCTGTGTCCTTAAATTCATGCAGAGTGCCTGAGGTTTTTTTGGGGGGTCCCAAACTCATTTGGAACCCTCCCTCCTAAGTCAACCGATACCAATCCTCTATCTGCTGACTTTACCCAACTCATACACACAATACCTACCTCTTATGTGGTCATATTTATGGATGAATTCACCAAAGCATGTAGTCCAAGGACCTGCCTGAATACTTTCAAATGGTACTGTTTAAAGTTTTGTTCTCTTATTATCTTGAAAGGTAATTGCAGAATGTAAAAATGTGCATCAATTTGTACAGTGGGTATTCATATTTTTTTGTTATGACACTTCTTACCTGTCCAGTGGGCTGCCAACAGTGTAAGTAAGGAGGGGCTGGCCAAAGGTAAACACATTTTTTATGCATTCAGCTCTCATGGAAGTGGAGAGGGTTACCTGTCCAAAACATCCCCCCCCCTCTAATTTTTACAATGGGCCATCAGAGAGGGTGAGGAATCTAATAAGTGTACTTTATATATTTATCCTTAAATACTGCTTCAAATAAATGTTACACTGATGTTGGCCAAGAATGTTTGTGTTTAATCTGCTTGCAATGTTTATGTGCAAAATTACTAATTTGTTTTTTCTTGTTTGACTGCACTTTTTCCTTCAACGCCACAGGAATGGCAGACTGTGGCATCCCAGTTTGCCCAGCGGTGGGACTTTCCCAACTGCGGAGGGGCAATAGATGGGAAACACGTCCACATCGTACCACCCCCCAACTCGGGGTCATACTATTATGATTACAAGGGGTTTAATAGTATAGTGTTGTTGGCAGTGGTGTCGGCGACTTACGAGCTTCTGTATGTGGAGGTGGGGAAAAATGGCCAGATGTTGGATGGTGGAGTCATCGCCCAGACTAGGTTTTACAGACAGCTCCAGAATGGCAGCTTGGGCTTGCCACCTCCGGAAGACAATGTGGTGGGACTCCCATTTGTCTTCGTCGTGGATGAAGCTTTTGTGCTGGGGGACCATCTTCTGTGGCCATTCCCGATGAGGACCCTCACCCCGGACCAGAGGGTTTTTAATTACCGGCTGGCCAGAGCCAGAAGAGTGGTTGAAAATGCCTTTGGAATAATGGCCAGCCGGTTCCGCCTATTTCTGACAGTGATCCATATGGCGGAATATAAACTGAATCATATTGTCCTTGCCTGTTGCATTCTCCACAATTTCCTATGGAAAAATGCTATAAACTATGTGGCCTCAGCTGGGACTGAGGCCAATGTTTCAAACCCTACTACCTTGACCACACTTGAACCTGGCCGTCCTGGCTTGACTCCCCAAAGCGCCTGCGAAGTTAGACAGAAGTATCTCAATTACTTTGCGGGTAGGGGGACCATTGATATGCCAGACAATGTGTGAAACTTTTCTCAAATAAATATTTTTGGTATAAACTGAGCTCATATTTCATTTGATTTACTGCTTGTGTTTCTTTTAGTTGTCTCCTAGGTTCTTATGGCCATTTTCTTTAATAGTGCAAATGTAATTTATTTGATACATGAGGTGACAATCTCTTCTTCTGTGAAATATTATGTTGTGGGTCTGCTACACACACACCTTGTTTTTGTTGTTAATGTATGTAATGCATTAATGATAAAAATATTTATCATTTTCAGCACCATGAATGAAGTTTGGGGAGTCACAAAAATGGCATGATTGTGGCAAATTATAAAGCATTGTGGGTGTTTTTTACTAAAGGAAAATCCACTTTGCACTCCATGTACACTTGAAAGTGCACTTGAAAGTGCACTTGTAGTGCAAAGTGAACTTGCCTTTAAGAAATAACCCCCATTGTCACTGTAAACAACAACTTACTCCAAAAACTGCTATTGAGCATTGAAAAAAGAAGCTACGCATTGTTGAGTCTTAAAATTTTTACTCTGTGCACATTCACGTGTGCGTTAGAAAAGGGTTTTTTAAAAAACCAACATATTTTAGTAATAACATTTTCGGTATAGACAGTACAAATAGCCTTTTTGTGTTAAATAGGCATGTTTAAAACCATAAAATAATACCCATTCAGGAACTTACAAAGTTCAACTTTGAAAAAATGAAGGCACGATCAGACATTAGTATGTCCAAACCGTGTTGATCTTGCTTTCATCAGATGGGGTGATGTCACTCCTGTGAAAGCCAAATTTTGAAGATGCACACAAATTGAGAGTCAAAATGGGGATTTCCCTCCTGATCCCATGCCTAATGTCAACATGTGCTAGCTCACATCATGGGGGATCAATGGACATGTTTCGGGGGTGCACCCCCTTCCTCACAGCTACTTTAGTTGCGACGAAGGGGTTGCACCCACCAAACACGTACGTTGATATCCCGTGATGGCAAATAGCACATGTTGACACACTGTGTGCATCTTCAAAATTTGGCTTTCAAGATACTTAAAAAATTGGTGAAAAATATCAAAAAAATGAAGACTTTAGGTGTTTTTTAGATTCTGCCTAAAACATCAATGATGTTTTTGAGTCTTTTTTCAACATCATTGATGTCTTCCTTGATTCTCTGTAAATCATGATTGCAGACACGATTGGAGATCCCCAATGAGGATCTATGCACTTGCATTTGTGAAATGAGTTTCTTCATCCACAGCATCCACATCACCTTAAATTAAAAAAACACACCATGTATTACTAATATGCAGGCATACATCTATTACCTGAAACTGTGGTCTCAGACACTCACCTGTTGTGGTCACAATTTTGCCAACTTCAAAAACCTCTCCTTCCTCCACATCCTCTGGTTGTTTTGGTGGTATTTTCCCTTCTTTAGGAGGTTGTGGGGCCCTGGTGTCCTCAGATGTCCCGAGTTTTTTTCTCCCCTATGTGAATTCAAAAAAGGTATATTTAGCAGATATTTGAGTCCAGAAATAGGAATATGAAACATTGCTTGGAAGTGTTGTACAATTGTCTTTTTGGGCAGAGGTCCAAGCTGAAGACATTTTTTTTTCTCTTTCTAAAGCTGGAATACTTACCTTTTTTGTACAATTTTCACACATGGAGACACCCCTAGTATCCACTGTAGCACCTGTGTGGGACACTCTAAAAAGTTTGTTCTGGTGTCCCACACTAGTGCTCCTGCTTCCAGATGTGTAAACAGCTGCTGAGTGTCCTCTCCTTTCACTGAATCAAGTTTACATTTCGTTCTAGTTACAAACCCATCTAGACAACAATGTACTAAACTTTATGTGATGGTGTCCCTCGCGCTATATAGATTAAAGGAATGCGTCTATGTCTAGAAGTGAATAAATAAGTAAACAAAACAAAATAAACAAATAAATTGGTATGGTGCAAAAAATATTCGCGTAAGTGAATAGTGATGATGTCTCTCAGGACTGCAGCAAAGTCAAAAGTGTTCACATTACACTCAACAGAATAAAAACAGTGAAAGGACTTCGCGCTTCAAATCTATCACAGAAATGAATGACATTGCTGTGACCTACTAAGTGTGGTAAAAATGGCTATAGACATGTGAACATCAACTGTGAATGAGCACAACAGTGTTCAACAAAATGGTACAAGTGTGTATGTGACACAAATTCTCTTCATAAATAAAAAGTTCATATAATTCTCTTCTTAAATAAAAAGTTCATAATAATGTGTAGCTGTAGCTGGGATCAAATATGTGGGATGATACGGGTGATGATCTTTTAATGGGGGGCTCCGTTGAACCCGGGCTCTCTAACTTCTCACCTTAAAGAAAGCAATTGTGAGCATCAAATGTCTGCTTTGGGGAATCCTGTATGATGTAGCTCATCGATAATCCAGGTGGGGTTTCTCTAGTAGTTGGATTGTACTCCCGGTATGCAAACACCTATCAAAATAGAGAGGACAGGGGAGGGGGTTGCCCACCTGGGCTCCACCAATCCGGTGGGATAGACAGGGGAGGGAGAGAGAGAGGCCTCCAATGGTGTAGTAATTTAAACAAAGTACTATTTATTAGGTGATTAGAGTGGTCTCTTACATTTAAAACATTTTAAAACAGCATATATCGCATAAAAACTCTAGGAGCGGCGTCCGAGGCGCCTCCTTACTGACTTCCGGTTACGTCTGCTCTCTGCCACGCCCTATGCGTTACGTCACCGCTCATGACTTCATCTGAGGAGTCCCCAGATGAAGTCACGAGCGGTGATGTAACGCGTATTCACAAATATGTGTTTTACTTCAAAAAGGACAGTTTGTTTGTGAGTAGGCAGGTACATTTCCTAAATACAAGGTCAAATTAACAAGGGACACCAACACAAACCAACCTCCTTGAGGTTAAAAAAATACAAGATAATAATGGTGTTGTGTGTTTGTGTAACTTGACACACAAAAAGAAAAACAATATTATGGAGAGCACTAGAAAAAAAAAAAAAAAAGATCTTGATAAAAAAAAAAAAACACTATAAACCAAAATTAAATACATTTTAATGGAGATCTGACGAAAACCAAAAAAAAAAAATATATTTAGGAGATCACGAGAAATAATAAAGAAATCATTTTTTCAGAACTCTGTGTGAATATCAGCAGCAAAACAACTTCATTATTCTAGCATTCTAAAGAAGAAGACAATGCGCTGCATTAAAAGATTAAAAAAATTGCAGCGTGACGAATGTGCTATCTTCATTATGAACGCTAGTTTTACCAGACCGAACGCTTCCGTCTCGTACTTGATTCTGAGCATGCGTGGAACTTTGTGCTTCGGAATTGTGTACACATGATCGGAATTTACGAGAACGGATTTTGTTGTCGGAAAAATTTGAGATCCAGAACTCAAATTTTGTGTGTCTGAAATTCCGATGGAAAATGTCCGATGGAGCCTACACACGGTCGGAATTTCCGACAACAAGCTCCCATCGAACATTTTCCAACGGAAAATCCGACAGTGTGTACAGGACATTAGTATCCTAAGAAATAAAGGTTGTAAAGTGGTAAGATCTTCTCAGGGGTGATAATGTAATGTCTTCTGTCTTGGGAGAAACAGTAAATTGTACAGGCATTCAAAAGATTAATACATTGCAGCTGCCGACAACACATTTTTGTCACAACTTATGATGTCCATATGTGCATTTATGAATTACTTTAAGGTATACTGGAAGTAAAGAAAACAGCACAACTTAAGCACAAAGAACATGTGTAGCACAACCCTTCATCACCAATGTGCAGGCCATCATGATTTTATGACATGGTTATAACATTACTCACTTGGGGTTGCTGTGGAATACATCATCCCTCTTACTTCTGCTTCCAGATCTTGCCTCTTATTTATTTTATTTACTCTTTTATCAACAGACATTACTCTGCATGTCCTGCTTCATCAGAGCTCTCTCGCAAAGAAAGAAAGTGTAAAGCAATGGATCATATAAACCCATATCAAGTATTTATTATAGTATACAGTATCTCACAAAAGTGAGTACACCCCTCACATTTTTGTAAATATTTTATTCTATCTTTTCATGTGACAACACTGAAGAAATTACACTTTGCTACAATGTAAAGTAGTGAGTGTACAGCTTGTATAACAGTGTAAATTTGCTGTCTCCTCACATTAACTCAACACACAGCCATTAATGTCTAAACCGCTGGCAACAAAAGTGAGTAAACCCCTAAGTGAAAATGTCCAAATTGGGCCAAATTTGCCATTTTCCCTCCCCGGTGTCATGTGACTCGTTAGTGTTACGAGGTCTCAGGTGTGAATTGGGAGCAGGTGTTAAATTTGGTGTTATCGCTGTCTCTCTCATACTGGTCACTGGAAGTTCAACATGGCACCTCGTGGCAAATAACTCTCTGAGGATCTGAAAAAAGAATTTTAGTCCTACATAAAGATGGCCTAGGTTATAAGAAGATTGCCAAGACCCTGAAACTAAGCTGCAGCATGGTGGCCAAGACCATACAGCGGTTTAACAGGACAGGTTCCACTCAGAACAGTCCTCACCATGGTCGACCAAAGAAGTGGAGTGCACGTGCTCAGTGTCATATCCAGAGGTTGTCTTTGGGTATTAGATGTATGGGTGCTGCCAACATTGCTGCAGAGGTTGAAAGGGGGGGGGGGTGTCAGCCTGTCAGTGCTCAGACCATACGTCGCACACGGCATCAAATTGGTCTGCATGGCTGTCGTCCCAGAAGGAAGCCTCTTCTAAAGATGATGCACAAGAAAGCCCACAAACAGTTTGTTGAAGACAAGCAGACTAAGGACATGGATTACTGGAACCATGTCCTGTGGTCTGATGTGACCAAGATAAATGTATTTGGTTCAGATGGTGTCAAGTGTGTGGCGGCAACCAGGTGAGGAGTACAAAGACAAGTGTGTCCTGCCTACAGTCAAGGTGATGGGAGTGTCATGGTCTGGGGCTTCATGAGTGCTGCCGGCACTGGGGTACTACAGTTAATTGAGGGAACCATTAATGTCAACATGTACTGTGACATACTGAAGCAGAGCATGATCTCCTCCATTCAGAGACTGGGTCGCAGGGCAGTATTCCAACATGATAACGACCCCAAACATACCTCCAAGATAAACACTGCCTTGCTAAAGAAGCTGAGGGTAAAGGTGATGGACTGGCCAAGCATGTCTCCAGACCTAAACCCTATTGCGCATCTGTGGGGCATCCTCAAAGGGAAGGTGGAGGAGCGCAAAGTCTCTAACATTCACCAGCTCCGTGATGTCGTCATGGAGGAGTGGAAGTGGACTCCAGTGGTGACCTGTGAAGCTCTAGTGAACTCCATGCCCAAGAGGGTTAAGGCAGTGCTGGAAAATAATGGTGGCCACACAAAATATTGACACTTTGGGCCCAATTTGGACATTTTCACTTAGGGGTGTACTCAGTTTTGTTGCCAGCTGTTTAGACATTAATGGCTATGTGTTGAGTTTTTTTGAGGGTACAGCAAATTTACACTGTTATACAAGCTGTACACTCATTACTGTACATTGTAGCAAAGTGTCATTTCTTCAGTATTGTCACATGAAAAGATATAGTAAAATATTTAGAAAAATGCGAGGGGTGTACTCACTTTTGTGAGATACTGTACAGTATATGGTATTGTAAATAAAAGCATGAAGATGCATTTCAATGAGCTCATAGTCTTACATGATATCATGTAATGTTCTCATAGTCAAATAGGATAGGCCAGTAGGAAGTAATGCAGCTCAGTGTCTATTTACACAGCATGCTCAGAGACAGGTGCAGGTTGCTTTTAACTCCTTTTCCTACATTCCCTGGGTTCCTGGACATGTCCTGGCAAGATACGTTTCTTTTATTTCTTACCTCAGGAGCTCAGAGAGGCCATGCCTGATAAAGCAGGGGTAGCTGGGTGAGGGATTTGCAGCCAGGCAGGGGCGTTGCTAGGTCTACAAAAGATCTGGGGCTAGAGCCCATAGCAGTGTAGTAAAGAAAGTCATACGCTTGGGCGGGCATACACATGTATATACAGTAATATACGTGTGTGTGTATATATATCCCCAGAGAGCCCCCCACTTACATCAGGGTCCCCAGAGAGCCACCTTACATCAGGGTCCCCAGAGAGCCCCCCTTACATTAGGGTCCCCAGAGAGCCCCCCTTACATCAGGGTCCCCAGAGAGCCCCCCTTACATCAGGGTCCCCAGAGAGCCTCCTCCTTACATCAGAGTCCTTAGAGAGCCTCCCCCTTTCATCTGGGTACCCAGAGGGCCCACCCTTACATTAGGGTCCCCAGAGAGCTTCCCCCTTAAATCTGGGTCCTTAGAGAGCCTCTGCCTTAAAATCAGGGTCCCCAGAGAGCCTCTCCCTTGCATCAGCGTCCCCAGAGAGCCCCCCACTTACATAAGGGTCCCCAGAGAGCCTCCCCTCCCCTTTGGGGACCCCTGCAGAGACTCGGGGCTATTGGCCCCAGATTCGGGGCTATAGCCCCAAAAGCCACCCCCTAGCAACGCCCCTGCAGCCAGGTAAGCAGCTCTCCACTGTTTGAACTGGCGGGCAGGCAACTGGCAGGATTCTAATAGCTTGCAGCTACTCAAAAAGCTACTGTGTTGAAAACTTGCTAGCAGGGTACTCTAACTCCAGTGGGTGCCACCCTCCCTCCTGTCCTTCGCTGGTCAAGCTGTTCAACTGTGTTACCAGAGCTTCTCCTGATTTTCACTGTAAAGGATGCTTTTTATAAGGATGAGTGCTAGTAACTGTGAGGGAGATTTACTAAAATGGGTACACTCATACTCTGGTGCAGCTTGGCATAGTAACCAATCAGGTTCTAACTTCAGCTTGTTCAATTAAGTTTTGCCAATAAAACTTAGAAACTTACTATGCAGGGTTGCATCAGATTCTGTGTGCACCAGTTTTAGTAAATCTCCCCCTGCGTTCCAAACTGTTTTACTGAAGTAGTGATACTCTGTTAAACTCTCTGTTGCTAGAACGTCTTATAGAGAATAGGCTATGCAGCCACATTTTACCCCGATTGAGCCACAGAGACAAGGCTGTGAAGAGTCCATATTTGTACAGCTTTCATATAGTTGGGTTTTATTCTGCAGTGTATGCATGCTTTTTGCTATTCTGACCCTGTTGTGTCTTATTGATTATTTGCACCTTTTTGGTAATGTTAATTACTGTCTGTCTGATCATTTGGCTGATTACCCATACTGTTGCAGGTGTTTGCCAATCTTTTGCAACCATGGCTCAGGAGGTACATCAGGCTC
The DNA here is from genome assembly GCA_037952925.1 of Lithobates clamitans. NCBI lineage: Eukaryota > Metazoa > Chordata > Amphibia > Anura > Ranidae > Lithobates > Lithobates clamitans. The sequence goes on from JBBGZY010000093.1 coordinate 6,599,114, forward strand.
TTAGCCAAGGCCAGTTTAAGACATAAGAGGGCCTGGGATGAAGATTACTTTAGTGAGCCCCATCAAGTTTTTAAAATAAAGTCCTATTTGTACATTGCAAACAAACTGTTCTTTTTCAGTACCTCTAAACTTTTGAGCCCTATTCCAGCCAGAAACTATTTTGTTCTGAGTAGAGTGAGGAAGGGTGAGACCATTCAGTCTGTGTCTCAATTTGAGATAAATTCCCTAGTTTCCTGCTCTGGTGATCACACATGATGTAAAGGGATTATGCATCAGGAGGACACAAAGATAAAAAACTGACAGAGGTTTTATCCCCAAACTACTATAAAGTACCTTTACTGCTTTCTCTCCATTAGAGAGATTTCCTGTTGTGTGTGTGACCAAACGTAAGAGGAAATCTCCCCAATAAAGACATAAACAGTAATAAAGGTTTACAGAGTTGATTTAATAAATGCAATTAGACTGTGCACTTTGCAAGAGCAGTTGCACTCTGCAAGGGCATTTACATCCGAGCTCAGTAAATGAGGTGAAGCTTCGCTTTGTAAAGAATAGCCAATCACATCAAAATAAAATTAAAAATAATATTTGACTGCACATGGTTGGATGATGTAAGTCAGCAGAGCTTCCCCTCATTTACTAATCTCCGGTGCAAATTCCCCTTCAGCATGCAACTGCAATTGCAAAGTGCAAATCCTCTATGACTAAGTCCCTACTAGGCAAAACATGTTAGAGGGGGTTCTCCCATGGGTGGGAGACTAGGATGAAGCAATTTTTTTTACTAGGGGGAACTCACTATATGCTGAGGCAGTTCATGGACGGCGCAATTTTTTTGGTAGTGCTTGATGTGTCTGACGAGCCAGTAGTCAACCTGACCTGCGCCTGCAAATATTAAGAGCAGTCGGCTGGGATAATAGATGGAGGCATTCGAGCGGTATCAGTTTTTTAAATGAAAAGTCTATTTGCCTTCAGTAAATCAACCCCATGGCTTTTCACACTTTATGCAAAATTGAAAAGTTTTAGAAAAGTTTTGGCTATTGAACTTTAATATTATTTTTTATTGATTGATTGGATAATATATATAACTGGACTATAAGGACTTTTTGTGCATTGATTTTGATCCATTACAATGCTTGTGACTTGGGTAAAATGCCTGATGTTGCTTATTTTTCAATTAGAAATATACTTAAACAACACGTTTTAGAGTGCTTGTTTTTTATGCATGGTGACTTAAGGATAAATAAAAAAGAAATCTGTGAAATTGTTGCTTTTTATTTAACAATTGTTTGTCCTAAAGTACTTAAAGTAAACCTGTGGCCAGGCTATGGACATTAATGTATTTAAATATTCCAAACAAGCAAAAATTTGTTTTACAACAAATCCTCACTCTGTATCAACAGGCACTGTGGAGCAATGTATCCTCAAGGTTACAACAGAAGCATTTATGCCATTCATGTTGTTCTATCAACAGCTAAGCTCTTGGCATGTCTTGGTGCTTGAATGATATATTACATCATATAAAACACGAAAGAGGAACTGACAAAGATGTCGACATCTGCAATGGGAACTCGTGGACATTGCATCACTGGAGCAGAGGTAAATAGAAGAGTGCACATACTTACCCTTCATGCCACCTTGTAGGCAGGACCTATATTAGGAACCTTGTTTGAGAGGAAACACTCTTATGCCCTGTACACACGATAGGATTTTCCGATGTAAAATGTGTGATAGGACCTTGTTGTCGGAAATTCAGACCGTGTGTAGGCTCCATTACACATTTTCCATAGGAATTTCTGACACACAAAGTTTGAGAGCTTGCTATAAAATTTTCTGTCATCAAAATCCGATCGTGTGTACACAAATCCGACGCACAAAGTGCCATGCATGCTCAGAATAAATTAAGAGACGAAAGCTATCGGCTACTGCCCCGTTTATAGTCCCTACGTACGTGTTTTACACCACCGCATTCAGAACGATCGGATTTTCCGACAACTTTGTCCGACCATGTGTATGCAAGTTTGAGCCAACATCCATCGGAAAAAATCCATGGATTTTGTTTTCGGAATGTCCGATCAATGTCTGACCGTGTGTACAGGGCATTACACTGTAGGTAGTGCACCAAAATCCTTGATATAAGTTCCCTTCTCACCTGGAACCTCTCCATGCGCTAAACAATTTCCCTCACAGGTGGGTGCCTGTCCCTGTCCATTCACACACCAGAAGCGTGTCAAAATGATATAGGGTCCCTTTACTTTTAAAGGTTCACTTACCCAAGTTGGCCGCAAAAATCTTTTGTTCTGTGTCCAGTCAAACTACTTTTCTTTCTCAAGGTACTGAATGAAGCCTCCAAGGGACCAATTCCCTTACAAAAGAAATAAAATATACCTGTGCGCAAATTCAAATACCTTACACATATATATAACATATCAGGTGCTAAAGGGGTGTGAACACATGTTAACACTAAAAATTCAGAATTAACCCTCTGCACACTGCTATACACCCTTTCTATGAAACTTTGCACAAATACAGGGATTTTTAGCTTACATACATTACAATCCATGTTTGAGTTGGTTAACTGCGTCAAAAGTAATTCCTCAATGGCGGTCCCTACTCTGCTCTGTAAGATGCAAATGCCCCAGTGGTTGTAATGCCAATATGGGGCAAATAGATACCAGTTGTAGGAGAGCTACAGGTTTCAGTTCTAGTTATAGACCTGCAGTGTAATAGAAAAAAATATATTCTTGTACACAAATCCAAATAGCTTATACATATACATAACCCATCAGGTGCTAAAGGGGCATGACCACATGTTAACACAAAAAATTCTGAATGAACCTTCAATTCTCTTACGAGGTTCCCCCTCCCCATGCAATAATGACACTAGGCCACCAACTGCACCTTTCCCCCAATTGTCCAGCTCAACGTTGCTTCATTGCAAAGAACTGGTTCCCCTGAAGTCTGCTGGGAACCCTGACACTTACAGGAGTGTCAATCTCCATGGTCCCCTGCAGCTCTCACTGGTTCCTTCTGCTGACCTCTATGTCATTGCTGTATCCTGTAATTATGCGGAGGCCAGCAGAAGGAATCGATAAGTGCTGGGGGATCGCAGAGATCAACCCATAGATAGCAAAGTCAGAGGGTCCAGTTCTCTGCAACGTTGCAGCATTAAGAGGCATGGGTGCTATAAAAAAGTATAAGTATACAGGCAGTCCCCTACTTACGAACGGGAGGCGGCTGCCGTTCTGCACATGCGCGGCCACTGTTCGTATCGGAAAACATCGGAAAACTATGCCTGCGCATGCGCGGCTACTTGACAGAACATCGGACAACATCGGAGAACGACGTCTCTGCTGTTGTGTGCATGCGCTCCCGACTTACGAACATTTTCGACAGAAGAACAAACCTACAGTCCCTAACCCGGGACTGCCTGTAAGTATTTACATTATTTTTTAGGTATACGCTTTTTGTAAAAGGTTTTATAATGGGACATGGTCTCTTAAGTAAAGTTTTACAAGAGATGGTTGCTGACTATCTAATTACTATTGCTATTTTAGTGAAAACTCCACAATACTCCAAATATGCATTGAAGGATTACCTTGTCACCCAGCTTTAGTAACATACAGGCTGTTTTTTTTGGATTAATTCACAATGATTTGTGGTAAATTGTGCTATACAGGTTGGAGCTAAGGATGCATCCGTAGTAAGGGATGGTGGGGTAGTGCAGGTCGGGAAGGTGAGCAAAAAGGATAAGTGCACTTTTTCTGAAAATGTACTTATCCTTTAAATGTTCATACAAGTGCAGGAAAAATTAAACTAAAGTGATAAAGCAAGAAATCTAAACCCACCGATTGTTCATTCACCCAAATGAGTAGCCGTATACCTGTGTGTATGCATAATTATATTAGAATCAACCAAATTGGGATACTTTTGTCTTATGTGTGTGTATCTTAATATACTAAGACAACCTGTATTCCATACATAATTAATTCCTTCTGTTCTGTTATATTAGACAATTTCTAAGGCTGTGGCAGGAAGAGTAAACCCAGAGTGCCATCTGCACATGGAATGACAGTGAGAAGCTGTGTGCTATTCATTTCAGGTTAGCTAGTAACATTTCTGACCAAGCAAGCTGCCACAGATCTCAGGCGTTTGGCAATGTAATCTGCAAGAAACTGTCAGGAGAGAGGGTAGGATCAAAGCATTCTTCCACTGGATACTGCACCCAGGGGCTTGCCGTTTAGTTAGCCTGCACTAACCTGGCTAATAAATTTTCTAAAAAGAAAGCATTGAAGTGGGAAGGAGGCTTTTGCACCTGCACTTCTGGCATGATGGCCAAGCACATGTTACATATTAAAGCGGCACAGGTCCATGAAGTGGCTCTGACTTTACCAACACAGCCTTTGCCTGGGAAGCTGGATGGAAAAGTAGAAACAGTTGTCATTTTACAGAAAGTAGGGGTTAAAGGTGAAGTGACATGCTTTTATATGCATTGACAGAGTTATTGAGTTCTGAAAAAAAAACTGCCTAAAATTGTATTAGGGAATATGTAACATTTAAACATTTATGCCTCTATTTCATTTGCTTCTATCCTCAGCATACATGGAAACATGTGTGTTTAAGAATATCTTTTCAAATAAGGTATATAGTGAACATTTTTAACATATATAGTTTAACCCTGTCATTGCTTCCCTATAGACTACAGATACGTGAATCAAATTGCATAAACCGGGATTTAAATTGATATGTCCAATTTTCCTTATGTCAGAACCTTTTTTGGTGGCTTTTGCTTTGTTTCTGTTCTAGTTGGCAGTCAGCTGATTTCCCCAGGCTGCTCTGCATGTCCTTCCTTCCATTCATATTCATCAGTGATGTTCAGTGTCATTATGAGTTGCAGTCATAGTGCCCTAGGGAGTGCAACAGTGAGGTAGATTAAGATAATTTAAAAGAATAACAAAATATTCTTTATAGTTATTTTATGTGGCAATACTACCCCAGCATCACATTTTCAATAGCAGATTCGTTACCCAGTCTAGTAATCTGAAGAAGACAATTATAATATAAATATCTCATAGATCTTTGAGATCTGACAGCACTGATGCATTGTGGCATCTTCCGCTGCCTGTCACAATGTGGCTATCCTCGGCCTTCACTCCTCACTCACCAGATAATTTGACCCAATCAGCCCTGGGTCAACTTGTGCTCATATAAAACAACAGAGGTTTCCACCATTCCTCCACTCCGTATCAACCTGGGTTATTCACCACTCCTTTAGTGGCTGAGGGCTGGTCCCTTTAATATCTCCTTCGCCTTCCTCTTATAAACGAATGCAGGACACGAGAAAAGCAAAAAGCAACGCCATAGTATAACATCCTCTTTTATTTGAAAAACACATAGATCCATTAACACTTACATTTCCCTGCGCTGTTTCACATTACCCAGATAAAACGCTTTCTTAATGTCGGTCCCACCTCCACTGCTCAGCCTGGCGTGAGCTTGGGCTGTGTGCAGGATGACGTCACGTAACTCTGCCACTACAGTTGCAGATCACTTGCTAGATACCTCTGCTGTATCAGGTGTGGTCCTCCTGTGTTCTTGAGGGGGGAAAGCTCTGACCATAACTAATATAGTCAATTATGCTTCTTAAGAAGCAAAGTCTAGGTACAAGAAGTATGTAGAACAGCCTTTCTTAAACTTATCAACACAGAGGAACCCTTGAAATAACTTTCTGGTCTCAGGGAACCCCTGCTAAAAATGACTATATCTACAACTCATGGTACATTAGTGTGTACCGCTAGCGGCCGAAATGCGCCGCTAATCCGACGGTAAAACGCCGCTAAAAATAGCGGCGTTTTACCGCCGACGCTATGGGCGGCTCGGTGTGAAAGGGCTCTTAGGTTCCATGGTACCCTGGTTGAGAAACCCTGATATAGAGAGGTCTTGATTTAAAACCTATTTATCAAATATTCAAATCTCCTCATCATGTATGGATAGTGAATAGATGTAGAATGGGGACAAAAACAATTATGGGATCTATATTACATTGTATCAGGAACCATATGTTACAAGATTTTTATTATTTATTAATGTACTGTTATTGAAATTATTAATTTTACAATACTATGTAAAATTATTAATTTTACAATACTAATTTTACAATACAATTGGATGCGTATTTTCCCGCATCCAATTTGCATGTCAGGAGATTGTGACCGGCTCTCTATGGAGCTGGGTCACACATCACCACAGCGAATTGCACAGGAGCCCTGTGCATCTTCTGGTCCATTTCAGGTCCAAATTAAATCGGACCTGAAACAGTGAATGGGGACACATCGGACCCCTGCTGTGAGCCGCTCCGTGCTTAAGTGTGAACCTAGCCTGAATGTTTTTCAAGAAAAAAAAACTTTCAGATTCAGTAATGAGTAATGTAATGGAAGAAATCAGTAATGGAAGTTTTCTACTGTAAACACCATGGCTAACCAAGTGCTAAAGCCTGGTGCACACCAGAAAAAAACTGACAGATTGCAACTCCTATCCTCATATTGATCAGTGGTTCCAAATTAATAATAACTACTGCAGTAGGGAACAGACACAAAAGATACACTCAGCATCTTTCCAAATAACTGTTCTGCTTTATTATGACGCAATTGAAGGTTATTATACACATGATTACGTAGGTATCACATTAATATTACAATTGTACGTTTATGGTAACAAGGGGCATTACATAGGCAGGCTAATTCTAATCAGGACTCGAAAGAATGTAAACATCTACTGAAAACATTATTAGTGCTGTGTGCACAGTGAGGGCAGTGTGCAATACATACAAAATAGAATACAATTATATACAGAACTTACAAATTTCCATTACAACTAACACAAGGGATGTTAGTGCAGCACTCTCCCCCACTGTGTTAATGCATTGTGACAGGTGAATCCCCCATCTCCCCCCGCCAGAATACAATGATCAGTGCTAGCAGCCACTGCCTGCCAGTGAAAATCGGATGCCAGTCGGATGCTGGTTTTCCAGCATGCCTATTTGACAGAATAGAATAGCTGTACATGACCGAAAGTCAGCTGGTTCTTGTTTAACCAAGGCTTAGGGCTCCTCAAAACCTGTCTGGACTTAAAGCGGTTGTTGCAGCCTTGCTCCCAAGCTACACAAAAACATTCAAGGTAGGAGCTATTCTCCTAAGGCAGGGGGGTCGAAACTTTTTTCAAAGAGGGCCAGATTTGATGAAGTGAACAAGCATGAGGGCCGACCATTTTGCCTGACATTCTTTGAACCTTTAAAATTCGGTCTAAGTGTGTTGTTCCGAGCACTAATACACTCCCCAACAAGAATTCTCTCTCTTGCCTTTTTGGCTGTGTGTGGTGAAGAGATGAGCTTGGGCGTGTTATTTGGATATATATATATTTATGGTCGGAGCCCTATGTCCAGGAGAGATGTGAACCACATAAACACGTCACAAGACTAACAACATAAAGTAGACCTGAAGTGTGCCCTGGTCTGCAGAATGGTATGCCAAGAGAAGGGGGCATACCCAAGATAAGTGCGTGGATGGTTTTGTAGAGAAAGTGTTTTAAGAGAAGTGCCCTAAGAAGGGGAATGGGTGGGTACAGCGCACTGGAACCGACACAGACCAGTGTTGGTGGTCTGTTAAATACCCACCGGTCTCCTTCCATAATATCAAGCCACCATACTGGCCTTCCTATTTATGGTCGGAGCCCTATTTCCAGGAGATGTGAACCACATAACCATGTCACAAGACTAACAACATAAAGTAGACCTGAAGTGTGACCTGGTCTGCAGGACGTTATGCCAAGAGAAGGGGGCAAAAAACTTTAGGGAGGTAAGTATTTATTTGAACTGATAACGTCCTACAGGGCAAGCTTGCTGAAGGCTTGTGACATTTCTGCTTGCGGATTGGGGATGTATCGAGCAAAGCAAGCGGATTTCCACCTGCCCATCTTCTTGATGACGTGGTCCGGAACCCCATTTCGTGACGCTGCTGATGCCGCTCCATTGCTGAAGAAATGTCCAGAATATCGGCTGTGGTCAAGGCCTAAGTTAAGCGAGAGGATTCTAACGTGTCTGGTGAACTGGTTACCGCTTAAAGGGCTAGTAGGGAAAGGTAGCTGGGCTAGACTCCGAGAGGTCGGACAGATGAGCTAACAACTGATCTAGAATGGCCACTGGGCACCAGAAGTTGTGAGTCTGGAAAAGTTTGATATCTACCCCGGAACCGGGCTGTTGTGTTTTGGACGCCATGAGGTGCGTCTGCGTAACACCTGGCAACGGGGGCCGGTGACAGTGAACTCGCTTGGGTGTAAGAAGCTATAGAAGGGCAGGTAGATGGCTGCTTGGTTGATCAGGCTGGGCTGTAACCCGAAAGGGGAACGTAACAGGATGGTAGACATGTCTCTGAAAATGGCACTGGTGACAGGTAGGCGCTTGCTACTGGTTTGGGGTTGTTGCCTATGAATACCGCGTAGGATAGTTTTGCCTGCATGGGCAGCGAACAAGGATGGTTTGGTGGGATCCTTTTGGTGGGAAATGAAATGCTGGATGCAAGCTAAGTAGAGTCTAATGGTATTGTGTGAAAACGTCAATTGTGTGTGGCAATACGATATGAAAGCCAAGATGTGCTTGAGATCTCCTGATACTGCCTCGGGGTTTGAGGCTAGGAACCTGTCGTAGGACTTCCAAGCAGTATGGAAGGCCTTCAGGGTGTTGCAAGATTGATTAATAAGGCGTGTTGCGTCGCAAAGGTGTTACTTTAATCCAACGTTAGCTGTGACCAAGGTGGGATATGCGACATGGCCCAGTCGGCTCCAGGTTTCTGCGAAAAGAATGACGCAAAGTGAAAATGGGATAGTGCATCGGCCAAGGTATTGTACTTGCCCAGGATATAGAGGCAGTGCACATTGAATATTGTGCTGTAGGGCTGTAGGGATAGTTGCACCAGCCTGCGCACGAAGGACATGATGGCCAGCGATTTGGACCTGTCTTTATTTATGATACTGGCCGTGGCCTGATTGTCTTTGGCAAACGTGACTGTTTGCCCTGCCCAGGTGCTGCCCCAGACTAGAGCTGCTGCCACAATGGGGTAGAGTTCGAATAACGAGGAGGACTGACTGAACCCGGGAATCAGGAGGATTTCTGGAGACCATGGTCCTGCAAACCAGTAATGGACAAAAATTGCTGCAAAACCTGTAGAGGCTGCGGTGTCCGTGACGACCTGGGGTGAAGAAGAGGATGCTGATGGAATGTGCCAATGATGCGACTAGACTCGGATCGAGCTGTCAGCGTTTTTGTAGTGCCGAGGATCCGAATCGTTGTGCCGATGATGCGACAAGACTCGGATTGGCTGTAGGTGTGAGTATTTGTAGGAGGTTTCATAGGAGGTGTGGTATATAGGACAAAGGATTTGGGACATACACCACTGATGCGACTTAATTCGGAAGTGGCTGTAGTGTGAGTGAGTTACGTAATTTATAACCTTTATGCCGCCTAGGCGACTAGATACGAATGGTTTCGAGCAGTGGGCTGCCATGAGTGGTTACGTCGCTGATGTGACTGGACTCAAATGGGGTACAACTCTTAACGAATGAGTATGAGTACATACAAATGACATGGTGAAATTTTTACGAAGCCGTGAGACTGCCGCAAGGGATTTTTATGACATGAGGTGACGACAATTTTACGAATGGGAATTAATGGTTCGTTTGTAGAAATGGTAACAACAAATCATACCAGCGACAGCGAGCATGGAACGATCAACGAAAACCTACTAACTGGGGAACTGCAACACCCTCGAATTAGAAAACACAGACTCACGAACACGCAGTGAGCTGGCAGAGTCGGCCTGGTGACGTAATACTGGCCTTCCATATCTATCTTTTGTGGTCCCCAATGAATCCCCGAGCATCGCTCAGGACTAAGGATGAGCTTGGGTGTGTTATTTGGATATACCGTATTTATCGGCGTATAACACGCACAGGCGTATAACACGCACCTTCACTTTAAGAGGGAAGTTTCAGGAAAAAAATAAAATTTTAAATAAAGAACTGTGAAGCAAACTAAGGGTCAGTGCCCATCAATGCAGTCTAATCAGTGCCCATCTGCAGCCTCGCCATTGCCATGAATGCAGCCTCGCCTTACCATTGCCATGACTGCAGCCTCGCCTTACCATTGCCATGACTGCAGCCTCGCCTTACCATTGCCATGAATGCAGCCTTACCTTACTAATGCCATAAATGCCTCTGATTGCAACCTCACTGTTGCCATTGGTGCAGCCTGGCCCTGGGGGCCACAAAAGATATATATATCCAAATTACCAGGGGGACCACATTGAACCGGAATGCGGGCCGCAATTGGCCCACGGACTGGACTTTGGACATGCTTGCTCTAAAGGTTTCTGTGGTAAACTATAACCAGCATATACATACACTTAATAATGAATACTGTGTGGATCAAAAAATTTTAACAATTTGTGTCTCCACAAAAAAGTGCCTAAGTGCAAAAACAAATGGTAAAAATATTGTGACAACGATAAAAAAATGAGATAATGGAAATAAAGGTAAAACAGTCCTTTGTTGTAAAAAGTTCAATATATGCGTCCTAGATAGCAATCATCCATCCACCGTGCTCTTGTGTAGGTGTTGCTAAAACAATATATTCCAGTGCTCCACCACTAGTGCTTACAAATTTCGCACTTACCCTAAGGTCAACAGGTCCAATCAAGCCTTTAGTGTTATTATGGCCCACAAAGCCCGAAATTCAATCAGCTTCTTCTTTAGATCCTCCTCATGACCTCCACCAAAACAAAGGGTGTATTCAGGAATGGATAAAAATCAAGCCACAGAAAGGAAGATGACACAATGATCGTGCAACAAAATTTATTTAAAATCCCCTTAAAACTCCCATCCCATACTTTATGCTCTTACATTAAAAAGTGCCCAGACCGCCACCAGCTTGACTCGCATATATGGGTATGTGAAATAACTCCACCATCAGCTATTCCAATTAGCTCTGTCGTTCCTCTCGCCCAAAGATATCCGAGTGTCGCAATTTTCCTAAAAACTTTATACCCACTGATTAATTGCTATTGGTTAGATGCAATCGCTCCCATACTCCCCAGAAAAACATTTTGAAAGCTTATTTCTGTTGAAAAAACGATCATAAATGATGTAAGAAACCTTTATCAATCTCCCCTACGTATTGAAGGGTTAATATTGTTACTTCCCCAAATACTATGAGTTGGGCGGATCTCACTCTTTACAAATCGCGGTATTACCCAAGACATACCACCTAATATACATAAAACTTTCCTCAAAATATTTAATACATAATCTTAAGTTAAAAACTTTATTATCTACGCGATTAATACTCATATTTCAAAAACTTTCTACAATTCATCTCACCTAGTTCGAAAACCCTATATGTCCTCTTAGCGCCATCTAATGTTCACCAAAAGGGAAACATCCCCTCTAGTTTACATCCCCAGCATTTATTGACTAACAAGCTAAATATCACATAATTTTAAACATCTGTCACATAGTTTAAAGCAGAGGTCCGCCAAAATTTTTTTTTTAAAAGTCAGCAGCTACAAATACTGCAGCTGCTGACTTTTAAAATATAGACTCTTACTTGTCCAGGGCACCCGCAATGTCGGCACCTGAAGCTGATCTGTCCCTGTCCCTCGGCTCTCAGGTGTGCCGCTGCCATCTTCGGTATGGGAATCAGGAAGTGAAGCCTTGTGGCTTCACTTCCCGGTTCCCTACTGTGCATGCGCGAGTCGCGCTGCGCAATCCAGGTGGTCCCTGCTGTCTCTGGGACCCGTGTGTTTCCCTGCAGACAGCGCGGGGGGGAGGCGGGTGGGAAGAGGGAGTCTATGCCCGGAAGTGGGTGCAAATACATGTATTATACAGGTATCTGCACCACCCTCCCCCCTGAAAGGTGCCAACTGTGACACCGGAGGGGTGGAGGGTCCCGAAAAGTTGAGGTTCAATTTTTGTGTGAACCTCCGCTTTAAAAAATCATTTAAAAAATAGTTAAGGCCTCTTTCACACGGCCGATCCGTTCAGGTCTGCCTGTCAGTTTTTTAGGCGGACCTGAACGGACACTCCATGGAGGTCTATGGATCGTCGGATGTCAGCGGTGACATGTCCGCTGACATTCGACCTGCTCCGATCCGAAAAAGTGTGACGGAGGAAAAACCTACTTTTCCATCCGTCTGCGGATCGGATGACGACGGACTCTACGGTCCGTCGTCATCCGATCCCCCATAGGGGAGAGCGGCGCTCTGACAGGTCCGTCGCTGCACAGTGTCATCTGCTCTGCCTGCTCAGCGGGGATCGACGGAGCGATCCCCCCGCTGAGCAGAGCGGGCTCCGTACACGGACACGTTCGTGTGAAGGAGCCCTAAGATCTATATCCAAATTCAAGCCCAAAGGGCTTAAAGCAAGGGGTTCAAACTGGCGGCCCTTCAGCTGTTGCGAAACTACAAGTCCCATCATGCCTCTGCGTGTGGGAAGTCATGCTTGTAACTGTCAGTCTTGCAATGCCTCATGGAACTTGTAGTTTTTCAACAGCTGGAGGGTCGCCAGTTTGAGACGATAGATCCACTGAGTTTAGTTTTGGGAGATCTGTTTCCTGCATATTGCTCCCCATCCAATGTGGATGTATCCTATATATGAGTGATCTCGGATCTCTATTATGTTTCAATCTATAGTGGTTGGAAACACTATGCTTTCTATATCCATTTTTTATATTGTTGACGTGTTCTCCTATACGTTTAGAAAGGTATCTAGTTGTTCTACCTATATACCTCAGTCCACATGGACAAATAAGCATATAGGGTACAAATTTAGTCCTACAGGTTATACATTGCTTAATCTCATACTCCTTTCCATCCAGTGATGTGAATTTCTCTTCCTTTCTTCTCTTGTCACTAGTGGTTTTACAGGTCTTACATCGTCGGCATCTAAAAAAGCCATTCCTTTCCAGGATTTTTTTTGTCTTTTTGGGGGATCCAACAAATTATTTGCTATCGTGTTTCTTAAACCCTTTTATATATGAAATTTGGGGAGTAATTTTCTTAGAGTATTATCTCTTAACAAGATTGGTCAATATTTTTTAATATATTTCTCCATATTTCTATACTTAAGGTTGAAGCCTGTAATAAAGGTAACATCCTTCTTCTAATTTACTCTTATTTTCGTATTTAATAACTCTTCTCATCTCTTTCACTTTTTCCTTATTTCTACCTTCTTCCTCTTGTAAGTTTTCCCCTCAAACCTTTCTATCAGTTTCTGTGTCTGATCCACATAATCATTTATATTACTACAGTTGCTTCTAATGCATGTAAACTGGCCTTTAGATATGACCCTCACCCAACTGGGATGGTGACAACTTCTAGTAGATATATAACCATTTTTGTCTACCATTTTAAAGTAAGTTTTTGTTTTTCAGTTTATTATTTTCTTTAAAAATCTCCAAATCTAAAAACCGAATAATATTATTGTCCCATTCTCCAGTTAGTTTGATACCATACGCATTATCATTTAGCTCTTGGAGGAATTGAGTCAGTTCTTCTTGTTTGCCCTCCCACACTATCATGATATCATCGATGAAAGTTCGATAATATTTAAGCTGGGGTATGCGTCTTGAAAAAACGATTTCCCCCTCCCATTTGCTTAGAAACAGGTTGGCCACGTTAGGGGCATATTTAGCCCCTTATTTGATTGATAAAATAATTTTTATGCCAAAAATAATTATTTGACATTGCCATATATAAGCCCTCCAAAAGAAACTATATCTGTGGTTGTTTTAGGTCCGTTTGTCCTTCCAGTGCCAATCTCACTGCTTTTATTGCTGTTTGATATTTGTGTACAGGGATTCAACATCCACTGGGACTAATATAGTTGCATCCCCTACCTGGACATCTTGTAAAGAAGCTATAGTGTCTTTGCTGTCTTTTAAAAAATATTTTCCATTAGCTGCCAAAGGTTGAAGAAAAACGTCAAGATATTCCCCTACTCGTGCGTATAACGAGTTAATTCCACTAATAATTGGTCGACCTGGTGGCCATTCCCTATTTTTGTGGACTTTGGAGATTTGGTATATAACCGGAATCCAAGGAGCTTTGATGTTAAGTTACTTGTCCTCTTTTTTATCCAGAATCTCCATTTTAACATCTTTCTTAATCCATTCCTCTAATGCTCTCTTTAATTTAAACGTGGGGTTTCCCTTAAGTTTTTTATATGTGTTGTGGTCACTTACTAAATTATACAATTCAGCCTCATAATCCTTCTTGGTCAAGATTACCAACACCCCCCCCCCCCCTCCCCTTATCTGCTGGTCTAATTACTATTTCTTTCTTACTTTCCAGTTTCTTTATACCTTCCCATATCTTTTTAGTGGATCTATTCTTCTTGACTTGAATTTCCTTAACATCTTGCTGAACCATATTTTTGAACGCCTCGATATACTGATATGTGCTAGATTTGGGATCAAATACCAATTTATACCTTCAACCACTATGTTGGGATTCTAAACATGTTTCCTGTGCATTTTACCACTATTTTCCAAAAATTATTTTTTAATATTAAGCTTTCGGGCAAACTTTACTACATCCACAAAAACCTCAAATTTATCCAAAAATTTGGCAGAGGCAAACTTCAAACCCTGCAGTAAAATTTCCAGTTCCTCATCAGAAAAGTCTACACCTGCCAAACTGAACAATCCCAAGTCTATCCTTCTCTTTTCCTTTTTCTTTCTGCCTCCCCTACACCCTCTCCTCCTCCTCGAGTGTGCTTTTCCCCTGTACCCTGGGGTGCTCAGTATGTGTACTTCCATCCCCTTTCTTCCCCCTGTTACTGTGGGTAATATGGACCAGGGGTTCTCCACTCCCCTTGATAAGGATGTCTCCAGTCCTTTTGTTGTTGTGAATATTGAGCTCTCCCATCCGCTTGGTATTGTGGATATTGGGCTTGGGTATTCCACCCTCTATTGTTTCCTTGGAAATGCCCCTTTTGATTCCTAAATGATGGTTGTGAATATGGGGGCTGTGAATGTGAATAGCCTCTAGATGTGTACGATTCATAGGCTTCCCTATTAGGTGAAGAGTACCTTCTTGGTGAATTACCATAATCCCTAGATGGCATTTCTCTTAATGGTGAGTAACTATTCCTTACCGGGACATTGTAAGGTGAGTTATGATTGCCCCCTATTGTTAAAATTTCCCCTTGTGGGATAAGTACCTCTGTTTGAACTCCTAAATCCTTGTGTGTATCTATTGTCTTTCCTTCCCCCTGGTGCATTTCTATACCCATTACTATCATGATTTTTGGATGTTGAAACTTTTGTTTATATTTGCTCTAATTTCCTGTGGTACTGCATCCCCTTCCATAGAAGATTCAGCAGAAACTAAAGCTTCTTGATTTTCCTGCCATTTGCACACTCTTCCCTCCTTGTAGTCCTCTGTATCTCTTTGGTATTTTTTTATTTTTTTATTTTTAATGTCATTATCGTATTTGGTGATGTGCATTTCCGTGGCTTTGGTTTTATCTTTATATTCCTGTGTTTCCATGAAAAGGGCCTTTTTTTCTCTCATTGTTTTAATTTTGACCTCAATCAAATTCAATTTGACTTAGCTCCTATTGATGATAATTTTCGTCAACTTCTTTTCACATTGATTGAAAAAAACGATACCATTCATTCATGAGTTGTGGATCCTCCATATCATCATTTGGACTAATGCCCCATCTAAGGCATGAAAAAACAAAAGAGGGGACCCAACAGGCCGACCTTTTTAATTATAGGTGAATATGAGTTTTTATAGGGCTTATCCACTGCCCACTCAAATTTAAACACCTGTGTGTATAATCAACCCCTTAATGAACGGGAAAGATATCACCGAACATGGGATGATTGTCCTCTGAACTCATTCAAAGGTAACAAAACAAAAACCAGAGAAGTCTCTGTAAGCAGTTCATCATCAAGGACCCGTAAATATATTTGATTATAAATCTTTATTAATTATCAAAAAACAAAACAACTTAAAAGCCAATTAATTATAAGTGACATTTCCACATCAGTTCACCACTACTATTGACATATAATTAAAATAAGACTGACGTCTTAGGGGACTTGGGTGGCCACCATACCTATTTTCCACCTCTCACACCAACAACAGCCATACACATACAGACAAGAAATCTCAGAGACCCGGGTCCGAAATGCTTTCAATAGTCAAAGAGACATTAGCTTAGATAAACATTGTTGCGGTGTCCATTGGGTATGAAAATATTTGCCTGTATGGGTTGTATTAGAGGGATTTAGAAAAATCGTCCACTTTTCAAATTCAGTACACGGCTGGGATTGTGTGTATTGCAGTCCAGAAACCAGCTCATATTAGTATAGACTTCTAAGAGTCCCCCGCATAGTTGAACAGTCCTTAATGACCATATATTCATTCCCCATAAGATGAAATATGTGTAAAGCTCACCCGCCTGGATCTCAGTGATGTTGGTTTTTCCCCCCACTGCTTCAGACTCCCGTCCGTACACGGTCTCCTCGCCCGCTGAGTAACGCTGCTTCCACGTGTGGATTACTTGATTCAGCTTCGCAGCCTACGGTGAGCCGCACAGTTCATGTCCTAAGACAAGCAGTGTTCAGGGGCAGAAATGGAGCAAGCAGTGGAGACCCAAACTCCAGGTTCAAGAGTGATTGGTGCGTGGGGAGGATTCTTCCAGGGCTGCTTCAGACTGTTTGGCTGCCGGCTAGAACGCCGCGCTCGGTTGTAATGGAGAGGGTTTAGGGTACCTGTGCTCAGCCAGAGGTCCCTGTTGCCACAAAGACTGTGGCCTGATGCTTACGCGTTTCGCCTAATTAAAGGCTTCCTCAGAGCATTAGAAGTCTATACTAATATGAGCTGGTTTCTGGACTGCAATACACACAATCCCAGCCGTGTACTGAATTTGAAAAGTGGACGATTTTTCTAAATCCCTCTAATACAACCCATACAGGCAAATATTTTCATACCCAATGGACACCGCAACAATGTTTATCTAAGCTAATGTCTCTTTGACTATTGAAAGCATTTCGGACCCGGGTCTCTGAGATTTCTTGTCTGTATGTGTATGGCTGTTGTTGGTGTGAGAGGTGGAAAATAGGTATGGTGGCCACCCAAGTCCCCTAAGACGTCAGTCTTATTTTAATTATATGTCAATAGTAGTGGTGAACTGATGTGGAAATGTCACTTATAATTAATTGGCTTTTAAGTTGTTTTGTTTTTTGATAATTAATAAAGATTTATAATCAAATATATTTACGGGTCCTTGATGATGAACTGCTTACAGAGACTTCTCTGGTTTTTGTTTTGTCCCATCTAAGGCACCTAGGTATTAGATTTTCTTTGATGTATGTAACTCCAGTGTGGTAGTATCCCACCATACTCTAATCTGTTTCTCCATATTATACTTTATATACTTTAGTTGATTGAACAATTGTTCAATCAACACTAGCAGCACCTTTTTTGTTGAAAGACTTCAAGAGAACATATAGGGTTTTCTAGCTAGGTGAGATGAATTGTAGAGGGTTTTTGAAATATGAGTATTAATCGCGTAAATAATAAAGTTTTTAATTTAAGATTATGTATTAAATATTTTGAGGAAAGTTTTATGTATATTAGATGGTATATTTTGGAGTATTATGGGTAAATGGGTAATACTGCGATTTGTAAAAAGCGAGATCGGCCCGACTCATCGTATTTGGGGAAGTAACAAAATGAAGCCTTCAATATGTAGGGGAGATTGATAAAGGTTTCTTACATCATTTATGATCGTTTTTTCAACAGAAATAAGCTTCCAAAATGTTTTTGGGTGGAAAATGGGAGCGATTCCATCTAATCAATAGCAATTAAGCAGCGGGTATAAGGTCTTCAGGAAAATGGTGGCAATCGGATTTCCTGATGATGCTATCTTAGCGAAATGAATAGAAGTCGTATTGTTGTCTAGAAACCCGTGGACCGCAAAGTGACGTCACATCCGATCAGCCAGTGGAACGAATGCCAGATTTGAGTGAGAGGAACTGGAGAACTAATTGAAATAGCCGATGGTGGAGTTATCTCATATACCCATATATGCGAGTTGAGCTGGTGCTGGTCTGGGCACTTTTTATTGTAAGAGCATAAAGCAGGGGTAGGCAACCTCGACCCTCCAGCTGTGGTGAAACTACAAATCCCATCATGCTTTTGCATCTAGGAGTCTGTGATTGTCTCATTGGACTTGCAGTTTCAAAACAGCTGGAGGGTCGAGGTTGCCTACCCCTGGCATAAAGTATAGGATGGGAGCTTTAAGAGGATCTTTGGGTGAGAGGAACAACTGAGCTAATTGGAATAGCTGATGGTGGAGTTATTTCACATACCCATATATGCGAGTCAAGCTGGTGCCGGTCTGGGCACTTTTTAATGTAAGAGCATAAAGTATGGGATGGGAGTTTTAAGGGGATTTTAAATAAACTGTGTTTCACTATCATTGTGTCATCTTCCTTTCTGTGGCTTGATGTTTATCCATTCCAGAATTCACCCATTGTTTGGCGGAGGTCATGAGGAGGATCTAAAGCAGAAGCTGATTGAATTTTGGGCTTTGTGGGCCATAATAACACTAAAGGCTTGATTGGTCCTGTTGACCTTAGGGCTCTGGTGAGTGTGAAATGTATAAGCACTAGTGGTGGAGCACTGGAATCTATTGTTTTAGCAACACCTACACAAGAGCAAGGTGGATGGATGATTGCTATCTAGGACGCATATATTGAACTATTTACAACAAAGGACTGTTTTATTTTTATTTCCATTATCTAATTTTTTTGATTTTTGTCACAATATTTTTACTATTTGTTTTTGCACTTAGGCACTTTTTTTGTGGAGACACAAATTGTTCAAAATTTTTGATGCATACAGTATTCATTATTAAGTGTGTGTATATGCTGGTTATAGTTTACCACAGAAACCCTTAGAGGAATAGCGCCTACCTTGAATGTTTGTTTGTATTTTGTAGTGTAGTTTACACTTTTAAGGGGCAGCTGTCACTGAATTATGTAGTTTATAAGTTTATATAGAGTATGTAGGATTGGCGCCACCTGTATTTAATTTCACAATATTGCTCCCAAGCTAGGCTGTGTATCCTGCCCCCCACCCTCGGCTCACAGGATTTGATTGATATCAGCAGGAGCTAATGGTTCCCGCTGTTGCAGCTCTGTACTGTGAATGCATGGAAAGAGGAGAGAGCCGCTACAGATGGGCACAGCACTGGATTGAGTGAGGACTAAGTATTTATGTGAGTAAGTACATTTTCTGCAAGTACATCAATATATAGTACAAATCGATTCTGCCAGCAATCTATTGTGGTTTTAGCTTCCTGTGAACTAATTTGAGATCTCAAACAGTGTTATTGGCCTTCCCAACTGGCTTCTATGAACAAGACAGGAGGGGTGTTACTGACAGGATCACTAGATGAAAATAAAGGGAAAAAAGCCTAAAGGAACAAATAAAAAAATGCGACCACCACACATATGCACTAGTAAGTTGCAATATATTACTTTACTGTTTAGGATTTAGATATTTTACAGGACGTGAGGGATGGGTCCTGGACAGGAGATATATTTCCCTGCTATTTGGGTTATCGTCCCTTTAAGGGTGAGTTCAAGAGAACTTTTTTTTTTTATTACTCAGGGGTTCTCACCCATATAGGTTGAGGGATTCTGGGGTAGTCCACTTGGAGAGGAGAGGACTGATTTACAGTTCTCTCTGGATTGGTAAATTCTCATTTGGCATCTGGAATTCAGAGCATCTCAGAGACTTTGGGGTGGGAAAGAGCCTCCAAACCCTGATAGAGTTTGATCCTGAAAGGGTTAACCCATACGCAAAGGAAGTCTTGAAAAGCAGAAGGAGTCAGCAGGTGAACTTGCATCCCACGCCTCAAGATTGCACCAGGTAGGAATCTGCTGCAGTTTTCAAATTATAAAAGATTATAATGTGGCTGTGGACTATTATAGCAGATGTATGCTGGATGTTGGTTCTGGTCACAAATGGCTTCTCCATTTTGTATAGAAGATACATAGTAACATTGAGACTGATTTCCGTAACATTTTTTTTCTTTTTTCAGAAGCAACTGCAATAATTTGGGGGGCATAATTACTGCCAATGCAAAAGATTGCAGATGCTTCAAGGCCTATAAGACTTGCTGGGGCACAAGATTTAACACTCACTTAGCTGTAGTGCAGAATCATAGGTAAACAACAGCCTCTTTCTAAAAAAAATGTCTTAGATAAGCACTGCACGCATTGTCTACAGATGGCTTTCCATTTAATGCCTGTCAGGTTTTATTTAAAATACTGTATCTGATTAGTGACTGCAGGCTTAGCAAACAGCTCTTATTTAAGACATATTCAGAATAAGACACAATGGGGTTGATTTACTAAAACTGGAGTGTGCAAAATCTGGTGCAGCTGTGCATAGAAACTAATCAGCTTCCATTTTTTTTTTTTTTTTGTCAAAGCATAATTAAACCAGCTGAAGTTAGAAGCTGATTGGCTACCATGTACAGCTGCACCAGATTTTTGCACTCTCCGGTTTTAGTAAATCACCCCCATTATTCCAGTACTATAGTAGGATCCCAATGATCCTTCATCTCATAATTGATTATGGTTTATATCCCCTGGCAATATAAAGTAAAGCATATTTACCAAGTGAGTGTAAAATCCAGTAAATATATGCATAATGTGTAACCCATATTAACATTATAAATTTATGGTCCTACCGAACTGGCTACAAATTGACATCTAATTGTTTACTGTGAATTACATTGTTGCTTTATGATAATCTTTTTTTTTAAAACTTTATTTTTTTTTTTTTGTATGTATTTTTTTTTGTGATACCATTTTAGTTAATCCTAAAATCCAACAAAGAAAACAACTGTATGCCAAACATTTGCTTGCACTCCATACATTTACAATCTATAAACAGCACAAGTCATTTTACACAACTGTCCAGATGCGGAGAAAAAATTTTACTTTACAGACTACAGCCACAAAGAAAAACAAAAATGATGAATGTGCTTGCCATCAGCACAAGGCAGAAATGTTTTTAACCAGCAAATGTGTCTGTTCCATAAACATTTATTTAAAAGACTTAAAAGAAGGACAGATGAGAACTAACAAGTGTGATGGGCGTTTTAGATTGAAACTTTGTCTTGGTGTGGCTACAAATGGCATTTACAACTTTGTTCTCACAGGGACATGTCCTGGATAGTAACAGAATTGCTGGGATCTTTGTGGTTTTTGTGATGGGATGATGTAGTATATAAGTACCTTAGATCAAAATGTTTACCCATAGAAACTGTTACATTTGCCAAGTCTTTAAAAAAAAAAAAGCTAAATCATCATCATTTAAAATATTGTGCAACATAACACGCATTAATGCACCTCCAAAGTGTGAAGCCGACCTTGCTCTCTGCATTATAGCTGAATGTAAGGGGAGGCTGGCAGTTTGAAAAACAAGGGTAAAGGATACAAGTCATATCTGCAGTACCCTCAGTCTGTGTAGAAGTATTCTTAGTTCCAGCAAGGTCAGGCATGGAAATGGATTAATTAAATGTTGAGATTAAAAAAACAAAACTGAAAATTGACAGCAATGCTAAATAACTTTCACTATTGATTTTTGAAAAAAATGGCAACCCTGTGCATTCTGACCCCTGGAGCTTTGACGTCTTTCTCAAGATTTCTTAAATGAATGTGTATGTTACCTCAACATTTCATATGGGATCACAGGCGGTATTGAACTCCAGACATGCAATAAAGACCAAATTGACACCATTTGGATGAAAATGGCTGTGGCCTTATTTATTGTTTTTCACAACATATATCTTTTAATTCATCATATTTTATCACTTTAAAATCTTATAAAATTATCAACTTTTTTAAAACCAACAAAACCCCAGCTCAGTCATTAAGGCTCAAGCTGTAAGCATCATTAAATCTATTTCAATAACTGTCCCTTTTCTAGAAGAAAAGGACTTACCGCATAAAAAGGCCGTGACGGGGGAGGGGTGGGTGGGGAGCTCCTCGATATCCTCTGGCGAGTGGCAAAAATTCTCCTCGGCTCTCCCTTTAAATAGGGGCTCATTCAGCTTCTAGAAGCTTCCAAAGGGGCAGTTGACCTTTTTCCACCTATCACAGCTGACCCTTCCCAAGCTTCCAGAAGGTTCTTAACATGTGATCTTTCCTGACCTATCATAGGCCACACATTGATTTTAAAATCAATGGGGAACCTTGAAACTTCCCAACCGCCATGATCCCATTAGGGAAGGGGAGCCTTAAGACAGGCACACCCCTTCTTTTCCCATGGGATCACAGGCGGTATTAAACTTCAGACATGCAATAAAGACCAAATTGACACCATTTGGATGAAAATGGCCGTGGCCTTATTTACTGTTTTTTACAACATATATCTTTTAATATATAATTCATCATATTTTATCACTTTCAAATCTTATAAAATTATCAACTTTTTTAAAACCAACAAAACCCCAGCTCGGTCATTAAGGCTCGAGCTGTAAAATTCATTAAATCCAGTTCAGTAACTGTCCCTTTTCTAGATGAAAATGACTTACCACATAAAAAGGCCGCGACAGGGGAGGGGTGGGTGGGGAGCTCCTCGATATCCTCTGGCGACTGGCAAAAATTCTCCTCAGCTCTCCCTTTAAATAGGGGCTCATTCAGCTTCTAGAAGCTTCCAAAGGGGCAGCTGACCCTTTTCCACCTATCACAGCTGACCCTTCCCAAGCTTCCAGAAGGTTCTTAACATGTGACCTCTCCTGACTTATCATAGGCCACCCATTGATTTTACAATCAATGGGGAACCGTGAAACTTCCCAACCGCCATGATCCCATTAGGGAAGGGGAGCCTTAAGCATTAACCATGTACTTGTATGAAAAATTATCTTGTTCTCTTTTTATTGCTTCCTTTGTGTGAAATCCTGGTGTTCCTGCCAGCCCCCCTGCTTTCCTATTTAAAACTAACCACACTAGGCATGAGAGCACATCCACCTCAGCGTGTCCAGTTTTATTTTTTGCACAGCTGGAGAATACAGTCCAGGATTACTGCACTTACATTTTTTTTTCAACCCATCATAACGTTACAAAATTTTAGCATTAAAATCCAATGTCAAATGTGCCATAACACAACAGTTTTGGGCAAAGTATTTAACACCCTTCCTCTGGTAGGAACATCATTGAAATAATTATCTACCCATACATTTAAATAGATCAACCTATAAATCAGGAACCAATTCAACTAAATTAAGCATACATGAATATTTATCACAATTCAACACAATTCAACACAATTCACAATTCAACTATCTCAGAGAAGTGCCAATCGAGTAATGTTCACTCCCCATAACCAAGGTTAAGGAGCATCCCAGTGAAAACTTATTATAAAATATGTTGTAAAGTGCTGCATAAACTGTTGGTGCTACTGTATATAAATCCTGTATAACAATAATAATAATAACAAACTATATCAACCCATTAGAAACATTTAAATTTGGGAACACTCTATTCATATTATTTTTAGGACATCTACACTCTGCAACTACTGAATCCACAAAGATAAAACAAAAAGAATTAAACAAAAAAGAAAAAAAGCAATACAGAATATAGAAAACAAAACTTACTCTGTGAATAGAGGTAAAAGCCACAATCGGATGGAAGCTTTTGAAATGTAATAACTGATATTTATCTGTAGGTTTTACAAATAAATCACTCAGATCAACCTGGATCCTCAATGAAGTATCTAAAAACAAAAAAAAAATGAACAGCAATGCTAAATAACTATTTATTTTTGAAATATTGGCAACCCTGGGTATTGCGAGCCCCAGGGCTTTGACCCCTTTTTCTTAAGACGTCTTAAATTAAAGAGTATGTTACTTCAAAATTTCATATTCCTGATATGTGCCTGATGTACAATGTACTTGGTGATCCCTGGTGATTCTGCCAGTCCCCCTGCTTTCCTGTTCAAAACTGACCACACTAGGCATGAGAGCACATCCATCTCAGTGTGGTCAGTTTTCTTCTTTGCATTCAACTTGGGAGCACAGCCTGCCTATACCCTAATGGTTAGACTTGTACTAACACTCCCCTCTGCACAGCTCTTCCTTGGGAAGAGCCCCCTTGCAGTGTTCACCCCCCCCCCCCCGTTAAGCCCCTTATGTATCTGATAATAGAGGTCATGTGATCATTTATAAAAAAAAGAATATATATACAGAGAAACCTCAGATTGCGAGTAACGCGGTTTACAAGCGTTTCGCAATACAAGCTATTTTTTTTAATCCTGACTCAGTTTGTCTCGCAAGAGAAGCAGTATTCAAGCCGCTGGGGGTGTGCAGTACCGCATTTGGCCAGTGGTGTGGGGTGCCGGTGACACTCAGAGACACTCAGAAACACTCAAAGACCCTTGGAAACACTCGAAGACACTTCGTTTCCGAGTGTCTCCGAGCGTCCCCGAGTGTCTCCAGTGCCCCCGCACCTCTGGCCACATGTGGTACTGCATAAACTGGCTCCCCCGGATCTCTGGCCACATACAGTACTGCATACACCAGCAGTCACTGTGGAACAAATTATCTGATTTTCCATTATTTCCTATGGGGAAACTTGCTTTGTTATACGAGTGCTTTGGATTACAAGCATTCTTCTGGAGCGGATTATGCTCGTAATCCAAGGTACTACTGTGTATATATATTGGGTAAAATAAGTATTGAACACGTTCTAAAGGTTCTTTTCACCATATGTCGGTAACAACCCATGCAATACATACATACAAAGAAACCAAAACAAATAAGTTCAGAAATTAAGAGAATACAGGGAAAAAGTATTGAACACATGAAGAAAGGAAGGTGCAAAAAGGCATGGAAAGCCAAGACACCAGCTGAAATCTATCAGTAATTAGAAAGCAATCCTGCCCCTTGTCAGTGCAAATTAATATCAGCTGTTTCAGTCTCAACTAATGGCCTATAAAAAGGTGTCTCATTACCAAGGTGTCACACAAGAAACATATCACGATGGGTAAAAGCAAAGAGCTCTCAAGACCTTTGCAACCTTATTGCTGCAAAACATACTGATGATGATATTGGTTACAGAAGATTTCCAAAAATCTGAATGTTCCAGTGAGCACCGTTGGGGCCTCTAATACGGAAGTGGAAAAAACATAATTTTTCCATAAAATGGCCACGACCAGGTTCTCCTCGCAAGATTGCTGACAGAGGAGTGAAAAGAATTATCAGAAGAGTTGTCCAAGAGCCAAGCACCACTTGTGGAGAGCTTCAGAAAGACCTGGAATTAGCAGGTGCAATTGTTTCAAAGAAAACAATAGGTAATGCACTCAACCGCCATGGCCTGTATGCACACTCACCATACAAGACTCCATTGCTGAAAAAAAAAGCAGGTTGAAGCTCATTTAAAGTTTGTTGCACAACATTTAGACAAGCCTGTAAAATACTGGGAGAATATAGTCTGGTCAGATGAGACCAAAGTTGAACTCTATGGATGTCATAATACACACCATGTTTGGAGGTCAAATCATCCCAAAATCACCATACCAACAGTGAAGTTTGGAGGTGGGAACATCATGGTGTGGGGCTGTTTTTCAGAATACGGTACTGGCAAACTTCATATCGTTGAAGGAAGGATAAATGAAAAAATGTACCAAGACATTCTTGATAAAAATCTGCTGCCATCTACCAGGATGATGAAGAACAAGGGTGGACATTTCAGCAAGACAATGATCCCAAACACAAAGCCAAGGAAACTCTTAATTGGTTTTAAAGAAAGAAAATAAAGCTTCTAGAATGACCCGGCCAATCACCTGACTTGAATCCAATAGAACTTCTATGGAAAGAACTAAAGATCATATAAGGGCGCGTACACACGAGCGGAATTTTCGACCGGAGTGGTCCGATGGACCGAGTCCGGTGGACAATTCGACCGTGTGTAGGCTTCATTGGACCTCCAGCGGACTTTTTCGGTCGAAAATCTGACGGACTTTTGATTTGGAACATGTTTCAAATCTTTCCGACGGACTTGAGTCCGGTCGAAAAGTCAGCTCGTCTGTATGCTAGTCCGACGGACAAAAACCGACGCTAGGGCAGCTATTGGCTACTGGCTATCAACTTCCTTATTTTAGTCTGGTCGTACGTCATCACGTACAAATCCGTTGGACTTTGATGTGATCGTGTGTAGGCAAGTCCGTTTGTTGGGAAAGTCCGTCGGAAGTCCGCCGAAAGTCCGTCGGATAGAACGCCGGACCAGTCCGGTTGAAAAGTCCGCCCGTGTGTACGCTGCATAAGAGGCCCACGGAACTTTCAAGATTTGAAGACTGTGTGGAAGAATGGGCCAAAATCACACCTGAGCAATGCATGCGACTAGTTTCTCCATACAGGAGGCGTCTTGAAGCTGTCATTACCAACAAAGGATTTTGTACGAAGTATTAAATACATTTCTTTAACTTGTTCAATAAACCTTTAATATGAAAAAAAAAAAAAAAATTCAGTTAGCGTGTTCAATACTTTTTTCCTGTGTCATCCCATTTTATTACACATAACTTCATTTCTGGGCTTATTTGTTTTATAGAGTGCATGGGTTGTTACTGACATGTGGTGAAATTTCATGTCAACAGCACCTTTAGAAATAGATCTACCTAGAAAAATGATGACGCGTTCATTACTTATTTTACTCGCTGTATATGTATACAAATGGTTTGCCTTGCATTTCTATTTTAAAGTGAATGTATTGTTTTACAAGGTAAGGGTTCACATATATTTTATTACTTCACACTTGTGCAATCACAGACATTGTAGTGATTTGCACTGCATTGCTTTGCAGATCACATGCGATGTCTGTGCGATGCAAATTGTGAAATTGCATCGCATTTGCACCAAAATGTTACAGGACCCTTTTTTTTGGTCCGCACTGGAATCAGATCGCATAGGTGTTCACACTTTTGCGATCTGATTCCTGCACCATTCGACAGTTCGCACTGCGATCTGCGAACCGATCTGGGGGTGTCATTAACATTGACACCCCTAGCGGTTCATAGATGTCAGTGTGAACCAGTGCGATGCGGGAACTGGCACTGAATCGCAGGGTTTCACAGGGTGTGAACCAGGACACAGACATCAGCCCAGGATAAAGGCATACATATGCTAGCTAAATAATAGATCTTGAGAAGGCTATAGAAACTCTAGATCGATGATTCACACCATTTTGCATTACTTTTGACCTTTTTTATATTCTGTAACAAATAACTATTTTAACGATTGCTCGAACAACAATAAAATAGCAGCGTGGGATCCTTGTTAGCATATTAAAAGTAATTTATTAAACAAATAAAATATAGCACACTTATATGTAAAGATCTTAATATTCAGCATAGGGAGTAGGTGAAAGCACTGCAAAGGTGTCAATATGCATCAGCAGTTTTTGACAAAGGATGATTGAACCTCTAAAAAACCACCCCACGTACCGCCCCCTGTACCGCTCCCTACTTCTCACAAGTACGTAGGGGTCGCCATGAGGCAGAGTGTAATGGTGCAGGACGTCGGGCTTTGGCAGCTCTATTGGCAGCTGTCAAAACCAGGTCTCTTTCATGCCGGTTGGAGTAACTGCTGATACATATTGTCAGCTTTGCGGTGCTCTCACCTGCTCCCTATGCTGAATGTCAAGATCTTTACATATAAGTGTGTTATAGTTTTTTGTTTAATAAATTACTTTTAATATGCTAACAGGGGCGTTGCTAGCTCTACAAAAGATCTGTGGCTAGAGCCCATAGCAGCATAGTAAAGAAAGTTATACCCTTGGGCGGGCATACACATGTATATACGTGTGTGTGTGTAGATATCTCCATAGAGCCCCCCAGTTAAATCAGGGTCTCCAGGGAGCCCCTCCTTACATCAGGGTCCCCAGAGAGCCCCCCTAACATCAGGGTCCCCAGAGAGCCTCCTCCTTACATCAGAGTCCCCAGAGAGCCTCTCCCTTGCATCAGGGTCCCCAGAGAGCCCCCCACTTGCATCAGGGTTTCCAGAGAGCCCCCCTTACATTAGGGTCCCCAGAGAGCCTCCCCCTTAAATCAGGGTCCCCTGAGAGCCCCCCACTTACATCAAGGTCCCCAGAGACCCTCCCCTCCCCTTGGGGACCCCTGCAGAGACACGGGGCTATGGGTCCCAGATTCAGGGCTATAGCCCCAAAAGCCACCCCCTAACGAAGTAACTGTTAATGAGGATCCCGTGCTGCTATTTTTTTGTTGTTTGAGCTTACTGAATCTCCCCGGATCTTCTTTGCAAGCGGCAGGACCCTTGTCTCATCAATAACTAAAGGCAAAACTTTTTTTCTTTTTTTTTAATTGCTGTCTGTGATTTACCCTCTCTATTTGTCTTGTTTATTGTTATAAGTGAAAGTAAAAATAAAAGAAAATCCCAAATTTTGGATTGACATTGCAACAGTAATAGAGGGGAAATCTTCCAATGAGGAGACTAGTTCTGATGAGCCTGGGGACACTCTAGCATTCCCTCACTTTGGAGGGATTTCCTCTCACTTTCTGAGATCTAGGTAGAGTCTCTGACGGAGACTCTTTACCACGTGATCAGCCGTATCCAATCACGGCTGATCACGATGTAAATAGGAAGAGCCGGTGATCGGCTTTTCCTTACTCGCGTCTGACAGACGCGAGTAGAGGACAGCCGATCGGCTGCTCTCCTGACAGGGGGGGTCTATGCTGATTATTTATCAGCACAGTCCCCCTTGGATCCCACCCAGGACCACCAGGGAAGCCGCCCAGGACCACCATGATGGCCATCCACACTGGACCACCAGGTATGCCCCCTAGACCCCCAGGGAAATATTAATCTGTGCCCAGGTAGCTGCCAATCAATGCCCAGGCAGCTGCCAATCAATGCCCAGGCAGCTGCCAATCAGTGTCCACTCACAATGCCTACCACTGCCAGTGCCACCAGGGATGCCTATCAGTGCCTCACATCAGTGCCGCGTATCAGTGCCCATCAGTGCCACGTATCAGTGCCCATCAGTGCTGCCTATCAGTGCCCAGTAGTGCCGCCTATTAGTGCCCATCAGTGCCGCCTATCAGTGCCACCCATAAGAACCCATCTTTGCAGCCTTTCAGTGCCCATCAGTGTCGTCTATCAGTGCCCATCAGTGCCCACCAGTGCCACCCATGAGTGCCCATCAGTGCCGCCTATCAATGCCCATCAGTGCTGCATATCAGTGCCACCCATCAGTGCCGCCTACCAGTACCCATCAGTGCTGCCTACCAGTGCCCATCGTCACTGCCCGTCAGTTCCCGCTCATTGGTGCCACCTTATCGGTGCCTCCTTATCAGTGCCTGTCAGTGCCGCCTTATCAGTGCCCATCAGTGAAAGAGAAAACTTACTTATTTACAAAAATTTTTAACAGAAACAAAAGCAAAACTTTTATTTTTTTCAAAATTTTCGTTTTTTTTTTTATTTGTTTAGCAAAAAATAAAAAACGCAGAGGTGATCAAATACCACCAAAAGAAAGCTCTATTTGTGGGAACAAAATGATAAAAATTTAGTTTGGGTACAGTGTAGCATGACGGCGCAATTGTCATTCAAAGTGCGACAGCGCTGAAAGCCGAAAATTGGTCTGGGCAGGATTTTTTGAAAGCGCAATGAAGATGCAGTGTTCAGGACTCTTGGTGTGCTTTCAGAAAATGTGCCACAAATGCCCAACTTAAAGTGTTAAAAAGTGCTGCGATTCCTGTGCGAATTACCTGCGGTGTCTTCCACCGCATGAGTGTGAACCCAGGCTTACTGTTGTGGGTTTAGTAACACTTCCATAGAATGTTTATGGGGCTGTAGCTAAAATGAGCAAAAAAAATATGTAAATACCGCAGATACACACGCGTGGCCTCCAAACCGCAGCGCAGCAGTGTGAAACCAGTCTAAAAAAAAATGGCAGCATTTGTACTTTGTGAATGAATTATCTTGTAATGCTATATTTCTTGTAGGCAGTAGATGTCAGCAGTGCCCTAAATAAAACATAGTTTACATAATGTAACATATAAATAGCTATCAGAGGTGACTCATTGTGGTTTTACTAAAGGAGAAACAATAGTGTATTTTCGGTGAGCACATATTTCAAGGTATTTTTGCAGTGTCAGAATAAGATTATTTACATTAAGCAAAACCATTTTGCATATGGCAGGATTCCATTTGTTGACAATGTGTAATATATTTACAGAATGTTTTTCGGCAAAACTACAGTGTTTATAGACTGCTTCCTGTTTACACTGAACGGTGGACATTAATCTTTTTTTTTTAATACATGTCACAGATTTGCATAGAGGTGTAAGATTTTACTATGCAATTTTGCTGATTCTGATTACACAGCACAATAGTGAGGGTGTCCTGGCCATAAAAGCCCTTCCATAAAAAAAGTGCTTGATCTTCTAATTTAGGGTTCAGTCCATCAGCTTACAAACTGGGTGTATTCTGGTGTCTGGGAGGCACAGACAGAGCTGGAAGGAGGGGTGGCCAGGAGGGGCGGCTGTCCTGGGCACTGTGCATGTGAGTTGTGGGGGCGCCAGATGGAGATTAGGGGGGGGGGGGTTGTGTTAGGTGGGGGAAGAATTTGGTGGGCAACAGGGGGCAAGAATTGTTCTAGGAGGAGAAATTTAGGAGAGGGGCTGCTAGGGAAGGTGATTTGGGTGATTTGTGTTGGGGGGGTGATGGGGGGAAGAGGATTTGTGCTAGGAGGGGACTTTTTTATGGGGGGGGAGGGGTTATGCTAGTAGAGATGATTGGAGGGTATTTATGCTAGGAGGGGAAATTTGGGGGGGGGTTTGTATTTGAAGGGGGGATGGGGGGCAGATGAATCCTGGAATGAGGAGGAATTTATGCTTAGGGGTAAGCGTGCAGATTAGTGCTATTTTTTTTTTTTGGGGGGGGGATTTTTGATAACACATAATGCCCATACATCTTAGGGGAGGGGGGAGGGGGGAGCGCTGTTTGGCATGTTTGCCCTGGGCTCTAGGTGACCTTATCCCAGCACTAGGCACAGGTGCAGCACGTAGCCTGTAGCCAGAAATGTCAGAGTCAATGACAGGCTGAGATATGCAAATTCTGTACAGGGCTGTACGCTGTTCTGAACGGTACTCATGTTAGGGGTTTTTGCCCCAAAGGCCTAATTTACAAGGGCCTAGTAATCAGCACATTTTTGCAGGGAGTGTGTTTACCTGCATGCACATCGCCACATCTTCACACTCATCGTTGAGTGTTCATTCATGAAGGACGGATGCACAACTCAGAATGCAGACCGACTACATTTAGAGCCGTGCATTGGTCCCACATGAATGTACACTTGTGGACGTGCGTGAAGATTTGTGCAGCCATCCACCTGTCATTGATTTGAACAGGCTGGTTGTACTGATCGGTTGGTCTGTGTAAATTATCCTGAGAGCAGAATTTTTAGTTCCCAGTATATGTCAATAAATGCATACAGTCCACTGGAACCAGCACTCAGCAGCCACATAGTTTAGCCTGTCATTGATTTTGACAGGGCTGCTAGCGGCGGGCCTATGCGAGCGCTGGAATATGCCCGGTTTCTGAGCTAGCTATTTGACCAAAAGCATCTGTGTACATAAGCCAAACTACAATAAACTGTTCTCTCCTGATAAGTGTCTCAGAAAATGTCCTGTTGACATGAGGTAGGATCAGCAAAGCATAGGTATACCCAAAGACAGCAGCCTCTAGGCTCTGCCATTATGTGTACATACCAGGCATTTCTGACATGAAACACATCCTAGTAGTGTTAAAGCTTGCCTGCTCCCTCCTTCCTCCACATCGCTATTGGCCCATTGTGAATGGCCACCAGGATAGTGCAGGAGGCAAAACTGTAAAATAACTCGAAAGTGCCCAAACTGTGCCTAGCATAATGAGGGCTTGGAGGCAGCTGCATCTCAATCTTTCTGCACTTTTTTCTCTTACATATTTTTTTAAAGCCAGTGAGTCAAGCATGACAGCCAGGCATCTAGCATTTTCAAAAGGAGGTTAGCAACAAGGGTTCCCTTTTCCCTCCGTTTCTTTCATAGTTTTTTGACACTGAAAGCCTAAAGGACATTCCACTTGTGTTTTGCATATTTGGTAAGTTGGTGTTAGCAATTAAAGGGTTACTTGGATGGAGTAGGGAACCAATGACAGTTAACCCATGAAAAGCAGCAGTTTTTGCACTCTGTAAATTCCTAGTGTGAGATTCCTGAAACTTGAAGACCTTTAGCATGGTTGGTGAAATTACATATTTGGGCCAAGAGTTGTACAAAATTATGGAAACAAGTATGGTAAAAGATCAAAATTGTTGCCTAATATGGTGTTGGACCGCCTTTGGCACCCAAGACAGCCTAAAGTCTCCTGGGAATAGACAAATATAAGTCTTGGATGGTGGATAATGCAATCTGACTCCACTCTTCATGCAAAAATCTTGGTCACAATCCTGCGCAATATCCTTTTGTCTCTTTCGGTCAGTTGACCATGTCGACCGTGCTAATGCCAATCAGACAACGTTTTCCCGGAAACTTTATCTGCTGTCATAACCTTTGATACTGGCAACTTTCCCAGAGGCACCAGCTAAGCCGGCACCAACAATTTGCCCTCTTTGAAACTCAGTAAACTCTGACATGACTCTGTATTACTAGCAGTGCATGAAAGGAATGACAAAAATGAGGCATCTCACCTGTTAGCTAGGTGTCATGTCTCAACACACAGCAGAAGCAAAAGGATGTTACATCACTTCCGCTTTCAACACAAAACATTTCGTCACTTTCACACCTGCAACTCATGTAGTGTTTTCATATTTTTATCCAACCCCTGTAGTTAGCTTCATCTTGATCTTTAAGATACTTACCAGTCCTGTTGTCGGGTTGCCCAATGAATACTGTTGGCAAGACTTAGGGATCAGAGAGTAAAGCCTGGTCTTGTAATTTTTTCAGGTCACATCACAGGCTCTGCTCTAACCACAGGGCTTTTTCTGCTATGTTCAGCAGAGAGAACTCTGGGGGACACCCATGCTCCCCATCGTGGTCCACATTTTATGAATAGGATGTGGAATATAGATAGTAGAATGCTATATCAACTCTCCATTATAAATTAGCTCCCAAGAGGCTGTGTTTGAGGCATAAAGCAACCACAGTTGAATTGCCTGGTTTCTGTATTTTATATATGTTGCTTTTAGCAATGAAGGGATAGTGGGTTCTGCGACTGTGCACAGATAACTCACAGTTTTGTAGTCTGCATTGACTGCAGAAGTTGCTATTTGCTGCATATCGTGGATACACATGACTTCCTTGGGGCACAGTCCCCAGTTATGCAGGAGGAAATTGTAGAACAAAAGGTATCTTCAAAAGATTTCCTGCAATCACTTTTCCATTTTGTCTTCTAATAAATAGTTTCTTGAAGCCTTAGACTTTCCATCAATAAATCATGACATTAATACCTTGTACACAAGGGTGCTAGAAAACAAACCATTTCAAATGCTGGCGTATGTTCCGCTTTAGGGGAGCTTTCAGAAAGCTTTACGGGAGATTCTGTAGGGCTTCAAAACTTTTATTACCTTAAGGTTATATTTAAGGGTGGAAATTTAAGGGACAGAAATATGGAAGCTATGATTGCAGTCAGTGAGTGTACAGCTTGCATAACAGTTTAAATTTGCTGTCCCCTCAAAATAACTTAACACACAGCCATTAATGTCTAAACCGCTGGCAACAAAATGTGAGTACACCCCTAAGTGAAAATGTCCAAATTGGGCCTGAAGTGTCAATATTTTGTGTGGCTACCATTATTTTCCAGCACTTCCTTAACCCTCTTGGGCATGGTGTTCACCTGAGCTTCACAGGTTGCCACTGAAGGCCTCTTCAAATCCTCGACGATGACATCACGGAGCTGGTGGATGTTAGAGACCTTGCGCTCCTCCACCTTCCGTTTGCGTATGCCCCACAGATGCTCAATAGGGTTTAGGTCCGGGAACATGCTTGGCCAGTCCATCACCTTTAACCTCAGCTTCTTTAGCAAGGCAGTGGTCATCTTGGAGATGTGTTTGTGGTCATTATCATGTTGGAATCTTGCCCTGCAGCCCAGTCTCCGAAGGGAGGGGATCATGCTCTGCTTCAGTATGTCACAGTACATGTTGGCATTCATGGTTCCCTCAATGAACTTTAGCTCCCCAGTGCCGGCAGCACTCATGCAGCCCCAGACCATGACACTCCCACCACCATGCTTGACAAATAAGTTTATCTTGGTCTCATGAGACCACAGGGCATGGTTCCAGTAATCCATGTCCTTAGTCTGCTTGACTTTAGCAAACTGTTTGCGGGCTTTCTTGTGCATCATCTCTAGAAGAGGCTTCCTTCTGGAACAACAGCCATGCAGACCAATTTGATGCAGTGTGCGGCATATGGTCTGAGCACTGACAGGCTGACCCCCCACCCCTTCAACCTCTGCAGGAATGCTGGCAGCATTCATATGTCTATTTCCCAAAGACAGTCTCTGGATAGGACGCTTAGCACATGCCCTCAACCTCTTTGGTCGACCATGGCGAGGCCTGTTCTGAGTGGAACCTGTCCTGTTAAACCGCTGTATGGTCAAAGCCACTGTGCTGCAGCTCAGTTTCAGGGTCTTTGCAATCCTCTTATACCCTTTGCCATCTTTATGTAGAGCAACAATTATTTTTTTAAGATCCTCAGAGAGTTCTTTGCCATGAGGTGCCATGTTGAACTTCCAGTGACCAGTATGAGTCAGTGAGAGCGATAACACCAAATTTAACACACCGGCTCCCCATTCACACCTGAGATCTTGTAACACTAAGGGGTCAAATGAGATCAGGGAGGGAAAATGGCTAATTGGGCCCAATTTGGACATTTTCACTTAGGGGTGTACTCACTTTTGTTGCAGCGGTTTAGTCATTTAGTTATTTTGAGGGGACAGCAAATTTACACTGTTATACAAGTTGTACACTCACTACTTTACATTGTAGCAAAGTGTCATTTCTTTAGTGTTGTCACATTAAAAGATATAATACAATATTTACAAAAATGTGAGGGGTGTACTCACTTTTGTGAGATACTGTAAATATATATATCTATAGATATCTATATAGATATCTATCTATATCTATATCTCTATCTATACCTACATATAGATATAGATATCTATATAGATATCAATATATATCTATATAGATATCTATACATATAGACAGGTGTATGGGTTTCCTAATCAAGTCCAATCAGTATAATCAAACACAGCTGGACTCACATGAAGGTGTAGAACCATCTCAAGGATGATCAGAAGAAATGGACAGCACCTGAGTTAAATATATGAGTGTCACAGCAAAGGGTCTGAATACTTAGGACCATGTGATATTTCAGTTTTTCTTTTTTAATAAATCTGCAAAAATGTCAACAATTCTGTGTTTTTCTGTCAATATGGGGTGCTGTGTGTACATTCATGAGGAAAAAAAAAGAACTTAAGTGATTTTAGCAAATGGCTGCAATATAACAAAGAGTGAAAAATGTAAGGGGGTCTGAATACTTTCCGTCCCCACTGTATGTATAAGCAAACAGTACAAGTGCCCATGTACTATCAATCTAATAAAACCACATAATTCTGAGCGTTTTATCTGATTTTGGAATAAAATTTTAAAACGTTATTACACTATATGGTTCTTTCTTCTTAACCATTGATCTTTCCCGTGTTGAAGCCTGTGATCCTGCGATCTGCACGGAGCCCGGGGTGGCTCAAAAGCGTTTAGCGACTTAGTCACACGCTCTGAGGTGAGCGCATTACCTTGGAGGGTCACCTGTATTGCACCATCGCATGTCCTGTGGCACGTGGAGAGATATAAGCATGTTTGAATATACCACCACTGAAGATCACGCATAAGCACTTTCATTATTTGTGTGCAGGACTTTTAATTTATATGCTTAATATATTTATGTAGTTCAATAAGGACTATTATTTACATCAATTGTGTGACACTAAGCACTTTGCAGTTTGTTTGGCACATGGCACTTTTTGTTATCTGTTTGCACTTATGATATAAACTCATCAGTATTATGTGGTTTTATTTGATTGATAGTACATGGGCACTTGTACTGTTTGCTTATACATATTAATTATATAATATATATAATTTAGTTTATTTCACAATATTTTAGTGTGGTATATACTCCTATACATCTAATGCCCAGTACACACGGTCGGACTTTGTTCGGACATTCCGACAACAAAATCCTAGGATTTTTTCCGATGGATGTTGGCTCAAACTTGTCTTGCATATACACGGTCACAGAAAATTGTCGGAAAATCCGATCATTCTGAACGCGGTGACGTAAAACACGTACGTCAGGACTATAAACGGGGCAGTGGCCAATAGCTTTCATCTCTTTGTTTATTCTGAGCATGCATGGCACTTTGTCCGTCGGATTTGTGTACACACGATCGGAATTGCGGACAACGGATTTTGTTGTCGGAAAATTTTATAGCCTGCTCTCAAACTTTGTGTGTCGGAAAATCCGATGGAAAATGTGTGATGGAGCCCACACATAGTCGGAATTTCCGACAACAAGGTCCTATCACACATTTTCCGTCTGAAAATCCGACCGTGTGTACGGGGCATTATATGTGTTTATATACGCACAACACTTTTTGTGTCACACTAGGAGCACATATAGCACACCCTAGCGCAGCGTTATCCTTCATTATTTTCAGGCCTGATTACTGCCAGTCCTGTTGAATCAAGAAATCACATAAATATAAGCTGTCTGACAAAGTGAAGCACGCTAACAGATCACAAAAAGCCACACATCATGCCACAATCTAAAATTCAAGAACAGATTAGAAACAAACATGTATCGGTCTAGGAAGGTTTCAAAGCCATTTCTAAGGTTTTGGAACTCCAGTGAACCACGGGGAGAGCCATTATCCACAAATGGAGATATCTTGGAAGAGTGGTGAACCTTACCTGGAGTGGCTGGCCTACAAAAATTACTCCAAGAGCATGACGACGACTCATCCAGGAGGTCATAAAAGAAACCAGAACAACATCTAAAGAACTGCGGGCCTCACTTGCCTCAGGTAAGATCAGTGTTCATGATTCAACAATAAGAAAGAGACTGGGCAAAAATGGCATCCATGGGAGAGTTCCAAGACCAAAGCCACTGCTGACCAAAAAGAACACAAAGGCTCATCTCACATTTACCAAAAAACATCTTGATTATTCCCAAGACTTTTGGGCGAATATTCTATTCTGATGACACAAAAATGTAACTTTTTGGAAGGTGTGCGTCCCGTTACATTTGGCATAAAACGAATACAGCATTTCATAACAAGAACATCATACCAACAGTCAGACATGGTGGTGGTAGCGTGATGGTCTGGGGCTGCTTTGCAGCTTTAGGACCTGGACGACTTACCATAATTGATGGAACCATGAGTTATAAGCTCTACCAGAAAATCCTAAAGGAAAATGCCCGGCCATCAGTTTGTAGCCTCTAGCTCAAGTACACTTGGGTTATGCAGCAGGACAATGATCCAAAACACAACAGCAAGTCCACCTCCAAATGGTTCAAGCAAAGCAAAATTTAGGTTTTGGAGTGGTCTAGTCAAAGCCCGGACTTAAATCCAATTCAGATGCTGTATCATGACCTTACACAGGCTGTTCATGCTGGAAAACCCTTCAATGTGGCTTAATTAAAACAATTCTGCAAAGAATAGGGGCAAAGATTGCTCCACAGCAATGGGAAAGACTCATTGCCAGATATCGCAAACGCTTGATTGCAGTTGTTTAGGGGCAATTACTTTTTCACATAAACCCGGGCAGGTTTGGACAGCTTTTTTGCCTTAATAAAGGAAACCATCATTTAAAAACTGCATTTTGTGTTTACTCAGGTTATCTTTGTGTAATAATAAAATTTGTTTGATCATTAAAGTCATTTTAGTGTGACAAATATGCATAAAAAAATCAGAAAGGGGACAAATACTTTTACATAGCATTGTGTGTATGTGTATGTATATATATATATATATATATATATATATATATATATATATATATATACAGTATATACGGCATATGTCTTTGTCCCCAAAGTAAATCTTTAAAAAAAAGGGGGGGGGGATATAAGGAGTGCAAAATATATATACAAAGGGAAGACCATTAACAAAAAAATTAAAAATCTGCACAACTACTTTCAAACAACCTTTTGCTAGGCACCTACATGTGCATAGTTAACAAATCACTAGGATGCCAGTTTGAAGGAACTACTTTCTGAGTTACAGCGGGCAGCAAAGGTAGATCCATGTAAAGGATTACTAAAGCTCCTCAGCTTGTTCTGTAGCCTGGAACTAAGCTTATTTGTAAAACTGTGAAGGTGGAGCAGTACTGGATCTGAGTAGCTGGAGATGAAATCAGAGATAAGCTAAGCTCTGGAATACAGAGCTGGAAATGAAGTTTGGCTATTGCTGCTCTAGTGTTATACTTGATAACACAGGTTGGTGTACAATTAATTGTGTTGTTATATAACATGTAAGTATACAAAACTATCTGGATATACTAAATAAAAGTAATATGTAGACATTAACATAATATAACTTTTTTTTTTGATACTCACGTGTGAAGACTTGCATTGCCACATTTTATTATGCACCTCTTTATGTATGCAGTGCCTAAAAATGTGATTAATGAATATGGTAATGTCTTGTCATATAACTTTGCTGTAAGATTTATGTATTAGAATATACAGTACATAGAGAAGGAGATACATTCCTATGGGTAATTTCCTTTAGGAAATGTTAACACTATAAGTTGATCAGTAGTCATGCCTTCTAAAGCATTATATTTGTGTTTAACTTTGTGACCAGTCTGGCCCCATCAAGGTCTGAAGGACAGTAAACTGGCCCTTTGTTCAGAAAGCTTGGAGACCCCTGGTCTAGAGCCTACTTATGTTTTTACCAACACAACGGCAGAGGATGGAAGTAAGGGTGCTAGTGGAAGGGGCCTATCAAACAGAGTGTGAGTTCACCTGTACTATGGGAAAGGTAGTATAAGGACACAGCTGATAGGCCCACAAGTTATTCTAAAAGAAGGCTATCAAGTTAAAATCGTTGTTTTTCAGAATTCTCCAACTACAGTGATAAAATATTGTCAAATTTGGTGGGGCATACCTAGCTGTTGTAGGAAGCCTTATATAATGGGAGAGCAGAATTGATGAGCATTTTCAACCTATCAAAGGTCGTGGGGGAGAGGATTTCCAAAGAAGTACAATTGCCTTTCTAGCATAATGCAACAATAGACAAAGAAGTATTCTTGTAGCTTTCTTGTGGGCCAAGGGTTTCAGAAGGCCCAATATGCAAATTCCCAAGTCCTGACATATGTGAATATTGGTTATAGTTGCAATATATTGCAAAACCTACTGAAAATGTTTTCACTCTTACCTGTGTGAGATAGTAACAATGAACAATTTTAAACTGGGCAAGCCTGTCCTTAGCTGAGACCAATTACTCAAAAGGATAATCCTGGACATCATCCCAGTCATCATTATTCAAACTCGTAATTTCTAGCGTCCATTTCTCTTTATATTTGCCATTTTCTAAAAGTAGGCTTCTGTATTTGAGAGACAACAAGAAGCCTTTAATAAGCAATTAGGGAATCTCAAGCAGGTGTATTTAAACCATGTAAATGACCTGCAGCAGAGCTAGTTCCAAGCAGTTTTGAACCCTAACAATAATTTTTATAGAAAATTTGGATGAAAGCTTTTGGTAGCGACCTGGAGCTGAGGGTTTGTTTAGGCTCTGGAGCGAGCCTTGAGCAAAGGTTCTGGAGCATCTCTGGAGCTAGGGACAGCAAACATGGACTCCTACCACTTAAGTCTATATTGTCTGCTGCTCATAGTGAGGAATCATTTCTTGCTTTTCAGATTAATTATTTAAGTCAATATGACAGCATTGTATTTGCTAGGTGAACAACCACTACTCCTTTACTCAGTCAGTTTATACGTAACTCTCAACTGTCCCTCATTTAGAAACCAAATAATAACATGTTTAATATTTTAGGAAAAAAACAAATAAGCCTTTACAATCACTTCAAAAAAGTCATAATAATAATAATAATAATAATAATAATAATAAAGAAGGTTAACGAAAAGCACTTTTAACCAATCATGTTTGTGTATTATTTCTGCATGGTCCTTGCAGCTGGGGGCATAGAAGGGATGTGTCCATTGCCTATATACTTTGTACTTAAAGTGATAGTAAACTCTATTTAACCACTTATACCTACAAGTAAGCCTATAATAAGGCTTACCTGTAGGTACTGTGAATATCTCCTAAACTTGCACTGTTTAGGAGATATTCAGAATGCATGCTGCCGGTGACATCACCGTGCCGGACCTTCAGAGCCCCTGCCCTAAATGGGAGCTCCCGCACGCATGCGTGGGAGTGACGTCATTGCGCCCCTGACCACTCATGTATCTGTAGGCCGAGTACCCATAATGAAGACTGGGTAAAGATGGAAGTCCTCTCAGTGGTGACAGTGCGGCGCTAGAGTGCTTCATTTTAAGGTAAGTCTCTCATAATATGCTTGTATGTGATGCATACTAGCACATTATGACATTATGACATTGCTGTTTACCACTGCTTTAAAGGTGTCCTTCATTCTCATCTCAGAAAGTTGGGAGGTATAGTATATGTGATCAATGGTATTCTAAATATTCTTGGTTCAGTTTTAAATATGTACAATGTATCCTTTATCTGTGTACGTGTATGAATTCAAAGTAAGGAAGTCCTAACACTGCTGTGATATTTACTCCATAAACATCCTAGTGTTAGCAAATCTCAAAAAGGTGCTCTTTTGAAATGCAAGGTTCAAATCTCATTTTACAAAAGTAATAGGGCACACTGGAATGATCTTTGTGACCAAAGCAATTTCTCTGTTTTAGGAATAGTATAAGTAAATAATAAAATATGTGTATAAACATTCTCAGTGATTCATTTCTTGACTCACCGGCAATTCATCCATTTCAGAATGATTTCCCCATGGTGCCATCAAAGCAATCAACAAATAAAACCAAAAGGTTGAATAATGAAATATGAACAGTTGGATTTTATGCACTGTAAGATTGGGATTATCATGTCCACATCTCTTGTCTAACATGAAAAGGTTGGCTATCATTAAGAATTAATATCTATCCACACTTATACTTATGGAGAAGAGAGGCATACATAGCACATGGAAACTTGTTTTTAACAAGTGACCTTCTAAGTCCTAAGATGTATTGTCTATAAACTGTTTCTAAGTCCTAAGATGTATTGTCTATAAACTGTTTCTAAGTCCTAAGATGTATTGTCTATAAACTGTTAAGGTGTGTAGCACTCAACAAATACAATGTTTCAAGCTAAACAAAAAGTGGTATGAGCTTGTATTCTTACCTGTCGGCACCATTTATGAAACGTGCTTGTCATTAAAATCTAAAGCCATTAAAATACTAACTGCTTGCCTACTGGGACAATTTGTTAATTTTTTACATACATGTAAATTTAGCATTTTGTTTTGCTAGAAAATTGCTTAGAACCCCCAAACGCTATATACTGTATTTTCTGAAAGCAGAAACATTGGATAATAAATTGGTGACTGCTGAAACTTTATTTATGTTACGCTATATTTGCTCAACCATTTTTCAAAAAATGCACTTGAATATATATACATTTTAGTGCAC
Organism: Lithobates clamitans; assembly: GCA_037952925.1. NCBI lineage: Eukaryota > Metazoa > Chordata > Amphibia > Anura > Ranidae > Lithobates > Lithobates clamitans. The sequence goes on from JBBGZY010000093.1 coordinate 6,640,963, forward strand.
ACAAACACAGTATAATGGCCAAAATATGATGTTGCATCAAGTAAATAGATACCAAGCATGTCATGATTTAAAATTGTGCACACCTGTGAATTGGTGACAAACTATGGTACCTAAAATTGTCCATTGGTGATGCTTTAAAAGCTTTTACAAGTTATCAGTTTAGAGTAAAATGTAAGCTATGGCACTGGAATTATTGTTCTTACTCCGATTAGTTCATAGCGATACCTCCGATGTGTGGTGCAATCACCGTGTACATATGCATTCCAGATGTACATAATAATATATTTTTTTTAGATCAAGTTAAAACACAATTGCTAATGTACCATTGTATGCAACTTTACTTTGTAACTAAAGCTGGCCATACATTAACCAATACAATCAGTATTTGGGCTCTCCAAGCTCAACAGAAGTCAATTGTTTAATTGACTTCTGTTGAAGGGGCATGTTGGAAAATTTTCGGCAGCCATTGATTTAACAGAATACAATGTCCCAGCAGTGGATTCTTCCATCCACCTCATTTGTGCCGAAGCAGGAATCTGTTGTTTTTTTTTTCATTGAGCCAGTGGGAGATCCAAAAACAACTAACTGCGTATGGCCATCTTTATTGACCTGTGTTTGCAAAAATTTTTGGCGAGGGGATTCATATCGCTCAAACATACAGTAGTCTGAAAAAGAAAGCAATGTGTCTGATTTGCACATAAAAAACAATAATCAGGCCACGTAGAAGTGTGAGCGTACAGGATCATAGTGAGTGGCCTTTATTGTATAAACATATTTAAATTCCTGTTTGCAGTAATAGTAGATTGCTCCAAATTCTTTACAGAAAAAGGAATTAGTTGTTTATTGTGCCCAAGGCCTCATGCACACTGCAGCTGTCATACAATGTTTTATAGGCATTTGACTTTTTTTTCTGCCCCTAAATGTCCCTCTATGTTAGCCTATGTGTCCATGCACACATAGGCCTTTAAGGGCAGAAATCTGAATGTACCATGAGAGGAAGGTTTGGGCAGAAAAAACACCTGACACACCTAAACATGTTCATTTCAATGGCCAGAATAAATTAATATTCTGGCCAATGAAATGAATAAAAGCTCAAATGCTTGACGCTCCTGAACGCATCAAAATGTGCTTTAACGCTGCCTATCTCCTGTCAGGGGAAAAGCGTTTGGAAGAGCCAAGTGTGCATGAGGCCTAAATCACACCCATTCATCAGCTAACTTAGAAATGTTTCAGAAGGACCCATGCCAGTCATTTAGGATGGGCAACTATCATACTGCCTGGGCAATATTGAAGGAGTCCCCTCCATCCAGCCACTCCTTGGTGTCCCAGACGCAGAGAAGTCAGCTAGCAGCCACTGCACCTCTCCCATGGCCATGCTCTGCTCCAAGCACCGCCCCTCCCCCTCTGCTGTCAGGTCGCAGTGCATTTACCAGAGGGATGGGCTGTACCAAAGTACTCCTGGGTACAGGGGGAGCTGGAATAGGGTGCTGCAGAGAGGAATACCCGAATGCCTCACCGGAGGTGTAAGGGTCAGGGGGAGGCAATAGGCTGCAGCACAGGCCCTTGGTATGGCAGAGGAATACATTTACAGCCCCCCAAATGTCACACAAGTGACTGCCTGGCTGGGGAATTCCCCACTTATCCTGGCAGGGTGCTGCATGCCCACAGAGACGGCTCGACGTGCCGGCAGCGGCACGCATGCCACCTGTTCGCCATCACTGTCCTAGAGTGACGACTCTCACTGACTTTGGTAGGAATATTGTTTTCACCTGATTTGGACTACAAACCCCAACCCCCTCCTCATCTGTATAACTTAAAGGGAAGTTTTTTTGTGGTTCACAGAAGATAGCTGGAAAGGCTGCAACATTGTATAAGAATTGCATTTGGAGAAGAAGTTACAAGGACACAAGATTTCAGGCAAGGGCAACAGGTATTTTTCTGTACTTGCAAAAATGTACTTGAAAGCGGCTACATTAAAGGACTGGGGACTTCCCCTCATTTAGATATACTTAAGTTACCCCACTCTGCGGTAGTCTGTTAATTTAAGTATCTTTAGTTCTGAAAAACAAAAGGGAAAAAAACAAGGAAAGTGCATCACTAGTGCAATAAAAACTTTTTTTAATAAATAGATATTTATAAATAACAAATATGCACTCACATGACCCCAGTGGGTTGTGCACCTCTCACAGCCTGTCGATAATAGATGGCTTGTATCTTGACCAGAGCTACAGCCTAATGTACACACCAGGCACTCCTCTCGCCTGAGAAAGCAGTGCATGCCAGTACTTGGTGTCTGCCGATTGCCCCCGGGGCTCTGAGAAGAGATACACCTATGTCATACTGACAGGATGAGTCACAGGCCACTTCCATACCACACACTACAGGTTGCCATAACGACAACACATTTCAGGGGCAACACTCTCTTTCTCAAGTCTGCCGACAACACTAAGTCTGCATTCACACCTCTGCATTTTGAATCGTGGGCAGATTTGCCGCAATTCTAGCTGCTATTTCAAAGCGGCGAGGTGTGAATTTGCAGAGTGCACATTGAAGATTAATTTGAATGGCACTTAAAATTGTGGTGTGGTTCTGTGATAAATCTCACTGCAATCGTTGCAACCTGCATTGCGTGAAGCATGTGACCCAACAAAAAGTTCAGGAGCTACTTTTGGGCGACACGTGATGCGGGTTGCCCATGGTTCAAAACGCCGAATTGTGAATGCAGTCTAAGTGTATAAGTACGGGAAACATAACCTTTATGGATTGACCCCTTCACCCACCCCCTCCAGTAGCCACTGAGATTCCCCAGACCAACTAGCAGGGAGCAGCACAGTGAACAGGAACCAATCCAAAGTAACCCTTCAGTAGCCACATCTATGATAATCCTCCACTCTATAAACAGACTTGTAACTTAAGAAGACAGATTGAGAAGGGTGAGCTACCCAGTGGGGACACAATGCCATATGTTCTAACCCTTCGCACTATCCAAAACTTGTAGCATTCTTGGCATGCAGGTCAGCCTAAAGTGTTACCCTAAGATGCTTTTGTTTATGGGTGGTTAGCAAGCTAAAATCTGATTTTTACCTTTACCCCCAGACTTGATTTAAAAAACATGTATTTAGATTCTGTCTGGACAGAAATATAGGAGTTGCCTTTACATGAATAATCTTTGTATGATACAGGACTGGAACAAGCATGGGCATATTAAGTTTTCTTATATTTGATATACATATGCTGCTTCCAAGTTATTGAAGCCAAGATTAACACGATGGCCCTGGATCATACACTATCAAAAACAAGTCAGCAACAGCAGCTTCCATATTCTTTTTAAAGCTCAACTTCAACAAAATATTTGTTTTAGGTTCTGGAATTAAAATTTGATAGAGGATCCAAAACCTTGCCATCTCAACAACAATTTATGTTCAACAACAGGTTATGGCACATAATTATAGTCACACCCTTCTGTCCTGTCATTCAGTAATGTCAGGCCCAAGCACCTGTCTTTGTTTCATAGTTCAACACTCGATCTCTTCTGCCGATTCATCTGAGGGCCGCAGTGATCCCATTCGGCCACTGGGCATCCACTGATAATATTACTTCTTAGCATGCACACAGGAGTTACATTGTCACTGGCATTTGGCCCATTCCCATTTTACAGATGCTGGAAATGAGATGAGAGTGCAGAAAACAAAAAAAGCTAGGGGGAGGAGGAAGAAGTTTTTGGCAGAGACTTTGCATGCCCCTTTTGCCAAAAAATCCTACCTTCTGGCAATTTTTTATTTTAATTTCACTTTAAGTAGCAACTTCTGCCTTGATGTGTCATGTTAACTACCTGTTGAAATGTCAGTTTTGTAGGAATGTATACTACACTTTTCAGATTGTTAATTTATGAAAATCTGTACGCAGCCTAATTGTTTGGCAGAATAACTATGGTAGTAACACACTAAACTTTAATAGACACAAACACCAATATGTTAATTAAACTTTTTACTTTAAATTTTTTTTTTGTGTAAAAATATGTGTATATGTTCTCTCCTGCCTACTGAGAGCCCTCTCCATGACTGCATACTGTTGGCGCTGCGGTGGAGCTTGCCAAGCCTGAAAGTCCAGTGAGTGCTGTGTCCGCATGACCACTAAAAGGTGCTACTATTGGACCTCCATGAGGCTGCTGAGCACATTGAAAATATGTGGGCATAGAAGAGGGGTGACGCCAGGGGGCTGAGAGTCCCCCTTAGCTGGTCCTAGGGAGTAAGCTCCACTGGGTGGTGAGAGGGATTGTTGTGGAAAGAGTTGCAGTTACTCGTGACTTGTGAATAAAATACATATTATTAGACAATCCAAGAGAAAGATAGATCACCCTAACATTATCAAGGTTGTAGTTTTTTAACATTCTGTAACAATAAAGAGTGTTGATAGTTCACCATTATATTTAAGAAGATACCATCTCCACAGTCTACTATGAAGGGGCATTCACTACAAGTGAATTTCTCATGGTAGAATTTGTTTTCTGTTACCATGTCATTCTTAGCTGGAAGGGTGAGCTAAACTTTTGTATAATGCACATGGCATGAAAAAAGTTACCCTTTTCTGACGTTTGATGGATGCAGTGCAATGTTTTAGAATTTGCATAATGCTAGAAGGGATACTACATTTACCCCATAACGTGCAGTGTAAGTGCTCTTTTGGTCAAGTCTTTAAAATGACAGGAGGACAAGCTGGGTTATACCTACTACTGGGACCTCCCAGGTCTGACTGTGGCTCCACCTCAACGTCCACCTTCCCAGCAGTCGCTGGAGACACCTTTAGAACTTTGAACTTCCTCTTCCTGGTCAATAAAAAGTAGAAGAATGTTGAATATTACAAAAAGCAATCTCATAAAGTTCAGCAAATACGCCTGATACATGTCATTTCCGTGTTCGGTATGGTATTATAGGGCGTACACACGGTCGGACTTTGTTCGGACATTCCGACAACAAAATCCTAGGATTTTTTCCGACGGATGTTGGCTCAAACTTGTTTTGTCTACACACGGTCGCACAAAGTTGTCGGAAAATCCGATCGTTCTGAACGCGGTGACGTAAAACACGTACGTTGGGACTATAAACGGGGCAGTGGCCAATAGCTTTCATCTCTTTATTTATTCTGAGCATGCGTGGCACTTTGTCCGTCGGATTTGTGTACACACGATCAGAATTTCCGACAACGGATTTTGTTGTCGGAAAATTTTATCTCCTGCTCTCCAACTTTGTGTGTCGGAAAATCCGATGGAAAATGTCCGATGGAGCCCACACACTGTCGGAATTTCCGACAACACGCTCCGATCGGACATTTTCCATCGGAAAATCCGACCGTGTGTACGGGGCATTACAAGGAGCAGTAAAGTTATACCTACCAAGGGTATAAATAGGCAGAAATTTAATTTTCAGATTTATCCTGCAACTTGTGTGTGAAATTAGATACCAATTCCAATACAAAAAATATCATTACATTTGGGTCCTTGCCTGTTCCAAACCCTCTGAAAATTAAAAACAAATTTCAGGTACTGAACTGACAAACAAACATGTGAAATGGCCTTAGCCAGGGTTCTGTATTAGGCCCTTGAACACCATTTGATTTGTATTAAAAAAACACTTTTACAGCTGTTTGTAATTTTTTTTCTGCCTGTAAACGCACCTTTATGTTAGCCATAGGGTCCAAGCACACATAGGTGTTTACAGGTGTGTTGGAAGAGAAGTGTTTACAGGCAGAAAAAAAACATCACCAGTGCCTTCAGGAGAGGAGCTTTTTGGCAGAACCAAAACACAGAATGCGCATAAATGTGTGTGAAGGTGTTCAATGGAGCTAAGAAAATGCTCAGTGTGCATGAAGCCTAAAACAATTAAATTAAAAAAGCAATATGGTACATGTAACAAATGCAACCAAAGAGGAAGATGAATACATGGCTTAGAAGTGTCACACACATGAAATTATGCCACCAACTTGGATAGTGTAGGTGCTTGTCTAGCTGCTCCTCCCCAAAGGCAACCAGGAGTTCTGCCTGAAAAGAAGTGAGGTTTAGCTCCCATTGTGCACTCCAAGCCAGGCAATGTTCAAGTACGAGAAAATGTAATAGGAAAGATAGGACACACAACTTAAAATAATGCACACAATTTACTAAATATTGTGTAGAATTTGTAAACAAATTGTATTACTTTTATAAATACATCATGAAACTTAAACAAAAAATTAATGTTGAAGTAGATTTCACAAAGTGTAATTAGATGTTGGTTTAGAAGAGTTGATCTTCTAAGAGAGCATCACTTTGCTATAAAGGTAGCTTCAGTGGATGTCCCTTTTGGTAAATAAGTGGAACCCTACTGATTGCAAATTTTCTAAAAAAGTTTCTATCTCACGAGTGCTGATTTTTTAAAAATGTAATCTACAGCATTATAGCCCTTAAAACACACCATTTATTGGTTTAAAATGTCAACATCTGTAAAAAAAAAAAAAGGCTCTTAGTAACATATCCAAAATCTGTTTTAATTATTTACCCTACCAGCTTAAAGCAGAACTTCAATCTCATTAAGTGGCTCCACCTCCCTTGGGTGCCACCATTATGGCAAATGCGCAGATGCACCCAGCCTTTGGGTCCTGGCAGAGCCAGTCACGCATCTGTGCATGCACTGTAGAAATGCAGCTTCCCTATTTGCGGTCTTTGTGGGTGCGCTGCCAAAACCACACAGGTACTGTGAGGGCTGGACCTGGACTTACCATTGGGCTTGACTGGGCTCAAGCCCATGGGCCCCGCCCAATAGGGGGCCCTACGGGCCCCAGCCGAGTGTACTCAGCTATACTCGGCTAGTTCCGCCCACAGTCACGCCTAGTCCCGCCCTATGATGGAAATAACACAGGGACTGGGCATGACTTTGAGCGGAGCTAGCCGAGTACACTCGGCTATGTATGTATATCGGCGGCGCTCGGCTCCGCTCACAGTCACGCCCAGTCCCGCCATTGGACCTGTGTTATGTCCATCATAGGGCGGGACTGGGCGGGACTGCGAGAGGAGCCAAGAAAAGCCGACAGGAGCCGAGATACAGGCTCTGTGTATCTCGGCAGCGCCATATTTAAACTGCAGTGACACTGACAAGTCACTGCAGTTTAACTGCAGCCTGGGCAAGGCTGCAAATGACACGGACAAGGCTGCAGATGGACACTGATAAGGCTGCAGATGGAGGCTGCAAGGCTGCAAGGCTGCAAATGACACTGACAAGGCTACAAGGCTGCAAATGACACTGACAAGCCTGCAAGGCTGCAAATGACACTGATAAGGCTGCCAATGACACTGACAAGGCTGCAATGTCACTGGGTAAGGCTGCAAATGACACTGACAAGGCTGCAAATGACACTGGACAAGCATGCAGATGGACGCTGTGCAAGGCTGCATTGATGAGCATTTAAATCTAAGTTTTTTCCTTAAATAGTTTTTTTTCTTAAAATTCCTTAAACTCTTATCTTGAGGTTTGCTGATTGGTTATTGGCAGTTACGTAGTGCCTCGTTTACTGCCATTGAGAAAACCTGTCTGCATTAGACAGTGATGTAATGGCGGACAAACGGTATCAGAGTGGCGCACTTAAAAGAAAACTAAAGGTTTAAAGTAATGTATAGAAGGTAGGGCCCGAAAGTGACTCAAGCCCAGGGGCCCTCACCACCCTAAGTCCTGCCCTGGGTATTGTGGGTGCACAGGTACCAGATACCCAGCGCATATGCAGATGTGCCATTTAGCTTTCTTGGGACCTGAGCCCTGCGGCACATCTGATCACGCATTGGAAGTGCTGAAAAAGATTTGCCTAGGTGAGAATGGGGGAAGAATGTTCATTGCTAAGAGATGGAGAGGGCAGGAGGCAGGGAAGGTCAATTTCACAGTTAGGATCATAGGCATGAGCGGGGGGGGGGGGGGTTCCAGGTGTGCCTGGGCACACCCTAATCACCTTAGCTGTCAGTGCCATTCAATGTACAGAATCGTTCAGGCACATAACCCCCTCGTCATGTACTACAAGCAACGGGTAATCCATTGTATTTTATCTGCAGCACTAGATCCGCTACATCATCTCCCTTGCTCCCCTCTCTCTCTCACCCCCTCTCTCTCTCTCTCTCTCTCTCTCTCTCTCTCACCTCCTCTCTCTCCCCACTCTCTTTCTCCCCCTCGCTCTCATGTCTCCCCGTCTCATCCCCTCTCTCTCACCCCCATCTCTCTCACCCCCTTGTTCTCTCTCTCAACCCCTCCTTCTCTCTCTCTCTCTCACCCCCTCTCTTTCACCTCCCTCCCTCTCTCTCTCTCGCCTGCCCTGTCTCTCTTCCCCCTCTCACTCCCCCCTCTCTCACCCCCCATCTCTCTCTCGCATCCCCTCAGCCCCCTCTCTCTCACCCACTCATCCCCCTCTCTCTCTCACCCTCCTTTCTCTCTCACCCTCTTCTCTCTCTCTCTTCATCTAACCCCCTCTCTTACCCCACCTCTCTCTTTCTCTCATCCCCTCTCTCACCCCTCTCTCTTTCTCACCCCCTCTCTGTCTCACCCCCTCACTCTCTCACCCCCTCTCTCATTCCCTCTCTCACCCCCCCACACTTTCTTCCTCTGTGGCTCTGCCATAAGATGTAAAATGTATTAAAACATTAAAAAATTTGAAATATTTGTTTTTCATTTATTTAAAAAATAAATGAAAAATCTCTCTCTCTCTCTCTCTAATATATATATATATATATATATATATATATATATATATATATATATATATATATATATACACAGTCAGGTCCATAAATATTGATAAATATTGGGACATCGACACAATTCTAATCTTTTTGGCTCTGTACACCACTACAATGGATTTGAAATTAAACGAACAAGATGTGCTTTAACTGCAGACTTTCAGCTTTAACTTGAGGGTATTTACATAAAAATCAGGTGAACGGTGTAGGAATTACAACAGTTTGTATATGTGCCTTCAACTTTTTAAGGGACCAAAAGTAATGGGACAGATTAACAATCATCCATCAAACTTTCTCTTTTTAATACTTGGTTGCAAATCCTTTGCAGTCATTTACAGCCTGAAGTCTGGAACGCATAGACATCACCAGACGCTGGGTTTCATCCCTGGTGATGCTCTGCCAGCCCTCTACTGCAACTGTCTTCAGTTCCTGCTTGTTTTTGGGGCATTTTCCCTTCAGTTTTGTCTTCAGCAAGTGAAATGCATGTTCAATTGGATTCAGGTCAGGTGATTGACCATTGCATAACATTCCACTTCTTTCCCTTAAAAAACTCTTTGGTTGCTTTCGCAGTATGCTTCGGGTCATTGTCCATCTGCACTGTGAAGCGCCGTCCAATGAGTTCTGAAGCATTTCGCTGAATATGAGCAGATAATATTGCCCGAAACACTTCAGAATTCATCCTGCTGCTTTTGTCAGCAGTCACATCATCAATAAATACAAGAAAACCAGTTCCATTGGCAGCCATGCATGCCCACGCCATGACACTACCACCACCATGCTTCACTGATGAGGTGGTATGCTTTGTATCATGAGCACTTCCTTTCCTTCTCCATACTCTTCCCTTCCCATCACTCTGGTACAAGTTGATCTTGGTCTCATCTGTTCATAGGATGTTGTTCCAGAACTGTGAATGCTTTTTTAGATGCTGGTTGGCAAACTCTAATCTGGCCTTCCTGTTTTTGAGGCTCACCAATGGGTTACATCTTTTGGTAAACCCTCTGTATTCACTCTAGTGAAGTCTTCTCTTGATTGTTGACTTTGACACACATACACCTATCTCCTGGAGAGTGTTCTTGATCTGGCCAACTGTTGTGAAGGGTGTTTTCTTCACCAGGGAAAGAATTCTTCGGTCATCCACCACAGTTGTTTTCCGTGGTCTTCCGGGTCTTTTGGTGTTGCTGAGCTCACTGGTGCATTCTTTCTTTTGAAGGATGTTCCAAACAGTTGATTTGGCCACACCTAATGTTTTTGCTATCTCTCTGATGGGTTTGTTTTGTTTTTTCAGCCTAATGATGGCTTGCTTCACTGATAGTGACAGCTCTTTGGATCTCATATTGAGAGTTGACAGCAACAGATTCCAAATGCAAATGCAAATAGCACACTTGAAATGAACTCTGGACCTTTTATCTGCTCCTTGTAAATGGGATAATGAGGGAATAACACACACCTGGCCATGGAACAGCTGAGCAGCCAACTGTCCCATTACTTTTGGTCTCTTAAAAATGGGAGGCACATATACAAACTGCTGTAATTCCTACACCGTTCACCTGATTTGGATGTAAATACCCTCAAATTAAAGCTGAAAGTCTGCAGTTAAAGTACATCTTGTTCATTTCATTTCAAATCCATTGTGGTGGTGTATAGAGCCAAAAAGATTAGAATTGTGTAGATATCCTAATATTTATGGACCTGATTGTATATACACACATACCCACCAGCATGTGTGTTTGAGTTTTGGGGTGCACGCCCTAATGAAATAGGCTTCGCACACCTTTGATTAGGATGAAGATCTGTTTTTAACTGTACATAAAGGTAGATTAAGAAATTCAGTGCCTGAGCAGCATAGGTTCCAGGCCTTGGCCTTTTTGTACCCCCTTCTGCTTCCAAAGTGGTCACCTCTTCAGCCTACCCCTTGCCTATTCCTTGGCACAGCCCTAAAGATCTTTTCAAAGCTTTTATGAAAAAGCAATTCAAATTCCTGGGATTTGATTTTCCCAAGGAGCAAAATATTGTAGTATTCCTAATTATAAACACATATTCAAATGTAGAAGGTTAAACACACAGTTCAAATGTAGGTTCAAAGGTTACTTACCAATTGATATTGTTAATTCATATGTGTATTTTCAATATTGAAAATACAGAAATCCTTTAAATAACATACTTGGTGATGTCTTAAAGCTGCAAGTGCTGTTATGGAGTATGCTGTAGTCCTTTAAAGGTGAAATTGAAAAAAAAATATTATTCAAACTAGACCCTTATCCAGGCTACATACCTTTCAACATTGGGAAAGGGAACCTTGCAAAGTATGATCTAAATTAACAGATATGGAAAAATAAGTACACTGTTTTATTTAATACCACTTCAAATTCATGACATTAGAATCTGTTGTTCCAGATTAGGTGCCAATTATTAAAACCTCCTTGGGGAATGTGTAGTTAGAAACTGTTGTATTAAAGTATCAGGTATTGAGGACCTTGTGCTATTGTTTTATTGACATGTGAGGTATCATTATGTCAATATCAACAGAGCTATTTAAGGCCGTCAGAAAATAATTTGTGGATGCCCATGGATCTGGCTAGGGATTTAAAAAGATTGACAAATAATCTAAAATCAAAAATTCCACTGTAAAGAAAACATTCTACAAATTGCATATATTTTAAACAACTGCTAATTATTCAGGACTGTCTGTCCCAGCAAACCCAGGGGCTGACATTTTGATGCTAAAACAAGTCTCCAAAAACCCCAAATTTTAATCATGGGGCATTGAGGTATTTCAGGCAACAGCTGGGATCAAACTGCATGTATTGCACCGATTCAAACTTCATGAGAGGTGCCTTATGAAAAAGCTGTTGCTGTCCAAACAGAACATGAGGGCAAAACTACAGTTTGCCATTGCAATTCTAGGCAAAGACCAGGCCTTTTGGAGCAATGTGCTAAAGACTGATCAATCAAGGGTAGAGCTGTTCAGTTACAGTAACAGTAGACATGTGTGCCGCAAACTGAAGACAGTATTTCAGAAGAACCTCATAGCAACTGTGATGCATGGGGGTGGAAATGTTATGGTTTGGGGTTGCTTTGCTGATTTAGGGTCAGGTCAGCTTACAGTCATTGAGTCAGCTATACATTCTGCATCATATCAACTATTTTGAGGAGAATGTGAAGCCATCTGTCCAAAAGTTGAAGTTGAAATGGAAATGAGACACTAGCACTAGTCCACCAAGGAATGGCTAAAAAGAAAAAATGGATAGTTATAAACTGCCCCAGTCAAAAACCTGATTTGATTCCCATAAAAATTTTGTAGGGGGGGTTTGAAACCGGCAGTTCATTCAAGTAAACCCACAAATATTTTGCAACTGAAGGAATCTTGAATGGCGATAAGATTAAAAAAGTTGATGTCAGAGACTGGTAGGGAGTTATATTAGAAATAATAAGAAGTTATTTCTGCATAAGAGGGTAATACCATCTTTTAAATCCTAGGGTGTACTTACTTTTTCCACAGTACACAATTTTCATGCAGCGTGAAGTGAGGGATTCAAACTTGAATTGTGGTGAGCTGCAGGATGATAATGGAAAGGAGAAATGGAACCCCTGTTTTCTACATGCTGTGTTGTTATAGTGCTAATGTGCACTAATTCTAAGTGAGTGTATTTATATATTTAAACAATAAAAGTTGTGAAGTTTTTATTTTTTTTTACTCTTTGTGCAATTCCTCTCTACTCTCGGGTCATGTGCTTTTATTTATTTAGTACATCATTTACATCAATTGATATTATTGTTTAATGAATGACTAAAGAGGCAATTTTTGTTCTTTCTTTCTTATTTAGATATATCATCTCTATCTATTGGCACTGTTTAAATAAAAATCTATTGTTGGCCTATTCAATCATGTTGAAATAGTCCATGTGGGTGGGGCGTACTCACCCTGTAGATAGGGACTACACCAAGTTGTGGAGCTGGGGCCAAAGCACCCTGCAGATGGGAACTACTCTGTGGACACAGTAACTAGTGCCTGGGACCAGGTGGGGCCACAGTCATGCAAAGATCAGCATTAAGGTGGCATCCTGTACTTCCAAGTGAGCCGTCCACCTTGCACAGTTACACAATAAATTTAAGGCTCTTTACAGTGAGTCACTCTTCTCCCGTGACACTGTACACCTTATCGTCCCAAATGTAGCATTTTGAGGGGGGCACCACAAAGCCTGTGTCCCCCTCCACCAGCCAGCTACTCTGCCACCTCACTCCCAGAACAGAGATCCTGCCTTGGACTAAGAGCAAATATTTAGACCAGCCTGTCTGGCACCAACAGCCATGCCACATTTAAAGTCACTTAAATCCCCTTTGTCCACATTCTGATGCTCGGTTTGAACTTCAGCAAGTTGTCTTCACCACGTTTAGATGCCTAAATGCATTGCGTTGCTGCCATGTGATTGGCTGATTAGCAATTTGTGTTACCAAGCAATTTAACAGGTGTACCTAATAAAGTGGCCGGTGAGTGTATTTGTGTGTTCCAATGCTCCAAATGATCAACAATAAGTGACCATCTTATGGTATCTATGGGCATTAGATAGTGATGAGAAGTTCAGTAATGATCTGGTCCATAGACAAGAGATGACATAATTGGCTGAAAAAATAATTTGTAGGTGGACTTCCATACCTGTTAGCCAGCTTCTGTAAGGGAAATAAAGTACAGGAACAGGTTGGTAATTTGTCCTGATTAATATTGTTCCAACCTAGGAGTTTGGTGCTGCCTCCTGCTTCTAATTCCTCAACTCTTCTTTCTGTTTCTCACTAAATATTAGCAGTTTGTAAGAACCCTGCACCAGTTTGAACCCATGCTGCCCTGACCGTGCCTACAGGTCTAAACACCCACTTAAGTTTGGTTTACTGTTCTGAGCTATAACAGATAATTTCCCAACTATACAAGTCTAAGCAGCTTACGTTGACTATACAGAAGGTAATTATCTCTTTGAATGAATAAGATAGGAAAAACAGTCATGTGTTGACTGTATCTTCCAGTATGTGAAGTCATTTATTATTCTCTTTTTAGTCTAGTTGTTCAGCTAGGCAAATGTATTTTTTTCAGATTCAACTAAATATAAAGCTAGGGCTACATTGGTGATTTGACTTGATTAATGTCAGTGGTTAAATATGTCAGTAGTATCAGATTAAAATTGACAGTGTAATCCTAGAACCACACATTTTGAAGACCAGACTGACCATTATAAGTACAAGAAAGTAGGGTGCTCTAATCTATGATCAACTTTCAGCTATTCTGAGGGCTTGGTTGTAAACTAATGCAGCAGAATAACTAAAAGCTTTTGTTTCATGGTTCTATTGATTCCAGTTTCAGATTAATAATATCCTTTATGGCTGAATTGTATCTATCTGATTTGGTTTTCTCATATGCATCTGATTTGTCAATCACAGTAATGACCAACTTGTTTTAGATGAGACAACTGACTTTCAAGAAGGGGAAACCTAGGAGACCTGACTGACATGTGTATGGGCAACTTTAGTGTTTGGCTCTTTTGCTTTGCAATCTTACAACTCTTGTTTTATTGCCACTAGGGCATAGAAGAGAAAATCCCCCTTAGATTGGGACTTTAACAGACCACCAACTCTTAAGGTAAAAAATATATTTTAATAGTATACTTAAAAAAGAGGTAGAGACGTCCCAATCTAAGGGGGATTTTCTCTTCTATGGTCTAATACGTAAGGGATGGGACCACCATACTCTACACTTGTCATGATGGAAGCCTCCTTTCTGCTATTGCCACTAGGGAAGCTATCGACATGTGATTTTATATATTGCTGTGTCCTCCAAAAACAAAATGTAAGATTAGCAGGAGTGTTCTGTCCATACTGAAATGACAAAATAACAGCGCCACAGGTGTGTAGCATAAATCTAAATAGACTGCAGCTTTCCCAATAATTGACAAATGTCAGTAAGTAATAGAATGGGTAGGAAAGAGATTAGCGCAAGTCTCCAACACCCTACAACAGATAGTTATGCTATAAATGAATAATCCTAATAGTGGTTGTATACCATGCTGTGCAAATATGCAAAATAAAGTGCAAAATATATACTTGCAAACAAAGTATGTGCAAAAACAATGCAATAATAAATCTGTATAAAAATTTATCTATGTAAAAAATTATTCCTAGAGCAACAACACTCAAATGTCTTTTAGAATCATAACCTACACCAGTAATCTTATAGTGTCCCAAAAAGTGAACAAAAATCCAAAATGTATGCAAAAATGATTGAAAGAAAAAAAAATATTCATTTAATACGATGACTTTCCAAGCCAATTTCCACAGAGATCACCCAGTGCTTCCACCACAGTGTGAGTCCTTCACCAATCTCACTAGGTCAAACTCACCAAATGAATCAGCTGGTAAGATTTTAAACCAGCAAGTAAGCTCAATATCATCAATCAGGCCATTTGACCAGGGGTAATCCCACAGGCAATCCAATCATGTGTCACCCCTGGTGAGATGTTTGTCTGTAGGGAATTGATGAGATTCATGCTCTTTTACAAGTGAATGCTTGGATTTTTGTCTCCTTCTGGCTTCTTTGCATTTAGGTTTTTATCTCTCTCCCTCACTATCACATGATGGGCTCTTTAGTGGATATTTGTGAGGATCACAGGTAGAACTTCAGCTTTGTATGATTGTGGTACTACCCTGATGAAGAACATGTTTTTATGTATGTTCAAAACACGTTGGATAACTCCAGTTGGTGTGCACTGTGGAGGTGTCATCCCAGTTATTTGACAACAGCTGGTTGTACCACTATCTGTCAAGTATATCTTTGTAATATTGATCCTTTGTCTTCTATGTTAATGTACAAAAAATATTTTTAAAAGACACCACCAATTTAACGACTTGCCGACCGCTGCACAAACATTTACGAATGTCAGAATGGCACGGACAGGCAAATGGGCATACAGGTACATCCCTTTAAATTTGTCGCTGAGCTACGTAAGTGTGATCGCAGGTCGTGCAGACTCGATGTCCGCGGGGATACCCGCAATCATCTCACGGAGAGGAAGAATGGGGAAGTGCCTAGTGACACTGACACTGATCACCGCTCCCTGTGATCAGGAGCGGTGATCAGTGTTGTGACACACGTAGCCCATCCACCCCTACAGTTAGAACACATTCCTAGGACACACTTAACCCCTGCAGCGCTCCTCCTGGTTAACCCCTTCACTGATAGTCACATTTACACAGTAATCAATGCATTTTTAATCGCACTGATCGCTGTATAAATGTGAATGGTCCCAAAATAGCACCAAAAGTGTCCGATCTGTCCGCCATAATGTCGCAGTCACAATAAAAATTGCTGATCGCCGCCATTACTAGTAAAAAAAAAAATTATTAATAAAAATGCCATAAAACTATCCCCTATTTTGTAGACGTTATAACTTTTGCGCAAACCTATCAATAAACGCTTATTGCGCTTTTTTTTAAGAACAATATGTAGAAGAATACGTATCGGTCTAAATTGAGGGGAAAAAAAAATTTACATATATTTTTGGGGATATTTATTATAGCAAAAAGTAAAAAAATTGCTTTTTTTTCTAAATTTTCGCACTTTTTGTTTATAGCGCAAAAAATAAAAACCGCAGAGGTGATCAAATACCACCAAAAGAAAGCTCTATTTGTGGGGAAAAAAGGCCGTCAATTTTGTTTGGGTGCCACGACGCACGACCGCGCAATTGTCAGTTAAAGCGACGCAGTGCCGAATCGCAAAAAGTGCTCTGGTCTTTGGCCAGCCAAATGGTCCGGGGCTTAAGTGGTTAATTTTATGATGCATTATCATTAAAAGAAACTGTTTTGGAATTTTACATAAGTGTTTATATTTTCTTATGTGTGGTTGCCGACAAAGTCCCATAAGAGTTTTAAAATAATTTCCATTTAGCTCTATTGGGAGTATAAATTAATGGCTAGGATATTGGACATTAGGCTCCGCCAGGGCAGGGAATGATGTGACTGGCTCTATGTTAAAGTTAATGTAATATGTGTAAATAAAAATAGGAAGTAGAAGAAATTTGTTTCCTCAAAATCTAACCAGTGTTAAACAGATTATACGGTCATTGTAATGAGCTCAGTCCAGCAGTCCAGGATCAAACAGACCTGGGAAACAAGCAGGAAACATCTTGTGCTCATATATCTGAACATTTTCTGCTCCCAGAGAGAACGTAAACATGGTTGGTGCTGTTTTGTCATTTACAGTAATGAATTGCACTATGTTTTGGTCTGTAATTTGGTATCAATTTACAAGCAGAATTTCCTCCCGCCTGTTTCACCTACTTTAGATGATAGGTTCTAAGTGACATTTAGTGCCCCTCACTGCCCTTTAGGAAAGGTTGGGATAGTGGCCTGGCATTCCTCACTTGGTCACGCTACCCAGGGAGTCGCACAGTAGCTGCACAAGACAGGCTGGCTTCCAGTCATCAGGAGATGCACTTGTTTCATGCCTCCTCTTACTATAAACACAGAGGTCACAAGGGACAAACGGCTTTCAAAGGCAGCCGCTTCTGAAGTGATTGTTTTGGGTGTGTTATGCTATGAGATTGTGTCCTCCCTGTGTCCTTCTCTACTGTGTTTGCTGTGTAAGCAAACAGAAAAAAAAAGATAAAATATATGGCATGGCTTCATTTTAAATATACAAATACAATGCAACACTTTCATTAAAAAGCAAAATAAAGCATTTATATGCGGGGATGTCATCAGCATAATCAATTTCCTCACTATAGTGTTTAATAATAATAATGAAGACAATATATATGAAGCAACTATTCATGTGACCTCAGGCACAACCATACTAATATGGTTACTAAATGTGTTCTGTACAAAAAATAGCACATCAAACTTATCCCACTAAAGCCCCATACACATGATCAGAATATCGTACAAAAGAATACCGCTTTCGAAGTGATCGTACCATAATCTGATCATTAGTACACAGCTTTCGCATGAAATTTTCTGAAGAGGCAAACAAAAATTTTTCTCGTAGAATACCAGATCGTATGATTTTTGTTTAATCAGTACAGGTTCACCCGAAAACACAATACAAGTACATTACATCACTTCAGAATTTTAATTCTATTGTACGAGAATTTTTTTCCTACTTTAGTAAACTATTAATTATCTTTTACTGAAATTGATTGGATTTTTCAATAGTAGAAAAGGTAGAAACATTACATAGTCAAAATGGTGATAAAAGGTATCAATACACATTGGACAGATAATCCTCCTGAAATTTAGGGCTAGGACGGAAGTGAGAATTTTCATACTTTAGTAACCTAGTCGTTTTCAATATGGAGACTAGCATGCAAAAAAAACGGACGATCATTCATCTGATAATCTTATTGTGTGTACTAGGCTGACGCTGCGTACACACGATCGCACATTCCGACAACTAAATCCATGGTTTTTTTTCCAAGTAGAGAGAGAGTATCACCGCTCCAGGTGGGTCAGATCAAGGTAAAAGGCATCTCCTTCAGACTAGAAGTCCAGGTGCTGGCAATGCTATGGCAGTTAGACATCAAAGAAATTCTGGACAGCCGCACTGCAAAAATATTTGTCTTTATTCAATAAGGTGTCAGCCAAAATACAGGTCACAGCAAAGTGGAACAAAGCTTACGCATTTCGCACTACAAGGAGTGCTTAGTCATAGCCATAAGCTATGACTAAGCGCTCCTTGTAGTGCGAAACGCGTAAGCTTTGTTCCGCTTTGCTGTGACCTGTATTTTGGATGACACCTTATTGAATAAAGGCAAAGATTTTTGGAGTGCGGCTGTCCAGAATTTCTTTGATGTCTAGCATGTTTTTTTTCCAACGGATGTTGGCTCAAACTTGTCTTGCATACACACGGTCACACAAATGTTGTCGGAAATTCCGAACATCAAGAACGTGGTGACGTACTACGACCCGGGAAAATTGAAGTTCAATAGCCAGTGCGGCTTTTCTGCTTAATTCCAAGCATGCGTGGAATTTTTGTGCGTCGGAATTGTGTACACACGATTGGAATTTCCGACAACGGATTTTGTTGTCAGAAAATTTTGTTTGTTGAAAATTCCGACGGAAATGTCCAATGGAGCCTACACATGGTCGGAATTTCCCATTGAACATTTGTTGTTGGAAATTCCGACCATGTGTACATGGCATTAGTATGTTTTTTTCTGAAATTTAGTCAGTTTATAAAGCAAGAATGAAGACAATAGGTAACCTCAGGACACCACATTTACATGATAAGTCAATTATGTTTGGAAATAAAACTGCAATGGTAATCCTGTCCTGCATTTTCACAACATAATTACTGGTATATGACGTGTGCTAAATATTATATGTTTATAGGTTTTAATCGGGAAATGTGATTGTTACAACAATTTACTGGCAATTTACTGTTGGTAATTGTTAGTGGTGAGCAAATTATCAAGTTATTCTGAGATTTTATAATGGACAGGCATATATTGCCTGAGAATGATGGACTGAGTGATACAGAACTAATTCCAGTACTACAATGCTCTGCCAATGCCATCAGTTAGACATGCAATATACATCTGATCTTCAACGCTTATATATATAAAGGAAAGAAGGTCCTGGACTTTATCAAAGCTAGAGTTTTCAACCTGCACAATAGTGGAAATTCTATGGATTAAAATTATATCTAATGCCATGATTGTTTTAATTGTTTTTTTTGGGATACAATAGGGAAGTATTAAAACCACTGCAATTTTTTGACATGTGTCCAGTGGTGAAGCTAGACATTCTTTCACCTAGGGCAAAGACTCAGTTTGGAGCCCCCCCCCCCTTTTTCCCCAATAGGGGACAGTGTCAGTAGTTTTCTATTTTTATTATTTAATTTCTATTCTTTAATTTCTATTGTTTCCCTTTTCTGGTGGCAGCTCAGAACTCTGTATGTACACTCACCTTTGGTTCTAAACCCTCAGTACTCTATCCAAATCTAATAAAAAAAGTTTTGCCCTTAGGTGTCCTTTAAGTTAAAGTGGAACTTCACTCTCCCAATCAACACTGATTGTTTTTAATCTCCATGCTGCTAGCATTAGTAAATAGATAGGCAAGTATATCATATTTACTGGTTTTAAACGTTTTACTTCCTGGTTTCTTGCCTAGGCAAATTATGTCATGTCTCAGGAGTCTTCAGGAGGGGAGGAGAGGAGGGGTTTTCTCAGCTAAGCACACATGCTTGCTTGAGCATGCTTGAGGTAAGGGCAGATGGATTCCAGGAAGTAAATGCTACGAGTCATTTGCCCTTATTCAAGATGACCATGGCCAGAAATGCTAGGAGGTTCTTTTTTAAAGTGATTTAACAAAAAGCATAGAGACATTGTTGGATGGGGGAGTTTGCTTTGAATGTTAAAAATGTATTAAATAGTGTTTTTGGTTTGTGGTACTCAGATGCAGTGAAGATCAGCTTTACTGCTGAAGTTCATCACTACCAGTCATCAAGTGTCGATATCTCTGTGGAGCACCTAGTTTTACATGACCAAATTGTCTTCAAGGGCTTGGCTTCTGTTCAAGTAGGCACTTTGCCCAATCTGATTTTAAGTTTCCCCCATCTTTTAACAGTTTAGCACTATAACTCTGCTGTCTACTGAAGAGCTGCCATTTGGCAGCTGAATGGCTAAGCATGGGGCTTAGTTTTGATTTGTTCTATGTACAGCCTGAGCCTGAAATTGAAAGGGCTCCTCAAGGACACATTTAACACAGGTAGTTGCAGGAACACTTCAGCAGTATAGTTACACAGGCTTCTTTAGGGCCAAGAAAGTAATCACCATTAAACTATTTACAGGCAGCCAAAGGAGTATTACAATGAGCTAACAGGGTCACAGATGATACTATACATGGACGGTCTAAGCTTCTTATATTTTTTTGGTCATGTGACCCAGGAGTGGACATGTGCAGAGCAATTCGATTTTCACAATAACTCTCTAGGACAGCAGGATAAAAAGGTAAATCTACATATTGGGACACGGAGAGAAAAAAAAACTAATAGGGCTTTAGCCATTCTACTCTATTCAACTGTACTCTATCCAAAAGTTAAAAATATGTACTGTGTAATTTCAGAATTCATCTCTATTCCTTTGTGTAAGATAACAACTACCCACAATGTCTTTACTATGTGTGTAAATAAATATCATAAACATGAAAAAATGAGAACCAATGTCTTATTTCTTTTACTAATACATACCTAACAATTCAATATTATACAGTACATGTAAACCTAATTGTGGCATGCCATGTTGGAACAGGTTTTACTTGTTTCCACTTCACCAACACAATGATTATTCCAACTTTTTGTTATTCAAAGGGCTTATAGAATTCCATATACATTGCATCAATGGCACTGTAGAGAGAGTCCACATTGTCCCAGATCCGGAGGATCCCCTGCAGATCTAATGCATATGCTCAGGAGATGTCCTGAACTGGTGCGTTACTAGCATTGTGTTATTTCCACTATTACTACGACATTCCAGACTGTTTTACAACATGACCCATTGATATGTATCCTGGGTTTTTTGGATGAGGAATTATATACACCTCAAGACCCGACATCCATATCAAGATTGTTACTTCTGGCCTGCAAGAGCATTTTGTTAAAATGGCTTTCCCCTCTTCCTCCTACATTTGAGGATTGGTGTATGCAGGTCAACACTACCCTGCTTAAAGAAAGGCAAATTCTATTGCAAAGGGGTACCCCTCCGAAGTTTCACAAACTGTGGGATCCATGCAGATTCCAGGTCTAACCCCTTTAGCATTAGTATCTTTGCAGATTCTTCAATGTTGATACTACTGATATTGCTTTATGTGCTGGAGAGCCTGGTGTGAAGCATTGGTATTTGTGGGTGGTTGGGATACTCCGTGAGTAGGCAGACTTTTGTTGTGATTAGTTGGCCTCCATTACTGAATGTAGCAGTGGTAGTGTCCCTTTATCTCTTATCCTGGTTTGACATTAACACCTTTTTTGCCCTGATAGAGGGTACTGAGCAGCAATGAGTATGTTCTGTGATGATTGAAACAAATATACTGATTTATATGGATGTCTGTTTTTCTAATATTCTCACACGTTTATTTGATTGTACTGTGAATGCTACACTAGATATCTGTATGGTGGGACAATTTGACCACTTCAGATTTATGGTGATTGTTAAATTTGTTTATTCAATATTTTCCTTTTTTTTTTGTTTATTAATTTTCTTGTTTGTAAACCTGCAAAACTCTGAATAAAAAATATTTGGAAAAAAAAACTTAATTGTAATGGTAAATAAAGATGAGCAAATAATGTAAAAATGTCCCACTTTTAGCTAAAAAGTGTATATCGCCTTCAATGGTGGATTAATACAATTAGTGGGAATTTAGCCAGTCTGGTGCTCGGAAACTTGCTGAAATGTATTTCCATCCATCAATGACAGGTCAATGACTTAAAGGTGTTGACTTTGAGGTAGATTTTGAAGGTAAATTTTAATTTTGCTTAGTGAAAAAAGTTAAGGTTATTTTGATTTCTTCAGTTCCTGCAGGCTAAATGAAAAAAGCAAAAAACTCAACAAAAAAACAACAGATTTCTCTACCCACAATAGACAGTAGTGTGTCTATTGTATTTTGACAGCTGGCCCAGCTAGATGTAAAACTACCCAAACAGCGGCTGCATCTGACTGAGTGAAGCTGCTTTTTGGCCCCCTGGTTCCTTAAATTTTGGAGGGATGTTGAGAGGGAGGTAGCTAATTGGTCATTTACTGAGTGGATTTTGTTTGCTTCTTTAGGAATCAGCCCAGGTTTATACAGTGTATGGTCAGCTATACCCTTTTGTTGCATTCTGGACCAGTGCTGGGACAAGGTCATCCAGCACCCAGGGCAAAGAAACCAAACTGCGCTTAAGGGACTTTGCCCGCCCGCAGTCATCCGCTTGTCAAAATACCTTGTATCAGAATGAGCTCAAGGGCACTCCCATCCACACGGTAAACCGTGGCACCCAGGGCAGCCGCCCCTCCTGCCCACCCCTTGTCTCGGCCCTGTTCGGGACATTTGATTTATTTGTGATTTTATGAGAAGGGTAACACCAATGTATCTCTATCCTGTTGGAGTACATTCCATTCTGCCATAACACTTTTAAACATTTAGTCCCTCATGTATAAAAAAGGGGTGTTTGAAGACATGGACATTACAATCAAACTTTAGTTTTATAAGAAATATAAATGAGATTGTTTTACAATATTCAGTCTTATCTTTAGCACCCAATATATTAATGAAATACAACTACTCTGCAAAATTATAGAGGTTGTTCCCTTTCCTATGATAACTGCCAGGACTTCAGTGGGCAATAGACACTCTGGAATTTGACAAGTGAATAGCATGGGGTAGGTTATGGTGCCAGGGGAAGCAGGGCTCAATCCAAGGAGCTTTACAGGGACACAGGTATATATTAGAAAACTATGACAGGTTCTTCAGCACTATCTTTCACTCCTCTATAGGGATGAGCTTCGAGTTCGAGTCGAACTCATGTTCGACTCGAACATTGGCTGTTCGCAAGTTCGCCGAACAGCGATCAATTTGGGGTGTTCGCGGCAAATTCGAATGCCGCGGAACACCCTTTAAAAGTCTATGGGAGAAATCAAAAGTGCTAATTTTAAAGGCTTATATGCAAGTTATTGTCATAAAAAGTGTTTGGGGACCCGGGTCCTGCCCCAGGGGACATGGATCAATGCAAAAAAAAGTTTTAAAAACGGACGTTTTTTCAGGAGCAGTGATTTTATTAATGCTTAAAGTCAAACAATAAAAGTGTAATATCCCTTTAAATTTCGTACCTGGGGGGTGTCTATAGTATGCCTGTAAAGGGGCGCATGTTTCCTGTGTTTAGAACAGTCTGACAGCAAAATGACATTTGGAAGGAAAAAACTCATTTAAAACTAGCCGCGGCTATTGCATTGCCGACAATACACATAGAAGTTCATTGATAAAAACGGCATGGGAATTCCCCACAGGGGAACCCCGAACCAAAATAAAAAAAAAAAAATGATGTGGGGGTCCCCCTAAATTCCATACAAGGCCCTTCAGGTCTGGTATGGATATTAAGGGGAACCCCAGCCAAAATTGAAAAAAAAAATTGACGTGGGGTTCCCCCTAAATTCCATACCAGACCCTTCAGGTCTGGTATGGATTTTAAGGGGAACCCCGCGCCAAAAAAAAAAAAAAAAAACGGCGTGGGGTCCCCCTAAAAATCCATACCAGACCCTTATCCGAGCACGCAACCTGGCAGGCCGCAGGAAAAGAGGGGGGGACGAGAGTGCGCCCCCCCCCCTCCTGAACCGTACCAGGCCACATGCCCTCAACATTGGGAGGGTGCTTTGGGGTAGCCCCCCAAAACACCTTGTCCCCATGTTGATGAGGACAAGGGCCTCATCCTCACAACCCTGGCCGGTGGTTGTGAGGGTCTGCGGGCGGGGGGCTTATCGGAATCTGGAAGCCCCCTTTAACAAGGGGACCCCCAGATCCCGCCCCCCCCCTGTGTGAAATGGTAAGGGGGTACTTACCCCTACCATTTCACTAAAAAACTGTCAAAAATGTTAAAAATGACAAGAGACAGTTTTTGACAATTCCTTTATTTAAATGCTTCTTCTTTCTTCCTTCATCTTCTTCTGGTTCTTCTGGCTCTTCTGGTTCTTCCTCCGGCGTTCTCGTCCAGCATCTTCTCCGCGGCGTCTTCTATCTTCTTCTCCTCGGGCCGCTCCGCACCCATGGCATGAGGGGGGAGGCTCCCGCTCTTCTCTTCATCTTCTTCTCTTCTTCATCTTCTTCTTCATCTTCTTCTTCTTCTTCCTTCTTCTCTTCTTCTCTTCTTCTCTTCTTCCTGTCTTCTGCGGGCCGCTCCGCAGCCATGCTGTGGCATGGAGGGAGGCTCCCGCTGTGTGACGGCGTCTCTTCGTCTGACGGTTCTTAAATAACGGGGGGCGGGGCCACCCGGTGGCCCCGCCCCCCTCTGACGCACGGTGACATGACGGGACTTCCCTGTGGCATTCCCCGTGACGTCACAGGGAAGTCCCTCAAGTCACCGTGCGTCAGAGGGGGGCGGGGTCACCGGATGGCCCCGCCCCCCGTTATTTAAGAACCGTCAGACGAAGAGACGCCGTCACACAGCGGGAGCCTCCCACCATGCCAGCATGGCTGCGGAGCGGCCCGGAGAAGACAGGAAGAAGAGAAGAAGGAAGAAGAAGAAGAAGAAGAAGATGAAGAAGAAGATGAAGAAGAGAAGAAGATGAAGAGAAGAGCGGGAGCCTCCCCCCTCATGCCATGGGTGCGGAGCGGCCCGAGGAGAAGAAGATAGAAGACGCCGCGGAGAAGATGCTGGACGAGAACGCCGGAGGAAGAACCAGAAGAGCCAGAAGAACCAGAAGAAGATGAAGGAAGAAAGAAGAAAGAAGAAGCATTTAAATAAAGGAATTGTCAAAAACTGTCTCTTGTCATTTTTAACATTTTTGACAGTTTTTTAGTGAAATGGTAGGGGTAAGTACCCCCTTACCATTTCACACAGGGGGGGGGGCCGGGATCTGGGGGTCCCCTTGTTAAAGGGGGCTTCCAGATTCCGATAAGCCCCCCGCCCGCAGACCCTCACAACCACCGGCCAGGGTTGTGAGGATGAGGCCCTTGTCCTCATCAACATGGGGACAAGGTGTTTTGGGGGGCTACCCCAAAGCACCCTCCCAATGTTGAGGGCATGTGGCCTGGTACGGTTCAGGAGGGGGGGGGCCGCACTCTCGTCCCCCCCTCTTTTCCTGCGGCCTGCCAGGTTGCGTGCTCGGATAAGGGTCTGGTATGGATTTTTAGGGGGACCCCACGCCGTTTTTTTTTTGTTTTTTTTTTGGCGCGGGGTTCCCCTTAAAATCCATACCAGACCTGAAGGGTCTGGTATGGAATTTAGGGGGAACCCCACGTCAATTTTTTTTTTAAATTTTGGCTGGGGTTCCCCTTAATATCCATACCAGACCTGAAGGGCCTTGTATGGAATATAGGGGGACTCCCACATCATTTTTTTTTTTTAATTTTGGTTCGGGGTTGCCCTGTGGGGAATTCCCATGCTGTTTTTATCAATGAACTTCTATGTGTATTGTCGGCAATGCAATAGCCGCGGTAGTTTTAAATGTGTTTTTTCCTTCAAAATGTCACTTTGCTGTCAGACTGTTCTAAACACGGGAAACATGCGCCCCTTTACAGGCATACTATAGACACCCCCCAGGTATGAAATTTAAAGGGATATTACACTTTTATTGTTTGACTTTAAGCATTATTAAAATCACTGCTCCTGAAAAAACGGCCGTTTTTAAAACTTTTTTTTGCATTGATTCATGTCCCCTGGGGGAGGACCCGGGTCCCCAAACACTTTTTATGACAATAACTTGCATATTAGCCTTTAAAATTAGCACTTTTGATTATTCATGTTCGTGTCCCATAGACTTTAACGGCGTTCGCGTGTTCGAACGAATTTTTTTCCTGTTCGCATGTTCTGGTGCGAACCGAACAGGGGGGTGTTCGGCTCATCCCTACTCCTCTATATACCTCTCTGTCTCTTAATTTTCCCTTTCTGCTTTCCTATACAGCACCTTTTCTCTCTCCAAATGTTGTCTCTGAAAATTATCTTTCTCTTTCTCTCTCTCTCTCTATTTCTCTCTTTCTTTCTCCCACTCAGTTTTTCTCTCTCTCTCATTCTGTCTGTAACTCCTACTTTTTCTTCTAATACTATCTTTCCTTCTCTGTCCTTCACTCCTTTCTCTGGTAATTGCTCTATCTTCCTCTGTGCTTTAACTTTCTTCTAATTCTCCCTCTTACCCTCTAGCTATTACTCTACTGCCCCTCTTAATTCTTTCTCTCGAACCCTCTCTATCTCTTTAGCAGTCACTCCTCTATCTTTCATAATTCCCTTCCTCTGTTCTACTTTTTACAGTTTCTCTCATCCTCTACCTTTTACTCAACTCTCTCTACCTCTCTATTTTTCTCACTTCTCACTCTGTCCTTCAGTCTATCGCTCTATCTCTTAGGGATGAGCTGAACACACTTTGGTTCAGTTTGCTAAGGTTCAGCCTAACATATGAAATCCAAACCCTATTATAGTCAATAGAAGTTACATCTATCAAAATCATTTTCTTGTTTTTAAGGCTAATAGCAAAGGGATAGGCAGAAAAGTGGATGGTGGCTTGACATTGCCCCAGGGGACATGTACCAATGTGAAAAAATGAAAAAAAAAAAAAACTATGGTTACAGCAAACACTTTTATGTTTTATAATATTAGCATTGTAATAGCAACTCAAACATTAGTTGGATTTGACAATCCAGTATAAGCTTTCTTGGTAAATCTCCTTTTATGTTGTGAGTGCTGCTTGTCTGCTGGTCATCCCTTTCCACAACTTCCTGGATTCCCTGCATACTTTGCAGCTTCTCCTCTACTGTTTGCTTTCAATTTCTAAGGACTACATATACCATGGTACCTTGCTGCTGTGATTCTTGTATTGACTGCAGCCCCTGAAATTCCTCCTCTCAGCACCTCTGTAGTTCAGAAGACCGGCTCTGTGAAATGTGTGACACAGCAGTGTCTACACACAGGCATAGTGAGTATATGTCACAGAATTCTAGTAAATGTGATGAGATCTTCACAAACTAAGTTTACTAATTTAAAGGTCATCCAAAGTAATATGAGTAGGCTACGGAGATAATTGAAATTCAATGTGCAAATGGATATATGATTTTACATTTTGGCCATAGATATGCTGTAGCCTCTCCGGCGGTATGATTATGTCAGATTTTTGAATCTCAAAGCGGTACATTGTTTTGCATAGAAATTTGGCATTTTATATTGTAGGCCTGTAATTCTTAGTAATAACACACTTAAATCTGTCCAAACAAGAGTCTAGTAGACATCCCGGGTATGATAAAGTTTGAAACACGAAATCATAAATTATAATATAATAAATAACTGTAAATAATTATAGAAAATAATAATATAATAATAATAAAATTAATTTCCCCACGATTCACTATCGCTCAATTCTGCAAGTGTTCCAATTTTACTATCGCTGTTTTCAAGCTGGTCTAAAACCACTTTTGATGTAAAGGGATACTTGTTGGTTGCCATGGTCTCAAGTTTCCAGGCAGAAAGAACAGTATATATAATATAAAAATGCATGCAGGGCACTGGACAAAGCACTAGGGACAAAAGGGATGTGAAATGATTTGATACAGTAATGTAATCTTACAGATTACAGTGTACTGTATGTGTTATGTTTTTTGTACTTTTTGAATTTGCCGCCGGGCTCCACCCCCATTCATTGTGAAGCTCATAGGGAACGGAGCCCGGCACACAGAGCATTGGGCAGATGGTCCGGCGGAGGACACAGCGGGGGGACATCGTAGGATCCTGGTGACAAGGTAAGTGCAAAAAGAGGACCACTGCCCCCACCCTATAGCTGGCCATTGCAGTAAGCAGCATTGGAGGGCAACATAAGATATAAACAGGACCAAGAATAAATCCAAGGAAAAAGCTTAGTCTGCACCCATGCATTTGCAAATGTGTGCAGAGTAAACCCCTGTTTTTAACTGTTATGCCCCGTACACACGATCGGACTTTTGGACAACAAAACCATGGATTTTTGTTTGAAGGCTGTTGGCTCCAACTTGTCTTGCATACACATGGTCACACGAATGTTGGCCAACAATTCCGAACATGGGAACGCAGTGGTGTACAAAACGTTTGACAAGCCGAGAAGGGTTAATAATGCTAAAAGTACAACATTAAAAATGTACTATTCCCTTAAAAAACCTGCTTGGAGGGTGTGGGGGTCCTCTAAACATGTAAAGTGGAGCATCTCTAAATCGTAAACAAAGTAGTATAGGAAAGGGAGAAAAACTGTTAAAAATGCAATGAAATCACATTTTTCTTACATGCTGTCTTTGTTTTACAAATAACACAATAACCCCCCTACCCCCCCCCCCCCCCCACACACACACACACACACCACCACCAGCACCACACACACACATACAAATTCATACCAGATCCTTATCCAGAAGATTAAATGGCTGTGATATGTATTTTGTGGGGTCCTCAATACATTATTTACAAAATGAAGGAAATTTAAACTGTAAATTAAAAGCCTTGTTTCTTTATGCCACTTTTTCTTTCCTTTAAAAAGAAAAGAAAAAAAAAGTAGTCCTCTCTAAATTCAGTGCTAGACTCGTATGAATCTCATATGGATTTTATGTGTGCTCCATGCAACAAAAAAAATTACATTCCCTTCTCCTCAAATCCATGGCAGGCTTTTTGGATCTTGTATGAATTTTAAGGGAACTCTGCACAAGAAAAAAAATGGTGTGGGCCTCACCCTTCAATACACAGCAGACCCTTAATCCAATCATACAGCCTGGCAGGACAGGAAATAAAGGAAGCTTGCAGGGAAAGGTGAATTAAAGTTTTGTTTTTCTATGTCACTTTTGCTATATGTGTGAAAAAAATGACACCCCCCCCCCAAAAAAAAGCAATCTAATAACTTTTATGTATATATATATATATATATATATATATATATATATATATATATATATATATATATATATATATATATATATATATATATCTTTTTATATAATACATGGATTGTAACTGGTATTTATTTATTTTTTAAATATTAAACATGTTATAAATAAAATGAACACATTCACATGATGGAGGAAGAAAAGGGGGGCTTTCATAGTGTAAAACCATTTTAAAATTTTAATTTTATAAAAACATATATAAACTCACATTGATGTGGTCCTCCACCGACACTGGTATAACAGATTTAATCAAACTGCCGAGCCGACTCCGGCCACAATCTCTGGACGTGACCATGGACCCAGGAGGACGTCAGATAATAAAACGCGTAGGAAGGGGTTTGAATGTGATGTCACCACACAGGCCGGGTCCGTACTGGTAGCCAGATATCATCGCCATGAGGCTCGGCACCGCCCCCGCTCCCTTGTCACAGAATTTAATTGACATCTGCAGGAACCAATAGCTCCCACTGCTATTTATATGCCCTTTGAGGAAGGAGAGAGCAGAGAGAGACATTGTTCTTGGGCACAGTGCTGGATCGAGGTAATTATTAAAAGGGGTGGGAACGGGGCTGCACACAGCGGTTTTTTTTACCCTAATGCAAAGAATGCATTAAGATAAAAAAAATATTCTGCCTGTAGAAACACTTTAAGGACATGGCTGTTAAAGTGTTAATTTGATTATTAGTTTGATTATTTATTCATCTATATATTACTGTAATTTTCCTGTTGTAGTCTAAACAGTGACCGATTCCTGGTTTTCAAATGTTAGTATTATCAGTAAAAGCTGACAAAGGGTCTAATCCTTCACACTCTATTCAAAACCAAAAAAAGTTTGGTACCTCATTGCCATGGATGAATATTTCTAGAACCAAGATTCTAACTTTCACCATTTCTCTTTCTTATTGTCTCTCCTTGTCTTTCCTCAGGGAGTCTAGCCTATGCTCCTCTTATTATTATATTATTATATTATTATCCTCTATATTGCTCCTAAAGCCCAGTTCCAAGAATTTGAAAATTCTCCCCTGCAGTGAAGCTGTGCCTGCATTGCAATGGTTAATTTCTCATTTATTCTAGGGGAGGGTAAAAGCACTTTGGCTTACCTGATCCTCAGCTCCCCTGGCAGATGGTGCTCCCCATGCCTACCATGTGCTCTCCGTGTGGATTGTCCCTTGCAAATACCAATTATGCCCTTCTGTCCAGTGCAAATATGAACTCTGCATCTGTCTTGATGATGTCAGGATCTTAGAGCCCTGGAGCATGGGGGAGAAATTGCAGCACAGACCAGCCTAATAATGTAGAGCAGCAGAGGATCAGGAAAGTAAATGTTCTTTTCTTTGTCCCCCAGACCTAAAAAAGCAGATAACCCTTGCAGCGCGGGTGCAGCCCCACTTCAAGTTTCCCAGAGTTGGGCTTTAAGCTGAACTCAATAGATAGATATAAAAGGCACAAATAATCAAGCTCCGTATTCGTTACTACTTGATTATTTATTTATTTATTTATTTATTTATTTATTTATTTATTTATTTATTTATTTATTTTTTAATGCAAACAGTTACATAGTTACATAGTTAGTAAGGCTGAATAAAGACACCAGTCCATCCAGTTCAACCTGAATGAGCACCCACAATTGTCCCCATCGCCACACATTGCACCCCATCAATATGCCCATCCACTATATTATTATTTTTTAATTTTTTTATATATTTAGGGTACCCATGTAGCGCCATCAATCTACACAGGGCTCCACATACACCCACACCGGTCCCCATCCCCAAGGGGTCTGCAATCCAAAGGTCCCCAACTCACACCCATACACCAGGGCCGATTTTTTTTTTTTTTTGGACAGAAGCCAATAAACCTAACAGCATGTCTTTGGAGTGTGGGAGGAAACCGGAGTACCCAGAGGAAAACCCACGCAGGAACAGGGAGAACATGCAAACTCCAGGCAGGTAGTGTCGTGGTTGGGATTTCAACCAGCGACCCTATTTCTGCAAGGCGAGAGAGCTAACCACTACACCACTGTGCTGCCCAAACAGGTGTGTACCTGAATGTGACCTGGTATCAACCTCTTGCAGTCCCTGTACAGCAGAACTGAAGTACAAGAGGAAGAAGCAGCACAAGTAGCCAGTCAGTTCATATTCTGAATTCTTAGATGCATGCTGATTGAAGGAGAGAGCAGAGAGCAAGAGAGAAAAGCTCATTGCTCTACTGCTTCTCTTTTCACTGTCCAGTCACAGGCTGGAGCAGATCCAGGATGACCTGAGCTTAGAGTAACACAGATTAAGGAAAGCTAGCAAGGAAGAAATCTGAAGGTGAATATTGTAACAAAAGCTGTTATTTTATATTTGAATTGGCTATACAGAATACAGAATACTTTATTAATCCCAAAGGAAAATTGGGAAATTGTTACAATTATCGTTATCATTATTAAGATTATACATTATCTTTTTGTTTTTCCTCCTAGAGTTCTACTTTAACTTTCTCCCTCCACCTCACAGACACAACATTTGTATTACTTTCTTCCTCTCTGTGTTCTCTCTCTTCTTATTTTCTTAAGACACTTCTCTAACTTTTTTAACAAGTAGAACATTTAGAAAAAGCACATAAATAAAATGCACACAAAGAAATAATATATTTGCTGCTTAAGACCATGATATGGAATTTCCAGGCCATATCATTTGCATGTTTCTGGTTCTAAGATTTCCTGTAGAATATAATATGTGATCTACCTATGTAAAAGAGTCCTAAAGTCAAAAAACCTCTAGCTGCACTGTCCTACCTACATTTCTACAATGACAGAATGGTTACATTTTGGAAAATAAAACACTGTTTTCATGTATTTATTCTGCTTGTGTCTACAACCTGTCTGCTTCAATGTAATCTCCTCTGTATCCTTTTCTATTCAGTTGTATAAGGACAGGTTGCTTATGGGAAATAATAGGTGAAATCTAACCTATCACATGATTATAAAACCAATACTGTTGTAATCGATCTCCTATTACAGTAGACAAGATCTTACTTCATTCATATTACAGGACAAAAAACAAAACAAAACAAAACAACAACAACAAAAAAACAAAAAAACAGAAGGATCTGTGCTTTTGAACTTGATGAGACACTGGGTAGGATTTACTACAGGCAAATAGGCTGTTCACTTTGCAAGGGATGTTGCACTTTTTAAGGAAATGTTCCCAAGAGCTTAGAGAATGAGGTAAATCTCTTCTTGACATTCATCATCTAATCGTGTGCAACCAAAAAAAAAAATATTTTTATTTGATTTTCTTTGCACTTGATTGGGTAATCTTTGCAAAATTTTTATTTTTATTTTTTTTTTATGTTGACTCAGCTATGGAGCAATTTTTCTTCCAAAGTGCAACTTCCCTTGAAAAGTAAGCAACATATTTGCTTTTAGTAAATCAACCTCACAGAAAGGGAATAGCATGGAACTAAATATAGTATTTTTTTTCTTCTTCTGTTTATATTCTGTTTAGGTTTATTTATGCTTAGCTGAAGCAATGGGAACAGGTTCACAAGAATAATTTCTCCCATACCCTTTGCACACATACTGAGCATACCAGAATATGTCACTGTACACAATATAATACCAAACCGAACATGTGCAAGCAGACACAGGGACAGATAAGAGATACAAGCCTGGAGTCACTACGTGCAGAGAGATTACAATGTGTACACTTGCTCATCTATGGAATGAAACAACATATTGTAAAATCTGGATCTCAAAGAAAAAGCTATGTTCCTTTTTTATTGTTTTAGTGCTTTTTTGTATTTTCTTTTTTTAATTAGAAAATCTCCCTAAAATGTACTCTCTGTCTGCTAGAATTAGAAATACATGCTGGGTGTGCAGAGTGAGATGCCCCTTTCTACACACAGGAGGGTCTTATACACAGAGGAGGTCTGGGAGTGCCAAGCGTCTAGAGCTGCTGGCATCGCCATGGTATAGGCGTGTGCTATTATCAAGCCGGTGACTGAGATCCAGCTGGCTCTGCTCTGCTCAGGAGTACAAGCAGCAGTTATTGTCAGTTTACTGTACACAAAGCTAGATTGTGGGTTGAAGTGTTTTCCTCTCTTTTAGATAACGATTATCTAAAGTTATTCAAGTTTAGAGAATGCAGATCTTATTTATGTGTTTATATATAAATATATCGATGTCCCAGTATCCTTTTACAATCGTCAAAGACGATATAGTTATGTTTTAAAGTGTTTGCTGCACCGGAATCTTCTACATTTAGATTTGAATGGCTACTGCAGATATCAGATTATTTTTTAATAAAAATATCTATACATATGTAACATGGCTGCAAAAATATTCTGCAATACGCAATCATATTATTTTGTTCATGAAAATGTGATCGAAATATTTACTATACATTGATTTTTTTTTATATTTTCGTAGAATAGGTTTAGTTTATATTTATGTAACAATTACAACGAAGTTAAAAAACAAAACAAAAAAAAAACAAAACAAAACAAAACAAATGCAAGCAAATGAAAATTGTTACATGATGTAGCATTGAGTTTTAATTGAAGTGCATGCAACCATGTAACAAAGAAGCAGAAATGGAAAGCACAACATCATCAGCTGGGATCTACAACAGGTCCAAACTATACTAATATTATACTGGAGCAAACAGAATCTGGTGCAGCTGTGCAGGGAGCCCAATCAACTTCTAACTTCAGCTTGTTCAGTTAAGCTTTGAAAATGAAAAATAGGAGCTGATTGGGTGCCATGCACAGCTGCTCCAGATTCTATCTGTTCCAGTCTTAGTAAATTCCCCTCGATGTATTGTATCACAGAACCAAAATTAGCCTGACATTCAATGGTGTGTTCAGTGAAAGCATAGGAGACCACTTACATTGGAGCGATGTATAAACCCACTTAAAAGTCAGGACTGTGATGAAGGGACGCCCTGGGAGGTTTGATGTGACTCCCAGATCACAGCCCTGAAATCTCTCCAATTACCTTTTATAACTCCCTGCATTAGACTTCATTCACAAAGATAACATTACAGGATAAGAAACCTTTTTTTCTCTTAAGTGACAGTTATTTTCAGCTGTGTTCATTGAGATTAAAAACAAAATAAAAAATTACAGCTGCACATCCTAAATAAGGATCCTTATTCTTCTGTATAAGTTTTGCTAATTGAACCTACTGTAAGTGGTTTTCTTTGTTTCATTTGCACTTCGTTGGCTTTGTACAGTGTTGGGTGTATTTTTTATAAACAATAATGAGGTTTCAGTATATGGATTAAATGTTTAGCACTGCAGCAAATTTTTGGAAATATATATAAAACAAATATAATTCTTTTTACGTACATTACATATATGTATGAAAATATAAAAATACAAATGTGAATATATATATATATATGTGTATATATATATATATATATATATATATATATATATATACACATATATATATATATATATATATATATATATATATATATATATATATATATATATATATATATAAAATGTATGTGTGGTGCGTGTGCATATATATGTATGTATACACACACATACATTTTATACCTTATCTATATATTTATACACATATGTTTATGTATATATATATATATAAAATGTATGTGTGTGTGTGTATACATACATATATATGCACACGCACCACACATACATTATATATATATATATATATATATATAATTTCTTACATAATATATAATAATATATAACGATACATAATGTGTGTAGGAAGCTTATATATATATATATATATATATATATATATATATATATATATATATATATATATATATATATATATATATATATACACAGGCATACCCCACTTTTAAGTACGCAATGGGGTTTATTTACTAAAGCTAGTAAGTGCAAAATCAAGCTCACTTCTGCATAGAAACCAATGAGCTTCTATCCCCAGCTTGTTCAATCAGGCTTCGGTAATAAAACCTTTCTAGCTTTAGTAAATAAACCCCATTGTGTACTTAAAAGTGGGGTATGCCTGTATATATATATATATATATATATATATATATATATATATATATATATATATATATATATATATATATATATATATATATATATATATATATATATATATATATATATATATATATATATATATATATATTTAAAATATAATTTAAATTGTATTTGTGTATGTGTGTTTTTTATATTTTAAATGACATTTTATGCAAGGCTAAATCATTATGTATTTGCAATCAACATTTTTTCGTTTTTCTGAATCTTTGTAAAGTATAAAACAATTATGTTCATCTGTTTTTCACGTTTGACAATATTTACAACCAATCTATTTCAGCAGGTGTAAACACAACTACCGGTCGAGTAAAACATCGCAAACAACTCTCTTTTGTTTTGGTCGTTTTCTAAAATTGTGTTTATTTGATCAGGAAGATTAACCTTAGAATTTTTTTTCTGTGTTGTCTACTGTTTATCTTTTTCTATAGTCGGTAGATAGCCCCAGTGTTTACTATACAAGTGTTTTGGGGCTGGTGTATGGCTATGTGGCTTGGTGTTGATGATGCAGGGAGATAATAGTGGGGGGACCCTGGGAGAAATCTTCCCCACATTCATAGGCACTGACATTTCTCCTGTCTAGTAAACAGCGCAAGGCGTGAAGTGGGCAGGGCAGACTCTGGAAACACTGGCCAATCACAGCTTAGTCGGAGAGCCTAACGAACCAATCGGCTTGGAGGCTGGTCAAAACTCGGCTAGAGATCCTGTGCAAAGGCTGAGTGAACTGTGTGCCCCTCTAGCTATTAAAGCCTGCAGAGCTGCCATAGGTTATCTAGCAGCCAGCTAACAATTAGGCAGCAGGGCTCCTCTCTCTGTCACTGTCATGTGTCACTGAATAGGATCACTGTCCATCCCTGGAGAAAGGAAACTGAAAGAACCTCATACACACAGTGCTCGGGATTGTCTATTAAAGGGATTGTTCATTGGTCTGAGCTCACCCAATTTGGATGCTCCTATAGGAATTCGGTATGTCTGAAAAACCATTCTATCTATCTATCTATCTATCTATCTATCTATCTATCTATCTATCTATCTATCTATCTATCTATCTATCTATCTATCTATCTATCTATCTATCTATCTATCTTTACTTGGATAATAGGATATCTATCTATATTTACTTAGATATATAGGGTCTCTATCTATATTTTCTTACATATATAGGATCTCTGTCTATCTATATTTACTTAGATATATAGGGTCTCTATCTATATTTACTTACATATATAGGATCTCTGTCTATCTATATTTACTTAGATATATAGGGTCTCTATCTATATTTACTTACATATATAGGATCTCTATCTATCTATATTTACTTACATATATAGGATCTCTATCTATCTATCTATATTTACTTAGATATATAGGGTCTCTATCTATATTTTCTTACATATATAGGATCTCTACCTATCTATATTTTCTTACATATATAGGATCTCTATCTATCTATATTTACTTAGATTTTTAGGGTCTCTATCTATATTTACTTACATATATAGGATCTCTATCTATATTTACTTAGATATATAGGATCTCTATCTATATTTTCTTACATATATAGGATCTCTACCTATCTATATTTTCTTACATATATAGGATCTCTATCTATCTATATTTACTTAGATATATAGGGTCTCTATCTATATTTTCTTACATATATAAGATCTCTATCTATCTATATTTACTTAGATATATAGGGTCCCTATCTATATTTTCTTACATATATAGGATCTCTACCTATCTATATTTTCTTACATATATAAGATCTCTATCTATCTATATTTACTTAGATATATATGATCTCTCTCTATCTATATTTTCTTACATATATAGGATCTCTATCTATCTATATTTACTTACATATATAGGATCTCTATCTATCTATATTTACTTACATATATAGGATCTCTATCTATCTATATTTACTTACATATATAGGATCTCTATCTATCTATCTATCTATCTATCTATCTATCTATCTATCTATCTATCTATCTATCTAGAATGTAAATGTGTGTCGCTTGTATGTTACCCCTTGAAAACGATGTGAATTTATATAGAATTTCAGAGAGTTGTGATTACAGTTATTTGTACTGTATACACATTTACTGGTAGGAAGCAGTGCACAATGAAATGTAGTGTAGCTCTACAGTCAGCAGAGATCTCACATCTTTGTGCCCAGCATTACCTTTATCTTAGATAAAGAGGGGATTGGCAGAGGAGGGCAGTTATTTGTGTGCAGGTGCCACTTGTCGCTTTTGTTTCCAAGCAGCCCCTGTCTGTGCTGTGGGATTGTTGACAATAGCTTCCAGTCTAAAAAGCAGACAGGGATTGCACAAGTCGGGTTCTAGCTACACTTGTCCTTGTCATTTAGGCAACAAGTATCTATCTGTCTGTCTGTCTATCTATCTATCTATCTATCTATCTATCTATCTGTCTGTCTGTCTGTCTGTCTGTCTGTCTGTCTGTCTGTCTGTCTGTCTGTCTATCTATCTATCTATCTATCTATCTATCTATCTATCTATCTATCTATATTACCAGCTGGCACAGTTGCTCTGCAGCGGAAGGACATCAATAGATAAGCAGTTGTGGAGGAACTCAGAGGTCTTAAAGCAGGAGAATATGTCCAAACAAGAAATGTTAGCTTTATCTATTGCCATAGAGCAAGCCATTTGTATAGCACAATTTACATGGCGTTTTACATACATTGACATCAGTCTCTGCCCTCAAGGAGCTTAAGGTCCCTAACTACACTTCCTTGGTTCAATTTAGACAGGGAGCCAATTAACCTACCATCTTCAAACATTGGGAGAACATGCAAACTCCATGCAGATAGTGTCTGGTTAGTGGAAACATAATCGGTATCAAATATGCTTGTCAGTGTAAAATTGTATCTATCTATCTATCTATCTATCTATCTATCTATCTATCTATCTATCTATCTATCTATCTATCTATCTATCTATCTATCTATCTATCTATCTATCTACTTCTGCGTCTCTCTTATATATAATCACACATAACACACACACACACACACACACACACACACACACACACACACACACACACACACACACACACATATATATATATATATGTCTCTATATATCTATGGATATATCTATAAATATATAGATATATCTATATATCTGTTTTCTCTCTATACTCTATAGATATAGATATATGTGTATATATAATGCATAGTCTGATTATCTATCTATCTATCTATCTATCTATCTATCTATCTATCTATCTATCTATCTATCTATCTATCTATCTATCTATCTATATTCTCTCTCTCTTTCTCTCTACTGTACAAATGCGTGATTGTATATCGTTGAGTCTCTCTCTCTCTCTCTCTCTCTCTCTCTCTCTCTCTCTCTCTCTCTCTATCTCCATTTACATACAGTATATATTTGGCTGATTTAATTAGGATGTTGCTAATCTTCCCAAAAATATCCAATAATGTGCAGATGAAAAAAGAAAGCAAGCCTTTTGCTATGAAGGGTATTTAGTGAATCTTACTCCTTTTCATATATGTGAACTCCCATCATTTATTTGGAAGAATCTGCTTTTCTTTGCAGTCCTCTTTGCCGAGTCCTACAAATAGCAATGAGAATGCATCATGTGATTGCTGGTGTCCCTAGACTAAGCGATTTCCCGTGTATTGTGTGTCCGCAGGGTGGGAGAAGCCGGAGTGGAGAAGTGAGTGGAGAGAACAGACGGAGATGTACGAGGTCCAGGCTGGGGGTGCCCCGTCCTCTTCCCCCCCGTCCTCTTCCCCCTCGTCCTGCTCCTACTCTTCATCCCTGGCCGGGGACTCGGAGATAGACGTGGAGAGCCTGGAGCTGGATGGACAGCCTGAACCTTGCAGGATTGTTGAGCCAGAAGAAGAGGACGAGGATGAGGAGGAGCACCATGGCGATGGCCATAGCAGGAGCGATCAGCAGCAGAAATGTGTAGAGAAAGGCGGAGAGCAGAGGAAGCTGAGCAGGACCCCCAAGTGTGCCAGGTGCAGGAATCATGGGGTGGTGTCCTGTCTGAAGGGCCACAAGCGCTTCTGTCGCTGGAGGGACTGTCAGTGTGCCAACTGCCTGCTGGTGGTGGAGAGACAGAGAGTCATGGCAGCCCAGGTGGCTCTAAGGAGACAGCAAGCCACAGAGGTGAGTGTCATCACTGGCAGACCGACAATTAGAGATCTTAGGATATCTTATGACTTAGCCATCTATATACAGAACATTGATCAGGATTTATTATTGATTTCAACACTGATGAGCACAGTGTTTCCCATAGACATCCATCGTATTTCTTATTTAATTTAAATGGTTGCTATGGACAACTGCTCTGCTTTTGTTACAGATCCCATAGATCCCCCTAAGGCTGTACCCTGGACTGATGAGTGATGCTATATTTCACTTCCACCTTTTCTTTTTTTAATTTCTCTAAAGGGGATGAAATAGAGTCAGATGAAGTTAACCACTTATTTGGCTGCTCAATGACAGGCCATTTTTTGAGATACAGCACTGCGTTGCTTTAACTGACAATTGCGCGGTCGTGCGATGTTGTACCCAAACAAAATTGACGTCCTTTTTTTCCTATAAAAAGAGCTTTCTTTTGGTGGTATTTGATCACCTCTGTGGTTTTTATTTTTTTTGCGCTATAAACAAAAAAAGAAGAGCGACAATTGTAAAAAAAACACAACATCTTTTACTTTTTGGTATAATAAATATCCCACATTTTTTAAAAAAAAAAATTTTTTTTTTCAGTTTAGGCTGATATGTATTCTTCTACATATTTTTGGGAAAAAATTGCAATAAGCGTATATTGATTGGTTTGTGCAAATAGCGTCTACGAAATAGGGGATAGATTTATGGCATTTTTATTATTATTATTTTTTTTTATTAGTAATGGCAGCGATCTGCGATTTTTATCAGGACTGCGATATTGCGGCAGACAAATTGGACACCTTTGACACATTTTTGGGACCATTGACAATTATACAGCGATCAGTGCTATAAAAATGCACTGATTACTGTATAAATGTCACTGGCAGGGAAGGGGTTAACACTAGGGGGCGATCAAGGGGTTAACTGTGTTCCCTCACTGTGTTCTAACTGTAGGGGGGATGGGACTGTCTAGGAGGAGAGAAAGATCGGTGTTCATACATACTATGAACACACGATCTGTCTCCTCTCCCCTGAGAGAACTGGGATCAGTGTGTTTACACACACAGATCCCAGGTTCTCGCTCTGTCACGAGCGATCGTGGGTACCTGGCGGTCATCGCGCCTGCCAGGCACTCGCATCGGCTCTGGTCACATGCTGCGGGCGCATGCATGTGCGCCCCTAGTGGCCAAAAGGCGAAGCGACGTAAGGTAACGTTGTTTCACCCAGCCGTGCCATTCTGCCGCAGTAAAACTGCGGCGGCTGGTCGGCAGCCAGTTAAACTGATGGGGGTTTATTTACTAAAGGCAAATCCACTTTGCACTACAAGTGCACTTGGAAGTGCAGTCGCTGTAGATCTGACGGGGACGTGCAAGAAAATAAAAAACAGTATTTTTGCTTGTACATGATTAGAGCTTCCCCTCATTTCATATCTTCCCCTCAGATCTACAGCGATTGCACTCCCAAGTGCACTTGTAGTGCAAAGTAGATTTGCCTTTAGTAAATCAACCCCATGAAATAAAACACACTCTGCTTGAGAATATAAAAGATTTGATAAAGATAATGATACATTGCAGGTTGAAGGTATACTGGTTATCCACATTTGCCTTGTAGAGCCAGATTTGACTTTTTCTTCATCAGAACATAACTTAAAAAACCTTTAGTGGCAATTAATTGGAGTGGAACCTATAGATGAGAATATATTTGCAGGATTTATTGAAGGAGACACGATTCTATACTTAGTTCATCTAGGTAATGGGCATATTCTATTTCTTTAAATGAAGTGTAAAAAAAGTGTGTGTTTAGTAAATCTTTAATAGTAAGCTTTCCATTCAGATCTCTTAACATGCTGGAGTGAAGTGTTGCCTTTTTAGGTACATAAACACAATTGGGTGTCAGCAGCACCCTGGTGTTGTTTTAGTTGCTGGCTTGGAGAATTAGAAGCACACCAAGCAAAGTGTTACATTATGATGATCACAGCTGTGCTCTGACACATAAATGGGGCACTAGAAGTCAGTACAAGTGTGAGATGCGTGGGGCATTGTATACACAACTGTCACTAGCCTTTCATGTCTGCCAATACACAGCCTGCCAATAGCACTTAACACATTACTGCCTCTTAAGCAGACCTGAGCTGTGTTGCTTATAAATAAAACCAAACAATCTTTTCTTGGGAACTGCCTTTATTTCTCATCAGTGGTGAAAAACTCATTTTATTTTTCGCTCAGATTGGCAGATAAACCCATGCCACTTAAAGCTTTTCTTCCGTAATATTGCACTTACATATATATTTTACATCACAAGAAACGTTGTTTCATGGGAGCAAGTGATTTGCTAATGTTAGTAATGTTTTAATATCATCCCAGCAAATCTGTTAACTCTGGAAAAACTGGTTAGTAAGGTAAAATGAATATTAAAAATTTTTAAAACATTTTGGATGTTTTCCTCCAATATATAAATGTTATATACACCATGGTTATAATGACTTAGTAAAAATAAATGGTATCTGGGTCATGGTTATAATGACTTAATAAAAATAGATGGTATTTGGGTCATGGTTCTGATGACTTAGTAAATAAATGTTACCTGGGTCATGGGTATAATGACAAAAGAGTATCTATAGGCTAATAGCAAATTAAAAAATATTAAAAGGGGTTTGCTGGTCATTTTTTTACCTCCCCTAAAAAATTAGATATTCTTCTGCATATAAATTGATTCAAAGGGTGCATGTAAACTTAATTGTGGTACTTTGCACTGATGCAAAAATCAAACAATTTAGTGTATTTCTTCCATGAATATGTAATAATAGAAAATAGTAGTATTAATAATAATAATAATAATAATAATATTAATAATAATAATAATGAGACTAAGAAAACAACAATAATAATATTTTTATTATTATAACTAATAAATATAATAATAATTGTAATAATGTTAATATATCTTGCATGTAATTGCACCATTAATTAGGAAGATCCTTTTATTTTATGGAAGCAAGGTGTATAGAACAGGACTTGGCACGTTGAAACCGCAAACAGAGTAGTGCTAATCCTCCCTAACAGCTCCCACTACAGAATGATAGCTATCAGCATACTGCCAGTCTGTCACTATGTACCAGCACAAGCAATATATCACTGCCATAACATCAGCTTGTTATCCTGGCATTTATATGCCTGCAGTGACTTTAAGCCTACATAGCAGCATCCCAAGCCTGATCTTCCACTAAGCTACACATCATCAACCCAGCGAGGTACAACAGATGGTTAAGGCACTTTGTGCTATACAAGAAGCTTCCAACACTTTCCTGTTCAGCCAGACCAAAGCAGAAAAGCTAAAGTCACTTATAAGCAAAGATAAAAATGTCCTGTGTTTCCAATCTAAACAGTGAAATGGACAGAGGCTATTTTGTGTTGAAACTCATAAATATCCACTTGCGCTTTTTATTGTGTTTGCGGTAGGTTGAAGCACTAGTTGTTTCCTGTTTAGCAGATGACAGGTTTACATTTACAACAGAATCTCTATTTAGCGTCCCTAAATGAGATGATCAAGACAACATGTTTTTGCCAACTCACAGGGAACTCATGTTCTTCCCTGTTTGTTGAGCCTTGCTGTCTGCATATTGTGGAAGTCTGACATTGTATATTTATTATTATGATATTTCCTTCTTGCAGGATAAGAAAGGCCTGACAGGGAAACCAATTGGAACAGAGAGAAAAACTGTGTATCAAAGACATATAAGAACCCCCAGCTTGCTGGCGAAGAGTATACTGGAAGGTAACATTACACCCATCATCCTGTTTTCACGTACAGTCAAATAAGAAAGTAAAATCAAGCCATAGAAATGTCCTTTTCCATGATTCTTTCTGTGCTCTCTTTTTCTCCCACGCTTTAAGCTCTTAAATGTGGGAATGCACATGTGTTAGCTCAATATTAGGCTTGGGGTGTAATCAGTCTGTACATTGGGTGCTTGTACACTTTACTACTACGCAAAGGACACCTTTGTTCCATTCACTATGTTTCCTATGGTTCCATCATTAAAAAAAATAATAGGCCTAGACAATGGACCTTATTTACTAATGTGTGAAGTGGCACGCACACAGTTAATTATGTGTAAATATAATATAATATAATGTAATATAGTATAATGTAATATAATATAATATAATATAATATAATATAATATAATATAATATAATATAATATAAAGATAGATAGATAGATAGATAGATAGATAGATAGATAGATAGATAGATAGATAGATAGATAGATAGATAGATAGATTCACACACACAAATATCTACATTCTCAATATATGTATGTATCCATACGTATAATGAGGTAAGCAAACACAGCCATGCTTAGTGAACAGTTTTTAGGATGGTCAGTAGTAAGGAGTAAAGCAGCAGTTCTTGTTAAATCTAAAAATGTTAGAGCAGGAGTAAGTGGAAAGCATTGGTACAACATCTATTTATAATTGTGAGAATTATATTTTGCGAATATATTAAATGTAAATTCTTAAACTTTCTAAGTGTTACAGTAAGTTCATTGATTAAATATAATAGATAGTAATACATACACACTTGGCAGTGATATATTCCACTTTATATTTTATTGCATTTTTTTTTGCAAGATAGGTAAATGAAATAAAAAATAAATATGGA
This sequence comes from Lithobates clamitans, assembly GCA_037952925.1. Taxonomy (NCBI): domain Eukaryota; kingdom Metazoa; phylum Chordata; class Amphibia; order Anura; family Ranidae; genus Lithobates; species Lithobates clamitans. Next base: position 6,685,197 of record JBBGZY010000093.1, read on the forward strand.
TTATAAATATCCCCATACTTCTCTGGTAAATTTAAAGATGAAAAAGATAGAAGTAATATTTAAACTCTGTACCACCGCATTTATTAATCTCTACTACCACAGCACATTTTTCATGAAGGATCGCAAGAATTTTATATAAATAGTAAATAGAAAGAAAAGATAGATACATGACAAATAAATTGGCAGCTAATATCAATGTTTTAACTCACTCTAAAGACAAACTTCTAAGGTACAATATAAAAAAAAAAAACATAAAGCATGGTAAAATGCTTTCATTTAATCATAAATACGCTAGATAAAAAGAGCATTCTGGCTGTGGTGTTGTATTTATGCATCTAGGAAACATAACTGGGTGTAGTTCTATGGCTCATGTAAGTGGGCTTTTCCTGAGGTCGATGGCAGAGCGGGCAAGGTTACTTTTTTGGTAAATCAGACCCAATTATATTTAGATAGCTCACATCAGAGGGCAATTTATTTTTTAAACCACAAAATGTTGTTAAAAATACATGCATATACATATAAAACATAGTCTTATACTTTTTCTCTGTCTCTTTTCCTTGTACTCATATTTAACTTAATAAATAGGTCACCTACAATAGGATACACAAGGACAAAGTAACACATGTTCAAGAAGCCTGTCAATGTCTGGATTAATCAATATAAAAAAAATAATGATAATAATAGTAATTATTGTAGTCTTGATGCTGCAAAGCAATTTTCTCTATTGAGTCCAGGCACTGAAAGTGTCGAGGCCTAACTACACACAGCACCTATGCAGATGATAGTCTGATCTTTGAAAAAGCTTCAGACGCCTAAATTAAATTGCAAGAAACACAGATTTTCCACTAATAGTTACACGGTAATGTTTTTTGTGAATTTGAATGTGAAATGATATTTACAGTGTCTGCACTATAACCCCATGATATAGCCTCACATGGTCGGGTTCACTTTACTGGCTGGTAAAAAAAACTGACATAGTTTAGATTGTTATCACAAAGCCTCATGTCACAATGGTCACATTTAACATCTGTGGGTTTAGACACTGTGGTTTTGCATTGTATTTTACTTGCTAATAACAATGTCAGGCAAGCTTCAATTTCAACACTTGGATTGACAAACAAATATAATAGTATTTTGCATGAAGATGGACATGCACAGCACGCATCACAAAGAGTAATATCCTTTAAGTGTCTCCAGCCTGTGTTTGTGAGAAGTATCAATTCAGTGAATTAACCTCTGCATTAAAAGGATCATTTTAATAATGTGTGTTTAGACAGCAGTCTCAGTACACATATGTCATTGCTGCAGCTCCTTCCCCTCGGCACACACATCCTCCCCTGTGCTGTTCTCCAGCTTACATTTTGCTTTCTTGCTCTTAACTGTCTGTCTTTTTTTTTCTTTTCTCCTAGTTCGAGTTTCCTCTCATCTGTAACTTTCTATTCATTGTGATTCGCCTCTAGGAAATATACATGTCATCAATTCTAGGTATAGCCATCTTTTTTGGTCTTACCACATGACAGGTGTCAAAGACAAACTCCATGTGGGTGGTCCTAGTGCTTTTATTATACACAGATTACAGTACTGCGCTACATGAATCCACAGTACAATTATACAAATTATACTAACATTGCACGCCAGTGGCTTGGGAGCCTTGTGTAGAGTCAATTACTTATGGTGTTGCTTGCAACCCTTCCAGCAGGTGATCAGTAGCTGTCTGCTGTTTGTTTGCAAAATATATATTTAAGTGAACCAGCAAAAAGTGATGCAAGTTCGCAGCACTATAGAGCTGGCTGGAAACTTTAATGCTCAGAACATGTTTGTACCCAGCGTAGATGTGTTATTATATTGTAACAGACAAACAGACTTGTCTTTGCTCTTTCATAGGTAATAGGTTCTCTTTTATTAAAAAATTATATATATGTATATATAGATTCTCTTTTAAAGTATTAGGCCTCACAGACATTTTTTATTGGAAGGTGGCTAACTTGCAGATAATGGCTGATACAGAATTATATCATGTACTATAATGATAATGTTTTAATATCTTGCTAAAAATAAATGTTAATAACCCTTTGCCAAAAATTACTTAAGAGGAATAATTTACAACAGTAAAACATATTTAATCATCAGAGAGAATCTACTTTTTTTTCTATGCTGGCTAAAAAGTATTCACTTGGAGCTTTGCTCTGTAAATCATTTGTTTGAAAAGTTATGAAAACTGCTTTCCCTTCGCATAGATACAACCCACCTAATAAACAACTTGTGATTTTAGGTTATCGACCCTTGCCAGCAGATTCCTACATGGGGCCCAATTCCCCCCTGCCAGCCCCTGTGAGTGACAGAATGAGGAAGAGACGAGCCTTTGCTGATAAGGAGTTGGAGAATATTATGCTGGAGAGGGAGTACAAGGAAAGAGAGATGCTAGAAGCCACTCAGGCTGCCAACATGTTCTTGCCCAGCCGTATGGTACATGCTGCAGAGTACAACTCCTACAAAGCTGCCTATGGGAACTCACAGGTTGATGTCCCTAACAAAGAGTTCTGCAACTTTGTGCCCACTTGCCTTGACCTCACCATGCAGTATTCGGGGGCAGGGAATGTGGAGCTTATTTCTTCTAATGTCAGTGTGGCAACTACCTATAGACAATACCCCATCCCCTCCAGGTTTGTGGTGTGGCCAAAAGCTGGAGGCCCTATCACTGATGCTCTTCTCTACCAACAGTACCTGTTAAATGCCACAGCCATGCAGGCACTGAAATCTGGCTCAAACTGGGACTCCAAAAACAACCTCATGAATGATTGCCAACCTACAGAACATGATATGGTACCTCCTAAATTAGAGACCCAAATGCTCCATCAACCGAACCTGCCCCAAGGTGTTGGAGAAAGATCTGCATTTTCTCCTCCTAAAAGGAACTTCTCACAGTTACCCAGTAAAGACAGTTTGTCTCCCCAGGACAGTCTTATGAACAAGATCAGTAAGGAAACGGCAAAGCAGCCTCTGTCTTTAAAGTATAGCCCTTTCCACTCATTATTTCAACAGGCACATCTTGAGAAGTCATTGTCAGAGCTTAAAACACAGAGTGTCAAAGACCCCTATGAAGAGCCTGCGAAGAAATTCAGAGAATGCACGTCCAAGGAAAACCAGAAGTACAAATTAACTGTTGATAGTTACAACAAGGAGTTTATCTTGGGCAAAGAACCAGGAACAAAACTTTCTGTCAATGAGCCCTTACCGTTTTCTGTGGAATCAATCCTGAAGATGCCTTCAACCACAATACAAAGAGCCAGCCAGTAGACATTCTGCCAAAAAGAGTTTGTAGCTACTGGTTTAGCTACTCGGGTCCATGAAATTTTTGATACAATGTATAGAATACACATTTGCATGTTTCTTTTTTTGTACAAAAAAACAATATTTAAATGTAAAAAATGTGATCTGCAAATGTGAATTGTAAAGTAATTGAATACTAAACAAATATATAAATATATATAAGTAATAAAACACAATGACAAAGATATTTATGTTCATGGTTATATGATATGTGTCTATACATGGAAAAAAATGTTTCTGATTCAGAAGTAAATGTTGCACCATTGCACTATTATAGGCGATAGAAAGTAGTTATGGCATATTAGAGTATCGTGTGTGTTTGTTCTATTACGACATTGCCATTTTTATTCATTTTTTTTCTAGAAAAAGTAGTACATTTTATTGTAAAAAAAAAATACTAATATGGGTGAAAGGTGTAAAATTCAGATTATTGTCAGCCACATAGATGATTTGAATAATTGCCTAATGCCCTAGGGATATAAGAATAATTAAGCCCATACAGGGGCAGGAATAATCATTCAGTGGGATTTATTTACTAAATCTAGAATAGTGTAGAATATGTCTCTTGGATCAATGAATAAAGTGAAGATGTGTTCACTTCAATCACCCCATCAAGGGCAAGTGGAAGTCAATTTTTTTTCTTTTTTTAGATTTTCCTGCACAAATTTCAGTGAACATAACTTTAAGGTATTCATTCAGCTAAGTGATCGTTCAGTTTGTTAAGTTTCTCAATTTTTTCAAGTCAACCCCAGTGTGAACATGTGCACAAAGTTCAGGTTACATTGCAATAATTGGTTGATTTGTATTAGTATATTTTTCTTCTTTAAATTGATATTGCGAATTTCTATCTGCAATATCTAACAGTTGGTCAAAATGACAGCTTGTGAAGAGTTTAAATTAACATCTTGTTGTTTATATATAATTGTCAGTTAATAGCCTTATGTTGCATTCCAAGTATTTAGGCAGTTTTCCCCAATTGGGTACAGCTGTTTATGGTAAGTAATTAGGTTTTAGAATTTTATTTAATCTACATCACTCATTGTTATATTTAAAAAGGATACAATGTAGAATTAAAAGTAAAATAGGATGTCTCATTGTACAGTATACACTAAATAATATACTAAATAATACATTGAGTTGTTACCCATCTACCTTGCATTGCATGATGGTGTGGCTGGAAGAGTCCAGTATACAGTACAAATGATTTCACCGTAGCCCAACAAATGAATGTTCATTCCAAATAGCCAGATATTAGTAAATATATTTTATGAATATATTTCATCTGAAGTTACATAGAGCCAACACTAACACTACTTTCTGCCTGAACATTCCAGATAAGTGATTAACATGCCGTTCCCTAGAGTGGATAGTTTTAAACTTTAAACAATTCAACAAACACATATCACATTGAGGTTGTTTTTTTCTAAAAAGCTGAGAAACTTCACTTAATAAATTGTAGCTTTTTTCATTTTGTAGTGAGATTTACTACAGCTGAAGCAGATCTTGAGACGCTGTGCATAGTAACCAATCAGCTTCCAGTTTCATGTTTTTTCAGTTGAGCTTTGGAAATGAAAGCTAGAAACTGACTGGATGCCATGCACAGCTGCTGCAGATTCTGGTTGCTTCAGTCTTAGTAAATTCCCCTCAATGTGCAGATGAAATAAACGAGGGCTTGCTTTTCAAGTGCTTAGATAAAAGCCTTTTGTGGCTTGCAGACAAAATATTTATTACTGGAAAATGAGATTGCCCAAATGCTTTTATAAGAGATGTATACAATTATTTTCCTTTTGTCCTTGTTTAAATTTCATATCAATCTTGAAAGATTGGCCTGATATAGTCTACTGTAAAATGAGGTAAAGTGAACACGTGCTCACATCAACTTTTTCTTCCTGAGCAGGGGGAGCGTAGAAAAATAGAACTTGATTGGATATTTGACACTTTACCTCACATCTGATTTTAAGGCCTACCGTGTAACTCTTTGCATTATTTATAATACAATCAATCATGAGAAACACATGTAAGCAATTGTTGCTGATCTCTTTCTCCGAAAATAATAGTTGCCTGGCTCATGTTGAATCTTTGCCTCCAACTCTCCACTCCATGACCTGGAACCAATATACAGATAAGATGCTCCAACTTTATTTGGATTTCAATTTTGACAAACTTGTTCTAGGTCTGCAACTTAAATGTATTAAACCGAGACAAAGCCAGGCAAAGTCATTTTCAGAAGAAGGCAGTCTTTAACATACTCTTGAATTTTATTTATAAATACAAAGTGGTTTATTTATAGAACCTTAAAAGTCTAGGTCTCATGACCTCCACAATCATTGCAACATATTCCCTAATATATATTTCACCAAGTGATCATTATTTTTTTTGCAAACCCATTATAAAAATTTGGCAAAGTTTTGACAATCTTTTATACCTGAAGAACTGATGCATTTCTTCTAAGAGTCTGAATCCTTTTTTTTGCCAGCTGCTTTGGTACATAAGGGCCTTTGCAGTTTATAGACAACTTCTTGCCTTATCAAAATGACCTTTCCCTAGCTGCTTCAGGTATCATTCAGCCATACACTGGATGACCCCCCTAAGGTAAGAAGTTAATTTTATAGCTGGGAACGTTTATTAATGTTTGTCCCAAAGGGTTGTTCACTTTTTATATTCTTGTTTTTTTAACTACAAAATGAAAAAAAACAAAATAGAACCAAAAACATGCTCAAATGTAATAACCCCAACAGATTATTTGTTTCTGTTTTGGACAAAGTGGGTTTTTTTTACTAAAGCTGAAGAGTGCAAAATCAGGCTCACTTCTCCATAGAAACCAACCAGCTTCCAGGTTTTATGGCCAAAGCTTAATAGAATAAGCTGAGGTTGGAAGCGTATTGGTTTCTTTGCAGAAGTGAGCCTGATTTTGCGCTCTCAAGCTTTAGTAAATAAAAACCACTGTCGTCCTGCTTTGGTGAAAACCACATGCCTAACTTCTTGTCCTGCTGTCACAGGTTGTAAGAGGTAGTGAGGCAGTACAGGAAGTGAGGTAAAATCTAATAGGGTCAGTGACAGCAACAACAATTGACAGAAGTATTTACTTTTCATTAGTCTATTTAAAAAGGAAAAAAAATGAGCTGGACTTTAACCAAAAGACTGTGTCCTTTAATTTATTTAATAGTGGCAAATTGTGCATATAGAAAATTACATTTTGTTATAGTTTCCATTTTTCTACTACAGCCATACATAAAACATTCCCATACTCCTTCACAGTGCAAAGACTGCAGTCTACCATTATATTTTTGGAATGTGGGATACAACCAAATCAAAGGAGCACATGCAAAGTAAGTTGTAGGTTGGGATGGGTTTTGGTATTTATTCTTGATCATTTTGCTGTTAAAGGCTTACATGAAAACATATGTGACATATAATTAAACAAGGAGTTTTTTTTATCACTTTTTTGCTGCCTTAGGCTTTGGCTTAGGTTTCTTTCCACAAATCCAGACCTGGCTGAAAGCATAATGCTAACTATCAAGTTGCTGTGTTCCCCATTCACATTAGGCTTTGCTTCAAAAGAACTTTTAATTTAATGTACCTAAAACAGTGAAGCAAAGTAAGGGGCTTCTATACCGAATCTACAAGCACACAGTAGATATATGATGGCGGTCTTCTGCTATGGCCAATAATGATCTCATGTTTATGGAACCCCTGCATGGCTTTCACTCAACATTTGTAAGGAACAACTAATTGGGCTTTTAAAAAAACACTTGTCTGGTTACTGTTGCTCTTGTTAATGATAAGCTGGCACAGCTTCATGCTTCTTGCTTCACCCCTTCCCTTCCTATTTACACTGCTATCAAGCTTGACCATGTTAATTACATAGCTTTCTCTGCATGACAGCTTGCCCTGGGAGTAGTTGGATTGTGTTGTGCTATCAACAGCCCTCTAAGGTCTATGGGCAGGCTAAAAGAGTCTATGGGCATCCTTTTCTTACTTCAAAACAAGCTGCTTACTCCTTTAGGTTCAGCTCACAATATGTGCGGCCGCGGGGCCCAGCAGGGGGTCCTGTGCATCTCGTGCATCTCTGTTCACTGTTTCAGGTAGTAATTAGGTCTGAATTTTTGCCTGAAACTGAACCAAAGACGCACAGGACCCTTCTGCTGTGCACTCCGTGGCTGCCCCAGAGCTGTGTGACCCGGCTTTATTGAGAACCGATCACACTATCCGCATCCAATTCGCTTAAGTGTGAACCCGGACTTAGTGAAATAAACCCCACTATGCCCTGCTTGGATGAGAAACAGTTAACTATTTAATATAGTTTTGGATTCCTAAAGGAAATTGGCTCAACTCTGGGGAGCCCGTATATGCAAGGAAGAAACAAAATCATTATAGACAGTGGCTTACTCGGAACTAAATACTGGTATCGACCACCACAAGACAAAAAAGAGAGAAACCTTGTGCAATTAGGTGTGGGAAACTTCTAAAAAAATGTGTGGCTCCCATGTGTGGCACTTGGAACATCAACATCAGATGAACATAGGCAGTAAATATTTGCACCTCAGCAAGTTACCAGAACGGATGCCACATCCAATGTTACTGGAAGGATTCAAATGTGATGAAACACAACACTGCACATAAAGAAACATCTTTATTTCTGAATACAATAACATTTGGGATTCCAGATCCCATCTTCTTTCCTTATTCCAAAATAGAATTCAAGAGCAGTATATGGTAGTTAAAAAAACAGATAAGAATATCAGGTGATATAATTATTCTGGAATTTTCCTTTTCGCTTCATAGAATCCAGAAGGGGAAAGCCAGTTCATTTTAAAATGCCTCATATTTCTAATGGGCTGGAAGTGACAGACTTTTGTTTTTTTGGACACCAATCAGCTCGGCTTAGATTACATTCAGGGTAGTATTTACAGTGCTTTGAAGGCTTAAGTCAAAAGGGCTAAGTGCTCTAATAGCCTACGTAATAAATATACACCATTTTTCTCAGCTTGTCATGGATATATGAAGAATTGTTTTTTATTTTATTAATTCTTAAACTTCAAGAAAACAACTTTTTTCCCTTTTTGCCAGATTCCAAACTTTTAGCTACTTCATGTGTTATTATTGGTTATTTTTGCAGCATAAAGTTATATCCATATACTTATTCATAGCTATATAGTAATAGATTGATATACAGTACAGTAGATATACATGGCATTTGAACATACCCTGCATGATGCCAGCTGAGGGTTGAGGTGTTATCCTTTAGATCAGGGGTCTCAAACTGATGGCCCTCCAGCTGTTGTGAAACTACAAGTCCCATTATGCCCCTGTCTGTGGGAGTCATGCTTGTAACTGTCAGCCTTGCAGGGCATAATGGGACTTGTAGTTTTACAACAGCTGGAGGGCCGCCAGTTTGAGACCCCTGCTTTAGATTATAACAGGGCAATCTGGAATGGTTGCATTTACTGGGTCACCATGTATGTTTTTTTATCATGGTCTATTGCTAGAGCTTTTTCAGGAATACCTAATACATTGGAAGTTGGCTATATGTCTGTATTCACGTAAAGGGACATATTTGATTATCTTGCTGGCAACAGAGAATGGATAACAATGATTAAGATACAGTTTATTCATTTTGTTTAATGCAACCATTCTTAAAGTAGAACTCCAGGATTTTGTTTAATCTGCAGTGTAAAAAAAAGTTAAGTGTTGGGGGGCGTGTCCTGGCCATGGAGGAGTGAGGACGTGCTTTGCCTCAGCTCCGCTCCGCCGCCGACTATAATCAGCATTAAACCGGGGGATACTCACCTTTACAAGATCCCCCCATGTCACAACACTCACGACAGTGCTCCCAACTGACCAGGACCAACATATCGCGGCAGGGGCAGCTGGATTCTTACTTCTCAGGGGCCCGAGGACAAGGCCGTGAAGCCTCAAAGATGGCGCCGACTGGGAAGGCCCAGAAAGCCACAAAGTCCTCCCAGCCAGCAGCAGCTACAGCCCGGACCCTGAAGAGGACAGCTTCAACAGCATCTATGGTGCCATCCCCAGGGTCGGTGAGTGATTCGGCCCCCTGTGCTTCCCCTGCCTCATTAGATGGCCGCTCTGAAGTATCTGACTACCTCTGTGATGAGGATATCAGGCGCCATATCATGTCTCTACCCACTAAAGAGGACCTTGAACGATTCACAAGCAGGGTAGAGAAAGCTTTCACAGAGGACATTGCCCAACTAAAGGCTGACACTTCTCACCTGGGTAACAGGGTAGAATCTTTAGAAGAGAAGCTGGAGGAGGTTCTCCCCACTATTGCTCTACTGCAATCTAAATGTCAGCAGCAAGACCAGCGGATTGAAACCCTGCTATGTCAGCTAGATGATGCTGAAAATCGCAGCAGGAGAGCGAATATTAGGATTCGGGGTCTCCCGGAAGCCACAGCCTCGAGGGACATAATCCCCATGCTGACTGATATATTCAGAGACATATTGGGCCTACCTGCCTCGACTCCTATAGAAATTGATCGGGCGCATAGGGCGCTGAGACCCCCCTCTCAAGATGTGGACAATCCCAGAGACATAATTTGCAAACTCCATAAATTCACCCTAAAGGATTGCATCATGCAAAAAATGCGCAACAGGGGCGCATGCGCAGCGGGCAATGATGGCGGACGCTTGAGAGAGTAGCTCCGGACCCGCTCCTTCCATTCCCGGACCCTGCTCAGCAACGCTAGCTTATATAGACCCAGGATCCACTGGATAAGCTCCCGGAACCTTCCAGGCATCTCATGGGGAAAATAGGTTCCCAGCGGCACGTCTACCAGGGGTTTGTCCCGCCTCCGACCTCCCGGCCGGCTCAAAGCATGGAGTGGTTCCTGTTTAGGCCGCAATCCCCGGCCCCAATTAGCCAGACGGCTGCAACGCTCGCCGTGGAACGAACGGCAGACACAGCAACCACCACACCGGACCTCTCTGCTCACAATCCCCTAACCCGAGAGACACCCCTCTCGGCACAACAGCAGAGGGGGGGGACCTCACACAGCAACTTCAGAGATACAGCAGAGCATGCTGCAGACCACCTTGCTGATCATCCTGCAATATTCACAGGTACTCCTATCTCTACTCCCCCACCCAAGGGAAAGATTCGGACAGTTCAGTTACAGTTGCAGTGCTGGACTTAAAGTTACAGGCCCTGCTACAAGATCTGATCCGCAACTTTACAGTAGCAGTAGGAAAACTGGCTCAGGAGCTCTGAGGGGAAATCGATCAACTTGGCAATCGTACGGACACTTTAGAATCCAAGTTTGATGAACTGGTGAAATATGTGCACGTATTTGAAGAAGATAATGCGACACTCAAACAAAATGTTTTCCAGGTCCAATTACAGCAGGAAGACCTGGAGAACAGAGAGAGACGCCAAAATGTGAGGATCCGTGGAATCCCGGAAACAGTTCCTGACAAAGAAATACATCCCTATCTTCTAGGACTGTTTGTTACTATAGCTCCACATATTCCAGACATCGATTGGAGGCTAGATAGGGCTCACCGGTCCTAGCTCCGAAACCACCCCTGGTACCAACCCGAGAGACGTAATAGCTCGCTTCCACTATTATGAAAGCAAAGAAGCTCTCACAATGGCCACGCGAAATAAAAATCGCATTGAGTATAAAGGTGCTAAACTTCAAATTTTTAGCGACCTATCCCCCATCACTCTAGCCAAAAGGCGTGACTTACGGCAGGTAACCATGCACCTGCAACAACATCAAGTTGCCTACAGATGGGGCTTTCCTTTTTGCCTCTCGGCCTCGAGAGACGGCACTCAATACTCGATGCGAGCCTCACACGAATGTGAAGCCTTTGTCCGCAACTTAGGACTGCCGCCTATTCCTGAAGAAGATCTTCCTCCACCACCTCTAAACCTGATTCCCGCTCCTCTTCAACCGCTTGCAGCGATCTGGACCCCGGTTCCTCGGAGACGTCAAAGAAACCTTTCCACTCCTCAACGTCCTGCTTCAGCTAGAATGCCTACCTGAACATTTATCACTTATTAAGGAGAAGCTCCTCAATGCTTTTTCCTACCATCTTCCTCGGTACTACGGGGGTTTTTGAGGGCAGTTCCTTGGTGACCGCAGAGAGAGACCTCCCTAATTCTGTTATTGCTGGCCTAGTTTAATGGCAACCGTTCCAGTTAGTGGACTCCAGCCCCCCGGTTGGTATGGTCCCCTCTCTCTTTCTATTTTTTCTCCCCCAGAATCCAAAGTTTAAAGTTTGCATATATAATTTTCTTTTCTTTTTGGAGGGAGCGGGTACCGCTCCGTCCATGTTGCTGACTGGCATGCTCCTCTACAGGCCTATGGCTGGCAGCCAAGGCCCCCTGAAGATTTTTTCATCTTCAGGCTTTCAAAATGTTTTTTCTTTATTACTTTTTGGATTTTTTGTAGTTCATATTTTTTCTTTTTCATTTTTCCTTTTCAATCCTAGGCCCTTTTTTGGCCTGAATATATATGCCTAACATTTTCTCTTTTTTTTGTTAATGTATATATGCTCACTGTCTACATGTCAATTGAGAAATGTGTAAAGGTACTACCGATTAACCTACCCTAGTTAAAAATGCTGCTGTTTGTTATTAAGATTTCACTTGCTGTACAATACGTGTCCTCCTCATGGCTCTGAAGGTCTTCTCGTGTAACGTGAAGGGTTTGAACTCTATCCACAAACGCTGGCTAGCCTTGAAGGAATTCAGAGCCTCTGGAGCCGATGTGGTCATGGTTCAGGAGACACACTTTCGACCGGGAGGCTCCTTTAAGTTCGCTTCTAAATTGTTTCCTAACACGTTTGTAGCCTCCGACCCATCTGGGAAGGCAGGTGTAGCAATCTTGTTCAAACATTCATGTAATATAAGAGTTATTGACTCAAAATTGGACCCCCGGGGGCGTTTTGTCATCCTGAACTGTGTCCATTTAAAGACGAAACTCACGTTAGTCAACATCTATGCACCCAACTCGGGACAGATAGGATTCCTCAGTACGGTTCTTGAGGAAGTACAAAACTCCTCTCATCCATTTACAATTGTGGGAGGAGATTTCAACATGTGTATGTCCTCCAACAAAGATAGACTTAATCTCTTTTAAAATACCCCCCCAGCCCAAGCTTATAGGTTATCTACTTCCTTCCGCAAATTAATTCGCACCCGTAACCAGTTTGACTCTTGGAGAGTGAAACACCCCACTGGTAAACAATTTACTTTTTATTCCCCCCCCACACAAAGGATATTCTCGTCTTGATTACTTCCTACTTTCCGCACCCCTGCTACCCCAATTAGTTGCCTCTGAAATTGGTCCAATTACGTGGTCCGACCACGCACCCATAACTTTAGATCTATCCCTACACTCCGCATATCCCAAGTCATGTCATTGGAGACTTAATGAGTCTCTCCTGAAAAATGAGGTTATTAAACAGCAACTCCAAACAAAATTGACTGAATGCTTTCAGCTCAATGACGGCTCTGTCTCGGACACTTCCATATTGTGGGAGGCCCACAAGGCTTTTTTTAGGGGTGAGTGCATATCTGCTGGGTCGCACAGGAAGCGTGACTCGCTTCAACAAAAATCTGAACTTTTGACTCAACTACGCTCAGCCGAGGTGCACTTGCTTCAAGCCCCCACTACTTCCCGTTTACGGGAGGTGATATCTATCCGTAATAAAATTAAGTCTTTAGATATGAATAAAATCTCCAAAGCCATTTTATGGTCAAGACAGAAGTTCTATGAATATGCTGACAAGCCTCACAGAATGTTAGTGAACAGGCTGAAACCACGCCCAAGCCTTTCTATCCCTGATCACCTAACACAAATGGATGGAACTCCCACCTATTGCCCTCAATCCATGTCCAGAGTTTTTGGAGAATTTTATAACAAATTATATAACTGTTTGAGCTCTGATCCACTCACCCAGTTCACTCAAGGAAAATTTGATTCATTTATATCGTCCTTGAAGCTTCCACAATTGTCCCTTGACCAGCGCTCCTCATTAAATGCTCCCATCACCGCTGAAGAATTGACTGAAGTGATTAAACTACTTCCCCTACATAAATCCCCAGGTCCAGATGGACTTCCCTACTCTTATTACAAAACCTTTCTTCCTATATTATCCCCACACATGTTAAACTTATATGCCTCTTTATTAAAGGTACCATACCTTATCCCCAATTTCTTCATGCCCATATTATAGTCATACCAAAACCAGATAAAGACCCATCTGCCCCTGACAATTATCGTCCTATCGCCCTATTAAACTCCGATTACAAAATCTTCACCAAAACTTTGGCAAATAGACTCTCAAAAATTTTACCGTCTCTGATAAATAGAGATCAGGTTGGATTTGTCCCCTTGAGACATGCGGGGGATAACACTAGACGCACCATAGATCTTGTCGACTTGCTTACCAGAACTAAAACCCCGGCAGTAATATTAAGTTTAGATGCACAGAAAGCATTTGATCGCCTTAGTTGGCCCTTCATGTTTGCGATCCTGTCCAAATATGGTTTTTCAGGTCCCTTTGTACAGGCTCTTAGATCTTTATACTCTCACCCTACCTCCCAAGTACAACTGTCATCTTATCTATCTTCCCCATTTCCCCTTAGCAATGGTACTAGACAGGGATGCCCTTTGTCACCTCTACTTTTTATACTCAGTTTGGAACCCTTAGCTGCGACAATCCGTGAATGTCCCTCCATTGTAGGAGTAGAATACAAACTATCCCTTTTTGCAGACGATATTCTTTTAACGCTTACTCAACCACATACGTCCCTACCTTCGCTACATAAAATTCTAAATTCTTTTAGTGAAATCTCTGGTTTTAAAATTAACACTACCAAAACGGAAGCTCTTCCCATAAATATCACTCCATCTAATCTGGTCACCCTTAAACAGAATTATAATTATCATTGGAGCTCTACATCCTTGAAATATTTAGGTGTCCGAATTACAGCATCATACTCCACTTTATATCAGGCGAACTTCCCCCCCCATTCCAAGAAATTAACCGCTTGCTGACCCATTGGACCTCTTTGCCCATCTCTCTCCTTGGACGTATAAATATTCTAAAAATGTCTATTCTTCCTAAATTATTGTACCTATTTGAGACACTTCCAGTGGCAATACCAATGTCTCAGTTGAAAAACCTTCAAAGAAGAAGCCTCCGTTTTATATGGAACAACGCTTCACATAGAGTGGCGGGCTCAGTGGTCATGGCACGTAAGCTTAAAGGAAGCCTAGGAGCTCCAGACTTCATCAAGTACTATTACGCCTCTCATCTAAGGGTCCTTACTTCATGGACCAATAGAACAGCCCCAAACAGATGGGCGGATATTGAAATGAGCATAACTTCCCCAGTACACCCATGTTATATGTTGTGGCCGTCCACTGATATATGCCCCAGCTGAGGGGTCTTTGCCTGGCCCCAATGCTCTTTACATTAACAATATGGAAGAAGTGCTCCACTAAATATTCACTTTCATCCCCATGCTCACCTCTCACCAATATCCTTTTTAACCCGGACATCCCGGATAGTTTGTCCTATGACCGTATGGTGCACTGGACTAGGGCCGGGATTTTTCAGCTGCGAAAGCTAGTCAACCCAGCCATGAGACATTTATTATCCTTTGAGGACCTTCAAAAACATCACCAATTACCCAAAACAATATTTTACTCATATCTACAAATCAGACACTTCTTTTCTATCAAAACTCCTACACTATCTTTAGATAAACCTACTGAATTTGAAATGCTTTGTGCTACAGGCCCCCACGAACCCCAATTGATATCCACCATCTATAGAATACTCCACGAAGCCATTCCCCTAAAAGTAGATACACATTATTATATGAGGAAATGGGCACAGATTCTCCAACATGACATATCTTTGCTAGATTGGGATAAGATTTGGGTCTCCACTTCCAAAAGCTCCCGATGCATTTCTCACAAAGAAACTGCCTATAAGGTACTTATGTTTTGGTATAAAACTCCGGAAAGACAACACGCGATCGATTCGTCCATATCCCAAATTTGCTGGACATGTAATAAGGTGGTTGGCTCCCACTTTCACATCTTTTGGGAATGTTCTTTAGTTTCCCAATTCTGGGAGCAGATCCAAATCCTACTAGAGAAACTGTTGGGAACCCTCGTTCCCCTAGACCCCATGCACTATCTACTAGGCCTCCCCTATCAAGGTCTTCACAAATCAAAGCAGAAACTGATGTCCTTTGTGTTATTAGCAGCTAAGAAAATTATCCCTAAACTTTGGCTATCCACTTCCCCTCCCACCCTTTCACATACTTTATCTACCTTAATGGACATTCGCAGAATGGAACATCTAACTGCCATTGTTGAAGATTCCATACAGAAATTTTCTCTTATATGGCAACCATGGGATGATTATGAATATAACATTAAGACAAATGATATTAGTTGAATTGTTAGATGTACATAGTAATCTACGTCTTCTATCTCCTCGGGTTACTATATATCTTATTCTTTTGACTGTGTAGGTTTTCTCTAATGATTTCTCAACTCTCTGTAAGACATGTAGTGTACTTACCGTAGAATTGCTTATTTAGTAATCAAAAGTTCTTCTTACTCGGTATTACCAATTTTAAAGCTGTACTGTAGGTCACCTTACAGTTTTTGATCTGTTTTTTCTTTCTCGTTTGTACTCTTTTATATACAACGTTTTAAGCTTGTGTACCCTTGATTGACAGTGTTGAAGCTTTTTTTTTTTTTTTTTCTTTTCATCCCGAATGTGACATCACTGTTATTATATTTGTCATGAATAAATGTTAAATAAACAATTTAAAAAAAAAAAAAAAAAGCGCAACAAACCCTTCTATAATTTTGATGGTGCACGTTTATTTTTTTATCAAGACATATTCAGGCGCACCCTCATGCAGCGCAGAGCTCTACGGCCCCTCCTGACGGCGATCCAGGAAGCTGGCTTACCATACCGCTGGGGTTTTCCTTTTTTCCTACAGGCGACTAAAGATGGAAGACAAGTCACACTATGTAACAAAGATGATCTCCCACATTTTCTGTCCTCTCTTGGCCTAGACCCAGTGGACTTCCCGAATTGGAGAAATCCATCTGACATTCCTGGGATCCATATCCCCCCACAATGGTCAACTGCTACATGTAGAAATCGCAGAAGGGACAGACAACATCAGAATCAAGACCCCCTCTCGGCCCTTCCACTGCCTGTGATTGAAGCGGTGGTCCCTCCGGACCCATACGGTGACCATGGACATTCCCTGTTGTTAAGTTACGAAGAGCCGGCAACTACCTTATGCTACACTGACCGGGGAGAGGATTTTTTTTTAGACTGAACTTTGAGTCTGGCCTTATTGGAATCCGGACCTTTCAGTGATGGCCTTATTTTTGTCTCCGAAATCCGGGTGATTGAAATTGCAGACCACACAAGAGACACGGCTAATAATTTTTTTTTTTTGATTTTTTTTTTTTTTTTTGCCTTGGTACTGGATGGGGAGATGTGAACTCCTGAATTTACTAAGGAAGCCTATCCCCCTTCCCAACTCCCAACACCCTTTAAGATGCGGTGATTGGAGATGAGGCCCCCTTTCTCCACCCTGTGCATAGGCTCACGTTCCCCCACGTAGGCCACCCTATATTGGGTACAGTCCCTATTTGGGACACTAGGTTGAGATCTGAGGCCCCCTTCCTTTTTTCGAGGGGGACCTCCCACCTACAGATGTATTGTTTACTGACTCTGCTAATGCTTTGTCGCAATGTTGTTATTACTTTAACAGTTAATTTTCTTTGTTCTTTTTTCCATCTGTTTTTCTCCCCCCCCTTCTACCCTCCCCTACCTCCTTTCCTAGGAGCAATCCGAGACTTCAGATACTGCGCCGAGCGAGTGGGACCATTCGACAACCTTCCTACCAACTATTCTGACATGTCTACTCTTAAGGTAATATCTTACAACATAAGAGGACTTTGCTCCCCTGGGAAAAGAAATAAACTCTGGTGGGAACTCAAGAAATTAAAAGCTCAAGTGGTCTTCCTACAGGAAACCCATTTCACCCATCATTCCTTGCATAGATTACCTACCCATTTATTCAACCAATGGTTCCACAGTACTTCCCCCACTTCTAAATCTAAAGGCAATACGATTGCAATTCACAGGACTTGCCCCTTCCAGCTTTCAGATAGTAAAATAGACCCACTAGGCCGTTACATATTTCTGAAAGGTGTCATAGCGGGATGAAAATATACATTCGCCTCGATCTATGCGCCCAATTCTAACCAAATCCTTAGCACTCCCTTCCAGTTCCCGTAGAGCTTGGACGTGGAGACTGAATGAAAATCTGTTGGATGATGCAGCGGCAGTTGCCAAAGTATCAGAGACCATCACAAATTATTTCAATGAAAATGTCGCGGATGATGTCAGCACGGGCATAGTGTGGGAGGGCCATAAGCAGTAGTCAGAGGGGAGTTAATATCCCAGGGTGCTAAACTTAAAAAGATGCTTCAGGCGGACTTCGATAGGGTGCTGGTCGCCCTACAGGATGCTGAACTCAAACATAAACAAAATGGGAGCCCTGAGGCATTGCGGAGGTTAACTGACTTAAGAGACTTGTTTCTACGTCTGCTCGATTGGCAGATTCGCAAGCAAGCCAGACACTTATCACATAAATATTATGAACATGGCAATAAGTGCAGTCATATGCTTGCTAGAGCTATTTGCAAGAAGCATGCACAGACTTACATACAAAAACTTTGCTCCCCTACTGGCGACGTCTCGATCCAGTCCTCCAAAATTGCCTCAGGGTTTCAAGATTACTACTCGCGCCTTTATAACTTACATCCTGATTGCCCTTTAGATACCCAACCATCCAGATCTGCTGCCATCCGAGATTATTTAGCTGCAGCTGGCGTCCGAGCTTTGAGTGTGGATCAATGTACTGACCTTGAACTTCCGATTTTCTCTGGGGAGATTGAACTGATAGTGAAATCCCTTCCCACAGGGAAGAGCCCTGGACCGGATGGCTATACGGGGTTATACTACAAAACCTTTCTACCCCTCCTTATACCCCACATGTGCACTTACTTTAATTCCATAGCAGAAGGGACTCCCATCCCCTCAGGGGCACTTTTGGCACACATTACAGTGTTTCCAGAAGAGGGTAAAGATCCGACGCTCCCCCAAAGCTACCGCCCTATATCCCTCCTCAACGTTGACGTTAAGATACTGGCAAAAATTTTGGCGAACAGGCTCGGGAATCTCCTGCCCAATATAGTTCATCCTGACCAAACTGGGTTTATTAAAGGGAGGGAAGCGAGAGACAATTCCATTAGGGCCATACAACTCATTCATTGGGCCCGTACCAGTCCTGATCCTAAACCTTACATTATCCTTTCCACAGATGCCGAAAAGGCTTTCGGCCGGGTTGACTGGTCATACCTCAAAGCGGTGTTGGAGGCTCTAGGGCTGAAAATGCGCATGCTGACCTCTATCTTGGCTCTTTACTCTGCTCCCTGTGCACAGGTCAAGGTGAACGGAATGCTCTCCTCTAGATTTCCGATTCGGAATGGCTCGAGACAGGGGTGCCCCCTATCCCCCCTTCTGTTCGCTCTAGTTCTTGAACCGTTGCTATGCACTGTTAGAGCGAATGCGGACATAAGGGGTTTGCGAGTAGGAAACACTGAACACAAATTATCCGCATACGCAGACGATGTGTTATTCCACCTCTCAGAACCCCTGATATCGTTGCCAGTCCTGATGAAAATATTCGGATCGCTTTCTAATTTCAAAATTAATTTTTCTAAATCTGAAATTTTACCTATCCACTTGACCCCTGCACTGACAAGCAACCTACAAGCCTCCTTTCCCTTCACCTGGGCCAAATCCTCCATTCGGTACCTAGGGATTCAATTGACAGACAGTTTTGATACCCTCTATGCCGCAAATTTTCCTCCCTTACTTAAAAAAGATCTTTCCCTCTGGACCAAGAATGCGTTCACATGGATGGGCCGCATCAACATAATAAAAATGAATATTCTGCCCCGCATACTTTTTTTTCTTCAAATGATACCAATTCCCTTACCTAACAACTTCTTTTCCCAGATTAATAGCACACTAACGGGATTTGTGTGGAATGCGCGGAACCCTAGAATAGCCATGGGGACACTGAAATGCTCAAAACTAGCGGGTGGCCTAGGGATCCCAGATATTTTGAAATACCATAAGGCAATTGTTCTTCAGAGGATCCTCAACTGGCGCTTCCACACCCAGTCCAAAATATGGGTCTCTCTTGAGAAATGGCTAGCTGTCAGGAATTTGGCCTTTGCTCCCTGGCTGCCACGTGAGTATCACGGGCTGTCAGACTCAACCTCCCCACTGACGAGACATGCTCTTTCCACTTGGGACAAACTGAATTCAATCTTAAATTTATCTCCACCCATGTCCCCGCTAGCCCCGTTAGGGGCATTTCTTTGGTTTTTGCCAGGTGAGCAAATGGCCTTTTTCGGCCCTTGGGTGGATGATGGTAACGCCAGCTGCGGGAAATTGATGAGCAATGGTAGGCTGATGAGCTTTGAATCCCTACAAAATAGACACAGGGGCTCCAAAATGAACTTCTGGCCGTATAGACAGCTCCATCACTTTTTCGAAGTCCATGGACAATCTATAAGAGACATCTCCACTCTCACTCCCTTCGAACAACTTTTTGTAGAGGAAGACCCGATCCCACACTTGATCTCAGAAATGTATCGCTTACTAGGCACCACCACCGACAATCTTAGACCAACCTATATACGGGCATGGGAGAGAGACCTACTGCTTGACTTCTCCACGTCCCAACTAACACACCTCTACCAGCTCACTCATTTGAGCTCTATGGAATCCAGAACCCAAGAAACAAATTACAAGCTTTTGTCACGCTGGTACAGAGTACCGGCTGATCTAGCTCGTATCTACCCCTCGGTGTCAGATCAATGCTGGAGGAGATGTGGACACAGAGGTACACTCCTTCATATTTGGTGGGAGTGTCCTTTAATAAAGCCTTATTGGACAGATATCAAATCTCTAATAAAATAAATTTTAGATCTAGATATTCCTCTGTCTCCAGCCTACTTCCTCCTGCATATCCCCCAGATACCGATTAGCAGATACAGAAAAAGCGTTCTACCACACCTTTTAAATGCGGCTAGACGCCTCCTCCCAATTTATTGGAAACAATCCAGGGTCCCTTCTAGGGAAGACTGGATCAAAAAAGTTAATGATATTAGGGAAGCTGAACATTGGATAGCATCCTGTAAAGGAAAGTTGGAACGTTTTGAAGTCATATGGGGACCATGGTGAGACTTTATGTTTGACCCGAATCTCATACCCTCGAGCCTAGATTTGGCCCTACTAGAATTAGCGGAACCATCCCCAAGATCCCGTTTGGATAAAGGCAATAAGGCCCATTGACAGACATTTTCCATATATACCTACTATAAAGATAACCTGTCTTTGGCGGAACTCGCTTGGCGCAGATCTACAAGACCTTCTCAGACTATGAGGTATGCTCCACACCACTCTCCCCCTCCCCCCTACCCTTTCCCCTCCCCCACATCCTTTCTTACCTGTTACCCCTTGACTCTAACCATTACCTCTCTTTCTCCCCCTCTCTATTTTTATTTTTATGACTACATACTGGCTACCTGATACCAGGCTGTTTTCATAGACGCTATATGTTGCACCACTCGGACACAGGGTGGCAGTGGGTAACAAAGAGGAGGGCAAACCCGTCACACCGGGGTGGACCCCTTTTTTTTCCACCTCTGGTTGGTTGGGGGTTTGGGGAATGTGCCCTTCCTGGGTATGGCCGGAAGGATGAGGTTGTTGGAGGCATATTGCTCCCCTCTGTTCGGACCGTTGGCAGTAGGGTGCTCGCCCGTTGGCTCTCCTGATCACTTAGCACCTCGAAAGGGGTTGTGGCTGGTTCTTGACCAGCATACCGCCCCACGATCATCCTGATTCAGGGTGTTTATTATAGAATATTGGTTGCGCTGCCACCTTAGGTCTGATATATTCATTTGCACTGACCTGTATTTGGACAAGTTTTATATGTGTTTTGTTTCACATTTCTAAAATGTATGTAGTTTTCTACGAAACTGTTGCTAAATAAAGATTTTACAAAAAAAAAAGTTAAGTGTTAAGAGATGTATGTCACCCTAACTATATTTGTGATAGTGTGTAACATTTACACTTTCATTCATGCCAGGAAGTATAACTCTTGCTATATTTCCGGCACTGCACCAGGATTGTTACGGCTCTCATACCCATCCACAGAATATAAAGCGTTCTGTGGTGGGCAAGAGGATAGAGTGGCGTATTAGATCCTGCTGCTGTCATAGCTGCTCTCACTCTATTTTCACTTAAAGTAGATTTTTTTCGGCATCTGTGTCCCACTGCAGATACTTCCCTTCACTTCCTGTCCCATAGCCAAACAGGAAATGAGAGGAAGTCTCTGCAAATTAAGGGGGACCCCCAAGTCACCAGAACTAGTGTTCCCATTGGAAGATTTCCCCTCTTTTCTGGGGACAACCCAAAATTTGGGATTTTCTTTTACTTTCACTTTCAATGATAATGGTAAACAGGACAAATAGAGAGGGTGAATCTCCCTAATGGGGGCACAGACAGCAATAAGAACTGACAAGTGTTCTAATCCCTCTCCACTCTATCCAAAACTAGAAAAAAGTTTTGCTTTTAGTTTAAGTGTAAATATTACATGAATCACAAACATACATTATGTCACATATTGGTGAGATTTACTAAAACTGGTAAACTCAAAATCTGTTGCAGCTGTGCATAGTAACCAATCAGCCTAGAGGTTTTATCGTCAAAGCTTAATTGAACAAGCTGAATTTAGAAGCTGATTGGTTACTATGCACGGCTGCACCAGATTCTCTGTGCACCAGTTTTAGTAAATCTCCCCCATTTCACATCTTTTAATACTTTTTCCCAGGAGTTTTTTTGTCTTATATTACAATTTATAAATAGTGCATCCTTTCACACATAACTATAACTATGGGAAAACATTAATACTGTTTAAAGCAGTGAATCTGGCATTCCCAAAACAATCATAGCAGGCAAATCTTCCAAGTGCATGTGTTTCAATTGATACGGATTGATTCACCGCTTGAGAATGTTTGTGATAGTGCAGCTGCGCTTCCCGCCACCGCTACACCTGTCAAACAGTGCTGCTTCAGGGAGGTTTATACCAGGTGGGTGGAGCCTGATGGGGAGTTACAAACACTCCCCTTGTGATTGACAGCAAGTAGTAGGCCGATCATTCAGTCTTCACCCACTGCAGCGTCACTAGTTACTAGAAGGCTGTTAGCCTTCTTATTTAGCAACCAGTGACAGGGAGAGGGTAGCAGTGGCAAAAACATCTCTCTGCTGCATTGCCTACAGGTACAGGTGCTCTGTCTGTCTTTGTAAGTCAAGTTAGAGTATGTCTTTTTTACCACCAGTTTAATTATCTATGAACTAGAGGTAATTATTTTTTAATTTTGTGCAATAATAATTATATAATATAATATTATTAACTACCTGAATCTGCCAAACATGTTCATAGAATTACTAAAACTGACAGGATGGATTTTTTTAGCCTGGCGCACGCCATTTTTAAGGGCCATAGCGCCAGAAAAGTGTCGGTAGTGCTTTATTGAATTCCCCCATATGTGTCTTGGGGTTTTTTCAGAAGGCACAGTGTAGGACCAATGATTCTCTGTAACCTGTTAGTTTCAGTTTTGCTATCAGAACAGCTCAGAGGTCATATGATTTCTACACCTCCTTATTAGTTTGTCATGATGTACCTATGTTTGCATCAGGGGCAGATACCATTACTGCACAGACCAAGTAATGCCCCAAGTTCTCCCTCCCTATTTGTTTTTGGCTGCATTTTTATAAGAAAAAAAAAAAAACCCATAAAAGAGCTGGAGAGAGGGGGGATTAGGGAGAGATCGAACTGCTGTATTACATGCTGCTTTCTGGCAAAGAATACTATTAGTTCCTACAGAGAGCTTGCTATGACAGAATGATTACATCACTTTCCTGGACTAAGCAGGATGGATAATTAGAAATATGGATACTGAAAAAGGTAACATAGATGTGCAAGTATGCATGCATGCATACACAATTTATAACTTTTTGGAGTGTTTGCATTAAAAAAAAATGCTTTTATTTTCCTTTAAGGTCATAGTTTTCTTTTTATTACTACAGCCAATAGCAAATTTGTTTATAGCACAACCAGATCATTAAGGTCCACTTTAGTAGCAACAGTAGCTTGATAAGGAATACTAAGTCAAACTTCCAGTTCAATTACACAATGAAGCGGCAGCACACAGATGAGGTCATCTCTCTGATCTTTCCTCATGTCAGCATGTTAGCAGTCAGCACATGTGCAGGCAAAAGAGCCTGACTGGCTCCTAGTCTTGGCCCTCCTCTACTGTACTATGTTGTTGATCAGAGTATTAGAGGATGTTGATGTCAAAACAAATTTGAGAACTCTTATATCTAAAAATTAATTTACAATTTAAAAGCCAAATTGAAGTCTCACAACGTTTTGTCGCTTTTTTCCCTTGTGCCCCCCCCTATAATATTATTTCTGGCTAAAATCAAGGCTAAAGAGGAAATGTCTAAATACAAGAAATATGTACATTCCTATTTGAACCTAGATGTTCATTGTATCACTGCTTTTAGAATGTAATATCTGGCTTTGCAAAGGCAGCTGGTGTCAGCAAAAATGCTGTCACCTGTCCTTACACTCGGTGATCTGTGCTGGCAGAGTTGAGTAACAGCCACACCCCTTAGCACAAGTGTCCCTACAAAGAGTTGTATTGCAAAGAGAGGGAGGAGATGCCTCTGATCAGGTCTTTGTGAATTACTGAGAGTACCGGGTCCAACTCTGGTGCCTACTGAACTGTACAGCCATACTTAGAGACACCATGGGGTTTATTTACTAAAGCTAGAGAGTGCAAAATTAGTCACACTTCTGCAGAGAAACCAATCAGCTTCCATCCTCAGCTTTTTCAGTTAAGCTTTTGCAATAAAACCTGGAAGCTGATTGTTTTCTATGCGGAAGTGTGACTAATTTTGCACTTTCTAGCTTTAGTAAATAAACCCCCATACAACTGCTGTATCAGAAAGGAGAGGGGAAGGCTATACAAAGAGAGGTTTAGTATAACTATCTGGTAGTGGTTGCATATCTATTTTAGCTTTATTGAATACATACCTACATTAATCAGTGTTTTTTTGTTTCTCTCACTGGAGTTTTGCTTTAATTAACACCACTGATCTGTTGAAGATTTCACAGCCTATAAAGCCATATTTCACATTTTTTTCAACAGAAATTAAGGACATTTTAAACTGGTTTTACTGAAACGATGATTTGTTGAGTGATTTCCTAGTGAACTGCAAATCCAGCAGGAGTTTTTCCATTCCAGAGTGTCAATACACTCAGCAATTAAACGGTTCAGTGCAATGGCAAGTTTTTACAAGACACATTTTTTTTAATGCAAAGAAAACAGAATAGTTTCTTTTAAATACTTTGGTTTATTAAATAAACTGTGGGAAAGTATTCACTAGGGATATTATTTGTTGCAATTCATTTATTAAAAGACCAAGTTTACAACACGACTAGCTAATAGCAACATATCATAATAAAAACATACCATTTTTAATTTTTCAGATAGGGAAAGGGTAGATAGAAGACTTCTTCTACACAACTTAGTTCTAAAAGTTAATATTTGATCTTTATGGAATATAATACAGTGTTTGTGGCTTCTGAAATGACAGCTGTGATACACAGAGCTCATACAATTTTTCATTTATATTGCAATATTTCTCTAGACCTTGATGATTTCTTAAAAAAAAATATATGGTTTTTGTAAAAACTGTATTTTTAAAGTTAGTTAACTGATTTTTTTATACAGTTATTTTTCACATAAGCATGTTACACAGTCAGGGTGCTTCCATAATCAGTAAGAAAACTCAGTACTGGCTCTGTGCTTCTGCAGACTGATCATCCAAGTGCACTGTCACTACAGAGGAATAGGGGCAATATGTTCTTCTTCTGAGTAATTCAGCTGACTTCAGCTGTGCACGTTTAGCTTTTCAAGTCTGTATCCTTTATAAACAGTTTTTCATCTTTACCTATCTACTAAGAGATTAAAAATGACTTAAAAAAAAAAGAATATATATATATATATATATATATATATATATATATATATATATATATATATATATATATATATATATCTATCTATATATATATATATATCTATCTATATATATATATATATCTATATATATATATATATATAGATATATATAGATATATATCTACATATAGATATATATCTATATATATAGATATATATCTATATCTATATATAGATAGATATATATACAGTATTTCACAAGGGTGAGACCCCTCACATTTTTGTAAATATTTTATTATATCTTTTCATATGACAACACTGAAGAAATGACACTTTGCTACAATGTAAAGTAGTGAGTGTACAGCTTGTATAACAGTGTAAATTTGCTGTCCCCTCAAAATAACTCAACACAGCCATTAATGTCTAAACCGCTGGTAACAAAAGTGAGTACACCCCTAAATGAAAATGTCCAAATTGGGCCCAATTAGCCTTTTCCCTCCCCGGTGTCATGTGACTCGGTATTACAAGGTCTCAGGTGTGAATGGGGAGCAGGTGTGTTAAATTTGGTGTTATCACTCTCACTCTCTCATACTGATCACTGGAAGTTCAACATGGCACCTCATGGCAAAGAACTCTCTGAGGATCTGAAAAAAGAATTGTTGCTCTACATAAAGATGGCCTAGGCTATAAGAAGATTGCCAAGACCCTGAAACTGAGCTGCTGCATGGTGGCCAAGACCATACAGCGGTTTAACAGGACAGGTTCCACTCAGAACAGGCCTCGCCATGGTCAACCAAGGGAGTTGAGTGCACGTGCTCAGCGTCATATTCAGAGGTTGTCTTTGAGAAATAGACATATTAGTGCTGCCAGCATTTCTGCAGAGGTTGGGGGGTCAGCTTGTCAGTGCTCAGACAATACGCCGCACACTGCATCAAATTGGTCTGCATGGCTGTCATCCCAGAAGGAGGCCTCTTCTAAAGTTGATGCATAAGAAAGCCCGCAAAGAGTTTGCTAAAGACTAGCAGACTAAGGACATGGATTACTGAAACCATGTCCTGTGGTCTGATGAGACCAAGATAAACTTATTTGGTTCAGATGGTGTTAAGCGTGTGTGGTGGTAACCAGGTGAGGAGTACAAAGACAAGTGTGTCTTGCCTACAGTCAAGCATGGTGGTGGGAGTGTCACAGTCTGGGGCTGCATGAGTGCTGCTGGCACTGGGGAGCTACAGTTCATTGAGGGAACCATAAATGCCAACATGTACTGTGACATACTGAAGCAGAGCATGATCCCCTCCCTTCAAAGACTGGGCCGCAGGGCAGTATTCCAACATGATAACAACCCCAAACACACCTCCAAGATGACCACTGCCTTGCTAAAGAAGCTGAGGGTAAAGGTGATGGACTGGCCAAGCAAAATGGAAGGTGGAGGAGCGCAAGATCTCTAACATCCACCAGCTCTGTGATGTCACCATTGAGAAGTGGAAGATGACTCCAGGGGCAACCTATGAAGCTCTGGTGAACTCCATGCCCAAGAGGGTTGAGGCAGTACTGAAAAATAATGGTAACCACACAAAATATTGACACTTTGGGCCCAATTTGGACATTTTCACTTAGGGGTTTACTCACTTTTGTTGCCAGCGGTTTAGACATTAATGGCTGTGTGTTGAGTTATTTTGAGGGGACAGCAAATTTACACTGTTATACAAGCTATACACTCACTACTTTACATTGTAGCAAAGTGTAACTTCTTCAGTGTTGTCACACTTTTTTTTATTGCCTTCTATATGTGTGGGCGGATCGGACCGATCACCTGATGGATTAATGGAAATCGTATGTTGATCAATTGACTGATATCCTCCACTTTGAGGTGAGCAGCCATTGTACTCATTGGTGGATTGATCACTTACTTGTATTTATATTGGACTGCATGAACTAATACAACATCACTGGATTTGGATCTCTCTACACTGTCACTTTATATTGTTTTTTTTTTACACTATTTTTTGCACTGAACTTTATTATTAATATTCAACATTTTTGCACTTCGAATAGACTTTGTTTCACTGGCTTGAATACATTTGTTTTATATAGTTTATGTTGACCACTTTTATTTGTTTTATTCTATTTGAATTATTTTCACGTGTGATATTTGTTTCCCATTCAATACTTTACATGTTTATATTATTATGTGACAATGTAGATACTTGCCAGCACACCAAGGATCAGCACAAAGTGACGTCCAAATGGTTTAATTTATTGCATGATCACAACACAAGAAGGTGCAACGTTTCAGAGTCATGCAGGACCCCTTCGTCAGGCATGTGATCATCACATGCCTGCCGAAAACCTAGACTAAGAGTGTGTTTGCCTCAGGTCGCCGGTGAAAAATATACTGCTACATCTGGGACTGAGGGGCACCAGAGAAGATACACCCCCAGATGCTGCAGATCACCATGGATGCACAAAGAGTGGGCTCAAATTGCTGCAGTCGTAGACTGGGTTGAGTTGCAGACATGAGAGGGAGAGAGGTCCTCTCTTGTCATCACAATAATTAGTGAGAGGCCACTAGCACGCCCACTACATACTATTAAAGAAAAAACATCACCTGTGTAAGCCACAGTAAGGGTGGTTTTCACCTGTTTATGGCAGAATGTTGTTGAGCGCTCCAGCATCAGTTTGGGCCCCAACATAGAATAGCAGACCACTACTTTGGCATCCCTCCTTTTAGACAGGGCTACCTGTACAGTATAGGGTTCTGGGGCTGCTCTCTATTCCACTTGTTGTCACCAACTGTCTTTGTTGCTATTCTTTCTCTTAAACTGCTGCAAATATGTCTATTTGCAATAATTATCCCCCCCTCAGGCCCGGTGTGTCAGCATGTGTGGTGCTAAATACAGAGTGATAGGCACAAGAAACGGGGACCCAAGAAACAGTGGCTTCAGAGGTAAGCACTTCATACAGTGACAGCAAAAGCAAAAATATTCAAGTGCAATGCTATATTTCTTACTTGTGCAATATAGTATGTAGAAATAAAGTGCAAAGTGAAACAAAGATGCACCCAGATTCATGCAAATACACATATAAAAGAACAATTTCAATAAAAATTGTGTGTTCTGAAGGCACGCACAAGTAGGGGATTAGGAGGCTATAGTGCTACATTTCAAAAAAGTACATTTGCTTTTGCTCTTATAAGTGCAAATGTTCTTGGCTAACAATCAATGTTTGGGGGATGTAAAAAATGATCAGCCCTGGATGCCAGATAGTCTAGATACGCTGCTGGTTCATACCAGTCCTCTCCCCAACATTTCTCCTATCTGTGAGTCTACTTACATGTTACCTTTGGGAAATATAGGAGATGTAATACTGGATTAATAGATGAAAATAATATAAAGTAACTAAGGCTGGCCATACTTATACAATTTTCTTATTCAATTTCCTTTAGATTTACCTTCAACTGTGTAGTGCGAGGGCCTGCCTGATTGTATACAAATTGAAAGTGTTTAGGTTTAACCTCATTGTCATGGTCTCTGCCCCCCCCCTTCTTGTTTCCTGCACCCCCAGAGCTCTGCCCCTCATCCCCAGCATGGGATTCCCCACTGGCCACTCACCCCATTGCCTTCCCCAGCACCCACACGCAGAACTCAGTGCTGGGCGCCAGGGAGGTGCCCCCTGCTGTGTCAGCATCCTCTTCTTCATGGCTAAGCACCAGGAACTCTGCCTCCCCACCGTGCCTGCATGTGAGTTCACCACATACAGGGCATCTGCCTGTCGCTGCGTGCATCCCCCGTCCCCACGGGCACTGCTTAGTCCCGCTTCTTCCACACTCCATGCCCGCTGGGGAGACAAAGGCCGCGCTCCCTTTGCAGGCCCGGAGTGAAGGGACGGGGCTTGTTACCATGGCAACCCGGCGCCGACGGCAATCATGAGCTAATAAAGGTTAAATTAAACGATGTGTCAAATGTCACGCAGTTCAAAATAATGATGTTCTGTGGCATTGGCAAGTATTTCATAGGCTTATATTGCTTTTTATTGAATATGTTCATTGTAAAAAGCTTTTCGCTAGGAACAAAATAGGTACAATCTGCATTTTTTTCACAGTGTGGCAAAACGCACAGGACACTGTAGGTTTTGAGCAACAGTAGTGTGTTTCAGGGCACAAGTGTTGTGAAGGTGCATCGTGGTGGCATTAGCAATGAATGGCACTGCAGCATGTAACGTGCATTACGGTGCGTTGCTGTAATGCATGTGTTTACTGCCACAATGCAATTGGTGCGAATAGGCCCTTAAAATGTCTATCAATATTACAGTATCAAATATGCATCAGTATTTTTGGAATGGTATCACTGTGGATAACACCATAAAACATCTCTATTATTATTATTATTATTATTCAGGATTTATATAGCGCCAACAGTTTACGCAGCGCTTTACAATATAATCTCTATACTGTAAATCATTTTCAAAACAAGCAAAACAAAAAGTTGAAAAGTTAATTATCTACCACAAATAATGTTTTTTTTTTTTTTAACAGAAAAACAAATAATGTTTTTTAATGTGTTTAAATATGTATTTTTTCCTGCATGGGATTCTACATAAAAAGAGCACATCCTTGTAAGCAAAGTTTGCAGCATGTCTTTGCTTTTTACCAAGGATCGTGATCAAAGATTATTCCTTTCACCACTAAATGAGATCAAAAGCAAGAGACAAGAGTAGGAGAATAATTGAATTTGATGACATGTAATCGATATATATGTGGTGATTTTGTACAAGTTTATGAAGATGACAAGATTTTTCCCCTTGGGAGAAAGAAGGGGTGGTTAAAATTGAATGTTAAAGAACCTTAAACTGCATATGGAGACCATTTGAAGCTGAATGTACAAAACAAAAAATACCGGTTTGCATTAAAATCACCTGATCTGAGTGATCCAGTTATTTGTGTTCCTGCCAAGGGATACAGTAAACAGGACTCCATTAGTGCCCACTTGGGGTCATTCATTTCCATTACTGTCTAAATCCAGCCAGAACTTGTGAGAACCTTTGTCAAGTTTTCATTAATGTCTGTGTTCTCTTTGGGAAAATGCTCCTCACTTCCTGTCCTGGTGAAACTAGGACAAACAATGAGAGGGTGCAGGTGTCGCTACTATAGAATGACAATGAGAGAAATAAAAGCCCCTCCCAATTCTACTAAAAAATGTGATTTTTTTTTTTTTTTGCTGTCTCTGTCCTCATCAAAAACTGATATTAAATATAATTAGTTACTAATTTTCCCAGTGTCAAAACAAGATGGGGAGAAGCATCCTGCAATTAAAGCCTGACAAATGTTTCAGTCCTTCACTAAGCTTTCCAAAACTCAAACAGCCTAAGCTGGAGTTCCACTGTTAAAGCAGGGGGAAAGAGTTTTTGCTTCAAATAAATAATTATTTCATATCATAAACACAAAAAAATGTTATTTAGGTATGTAGTGACCTGAAATGACAGGACAATTGTCCAGGATGTCAATGATTTTAGGAAAACATTACAACCAAACGTTGATCAACTCGAAAGCCATATGCAATACCTTGGTACTTGTTTTGTGGCCCTCAGGACCCAGCAGCTAGTTCTTTCCCTGCCTAGATGTTTACTGAGACCTAGTAAGTACGTGACCATGAACAGTATGGTGATAAACATTTTTGGACTTGCCCTGCGGCTCTGCATTATATGATCAAAGATGTCAGGAAAGCCTGTGAACCAAATTTCCCAATTTTCTGAGAAGAGAATGTGGCACACTTTTTAGCACAAGTATGTAAGCAAAAGACACAACCCCTGGTACACCACCAGTTACATGGATCAATAGGAAGTAAGTGGACCAAGGTTTGCTTAGCAGTTTGT
The DNA here is from genome assembly GCA_037952925.1 of Lithobates clamitans. Lineage (NCBI taxonomy): Eukaryota > Metazoa > Chordata > Amphibia > Anura > Ranidae > Lithobates > Lithobates clamitans. The sequence continues at coordinate 6,716,593 of JBBGZY010000093.1, forward strand.
AAAAACTCAATTTGAAACAAAAACAAAGATTAGGAGAATATGAAAAAAAAAATAAAACACCCCAGCTTTCAACCATGGTGCCTAGGCAGGGGTTCTGTGAGAGGCCCTTTGGAGAGATCCTGGCAATACTAATGATCCATGTTATGAGAAGGCGCTTCTACACAGTATGTCTTTTTCCTAATCTGAGTTTTTTTTTTGCATGGGGTGATGGGGGTCTAACTACAAACTAAACTTTGCATTGTTGTGATGCAAGGTCTGTTTTAACATGCAGAAACTGGTCGAACTTACAAAAGGCATTTTTTATATGTCTATAAATCAGTATAAAAAGAGCGACACTGGAGGGGAAAAAGGGACAGAAGGTTTTGATTATAAAGTCCCTCAAATGAAGGATAGTTGAGAGCTATGTGTGAACATCTACGCTCACCTGGTGCTGGCTCCTGTGTAAATGAAAAGGCTAGAGAAAGTGCTCTCTGCAGCATCACGATATATACACTATGAGATTGGATATGTGACACTATCTGCACTGCCAGAACTGTTGCACATTTCCACAACTAGTGAAATGGTTGCTTTATATATTTTGCAAAGTCTTACTTTTGTATAATTTCCTTTTCTGCTTTTATATACTTTTTTCTCTGATATGTCACAATGAATTTGTTTATGAAGACTGAAGGGAGCATTGATGTGTAAAGAGGTTGTAATGACAGTGATCTGTAGGTGTCTCATGTAACCTGTTCCTGGACACTGACTGTCTCCTATGCACGTCAAAAGCTGGCCATACACTTAGATTTAAGAAAAAAATTCCTCCACCAGTTCCTTACAGCGTGGATAGGTGAATCTCCCACTTTCTAAAACTGGAGCCTGCAAAATCTGGTGCAGCTCTGCATAGAAACCAATCAGGTTACAGGTTAGAAACTGGTTGGCTACCATGCATAGCTGCATCAGATTCTGAATTCACCAGTTTTATTAAATCTCCCCCACTTTGTCTATTGCACTTCTACAGCTGCTGCATGCATCTGCTTGAGTGCAACTGCTGTTTAGCCTAACCCCTTGGCACCGGTGCCTCTTGGTCCTTTAAGGGGTTTCAGATGCTGGGAGGCAGGACGGGGTTCAAGATCATGTGACTGTCATGATTGGCTGTCACAGCGGTCACATGATCGGAAAGCTCAGTAGCGACAGTCTTTTGTAGCAGTACATATCCTAAATATAAACTGCAGCTCTTTGGTGATATCAGGGGCCACGCTTAAAGTGTTACTAAACCCACAACAGTAAAATTAGACTGTATATGCAGTAAAGCATGCTTGTTATACTCATACTCACTGTGGAACCCAAGGGGTTTATCCTTTGCATTGTGTAAAAAGGCTCTTTGATCGTGTCTCCTCTGATCCTCTCCTCCTTCCACTGTCCCCAATATATTTCCAGATAATACAGAGCCAGGAGACAGGCTGCACATGCTCAGTTTGGTGTGTATTGCTAGTTTTTTTTTCTTGGGAGGGTGCATGTGATCAGCACAGGGCCAATCAGCACTGTCCAGATAGAGGGTCAGTGTCAGAGAACTCACACAGCAAGCACCCGTCTCCGTGCAGCAGCTGCCAATCCTCGTTCTGCTAATGCCAATGTGCATGCACGGAACCATAGCCAGAGACAAATGAGATCCAGGGTGGGCATGCACAATGGCACCTCTATGCAAATGCGCGCTAACGCGCACCCGTGAGTGCCAAGGCGCTAATGTGCTAATGCGCATGCGCCAATGTGCTAAGGGAACTAATGTGCTAACGCAAATTGAGAAAAATATTGACTCGCGCATCTAAACAAATACAATATATGTGACTAAAAAATATATTATTAACAAAAGTGCAGGAAAACCATATGTGCATACAATAAACTCAAAGTAGGTACGAGGTTTAAAATGATCCAACCTCCCCTTAAGCAAGTATAATAGACCATATGAATATAGAGCATTGGTGCAGAAAATAAACGTGAAAAACTGCAATGTATATTAAAATTAAATAAAGGGTGCAATAAAAAGTCCACACACATAAACACCAAAGGGTGATGTTGCAATCCAAAATTTATCCAATTGTTGTGAATTCCTAGGTATGTGGGTCCACCACCATGAATAAAGAGCCTGGCCGCTTACCATGACCCCCCGTTACAGAGGGTCTAAATGGGCTTTGAAATCCTGCTATTCCAAACCATCAAGGAGTCAGGTGGGAACTGTACTAGGACATCAAAAACTGTAATGCAGATAGATGGATCCACAAGGAAAGGAGGCTCATCCCTCAGCGAAGTAATATCATCATAAAGGGAAAAACAAAAGGGCTCCGATAGCGTAAAACCAAATGATATTTATTAAAATATAGTAAAACTCATATGTAGTTAAGAAAAAACCTCTGAAGAAAGACAGTCTGCGGCACCGGCCGGATGTTCGCAGACAGCCCGTCCAGCTGGCGTTGCAACGACAGAGGGAGGTGACGCGATGACACCGCTCAGCCCTACGCTGCGTTTTGTTAACTACATGTGAGTTTTACTATATTTTAATAAATATCATTTGGTTTTACACTATTGGAGCCCTTTTGTTTTTCCCTTTATGATGATATTACTTCGCTGAGGGATGAGCCTCCTTTCCTTGTGGATCCATCTATCTGCATTACAGTTTTTGATGTCCTAGTACAGTTCCCACCTGACTCCTTGATGGTTTGGAATAGCAGGATTTCAAAGCCCATTTAGACCCTCTGTAACGGGGGGTCGTGGGGTTCTGGTAAGCGGCCAGGCTCTTTATTCATGGTGGTGGACCCACATACCTAGGATTTCACAACAATTGGATAAATTTTGGATTGCAACATCACCCTTTGGTGTTTATGTGTGTGGACTTTTTATTGCACCCTTTATTTAATTTTAATATACATTGCAGTTTTTAACGTTTATTTTCTGCACCAATGCTCTATATTCATATGGTCTATTATACTTGCTTAAGGGGAGGTTGGATCATTTTAAACCTCGTACCTACTTTGAGTTTATTGTATGCACATCTGGTTTTCCTGCACTTTTGTTAATAATATATTTTTTAGTCACATATATTGTATTTGTTTAGATGCACGAGTCAATATTTTTCTCAATTTACGTTTGTGTGTTTGTGTCCCATATAGGACTCTGCAGCACATATTATTGTCATTATTTTCTATGATGCGCAGTTTTTTTCCAATTTTTCCTAATGTGCTAACGCGCATGCGCCAGTGTGCTAAGGTATGCACGTACGCTGGCGCGAATCCTGGCACACAGCACCCTATATAAACAGAGAGTCTGCTTAGCATCAGTGCTGGATTGTCTTCAGCTTGTTCCTGTGTTCCTGTTGTTACTCTGCCTGATTGATCTTGTTCCTGAAAACTCGGCTATCTTCTGACCATTCTCTTGGATCTCCCCTGCCTGCTGAACCTGCCTCTACCTGCAATACTGACCTTGGCTTGAACTTATGATTACGGCTCTGCCTTCTGATTCTGTACCCCGCTGCCCGTCTGTTGCCAACCTCTGCCTGTTTCTGACTACGGTTTTGCCTTCTGACTTGGTACCCCGCTGCTAGCCTGTTGCCGACTCCTGCCTGTTCCTGATTCTGCAGTTGGTCCTGATCTGGCTCCCGCTGAACAAGTTTGGTGATCAGTCTCCACATCTCCTCAGCAGAGGTTCCTGTATCTCCAAGTTCCAGCCTCCTGCCTGCAGGCACCTGCACCCTTTCGTTGCTCTCGCACTCCCTGTACCCACCACCAGGGGTGCTTGGACCGGAACCGTGCAAGAGGCCACCCTCATCATTTCGGGCTCTGCTGTAAGGTACGCGACAGCACAATCCAGCCACATGGAGCCTGAAAGGGGGGCCTCACCCATGGAAGCACTGTGCCAACAGATCACAGCCCTTACCCAGGCAGTCCAGGGCCTACAAGATGGCTATCGTCAACTTGAACAAAGAGTAGAGTCGCTATCTCCAGGCACCTCAGCACATCTGACAGCCATGGCACCTCCACCCTCTGTTCCTGCAACATCAGCATCGGTCCCCACAGTAGTGTTGCCACCTCCAGAACCTCGGGTCCCCACTCCTGAGAGATTCTCGGGAGATCACAGCAAGTTCCGTGCCTTCAAGAATGCGTGCCAGTTATACTTCCTGCTACAACCACGCACCTTCTCTTTGGAAAGCACTAAAGTGGGGTTCATCGTCTCAATACTCCAGCGTAAATCCCAAACATGGGCTCACCACTTGATGGAACAAGCCAGCCCTCTTTTGAATTCCATGGACTCTTTCCTGGAGGAAATGGCTAAGTTGTATGATGACCCCAGCGTACCACAACGGTGGAAGCCAGCCTTCACGCCCTCCAGCAGGGTCGCAGGCCAGTAAAGGACTATGTAACTGACTTTAAGCGGTGGAGTTCTGATACACAATGGAATGATGCCGCTCTCCGCTACCAGTTCCGTCTGGGACTCTCTGAAGCACTTAAGGATGAGCTGGCTCGAGTTGGGGTCCCCAGTGCTTTGGAAGATTTGATCCAATTATCCATCCAGATCGATTGTCGCTTAAGGGAACGAAGATCTGAGAGGACCAGCCAATTTCGTCCAATGTGGATGCTGCCCAAAGTACCTAGCAGTCCACCTGTTCCTGCTTCCTCACTACCTACCGCCACTACTGAAGCCCCAGAGCCAATGCAGATAGGCCTGCTTCGCTCATCGTTGTCACCAGAGGAGAAGCAGCATCATCGTCAGAATAACCTCTGTCTGTATTGTGGGGGAGCTGGCCACTATGCAAGCATGTGCCCCAACAAGACCCGTAAGTGTGACTCCCCTCCTTACGATTTTTGTGTATTGACTTTGACCAGATTTGCTCACATTGCTGTTCCTGTCTCACTACAGCTTCCAGAAGGGGCATTCCGGGTCCAGGCTATAATTGACTCAGGCGCCTGCAGCTGCTTCATTGACCATGCCTTCGTCCAGCAGCACAACATTCCTCTGCAACCCAAACAACAGCGACTCTCCATACAGCTAGCTGATGGGTCAGGCATAAAATCAGGACCTATTACCCATGAAACTCAACCTTTGTCCACGGACATTTTGCCAGATCACCAAGAACTGTTATGCCTTGATGTCATCTCCTCCCCATTATTCCCGATCATTCTGGGAATGCCCTGGCTGCAAGCCCATAACCCCCAAATTAATTGGGTTACCGGCCAGGTGATTTTCCAGTCCTCCTATTGCCTCCAGAACTGTCTCAAGTCCTCCCACCATGTAGTTCCAGTCATCAGCTGCTTGAAATCCGTATCTGAAACCCGGAAACTTGTCCCATCTGTATACCATGACTTCCTGGACGTGTTCGACAAACAGAAGGCAGATACCCTTCCCCCTCACCGGGTTTATGATTGCCCAATTGAACTGTTGCCTGGGGCAGAAATCCCTTTTGGAAGGATCTTCCCTCTTTCAGAGCCTGAGCTCCTGGTCCTTAAAGAATACATCAACGAGAATCTTAGGAAAGGGCTCATCCGACACTCCTCTTCTCCAGCTGGCACAGGAATATTTTTCGTTGAGAAAAAAGATCATTCCCTCCGCCCATGCGTAGATAACAGGGAATTGAATAGAATAACAGTCAAAAATCGCTATCCTCTTTCTCTGATCCCAGAGCTTTTTCAGAGACTCCGTTCTGCAAAAATATTTACAAAACTAGACTTACGAGGTGCCTACAACTTAATCAGAATCCGTGAGGGGGATGAATGGAAGACGGCTGTTTGGACACATTTAGGTGACTTCGAATATCTTGTTATGCCATTCGGACTTTGTAACGCACCAGCCACTTTTCAGCATTTTGTTAATAACATCTTCAGGGACTTCCTAGACTTATTCATGATTGTTTATCTGGATGACATTCTGATATTTTCAATTTCTCTAGAGTTACACCGTAGCCATGTAAAGCCAGTTCTCCACAGACTGAGACAGAACGGATTGTACGCTAAAGCCGAGAAATGTGAATTTGAACATCAGACCATTCACTTTCTCGGCTTGGTAATATCAACTGGGGGTGTGGCAATGGACCCTCAGAAAGTCTTGGCTATAATGTCCTGGTCACCTCCAATCAACAAGAAAGGGGTACAACGTTTTATCGGGTTTTCCAATTTCTACAGAAAATTTATCAAAATTGTTTCGGGTATCATAGCACCTATTACACAACTCACAAAGAAACAAAACCGTTTCCAATGGACTGAGGCAGCTCAAGCTGCTTTCGACAAGCTAAAAGGACTATTTACCTCCGCTCCAGTATTAAAGCATCCTGATCCTGCTTTGCCGTACATCCTGGAGGTGGATGCTTCTGAGAGTGCTATAGGAGCCATCCTGTCCCAGCGTCAAGGACCTAAGTCTTTAATGCATCCCGTGGCTTTCTTCTCCAAAAAACTAGGGTTATCGGAGAGGAATTATGATGTGGGGGACCGAGAACTGTTGGCGATAAAATCAGCCCTGGAGGAGTAGAGGTACCTCTTGGAGAGAGCATCACATCCAATATTGATCTTCACGGATCATAAAAATTTAGAATATCTCAGAAATGCCAAACGCCTCAGACCCAGACAAGCGAGATGGGCTCTTTTTTTTTCACGCTTTAACTTCCATATCACTTACCGGCTAGGGTCCAAAAATTTCAAACCCAATGCGTTATCCCGCATGTTCACGTAGACCGAAGTTTCATCAGCTCCAGATACTATCCTGCAAGCTGGAAATTTTCTGTTAACCCAATCCAATTGTGTATCGCAGATCCGTCAGGCATCCCTGAGAACTTCCTTATCTCCAGGCAGGAACCTGCAAGAAAGAGATGGGCTTTACTGGCAGGGAAATAAAATATTTGTACCACAGGATCTGCGTACTACCATCCTACAGGCCTGCCATATCTATCCTTTGGCGGGTTATTTCGGGGGACACAAGACTATGGACTTAGTTCAAAGACATTTCTGGTGGCCCAATCTAGCAAAGGATTGCAGGGATTACGTTAGTTCTTGTTTAACCTGCCTCAAGAATAAAAACAGTAAAAACAAGGCTTGGGGGTTACTAAGACCGCTGCCCATTCCTGAAAGACCATGGGATAAGATCGCAATGGATTTCATTGTTGAGCTTCCTCCTTCTGAAAGATTTTCATCCATCTTTGTGGTGGTTGATCGTCTTTCTAAGATGGCACATTTTATCCCCATGAAGGGGACTCCATCAGCAACAGAGACGGCCAGGGTGTTCATCAAAGAAATTGTTAGGCTTCACGGAATTCCTGGTGACATTGTTTCTGATCGTGGGGTACAGTTCACGTCAAAGTTTTGGAAAGCATTATGTGAAGCCCTGGGTATCAAACTCAGTTTCTCCTCAGCCTACCACCCTGAGACCAACGGGCAGACTGAACGTACCAACCAAACGCTGGAGCAATATCTACGTTGTTTTTCCTCCTTCACCCAGGAAGATTTGGCCTCACTACTGCCCCTGGCAGAATTTGCATTCAATAATTCCACCCACTCTACCACAGACCAGTCACCCTTCTTCTCCAATTATGGGTTCCACCCCTCTTTTTTCCAACACTAGTGCCGGACTCTCCTTTGCCAGCGTTCCAGGATAGACTAAACTTCCTTGTTACCAACAATCAGGTGTTGAGAGAAACCATCTCCAAGGCATAGGAAATTAGTAAAAGATTCTTTGATAAAAGAAGAAGGGGGGAACTGGACCTGAAAACTGGTGACCATGTGTGGCTTTCAACAGCAAACCTAAAACTGGCATACTAATAAACAAAAACCGCGCTAAAATAATAAATAAAAAGTCTTAATATGGTCCGTGCAGTCCCATATAAATGTCCACATAAAATGAAGTAGGTGGAATTGTTAAATGCAAATAACATAAGATTTCATCCAATGTGGTAAATGAAAAACAGCAATGGAACTGGAAACACCAAAATACTGCGCTTACCAGATGTAAGCCAAATAAGAGCGGGTGGCTTAAACCCAGCCTGGGCCTTTAAAATGATGATCCAGCCGAGTCAAGATGATCACATCCGTCTCATATGTCCAGTCCGTCAGGATTTAGATCCAAAAAATATATAGCACAAACATAGCGTAATACTGATATTTGAAAGACTCAAAAAGTGAAAAAAAGTGCAACACTCAAAGAAATAAATCATGAGTATCATATATCATCCAAAGTTGTCACAGCAACCATGGATGGTGAATGAGTGTCATGCAATCATGCAAAAAATGTGAAATAAGTGAAATAGGTGCAACACCCAATCTCAAGTAGAAATCAGGCAGTAATGAGTTGTATTAAATCACCCAAAAACAATATGAGCGTGAAAAAAAGGGAAAAGCAAAACCGTTGACAGATAGCACATCGCATGCACGGGCTGCTTACCAGATGACAAATTCAAACAGGCAAAGTGTCACACAACTCAACGTGTAAAAAGATTAAGAACACACCAACGAATCCTAGGGGATATTCAGCTTACCAGACATCCTCACATGGTAGGCAAATGGGATATGCCACACACAGGCTCCTATCCGGGGCAGCGTGGATGCGTCCTGGCCAGTCAAGCCCAAGCTCAGCGGTACATACGAAGTAAAAATGCCCAATAGTGTAATACTGTATATCCGATTTATTCAAAATAGAAATTGCACTTACATAAAGGAAGTTTAGAAACAGCGAGAAGTTGGAGCCGGCCGGCACTCATACAATACTCCCGTCCTCACAGGGCAAACGTGGTGACGTCAGCACGTCCCTCCCAGACACGTTTCGTCACACGCTGACATTTTCAAACTGGCATGCCCTGCCAGGAAACTGGGACCCAGATACTTGGGACCCTTCCCAGTTAAGAGTAAGATTAATCCGGTAGCATTTAAACTCGAACTTCCTGACTCATTTAGGATCCATCCTGTGTTTCATGCTTCGCTACTGAAGCCTGACGTAGCGAATCCCTTTCTGGATCGTGAAGTGGGACCCCCAGAAGCTATAATAGTGGATGGAGAAGAAGAGTTTGAGATTGAAGCCATCTTGGATTGTAGGAAACGACAGGGGCAGAACCAATACCTGATCAAGTGGAAAGGTTTTGGCCCAGAGGAAAATTCCTGGGAACCTGAGACCAATCTCCATGCTCAGAGACTGATACAGGCCTTTTATCGTTCCCACCCAGAGAAGATGGCTCAAATGAGCATCCGGAGGCTGCCCCTAAGGAGGGGGCACTGTCAGAGAACTCACACAGCAAGCACCCGTCTCCGTGCAGCAGCTGACAATCCTCATTCTGCTAATGCCAATGTGCATGCACGGAACCAAAGCCAGAGACAAATGAGGATCCAAGGGGGCATGCACAATGGCACCTCTATGCGAACGCTCGCTAACGCGCACCCGCGAGTGCCAAAGCGCTAATGTGCTAATCGCTGGCGCGAATCCTGGCACACAGCACCCTATATAAACAGAGAGTCTGCTTAGCATCAGTGCTGGATTGTCTTCAGCTTGTTCCTGTGTTCCTGTTGTTACTCTGCCTGATTGACCTTGTTCCTGAAAACTCGGCTATCTTCTGACCATTCTCTTGGATTTCCCCTGCCTGCTGAACCTGCCTCTACCTGCAATACTGACCTTGGCTTGAACTTATGATTACAGCTCTGTCTCCTGATTCTGTACCCCGCTGCCCGTCTGTTGCCAACCTCTGCCTGTTTCTGACTACGGTTTTGCCTTCTGACTTGGTACCCCACTGCCAGCCTGTTGACGACTCCTGCCTGTTCCTGATTCTGCAGTTGGTGCTGCAGGGGTGCTTGGACCGGAAACGTGTAAGAGGCCACCCTCATCATTTCGGGCTCTGCTGTAAGGTACGTGACAGTCAGGGGTCCTGCATTCTAATAGGACAGTCAGTGCAAAATGAAAATTCCTCCTGCAAGCTTTAACCAGACACTCATAGAAAGTCACAAGACTGCTAAATACAGCTAGTAAGAAAGGGTATTTAGCAATTTATATTGAATAAAATAATTGCATTGCCATGTTCTGTGTCTTATGGGAGACCAGATGTAGTGAATGCAGGTTTAGCAACACTTTAAGTTCCCATTTTTCCAGTAAATCGACCGCCCTAATTTAGGCCTTTATATCTATTAAATAGACAAAAGGTTTTAGTGAATGTGCTGGCTTCAACAAGTTGAGTTAAAGTAGAATTATAGGCAAAACTTTTTTTTTTTCATTTTGGATTGAGCAAGCTAGGAATATAACCTGACATTTTTTTTTCATCATCGATGTCCCATTGCGGAGATTTCCCTTCACTTCCTGTCCCATAGCCAAACAGGTAGTGAAAGGAAATCCTGGGAAATTAAGGGAATTCCCCAAGGTCACTAGAACTAGTGGCCCATTGGAAGATTTCCCCTCCGTTACTTTTCTGGGGACAACCCAAAATGTGGGATTTCTTTTACTTTCACTGTCAATGATAATGGTAAACAGGACAAATAGAGAGGGTGAATCTCCTTAACAGGGACACAGACAGCAATAAAAACTGGCAGGAGTTCTAATCCCTCTCCACTCTATCCAAAACTGAAAAAAATGTTTTGCCTTTAGTTACACTTTAAGCATGATGACATGATAAACTTTAACATATGCATATTGATATCATATGGAAATATTTAATTATAAACTGCTATTAGGATTGACAAGGAGAGTAATTTTGAGCTTCATGTTCATGTTTTATCCCATACAAACCTATAATTATAGATCAACCAAACCAAGAAGCAGTAAAAAAAACATTTAGTATGCTTGTCTGTAAGTTAAAAAAGTAACATCTTTGTTATAACTATAACTTTCATTGCTTTTACTGCCCTGATTTCTCAGCTTTAGTATTGGAATTAGTAATGGTCAATTTAGAAGAATCACTTATCACTTTTTGATGCTTCTGAATAATGGTTCATGGATTATTCTAATCTGCTCATTTCAGGAACCCAGCCTATCTTGATACATTAAAGTGCCGCTAAAGCCCCCCCAAAAAATTTGTTATGTTGCAGCTTACAGATCCTTAGATGTGGTGGCTGCATTTGTTTTAATTTCTACCATAAATATAGCAAAAAAGCTGGTGCTTTGTGGCAATAAGACAGCTGCTGACACTAAAAAGTGAATATGCCCAAACCTGCACTAGGAAGTACAGCGCTTGAAAAAAATGATGGTACGCGTCAAAATGTACACACTAAATGAGCCGATATGTATAAATATAAAAAAAAAAGTAAATAAATATGAAAATCTCCAGTGATAACAGTTCATATGGTAGCAGACAGATGAAAATCCGCATTTTAGGACTGGAATAGGTACACTGGATGAATAGTATCACTTATCCCTCGTCCAGTCCCGCTATCAGTCTGGTGCTTCCACTGATGGAATAGTCCAGTTGCTGCCATCTCTGAAGGGTTATCTCCTTAAAGAGATTGTTCAGAAGGATTCACTAACCTTGGAGAATGTTATTAAGCCCAGTTTGCTTCCTATAATTTGTGCAGCATTTCTTTCTGGTGAGTGCATTTGGATTGGTGGTGGGACACACTGTGGATTTTTGTTAGAGAGTCCGGAAAAGACTGATACATCATTGAAGAGTGTTGTCACCAAATGAACTGTTATCACTGGAGATTTTCTTATTTATCGACTATTTTTATATCTTTCTACATATTGGTTTATTTAGTGTGTACATTTTAAAACTTCCCATAGTTTTTTCAAGCGCTCTACTTCCTAGTACAGTTTTCATTTTTAGTCTTTTTTTTTCTTTTACCTGATGATCTAACCAGTGAGCCTGCTATTTTTCAAGTACCTTTAACAGACCATGCAGTTCAACAAAACTGGGAGTAAATGGGATGAGACAAACCATTTAACACTGAGAGGTGTGCTTATAATGGTCACCTTTTATTTATTTATATAAAACCTTTATCCCAGAAGGAGAAGAAGAAAACAGTTATTGTAACTGCTTAAAAAGTGTTAGCTACAGTTCATCTTTAATTTGTTAGGTCAACCTGAATCTGCTAGTGCATCTAACACTACCCTATCCCCAGATTGAGAATGCTCCAAGGGAGGTTCTGTTGTTCCTTCAAAGAGTTGATGGGTGTTACTGGCCAGATCGCCCGGTGAAAATAAATTAAAAAAGGAAAATAAAAATAAAAACGAATACAGCCGCCACATTTTAGGATTGGTAAGCTACAATATATATATATATATATATATATATATATATATATATATATATATATATATATATATATATATATATATATATATACATATATATATATATATTAGCTAGGGGGTTTAATCCTGCTTTAATCATTGTATGGTTAGGCAAATCTTTCTGCATATATTTAGAAAAATCAAAAAATGCGCCCGTTCACCTGCTTTTATAGCCACTATTCTTTTACCTAATGAGAATGTTTTAAATAAAGTGATTTTTTTTCACTGAATGCTGCTCATGCCTTTCATTTGGTGGTGTTTGTGCCTACTGAGTATTTTACAGCTCCTTCAAATTCAAAAATTAGTTATTCACTCTAGGATGTTTTTTCTTCTATAAAGCTGTAAAGTATATAATGTGTAGAATTTAACACAGAGACAAACTGGAGAAAAGCCTGTAGATGGTTAAAAGGGAGACTAAAGCACTCGTAGCATGCATCTGCTCCCCTGACTTTTTAACCACCTAGTGTTAGTTTATGGCTTAGCTTAAGGATAAAAGAAGCAAGAAATGAAAGTTACAAAAAAAACTCTTTCCTTAGTACTAAGTACATTCAGATGTCCGTCTCATAGAGCACTTTGCACAGTTCACTATTTAGTCTCTTTCAGATCGGCTGGTTTAGTCCACCTCATGAAAAAAAAAAAGCATATGATCTGCAAAAATAAGTCTGTGTTTCCCTGCAAAAACCTTATTTCATGATAGAAAGTCGCCGTTAAACTCTGGATACCTTCCTACATGAACCTTTGCACTGACGCATAGCCAAACAGGATTTCTGGAGTCTGCCAATTTATTCGGGTCTTACTGTGTTCTGTGAAACACATATCAATTGGATGTATTTTGGAGATGCACAGAAAGCTATGTACGGGATTCTGCCAGACGTGTGAGCAGAACCAGAGGACGAGCCATAAAAGCAGAGTAAAACCCTTAATATTTTCATGCATATATTCACACAGGGAAATCGTTTGTGTTAGAAAGTGATAGTAATGAAAGTGGACAGCTTGACCTCATTTTGGAATTATTTTGTGAACCCTAAGAGAGGTCTTTAAAGAGTCGTTTCTATATCCCTAACTCACCTCAAAGGATGGGAAAGAGGATATATTTTAAATGTGGAGCAGTACAAGAATACCAATAGCCTAAAGTTTCATAAATTGGTATTATGCTGTGTAAATTCTCTTCCTTTCTTTTTTATTTAAGTCTGTTTACTGTCAAGGTACTTTAGCTTTCTTAGGTATCAACCCAATGAGTTCTATTTTATTTTGCCTTTCAAAAAAATATCTATAACCAAGTAACTCAGACACTGCCTGTACAGAGACAATATGTTAAAGCTGTAATTGCACACAAATACTTTCTTTTTGATATATTTCTTATAGCCACAAAAAACATAAATTGGATTTGTGAGAACCATGTCTATGCAAAACTGGATATTACCGGCTGGGACATTGTTACTGTACTTCCTGTACAGAGAGCGGAGCTGTGGGTGGGACCCATCAGGTCCACCCACTACGGGTTGTATGTAGAAAACTACCAGAGAGGGCAGATACAAGACCAGTCACCCTGCACAATTATACAGAATAGCAGTGATTGGTCTTTATTACAGGAAACTCCTACACAGAGGCAAAGAATGAGAGCTGTTTCATGCTAGATTACTGCACAGATCTGGAGAAAACATACAAAAGATGACCAGTAAAAGTGTCATTATAGGTACAGTGGAACCTCGGTTTCCGAGTAACGCGGTTAACGAGCGTTTTGCAAACTGAGCACTGTATTTCTAAAATTCCTAACTTGGTTTGTGAGTGCTGTCTTGCAAAAGGAGCAGGATTCAGGCCAAAAGCGGTGTGCAGTACCGCTTTTGGCCTGAGGTGGGGGGTGCTGGAGCCGAGCAGAGCCCAAAGTGGCTGTTCGGAAATGCACAGCTCGGCAGTTTGGCTGACCTCAGCAAACCTCGGAAAGGCTCGTGAACGGAGTCTTTCCGAGGTTTGTCAAGGTCCGCCGAAGTGTCCCTCGGGCCTTTTCGGCCGTTTCCGAGGCTCTTCGGTGCCCCCTGACTTCAATGGGAAAACTCGCTTTGATATATGAGTACATTGAATTAGGAGCATAGTCCTGGAATGGATTATGCTCGTAATCCGAGGTTCCACTGTATAGTGTAATTAGGCAATATAAACAACTCCGTGTTGAACACATTAAAATACAAATTCTGAATACCTTATATTCTTTTGCTCATACCGCGGTCTTGTGGCATCATTTCACTTGAGATCAGTGTGCGTAGCAAGCAGGAAACCCCTGACTCAATATGCAAGTGAAGGCGCAAAGAACTGGCGATAACAACAATAACAACAATAATAAGAACGAAGGGATAGGGGACAAACTGAAATGTTTCCAGTCTCACATTACATTAAATGGATAGATAATGTCCACATGTATATGTCCAAAGTGGAGAAATTGAATATCTCATTAACATATATAGGGTACGGTCTCACTGTCATGTGGACATGAGGAGTTCAAGGGTCCAGTTAATAATGATAGGTCCACGAGCAGGGCTGCCTTCATCAAGAAGTGAAACCACATTCCAATCCTAAGGAAAAGCAAAAGAGAGAGGCGCCTCTGGGTGCAGACTAAAAACAAGGTTTATTTCATAAAAAGGTAATGATCATCAAACTCACATGTTGAAGGTCGTCAGTAGGCATAAAATAGTAATCAATACTGAGGAGGACATCATCCATCAAAGGTTCAAGACAGTCAAAAACAACTCCTAGCAGGGGGCTCTGCCTGTGTGTGAGGAGAGGTACCGCTGAGATGTGAGGCCGGCCGCAGCGGTGACAAGTCACAGTACTAGGTGGAGAGCATGGAAGGCTGTAAACATCCGGCGAGGAGTGATGACGTCATGAGTCGAGCGACGCGTTGCCGGGCGTACGGGCTGTGATGACGTGACAGCCGCGCCCCTTCATCAGGCTAAAGATGGATGGGATAGGGCAGCTTAAGACAACCAGAAATTGTGGTGATTGGTGTGGGTGAGGAGGGGAAGGGGCGGGACCGGGACTACAGGAAGTAACCAGAGGAACGATCAAGAAGTGTCAGCAGTGAAGTGTAAAGTGTAAGTGTCAGCAGTTAAGTGTAAAAGCATGACAATGATGGGGAGGAAATGATGTAAAAGAAAGTTGAATTAGAATGGAGAAGATATATACTGAAAAATAAGATGAGAATGGTAATAAAAAAAAATAAAAAAAAAAATAAAAATAAATAAATAAAAATAAAAATAAAATAAAAGTAAAAAATAAAAAATAAATAAAAAATAAATAAAATGATAATTAAAAAAAGAATGAAAAATATTGAAAATTAAAATAGGTTAATTAATGATATATACATGAATATGAATATGATGAGTCTATGGGGGGAGGGGGGGGGGAAATAGGAGGGAAAAGCATATACGTGTATCTATACATATACGTATACATGAACATATGAAAAATAGAACTGGAAGGAAAGGGGGGAGGGGAACAAGAAAAAGCAAAAAATCCACATATACACATATATACGCATATATATACATATACATACACATGCACATGAATACATACAGGCACACATGACTATAATAAGGAAAATGTCTGATAAAACTGGAAGGACGGGTGAGGGAAAGGCGGAGAGAAAAGAGTGGGCATGTATCTCTCCATCACACACAAATCAGACCTTATGTAAAAAAACACACAGTTAATAGACAATTAATTAAAAAGAGGTAAAAATTCTAAATATCACTAAATTAGTGGTAATTGATACAAGTTCTTATTTAAAATTATTGTAGCATATGTGTGTGCACGTATGCGCACGCAAAAAAGCGCACGCACACGGCGCACGCAGATGCAGAATAAGATTCAAAATTATTCACACAGAACCTAGACAGCTAAAATCTTGTAAAAAAGCAGAAAACTAAAATGTGTGTATAAAAGATATTAAAGGATGGTAGAAATCTCTATACTTTCGTTAATTCCTCCTGGCGATAGGGCATCTAAGGTATATATCCAAAAAGTTTCCTGGGAGCAGAGCTTCTTGAATCTTTCAGCGGGAGATAGGGATCTGGGAATTTTTTCGATTACCCATACCCTGAGTCCCACTGTCGAACTCTGGTGGGCCGCCGCAAAGTGTCTAGGGACACTATGTGGATCGGTGCCACCTTCAATTAGCCTTCGGTGCTCACCGAACCTCTGTCTGAGAGCCCTGATGGTACGGCCTACATAGATCAATCCGCATGGGCAGCTCAGGCCATAGACTACAAAGTCTGATGAGCAGTTGAAAAAGTCTTTTAACATATAGGTTTTACCTTTTGTGACAAAAGACTTCTGACCATGATGGACGAAGTGGCAAGTTTTGCACAAGGCCTTGCGGCACTGATACATACCCACCAGGGGTATGAGTGTGGGTACAGCAGGAGAAGGTGCGGTGGATTTAAGTTTACTGGGGGCAATTTTGCTCTTTAAGTTAGGGGCCCTACGGTAAGTGACTTTGGGATGTGAAGGTAATACGGCTGAGAGGTGGGGATCCTGTTGTAAGATATCCCAATGTTTGGATAGAATTTTTTCCATGTGTTTAAATTTGTGGTGGAAGGTAGTGACAAATCTGCTAGAACAGTCCTTGGGAGATGTACTATCTCTAGGAGGTTTGCCGTGAAGATAGTGATTGTAGGCTTCATCAACCAAGGACTCAGGGTATTGTTTATCCAGAAACTTCCTTTTAAGATTAACACTAAGTGCAGTGTAATCAGACTCTTTTGTGCAGTTTTGTCGAAGACGACAAAACTGTCCCTTTGGGATGTTGGTGATCCACTTAGGAAAATGGCAACTGTTGTAGTGTAAGTACGAGTTGCCTGCGGTAGGCTTGGTATAGTTTTTGGAGGTGATGACTGAACCTTCGTGACCCAATTCTAGATCCAGAAAGGCTATGGTGGCACAGTCTGTGACAGATGTAAATGAAAGTCCATAAGGATTACTGTTGCAGTGTTTCACAAAAGGAGTAATGAGCTCGGAGTCACCATCCCAGATGATAATCACATCATCGATGTACCTGCCGAAGAACACTATGTTTGCTGCAAAAGGGTTATGATTGTGGATGTATTCGTTTTCCCAAAAACCCATAGCTAAATTGGCGTAAGACGGAGCAAAATTAGCTCCCATCGCCGTACCCTGTATTTGATGAAAAAAATCTCCATTAAAAGTAAAATAATTGTGCGTCAGGCAGAACTCTGTGGCTTCTATGATAAATCTGGCCTGACGCATATTCATTAAGGGATCCGTAGATAAAAATCGCTCCAATGCCATCAATCCGAATTGGTGTGGAATAGAAGTATACAGAGAGCATACATCGAGTGAAAGCCATACATAAGAGGACTCCCATCTGTAAGAAGACAGGAGCTCTAAGAGATGCCTTCCATCACGTATGTATGACCGTAAGGATAAGACTATGGGCTGTAAAAATTGGTCTATGTACAAACTGAAACCTGTGGTGACACTCTCCATCGCTGCTACAATAGGTCTGCCAGGAGGATCCACTAGGCTTTTATGAATCTTGGGTAGGTAATAAAAATAAGGGATTTGATAGAAAGATTTCCGCAGGAATGAACTTTCTGCTTTCGTAATGATTTCTTCTTTTAGAGCATTGTTTATAAGGGTGTCAGCCTCCAGTGCAAATTCTGCAGTGGGGTCTTTACTAAGCTTAGCATAAGTAGCTCTATCTGAGAGGAGTCGATATGCTTCCCTTAGGTAGTCAGACCTATTGAGCAGCACTATACCACCCCCCTTGTCAGCTGACTTGATTACCAAGTCCCCGGCAAGGGTAAGGTGGTTCAGCGCTGTAATTTCAGAAGGTGAGAGGTTATGAGTTTTGGATGTATAATTGCACATTTTTATTAGATCAGCATAGACAACTCTATAAAAGCTCTCAATGTATGGGCCTTTCGATTGAGTGGGAAAAAAGATGGACTTGGGTTTTAATGTGGACCGTATGATCGGCGGAGATGTAGCTAGATGTTGGGTGAGCATCAGTGATGTGAATTCATCACAGTCAAAACTACCCAAATCCTCAATATTGTGGTCAGGTACCTCTATACTGAGATCTGATGAAACAGTGGGGGATATTGTGGGGGTCTGAGTATTGGATACACCATCTGTATTCTGATCTTTGAGTGATTTTATTTGGAAATGTCTTGTCAAGGTTAATTTGCGTATGTAGCTATTTAGGTCCTTGAAGAGGACAAAAGGATTAGGTTTGTTTACCGGGGCAAAATTGAGTCCACGATTCAGAAGGGAAGTGTCAGCAGGGGACAGGGTGTGGGAAGATAAGTTGAAAATCTTTACCGTTTTGGGTGTTTCAGTGTGTTGGCCTGTTTTTCTAGTTCGTCCTCCTCTACAGCCTCTTCTGTGAGTTTTCTTTTTCTTGATATGGAGGCTGGAGGAGGACCGAACGCTAAAAAAGGGAAGGTGGAACTGTTCGCTGTAGGAACGTTAGAAGTGTTCGATGACGGGGTGTTCGAAGATCGGTTTTCTATCAGGGGCACTATAGGTTCTGTAGGCCTGAGGTTGGGAGTGGCTGGATAATTAATTAGTTTCGGACTGGTGGAGATGGTGGTAGGAATTTCAGCAACATTAGTGCGGATAGGAGGACCATCTTTAGGGGCACTACGGGGAGTGCTGGGTCTATTGTAGAATTGGTTGAGAGCATTGATCAATTCCAAATTCTTGTTCTTGTGTTTATGGGGAACCTGTTTATGTGATGTTTTGGACGGATGTTTGGAAATGTTAGGCAGTGTGGAGGCACGTGAAGTGCGAGAAGAGGAATGAATCAAGGGATTCTCAGGCTGTCTCATAGGAATGACAGCATCATATGGTTTGATATCCAACAAGGAAGGAATGGGGGGATTAGAAGGTGCCTGATCACACTCATTCTGTTCAGGTGAGTGTGAGGTGGTCATACTGGGTATAGGTTTGTGCTTTTTATTCCATGAAAAAACTTTGTTGGAGTTGTAGTCCTCCAAATCACGTTTAAATTTCCCCATCTTGACATCAATGAAAGCATCCTCATCTTTTTTGGTTTTTTCCTTCAGTATCTCAAGCCATGATAGTGGAATATGGACTTGGAAACTGGCAATGTCTTTGATGATAGCTTGAACTTGCTCAGTGAGGGTATTGAGCTTGTGGGCTCTATGGGAGATCAGTATTCCCATCCATTTGGTAGTGCAGAATTCTGCAATATTGGCCCATTCTTTCGTCTGATCTGTGCTAAAACCACTGGGGCAGCCCTGCTCGTGGACCTATCATTATTAACTGGACCCTTGAACTCCTCATGTCCACATGACAGTGAGACCGTACCCTATATATGTTAATGAGATATTCAATTTCTCCACTTTGGACATATACATGTGGACATTATCTATCCATTTAATGTAATGTGAGACTGGAAACATTTCAGTTTGTCCCCTATCCCTTCGTTCTTATTATTGTTGTTATTGTTGTTATCGCCAGTTCTTTGCGCCTTCACTTGCATATTGTAACTTTCTGAAACCTCCTGTGCTGCATACTGGTTATCACATAATTACAAACAAGTCCCATATTGCTTCCTCTCCAGTCGTTCTCTTTCCCTTTTTTTTTTTTTTTTTTTTTTTTTTTTTTTTCCCTCCCCCACCCCCCCTTCCACTCCCTCTCCACTTCTTCCCCTCCCCCCCCCCCTCCTTTTTTTTTTTTTTTTTTTTTTTTTTTTTTTTTTTCCATCTTCATTACACTATTTTTTCCTCTTTTCTTTTCTCTTTTTGATTTATTTATTTATATGGTGTCTGACCATATATCATCATGGATATTGTTTCTGCTATTACCAGCAATAGGTATGCGACCCTTGAACAAATGTACATCTTACTTTCCCCTATTACCTTTTCAGATACTGTAAAACTTTCAGGTAAAACACGCCACAGTTTGTGTGGCAAATTTAAACAACTAGAAAGAGTAATCCACACCACCAATTTCCAGTGGTGGGATAAATTCTTTTTACAGCAATATATTGATGTAAAAATCTCACCGAGGGGATTACGAGTAACAAAAGACTGCCCCAGTGGTTTTAGCACAGATCAGACGAAAGAATGGGCCAATATTGCAGAATTCTGCACTACCAAATGGATGGGAATACTGATCTCCCATAGAGCCCACAAGCTCAATACCCTCACTGAGCAAGTTCAAGCTATCATCAAAGACATTGCCAGTTTCCAAGTCCATATTCCACTATCATGGCTTGAGATACTGAAGGAAAAAACCAAAAAAGATGAGGATGCTTTCATTGATGTCAAGATGGGGAAATTTAAACGTGATTTGGAGGACTACAACTCCAACAAAGTTTTTTCATGGAATAAAAAGCACAAACCTATACCCAGTATGACCACCTCACACTCACCTGAACAGAATGAGTGTGATCAGGCACCTTCTAATCCCCCCATTCCTTCCTTGTTGGATATCAAACCATATGATGCTGTCATTCCTATGAGACAGCCTGAGAATCCCTTGATTCATTCCTCTTCTCGCACTTCACGTGCCTCCACACTGCCTAACATTTCCAAACATCCGTCCAAAACATCACATAAACAGGTTCCCCATAAACACAAGAACAAGAATTTGGAATTGATCAATGCTCTCAACCAATTCTACAATAGACCCAGCACTCCCCGTAGTGCCCCTAAAGATGGTCCTCCTATCCGCACTAATGTTGCTGAAATTCCTACCACCATCTCCACCAGTCCGAAACTAATTAATTATCCAGCCACTCCCAACCTCAGGCCTACAGAACCTATAGTGCCCCTGATAGAAAACCGATCTTCGAACACCCCGTCATCGAACACTTCTAACGTTCCTACAGCGAACAGTTCCACCTTCCCTTTTTTAGCGTTCGGTCCTCCTCCAGCCTCCATATCAAGAAAAAGAAAACTCACAGAAGAGGCTGTAGAGGAGGACGAACTAGAAAAACAGGCCAACACACTGAAACACCCAAAACGGTAAAGATTTTCAACTTATCTTCCCACACCCTGTCCCCTGCTGACACTTCCCTTCTGAATCGTGGACTCAATTTTGCCCCGGTAAACAAACCTAATCCTTTTGTCCTCTTCAAGGACCTAAATAGCTACATACGCAAATTAACCTTGACAAGACATTTCCAAATAAAATCACTCAAAGATCAGAATACAGATGGTGTATCCAATACTCAGACCCCCACAATATCCCCCACTGTTTCATCAGATCTCAGTATAGAGGTACCTGACCACAATATTGAGGATTTGGGTAGTTTTGACTGTGATGAATTCACATCACTGATGCTCACCCAACATCTAGCTACATCTCCGCCGATCATACGGTCCACATTAAAACCCAAGTCCATCTTTTTTCCCACTCAATCGAAAGGCCCATACATTGAGAGCTTTTATAGAGTTGTCTATGCTGATCTAATAAAAATGTGCAATTATACATCCAAAACTCATAACCTCTCACCTTCTGAAATTACAGCGCTGAACCACCTTACCCTTGCCGGGGACTTGGTAATCAAGTCAGCTGACAAGGGGGGTGGTATAGTGCTGCTCAATAGGTCTGACTACCTAAGGGAAGCATATCGACTCCTCTCAGATAGAGCTACTTATGCTAAGCTTAGTAAAGACCCCACTGCAGAATTTGCACTGGAGGCTGACACCCTTATAAACAATGCTCTAAAAGAAGAAATCATTACGAAAGCAGAAAGTTCATTCCTGCGGAAATCTTTCTATCAAATCCCTTATTTTTATTACCTACCCAAGATTCATAAAAGCCTAGTGGATCCTCCTGGCAGACCTATTGTAGCAGCGATGGAGAGTGTCACCACAGGTTTCAGTTTGTACATAGACCAATTTTTACAGCCCATAGTCTTATCCTTACGGTCATACATACGTGATGGAACGCATCTCTTAGAGCTCCTGTCTTCTTACAGATGGGAGTCCTCTTATGTATGGCTTTCACTCGATGTATGCTCTCTGTATACTTCTATTCCACACCAATTCGGATTGATGGCATTGGAGCGATTTTTATCTACGGATCCCTTAATGAATATGCGTCAGGCCAGATTTATCATAGAAGCCACAGAGTTCTGCCTGACGCACAATTATTTTACTTTTAATGGAGATTTTTTTCATCAAATACAGGGTACGGCGATGGGAGCTAATTTTGCTCCGTCTTACGCCAATTTAGCTATGGGTTTTTGGGAAAACGAATACATCCACAATCATAACCCTTTTGCAGCAAACATAGTGTTCTTCGGCAGGTACATCGATGATGTGATTATCATCTGGGATGGTGACTCCGAGCTCATTACTCCTTTTGTGAAACACTGCAACAGTAATCCTTATGGACTTTCATTTACATCTGTCACAGACTGTGCCACCATAGCCTTTCTGGATCTAGAATTGGGTCACGAAGGTTCAGTCATCACCTCCAAAAACTATACCAAGCCTACCGCAGGCAACTCGTACTTACACTACAACAGTTGCCATTTTCCTAAGTGGATCACCAACATCCCAAAGGGACAGTTTTGTCGTCTTCGACAAAACTGCACAAAAGAGTCTGATTACACTGCACTTAGTGTTAATCTTAAAAGGAAGTTTCTGGATAAACAATACCCTGAGTCCTTGGTTGATGAAGCCTACAATCACTATCTTCACGGCAAACCTCCTAGAGATAGTACATCTCCCAAGGACTGTTCTAGCAGATTTGTCACTACCTTCCACCACAAATTTAAACACATGGAAAAAATTCTATCCAAACATTGGGATATCTTACAACAGGATCCCCACCTCTCAGCCGTATTACCTTCACATCCCAAAGTCACTTACCGTAGGGCCCCTAACTTAAAGAGCAAAATTGCCCCCAGTAAACTTAAATCCACCGCACCTTCTCCTGCTGTACCCACACTCATACCCCTGGTGGGTATGTATCAGTGCCGCAAGGCCTTGTGCAAAACTTGCCACTTCGTCCATCATGGTCAGAAGTCTTTTGTCACAAAAGGTAAAACCTATATGTTAAAAGACTTTTTCAACTGCTCATCAGACTTTGTAGTCTATGGCCTGAGCTGCCCATGCGGATTGATCTATGTAGGCCGTACCATCAGGGCTCTCAGACAGAGGTTCGGTGAGCACCGAAGGCTAATTGAAGGTGGCACCGATCCACATAGTGTCCCTAGACACTTTGCGGCGGCCCACCAGAGTTCGACAGTGGGACTCAGGGTATGGGTAATCGAACAAATTCCCAGATCCCTATCTCCCGCTGAAAGATTCAAGAAGCTCTGCTCCCAGGAAACTTTTTGGATATATACCTTAGATGCCCTATCGCCAGGAGGAATTAACGAAAGTATAGAGATTTCTACCATCCTTTAATATCTTTTATACACACATTTTAGTTTTCTGCTTTTTTACAAGATTATTAGCTGTCTAGGTTCTGTGTGAATAATTTTGAATCTTATTCTGCATCTGCGTGCGCCGTGTGCGTGCGCTTTTTTGCGTGCGCATACGTGCACACACATATGCTACAATAATTTTAAATAAGAACTTGTATCAATTACCACTAATTTAGTGATAATTAGAATTTTTACCTCTTTTTAATTAATTGTCTATTAACTGTGTGTTTTTTTACATAAGGTCTGATTTGTGTGTGATGGAGAGATACATGCCCACTCTTTTCTCTCCGCCTTTCCCTCACCCGTCCTTCCAGTTTTATCAGACATTTTCCTTATTATAGTCATGTGTGCCTGTATGTATTCATGTGCATGTGTATGTATATGTATATATATGCGTATATATGTGTATATGTGGATTTTTTGCTTTTTCTTGTTCCCCTCTCCCCTTTCCTTCCAGTTCTATTTTTCATATGTTCATGTATACGTATATGTATAGATACACGTATATGCTTTTCCCTCCTATTTCCCCCCCCCCTCCCCCCATAGACTCATCATATTCATATTCATGTATATATCATTAATTAACCTATTTTAATTTTCATTATTTTTCATTCTTTTTTTAATTATCATTTTATTTATTTTTTATTTATTTTTTATTATTATTTTTTACTTTTATTTTATTTTTATTTTTATTTATTTATTTTTATTTTTTTTTTTTTTATTACCATTCTCATCTTATTTTTCAGTATATATCTTCTCCATTCTAATTCAACTTTCTTTTACATCATTTCCTCCCCATCATTGTCATGCTTTTACACTTAACTGCTGACACTTACACTTTACACTTCACTGCTGACACTTCTTGATCGTTCCTCTGGTTACTTCCTGTAGTCCCGGTCCCGCCCCTTCCCCTCCTCACCCACACCAATCACCACAATTTCTGGTTGTCTTAAGCTGCCCTATCCCATCCATCTTTAGCCTGATGAAGGGGCGCGGCTGTCACGTCATCACAGCCCGTACGCCCGGCAACGCGTCGCTCGACTCATGACGTCATCACTCCTCGCCGGATGTTTACAGCCTTCCATGCTCTCCACCTAGTACTGTGACTTGTCACCGCTGCGGCCGGCCTCACATCTCAGCGGTACCTCTCCTCACACACAGGCAGAGCCCCCTGCTAGGAGTTGTTTTTGACTGTCTTGAACCTTTGATGGATGATGTCCTCCTCAGTATTGATTACTATTTTATGCCTACTGACGACCTTCAACATGTGAGTTTGATGATCATTACCTTTTTATGAAATAAACCTTGTTTTTAGTCTGCACCCAGAGGCGCCTCTCTCTTTTGCTAAACCCCTGACTCAACCTGCAGACCTCACTGCCAATCACAATCTATGGGCTGCCCCGCAAGTCTCTACATTGTTTGTGTCACATGGGGCACCTAGCAAGGTGGAAAAAAAACCCCCATCAATCATTCCTTGCTGATCTCACCCCACAATAAAGGCTAATTATCACGTGGAACAGATAGAGGGAGAGCTAATGTTATTCAAATAAATGGATGCGCCCCTACAGGCTGAAAGTCACATGGGGTGGCTTGAAGAAAAAACGTCTCTGGGTGACAAAATTGATCATATAAGCGCATGTCCATTTATTAATAATTACCCCACTCAGAGACCCTACCCCTTTGCTTGTATTGCCGAGGTAGAGACATTCAGTGGGAGTGAAGTGATGGGTTTGCACATGTGGCTGGTGGTGTTTTTCTTTTTTGTTCATCGGGTAGGCATCATGATTGATGTGTGCATCGCTGGACATCATGACTGACAATAGATTTACCTTGTGGGGCATTGTTTGTTTGGTTTGTTTTGTTTGGTTCGCATGTTCGGTTCGCACCAGAACATGCGAACAGGCAAAAAATTTGTGCGAACACCGTTAAAGTCTATGGGACACAAACATGAATAATCAAAAGTGCTAATTTTAAAGGCTTATATGCAAGTTATTGTCATAAAAAGTGTTTGGGGACCTGGGTCCTGCCCCAGGGGACATGGATCAATGCAAAAAAAGTTTTAAAAACGGCCGTTTTTTCGGGAGCAGTGATTTTAATAATGCTTAAAGTGAAACAATAAAAGTGTAATATTCCTTTAAATTTTGTACCTGAGGGGTGTCTATAGTATGCCTGTAAAGGGGCGCAAGTTTCCCGTGTTTAGAACAGTCTGACAGCAAAATGACATTTCAAAGGAAAAAAAGTCATTTAAAACTACTTGCGGCTATTAATGAATTGCCGGTCCGACAATACACATAAAAGTTCATTGATAAAAACGGCATGGGAACTCCCCACAGGGGAACCCCGAATCAAAATTTAAAAAAAAATTACGTGGAGGGTCCCCCTAAATTCCATACCAGGCCCTTCAGGTCTGGTATGGATATTAAGGGGAACCCCGGCCAAAATTTTAAAAAAAATGGCGTGGGGTCCCCCTCAAAATCGAAACCAGACCCTTCAGGACTGGTATGGATTTTAAGGGGAACCCCGCGCCAAAATTAAAAAAAAAATGGCGTGGGGGTCCCCCCAAAAATCCCTACTAGACCCTTATCTGAGGACGCAACCTGGCAGGCCGCAGGAAAAGAGGGGGGGATGAGAGAGCGCCCGCCCCTCCTGAACCATACCAGGCCACATGCCCTCAACATTGGGAGGGTAACACCTTGTCCCCATGTTGATGGGGACAAGGGCCTCATCCCCACAACCCTTGCCCTATGGTTGTGGGGGTCTGCGGGTGGGGGGCTTATCGGAACCTGGAAGCCCCCTTTAACAAGGGGACCCCCAGATCCCGGCCCTCCCCCCTGTGTGAAATGGTAAGGGGGTACAAAAGTACCCCTACCATTTCACAAAAAAAGTGTCAAAAATGTTAAAAATGACAAGAGACAGTTTTTGACAATTCCTTTATTTAAATGCTTCTTCTATCTTCTATCTTCTTTCTTCTATCTTCCTTCTTTTTCTTCCTTCATCTTCTTCTTCTTCTGGTTCTTCCTCCGTTGTTCTCGTCCGGCATCTTCCTCCACGGCGTCTTCTTCCCTTCGTCTTCTGGGCCGCTCCACATTCAGCATGATGGGAGGCTCCCGCTGGCTCCCATAGACTTTTAAATGGTGTTCCTCGGCTTTCGAATTTGCCGCGAACACCCCAAATTGTTCGCTGTTCGGAGAACTGGCGAACAGCCGATGTTCGAGCTGAACATGAGTTTGACTCAAACTCGAAGCTCATCCCTACTGTAGAGTAAAGGAAAATACATCACCTACTATGTGATACATCTCCGAATCAGACATTCCTCTTCATGTGTATCTACCACATCCTACAGACTTTCTTTTTCTCTCCAAGGCTCCTGATGAAGAGGGAAAACCTTGAAAAGCGTTAGCCTACCTTGAGCATTTGCCCTTGTATGGGCATAATGAATTATTAATTTTTAATGAATATCTTGTAACCCAATTTTATTGAATTCGTAATAATTTCTTTGTACTCATCTACTTTGTTTATGAATAAATCATATCACTTTGATTCATGCGTTATATCATGTGCCTTGCACCCTCTTTTTTTCACTTAGACCCCCACAACCACCAGGCCAGGGTTGTAGGTAAGAGGCCCTTATCCTCATCAACAGGTGTTTTGCCAGGGTGTCCCCATGTTAAGGGCTTATGTTAAGGGCCTTATGGCCTGGTATCATTCAGGGGGAGGGGCACATGCGTGTCCCCTCCATTTCCTGGCCAAATATGCTGAATGCTCAGGTAGGGGTCTGGTCTGGATTTCGAGAGGGACCCGTTCTCTTTTTGTGTTTCCCCCTTAAAATTTGTTGAGTCATTCACAAATAGGGATGAGCCCATGGTTTGAGTGGAACGTGCTTGCAAACGAACCGAACATATGGGGGGTTGTGGGAAATTTGAGCGCTGTGGAACGCCCCATAATGCACTGCGAGATCACAATGCATTGACGTCTAATGATTGGCAAAAGCATGCACCTGACCTGCATGCTTTTGCCAATCACAGCGCGCTCTGCTGCAAGAGCCATAATTGGCCAATCATGGATCAGGGGGACTAAGTCCACGCCCCACACTATATAAGGCTGCTTCCAACAGGGGCCCTGTGTAGTGTTGTTGGAGCAGGTTATTTAGTGTAGGCAGTGAATTTCATATATATATATATATATATATACAGTAATATATATATATATATATATATATATATATATATATATATATATATATATATATATATACTCTGCATTTAGTGTAGACTATATAGAGAATGGGAAGGAGAACTAGGTCATAATCTTACCACAGCACAAATTAAGAAACTATTTAATTTGATGCACTCTACGTCTATAAGCTCTCAGATTCAAGAAATGTCATATAAATTTTTGACTAGGTGGTATTGGACCCCAGTTAAGATAGCAAAGAGGTTCCCGATGGCAGACGCCAGATGTTGGAGAGGGTGAGGACAGGAAGGCACCTTTCTCCACCTATGGTGGTCTTGCCCTAAGATTAAGGTGTTCTGGGAAGCAATCGCTTCTGGGGTTGAAAGGTTATCCCCCGGACCAATAGAGGTGACGCCCTGGAACCTTTTGTTTCATGGAATTTCAATGTCTGTTAGAGCTTATAAGCATAGTGTTATTCCACACTTACTAAATGCTGCCAAATCATTAATACCTAGGCTATGGAAACAAACTAGAAGTCCAACCTTGGCGGACTGGAAGAAAGAGGTTAACTTAATAATGGAGGCTGAAAGATGGGTGCATGCAGCAAAAGACAAGAAAGATAAAAACATTGAAACATGGGCAGGATGGGTGCGCTGCTTGAAAGAGATTAGATAGAACAACGTTGTAAAGAGCAGTGTGGTCTCTGGGTTCGATCGTGGGTGTCCCGGCGGCGGGGGGGGGGGGGATATAATAATTTTTTTTTTCCTCCTCTTCTTCCTTATTAGTTTTTTTCACCATTCACCTAGGGTTGAATACGGGAAGGGATAAGAGGTGGGGAAATGGGAAGGGATAGAACACTTAGGGAGGAAGGGGGGCACAGAAGAGAAGGGATAGTTTGAACAGATATAGTAAAGGGAAGAGGGAAAATTTGCTTACTGATTATGAAGGATGTATGGCTCATAGAAGCCTCATATAGTTCTCTCAATTTTTTTTCTTTGGGATATTAAGGTTGACGCTTAAGAGTGATTTGAATTGGCTTAGTAGCCTCCTAAACAAAATTTTTTTGTACGGGCTGAGGGTTTTTTTTTCTCTATCACAAGGACGGAATGACTTTTCAATTTTGTGGATTTGGAAGGAGCACAATGGAAACACTATATTTAGAGGAAGAGATGAGACGAGTGGGGGAGGGAGCACTACTGGTGTAGGGGTGGGAGAAATAAGGAAGGGGGAAGGTGTTTAAATTTTATTGGGTTTTTTTTTTTTTTTTGTGCTTGAAAGATGGAAGAATTGTTAAGAACTGTTAATTGTTAAGATAAATATGTCTATTTGGATAAACTTGAATATTGTAGATACAAAGTATGAAGTAATGTATATAATGGAAAATAAATAAAAAATGTGATAATAAAAAAAAATAGTGTAGACTATATATTCAGTCAGTACAGGCAGTGTATTCATATATATATATATATATATATATATATATATATATATATATATATATATATATATATATATATATATATATATGTATATATATACTCTGCATTTAGTGTAGACTATATATACAGTGCATTCGGTGGTGTATAATATATAATACAATTCAAGCGGTGTATATATATATATACAGTCTAGTTTATATATATATACTCTGCATTCAGTGTAGACTATATATACAGTGCATTTGGCAGTGTACAGTATATGATACACTTCAGGCGGTGTATATATATATATATATATATATATATATTATATATACAGTCTACCACTTCCACCCACCAGCTCATTCCCCACAGTTATAACCTTTTGTACCACCTGTACTACCTTCTGAGCAGGGCCCTCTTAATCCTCTTGTATTTTATTGTATTATAACTGTATTGTCTCCCTTTTATATTGTAAAGCGCTGCCTAAACTGTTGGCGCTATATAAATCCTGAATAATAATAATAATATATATAAATATTTATATATATATATATATATATATATATATACTCTGCATTCAGTGTAGACTAGATATTCAGTGTAGTCAGTGACTGTAGTCAGTCAGTGCAGGCAGTATAGTATATATAACACAGTGTATTGAAGTGGTTAAGGGGGAACCCCGCGCCAAAATGTAAAAAAAATGGCGTGGGGGTCCCCCCAAAACCCATACCAGGCCCATACCATTCACCCAAAAAAGTGTCAAAAAGTAAAAAACACAAAAGACAGTTTTTGACAATTCCTTTACTAAAAAAAATAAAAATAAAGTGTCCCGCGATGTCCATCCTTTTTCAATCACGGCGCAGACGGACCAGAAAAATATTTAAAAAAAAGCTCTGCTTCGATGGTAGGCGTCCTGCCGACTGCTGTCTTTTCGCGGTGACAGCTGTTATATAGGCAAGGGCGGGACCACCCGGTGATGTAACCAAGTAACCCCTCCTCTTCTGACGTCATGTGTGTCATGCATCATGTTACATCGTGGGATACTTTATTTTTTATTTTTTTAATAAAGGAATTGTCAAAAACTGTCTTTTGTGCTTTTTACTTTTTGACACTTTTTTTTGGTGAATGGGTAGGGGTACAATGTACCCCTACCCATTCACATGGGGGGACGGGATCTGGGGGCCCCCTTGTTAACCACTTCTTAACCGCTCTATTGTCAAATGACACCCGCAGGAACCCTTCGTCCTTCCGGGCGGGCGTCCTATGACGTCCTGGGATTCCCTGCATTATGGAGAGCGTGTGCGCGCCACCAGTGGCGCGCGCTCCCGCTGCATCACTCGGGACCGCGATTACCTGTTAACCGAGCAAGACCGTGGATCTGTGTGTGTAAACACCCCATGTTGAAGGCATGTGGCCTGGTATGGTTCAGGAGGGGGGGCGCTCGCTCTTCCCCCCTATCCTGTCCTCCAGGCTGCATGCTCGGATAAGGGTCTGGTATGGATTTTGGGGGGGGGGGACCACATACTGTTTTTTTTATTTTGGCGTGGAGTTCCCCTTAATATCCATACCAGACCCAAAGGGCCTGATGTGGACTGGGGGGAGAAGGGGGGGAACCCACACCGTTTTTTCCTTGATTTTTATCTATATTACCGGGAGCCGGCAATACATTACAGCCGCAAGCAAGTTTAACCACCTCAGCTCTGGAAGATTTGGCTGCTCAATGACCAGGCCATTTTTTGCGATACGGCACTGTGTCGCTTTAACTGACAATTGTGCGGTCGTGCCACACTGTACTCAAACAAAATTGACGTCCTTTTTTTCCCACAAATAGAGCCTTCTTTTGGTGGTATTTGATCACCTCTGCGGTTTTTGTTTTTTGCGCTATAAACAAAAGAAGAGCGACAATTTTGAAAAAAAAAACACAATATCTAATATTTACTTTTTACTATAATAAATATCCCAGATTTTTTTTTAACAAAACAAATTTTTTCCTCAATTTAGACCGATATGTATTTTTCTACAAATTTTTGGAAAAAAAATTTGCATAAGCGTATACTGATTGGCTTGCGCAAAAGTTATAGCGTCTACAAAATAGGGGATAGACTTATGGCATTTTTATTATTATTATTATTTTTTACTAGTAATGGCGTCGATCTGCGATTTTTATCACTACTGCGATATTGCGGCGGACAAATTGGACACTTTTGATATGTTTTTGGGATCATTGACAATTATACAGTGTTCAGTGCTATAAAAATGCACTGATTACTGTATAAATGTCACTGGCAGGGAAGGGGCGATCAAGGGGTGTCCTTCACACAAGCAGGAAATTATATTTCAGGGGTGCTCTGTACACCAACTATGTATAAAACCTCTTCAGGTTGTCATATTGCATTGCATTTTTCAAGAAATTTCAGTTTAAAAAAAGGTAATCTTGATAACATTCAATTACAATATGGCTTGTGTAGCAATTGTATACACTATATTATTTTTCTTTATTTGCTTTTTTTTTTGTCCATGAAGGTGAAGTTACCCATTAGGTCTGTACAGCTGTTTAAAGAACCCTTTCTGCCACACGGAAATATGCAATTTATTTAAACACAATATTATCTATAGAATGTTCACAAAGACACAATATTGTTTTTTTCTGCAGTTTTAACATGACAACAATCTTTGATCATTCTCAGCTAGGCACAATGGAAACTTCAATGCCATGTACAGGTATAATGGAACAAAAACAGATAAAAGATACTGTTAATTATTTTGCTGCTTTATCAAGACTGAATACAACATTTATCAGAAAAGCTTAAAAAGGTAGACTAAAGCCCCGTACACATGGACAGAATGTCAGAAGACATTTGCCGGTACGACATTCTGTTTGTTGTTCTGTCCAGCAGAAGCCGGCCGTTCGGCTAGCTTCTGTCAGACGTGCATGCTAGAAAACCAGCAGCCGACCGACTCCCGATCAGCACTCTCAGCTAATGGCAGAGAGCGTTGATCGCAGTATTCTGGCAATGGGGGGCCGCCCCCCTGTCAGAACACAACTGCTCAGCGGGGGAGATCGCTGGACTAATCTCGCATGCAGGGCAGGACTTAGGGTGGTGGGGGCCCCTGGGCTTGAGGCACTTTCGGGCCCTACCTTCTATACATTACTTTGAACCTTTAGTTTTCTTGTAAGCGCGCCACTCTGATACCGTTTGTCTGCCATTACATCACTGTCTAATGCAGACAGGTTTTCTCAACGGCAGTAAATGAGGCACTACGTAACTGCCAATAACCAATCAGCAAACCTCAAGATAAGAGTTTAAGGAATTTTAAGGAAAAAAAACTATTTAAAGAAAAGAAGTTACATTTAAATGCTCATCAATGCAGCCTTGCACAGCGTCCATCTGCATGCTTGTCCAGTGTCATTTGCAGCCTTGCCCAGTGACATTGCAGCCTTGTCAGTGTCATTTGCAGCCTTGCCCAGTGATATTGCAGCCTTGTCAGTGTCATTTGCAGCCTTGCAGCCTTATCAGTGTCATTTGCAGCCTTGCCAGTGTCATTTGCAGCCTTGTCAGTGTCATTTGCAGCCTTGCAGCCTTGTCAGTGTCATTTGCAGCCTTGCAGCCTCCATCTGCAGCCTTATCAGTGTCCACCTGCAGCCTCCATCTGCAGCCTTATCAGTGTTCATCTGCAGCCTTGTTCGTGTCATTTGCAGCCTTGCCCAGGCTGCAGTTAAACTGCAGTGACTTGTCAGTGTCACTGCAGTTTAAATATGGCGCCACCGAGATACACAGAGCCAGTCCTGTGTATCTTGGCTCCTGATGGCTTTTCTCGGATCCTCTCGCAGTCCCGCCCAGTCCTGCCCTATATGGACATAACAGAGGTCCAATGGCAGGACTGGGTGTGACTGTGAGTGGAGCCGAGCGCCGCTGCCACCGGAGCTAGCTGAGTGTACTCGGCTAGGTCCGCTCACAGTCACGCCCAGTCCCTATGTTATGTCCATAATAGGGCGGGACTAGGCGTGACTGTGAGAGGAACTAGCCGAGTATAGCTGAGTACACTCGGCTGGGGCCCGCGGGGCCCCCTATTGGCCGGAGCCCATGGGCTTGAGCCCAGTCAAGCCCTATGGTAAGTCCGGCCCTGCTCGCATGGTTAGTACAGTGGCTCCGACCAGAGCTGTCAGTGTGTACCAGGCTTAAAGCTGGCCATAGATGGACAGAATTTTGAACAAAAATTCTTTGGAAAATTTTCATGAAAATTATCAGAACATTCGAATGTTATTCGAAAAATTTAGTTTGCCTTAACATTTGATTTTGGAATGAATGAGCTTTACTAAAAACCACATACACTGTTAGAAATTGGTGTGTTAGAGAAAAAATTTCTTACACCCTTAAATTTTAAATTTTCTCATCACTTCGGTTGAAAACAAACATCGATTTGAACCCACTAATGAATAAAAAACTAAATGAACTTTTATAGAACATTGTTTTCTTAAGAGTTTTAATTGGAAGTTCTACCTATCTATGGCCAGCTTTAGAATGGCCATAGATTATTTTTTTTTCGATCAGTCTTCTGAATTGCTATACATGTTGGTCAGCCAATCAAACCGGGCTCTTTTTGTTGCATCACTTTCGGGTGGAGAATTTAAATAGCTCAGGTTTGGCGCTACATTTTTGTTGTGAACAAGCATGAGTTATCCTTGTGAAACTGGTCTACCAATGTTCCTGTAATGTACTGTCTATGTCCTTTGGCACTTTGGAAATAAAGTAACTATTCTACAGAAGTTCTTCCTTCCATTGTGTGCGACCAATTTTCCTTTTCTTTAATTACTATTGGCAGTGGTGAGCCAGGGCCAGCACCCACGAGGAAATCTTTATCCAGAGTCTGAGTGGAGTTACACTCTTTCTAGTCTTCTGAACTGGCTGAATTTCAATACATCTATGGCCAGCTTTATTTTAAGGTCTGCACACAAATTCTTGAGCTGTTCTTTAATAGAACTGTGTATAGACACTACACTCATTCAAAGCTACAGTGAGGGAAAAAAGTGTTTGATCCTCTGCTGATTTTGTACATTTACCCACTGAAATGATCAGTCTATAAGTTTAATGGTAGGTTTATTTTAACAGTGAGAGACAGAATAACAACAAAAATATCCAGAAAACCACATTAAAAAAAGTTATAAACTGATTTGCATTTTAAATGAGTGAAATAAGTATTTGACTCCTTTGCAAAACATGACTTAGTACTTGGTGGCAAAACCCTTGTTGGCAATCACAGAGGTCAGGCGTTTCTTGTAGTTGGCCACCAGGTTTGCACACATCTCAGGAGGAATTTTGTCACACTCCTCTTTGCAGATTATCTCCAAGTCATTAAGGTTTTGAGTCTGATGTTTGGTAACTCGAACCTTCAGCTCCCTCCACATATTTTCTATGTGATTAAGGTCTGGAGACTGTCTAGGCCACTCCAGGACCTTAATGTGCTTCTCCTTGAGCCACTCCTTTGTTGCCTTAGCTGTATGTTTTGGGTCATTGTCATGCAGCAATACCCATCTACGACCCATTTTCAATGCCCTCGCTAAGGAAGGAGGTTCTCACCCAAGATTTGATGGTACATAGCCCTGTCCCTCGTCCCTTTGATGCAGTGAAGTTGTCCTGTCCCCTTAGCAGAAAAACACCCCCAAAGCATAATGTTTCAACCTCCATGTTTGACAGTGGGGATGGTGTTCTTGGGGTCATAGGCAGCACTCCTCCAAACATGGCAAGTTGAGATGATGCCAAAGAGCTTGATTTTGGTCTCATTTGACCACAACACTTTCACCCATATCTCCTCTGAATTATTCAGATGTTGATTAGCAAACTTCAGATGGGCATGTACATGTGTTTTCTTGAGCAGGGGGACCTTGCAGGTGCTGCAGGATTTCAGTCCTTCATGGCATAGTATGATGTCAATTGTTTTCTTGGTGACTATGGTCCCAGCTGCCTTATTTATTAATTTATTTCAGGTACTTATATAGCGCCATCAATTTACGTAGCGCTTTACATATACATTGTACATTCACATCAGTCCCTACCCTCAAGGAGCTTACAATCTAAGGTCCCTAACTCACATTCATACATACTAGGGACAATTTAGACAGAATCCAATTAACCTACCAGCATGTCTTTGGAGTGTGGGAGGAAACCGGAGTACCCGGAGGAAACCCACGCAGGCACAGGGAGAACATGCAAACTCCAAGCAGGTAGTGTCGTGGTTGGGATTCGAACCAGTGACCCTTCTTACTGCTAGGTGAGAGTGCTACCACTACACCACTGTGCTGCCTTGAAATCATTGACAAGATTCTCCTGTGTAGTTCTGGGCTGATTCCTCACCATTCTCACGATATATAAAACTCCACGAGGTGAGATCTTGCATGAAGCCCCAGACCGAGGGAGATTGACAGATATTTTGTATTTCTTAAATTTGCGAATAATCGCACCAACTGTTGTCACTCTTTCACCAAGCTGCTTGGCGATGGTCTTGTAGCTCATTCCAGCCTTGTGTAGGTCTACAATCTTGTCCCTGACATCCTCGGACAGCTCTTTGGTCTTTTATACATGCAACAAGCTGAGGTTAGGAGCACTCCCTGTAAGAGAGTGCTCCTAATCTCAGCTTGTTACCTGTATAGAAGACACCTGGGAGCCAGAAATCTTGCTGATTGATAGGGGATCAAATACATTTCACCCATTAAAATGCAAATCAATTTGTAACTTTTTTGAAATGCGTTTTTATGGATATTTTTGTTATTTGTTATTCTGTCTCTCACTGTTAAAATAAACCTATTATTAAAATATAGACTGATCATTTCTTCCTGTCAATGGGCAAACATACAAATCAGCAGGGGATCAAAAACTTTTTCCCCTCACTGTACATGTCCAAGACCCAAGACATTAACCAAAAGTGTACAGATTAGGACTGCTTGTTCCTAATCGAAAGTTAATATAAGGGGGCTAAATTACTGAATTAGTTGAGATTCCTCACACAAACTTTTGTTTACTTATTTCATCTGCACATGATTGGACAATTGGACTAATATTCAAACAATTTATTGTGTGCAGATTCTCCAATCTTTTAACCACTTCAGCTCCGGAAGGATTTGCCCCCTAAATGACCAGGCCATTTTTTGCGATACGGCACTGCGTAGTTTTAACTGACAATTGCGTGGCCGTGCGACGCTGTACCCAAACAAAATTGATGTCTTTTTTTTCAACAAATAAAACTTTCTTTTGGTGGTATTTGATCACCTCTGTGGTTTTTATTTTTTGCGCTATAAACAAAAAAAAGAGCGACAATTTTGAAAAAAACCCAATATTTTTTACTTTTTGCTATATAAAAAAAATCCCAAACTTTTTTTTTAAAAAACAAAATTTATTCATCAGTTTAGGCAAATGTGTATTCTTCTACATATTTTTGGTAAAAAAAATCGCAATAAGCGTATATTGATTGGTTTGCGCAAAAGTTATCACGTCTACAAAATAGTCAATAGATTTATGGCATTTTTATTTTTTTAATTTATTTTACTAATAATGGTGGCGATCTGCGATTTTTAGCAGGACTGCGACATTGTGGCAGACAGATCGGACACTTTTGACACTTTTTTGGGACCAGTTACATTTATACAGCGATCGGAGCTAAAAATAGCCACTGATTACTGTGTACTGACATTGGCAGAAAAGGGGTTAACACTAGGGTGCAATCAAGGAGTTAAATGTGTCCTAGGGAGGTGTTTCTAAACTGTGGGGGGAGTGTAGTGACTGGGAGTAGAGAGACATTGCTGTTTCTAATCACTAGGAACAGCAGATCTTTCTCCGTTCCCTGACAGAATGGGGGATCTGTCTGTTTACATTGACAGATCCCCTGTTCTCTCTCTCTCAGGAGCGATCGCTGGTGCCCAGCGGACATCGCGGCTGCTGGGCACGTGCATCAGCTCCTACGTCATGCTCGGTGCGTGCGCCTGCTTAGTCTATTTAAAGGGCGTACAGCTACGGCGATGTGCCCAGGAGAGCCAAGTTGCTGCAGTATAATGATAGCGGCAGGTCGGCTAGTGGCTAATAACTAGTCCAAACATATCTGTATATTTTCTGATATAAATTGGTGATTTTATTGTTAAAGTGCTAATAAACATATATTGCAGCTTACCAATCACTAGATGTGGTGGATGCATTAGTTTTTTTATTTTTTTTGGCTTTTTCTCTCTGTCTTCACCTGGTGATCTGGCCAGTAACACACCTCCTGTATTAGTGAGACACAACTCTAAAGTAATGAGAATTGGAGTTCTCGCTGTGAAAGGGGGGGGGGGGGAGGGAGAGTGTAGATCAAAAATGCTGGTGAGCTAAAAAATCATACACAGTGGTAGTGGATAATACATATGATAAAGACCAAATACAACAGTGATAAGTGCAATACAGTTGAATAAACCAAACCACGGTGAGTGGTTAAAAAGAAAATAGTGACAGTCCAAACGTTGGTTAATGAGTGTATCATGTATACATCAACATGGGCTAGAAAGTCCCAAAAAACTATTTATAGAAAAAGAAAAACACTTCCACCACCAAAGGAACGTGTATGGGATGCAATCTTCAGTGATATCACCTCTGTGTCTGCAAGCAGCTCACCTCACAGCTGTAAGGTGTACAGCATAAATGCAGACCACAGGCGATGATTTGGTAGAATCGATTTGAATGGTGTCTCATATGTTGTTTGAAGTCTCACATAGATGGATATGGAGGATCATGCGAGAGAGAACATAAGGGTGTATATATAGCGTGATACCGCAAAATCTGTGTTGGGACAGGAACGGAATGAGCAGTGCACACTCACTTAGAGGAAAAGAGCGTAGGCATCAATGCAATGAACGCCGAGTTCGTATGTCCCCAGTGTGGCAGCCTCGTTCAGCTCCTGCTCCCAGCGCTTTTTCGATGGACACGTTGATGGATCATCACGTGACTTCATCAGGGGTTATCCCCTGATGAAGTCACGTGACGTGACGATATGCGTCAGAATTGGAGCACTGGGTACACAGTCTGACAGCAGGAGACGAGCTCGCCGCTCGTGGATGTTTTAATCTGTTACAGCATTTTTATGTGAGTTTATTCTTTGACTATTTTAATAAATTGGTTTATTACTGTACTGGATTACGCTATATGCATATTCTTTCACACTCTATACCAACTTCTACTGAGTCCATCGAATAAGCGCTGGGAGCAGGAGCTGAACGAGGCTGCCACACTGGGGACATATGAACTCGGTGTTCGTTGGATTGATGCCTACGCTCTTTTCCTCTAAGTGAGTGTGCACTGCTCGTTCCGTTCCTGTCCCAACACAGCTTTTGCGGTATCACGCTATATATACCCTTATGTTCTCTCTCGCATGATCCATCCATCCATCCCATATCCATCCATGTGAGACTTCAAACAACATATGAGACACCATTCAAATCGATTCTACCAAACCATCATCTTTACCTGTGGTCTGCATTTATGCTGTACACCTTACAGCTGTGAGGTGAGCTGCTTGCAGACACAGAGGTGATATCACTGAAGATTGCATCCCATACATGTTCCTTTGGTGGTGGAAGTGTTTTTTCTTTTTCTATAAATTGTTTTTTGGGACTTTCTAGCCCATGTTGATGTATACATGATACACTCATTAACCAGCGTTTGGACTGTCACTATTTTCTTTTTAACCACTCACCGTGGTTTGGTTTATTCAACTGTATTGCACTTATCACTGTTGTATTTGGTCTTTATCATATGTATTATCCACTACCACTGTGTATGATTTTTCAGCTCACCAGCATTTTTGATCTACACTCCAACCCCCCCCCCCCTTTTCACAGCGCGAACACCATTACCATTCACATTTTTTCTTGTTTCTGCTAGGATCAGAGTCACAGGTGGTTGCTGCAGTGTCCCCCTAGTTTTAAATTTATGTTAGACAGCGCGGGAGTCTCTTTCTATACACAATGAGAATCGGAGGCTCGTCAGCCTTGTCAATCTGGGGGGGGGGGGGGGTAGGGGTCGGTAATGTTTAATGTATTAGCAGATTTAAACACATTAACATAATGAAGTTAAACTCCAGCTCACACTTTATAATCAGTTACAGCAAAGTGTTTTTCCTTTTGGGATAAAGGTTTTGCATGAATAAATAAATGCTGATCATTTTAATCAGCCCCTCCAATGGTAAGTGTTTTTTCTCATCCATGTAATCTTTGTGAAAAGCAACAGACTTTGTGACCGGATCACTAGATGAAAATAAAAGAAAGGAAGCCTAAAAAAGAAAAAAATTACAGCCATCAGATCTAAGAATTGGTAAGCTGCAATATAATTCATTTTTGTTTTTGGGTTTAATACTGCTTTAAAGTGATTGTAAACGACCACCTTGTAAAACAACCCATTCATTTTAAAATAGAAATGAAAAGCAAAGCATTTTTGTATAGATAAAAAAAACAAAAAAACATTATAAGTACCTTTTTTCCTTTTTTTTAATACTTGATCACATTCCCTCTGTTCTCAGCTGCATAAGAGCTAGGGGGGAGGAGAAGCAGCAGCACACTGAGCTTCCCAGTGAATGGCTGTGCAGTAGGGGCGTGTCAGGACAAGTCTGATCATTGGAGGAGAGTACACTATGTTCCCAACATAGCTAAAGAACTGACCACAATGTGCTCTCCTACTTACCGTGGTCGGTTTTTAATAGGAAAGCAAGGGGACTAGCAGGAACACCAGGGATTTCACATAAAGGAAGCAATACAAAGAGAACAGGAGACTTTTTCATACAAGTACATGGTACAGCAGGCACATATCAGGAATATGAAGTGTTGGGATAACAAATGCTTTAAGCTTCATAATTTTGTATTACATTATTTAAATGTATTCATCTTTTGCTTTTGCAGTTACTTTGAATGTCTTTATTAATTGACAATGGGCGTTTTACCTAGTTTTACCTAGTTGTCTGTTACCTTAGTTACTTTGCAATGTTCGATCCTCTCTTTTATTTCATCACCCCACTGTCCCATATCCTGGTGACATCCTTTTACACTTTTACAATAAGAATTACATTTTATCAAATAACTTTCGTCATACCTTAAGGGCATGGCAGAACAACCACACACCAAATGAATCCATCTAGCAGCCATTGCTCTGGAAATGTTAACTGTAAGGGTTAAGAAATATACCCAATATGTTGGGAATAGTGTAATATCTAATGCATTTGTGTGTCAGGCAAGTCAGTGAACTTTCAGAATTTTCTCCACAGTGATCATTAATCCATGTATATGGATTTTCCTAGATTGCATAGTATTGTGGGAGTAAGCTTATCATTTTTATGAGAGCTGTTACAAAGAGAGGTTTAATGCAAGCAGAGTATATAAAAACAGACCCTAGCAACAGCCTTGTACCACATGAAAAGGATCTGACCCATAAACATAACACATTCCCTTTGTACCCATTCCCTTTTGTTACTCAAACACAACAATGGAATATTGAGCCGTCGAAAAAATAATAATAATTGTAACAGAATTCTTTTGCGAGCTGAAGAATGTTAGAAGCATTTGTTTCAGGTTGAAAATCTAGCTTGGGAACTGGAGGGATTTCTGAAAGATATGCAAGGTACAATAAAAATGAATGAGATATTAAGGCAGTGTGTGGCAATTTAACACCTGCCACAACATATTCAATAACTTATGTATTGTAGATATGGTAAGCATTATTTGACTTTATATACCCCTATATTATTGGCTTTACATACTTCTACAGCACAATAAATAGCTGTAGACATGTGTTTCATACACAAATAAAACATAACCTTAAAGTACCTTACCACATTTTCTGCTGATTTTACTTTAAAGCTGAACTCCAGAAAATAAAAAC
This sequence comes from Lithobates clamitans, assembly GCA_037952925.1. NCBI lineage: Eukaryota > Metazoa > Chordata > Amphibia > Anura > Ranidae > Lithobates > Lithobates clamitans. The sequence goes on from JBBGZY010000093.1 coordinate 6,757,716, forward strand.
ATTTACCCTTGCAGTTGGCCCTCTGTCCCACTGCAAGGGCAACTGCTTGTTTGCCTAGGGGATAATAAATAGCTTCAATTTTTCCTTGAGCCTAGCTCCTTGCTAGACTTTCTCCTCTCTGTGCAACTGGTTATCCAGAACCTCTTCCCTTTGCTGCCTGGCTGGTGACCACTTTCTGATGTTATCCTGCACAGTGCAGGACCAGTAGTCCTGTGTTGAATGAAAGGATGCCGAGGGCCCACCCATGTTCTGGAGCATTAGACAGCAGAAAAGAGCTCTGGCTGCCAGAGGAGTGAGGAGTAAAGTAAGTATATCACCTTATATATCATCCTGTGAAGAAATTCATCCTTAAGGGCAACGCTTTATTTTGCGTTAAAATAAAAAAGATGGGGACCCAGCAGAGAGGTGGGGGTGATGCTTGAGAAAGATACTACAGTGAAGATGTTATACTTACCTGCTCTGTGCAAGGGTGTGGCAAAGAGCTGTCCCTTACCACCTCTTTGATGATCCTGGTCAATGGTGTCCACTCTATCCTTTGAGTGCCACCTTAGCAAGCCACTTACTATGGGGACACCTGTGCAGGCATGCTCCTAATCTTAACTGTGTCCTTAGACACACACACATAGTGCCAGTAAGCCATGCCCCTACTCCCTGCTCACAGGAGTTTGACTGACAGCAGCAGAAGCAGATAGCTTTGGCTGCTGCTTATAGGGTCCATTCACTAAGCTTTACTGCATACGATAAGGATATCATGTTACTCATACGCATAAATTAGCAGAAAAAACAATTCCCCTTGGGATTTGGACTTTACTTGAATGGATATAACATCATAGTAGAGTAAAAAATATATTTATTAATGGTACATAATTAAAAACAGGTAACATGGAGTGTATATTACAAAGACAACTGATGGTACAACTTATGCAAATGATGGTATGCGTGTGATATCCTTCACTCAATGCGTTTCGGAGTCTGTTATAGATACTACTTCCTCAGGGGTAGGTAGGATGTCAATCTTTCTACAATGTAAGTACAGAAAGTCAATAATCGTACACATATATAAACCACGACAAGGTATATAAGTCATTGCATTTTAAACTTACAGTTGTTTCAGTTGAATACATGCAGTCACTCCTTGTAGTTAAAAACAAAGACAATGCGCAGCCATAGGGAGTTGCCGCCCCTCTCTATCCCCCTCAAACAGATGTATTTGCATAAATTATCGCATGTGGTAAATTAAGTCCAATTCACAAACAACGGATAAAAAAAAAAATTGTCTGTAAATATCGCAAAAATTTCTGCGGTAATCTGTTAAGCCAATTCACAAGCGAAACAGGAACTAAAAAAAGGTGCAATAATTAACACCACCCTTTTGGTGGCGGTAACCAGTGAGGTATTTCCTGTTGGAGTGAGAATGTGAATGTTGCTTGAATTGTCATCATATATATTGCCTGAACTGCTATTATGATTATTGTTTGATTTATTGCCCTACCTGCACATGCCATAGCTATAACTTGCACAACACCACAGAGCTAATAATCAATTAAATGCATGTACATACTGATGTCATTTATAAATACATCATTGCTGAATAAAGTTTGGCCTGGTAAAAGATTTGTTTCTACCAAAGTAGGTAATGGTGTATCTGACATATATATCAGATAATAATGTGTTTAGGCTAGGTAGGGAATTTATTTGTTAAACCGTCTTCACATTGAGATCGGGGAGAGCTTATACACTTACAAATGTAGGATTGGACTCTAAACGAAATACCTGGTGGTCTTCCATCCTACATGCTCCCTGCCCACACAGATCTGTTTGTACAAAGAAATGAGTATCTAAAAGGTTTTGTACTGTGTCAGGTAAGTCACTAAAGTGACAGCTGCTGTGATTCTGCTATGATTCCACAGGAAATTACCTTAAACAACCCTTAACCACCGACACATGCAATAAATTACCGCATGAAAAAATGCGGTAATTACCGAATAATCAAAAAATACTGCATTCGTTATTTAATGTTAAATTCTTAGTAAGTTGAACATTCACAACTGATTTACCGTATGCGATATTTTACAGCATTTTATTTGCCATTATTTAACGCTTAGTGAATTGACCTCTATGACTCCTATGAGACCAGGAAGTGGAGAACAAAGTGCTGCAGCCTGGACATTGCTAGAGCAATGACACAAGCAAGGATAGGTTTTAGGGACTGAGGGGGAAGAAAAGAAAAGATACTGAGGCATTTTTACCTTAATGTATACAATACATTAAGGTAAAAACATTTT